>JAQSUU010000327.1:10375000-11000000 GCA_038087645.1 Saccharum hybrid cultivar R570
TTCAGTATTGGATAGTGCCATAGCAGGTTGTCTCTTGCTGCACCATGAAATGGCGCTTGATCCAAGACTGAAGAAGTATCATGTGGTCATCCGTCGTGTGTGCCATAGTCTCCAGCATAATCGGCATCACAATATCCATTCATCTAATAGTCCCCTATCCTTTTATATAGGTGTCGGATATATAGGCCTGAGATACCTCACCGCCTATATATCCGACCAAGCCTATCGACTGGGCCGAAGACAACGAGAAGTATGGGGCCCACATACGTCATGTGCGTCAACAGACGTGGAGATCAAGTCGTCACGCATAGATAGCTAACATCCCAATATCTGCCGGATATGGTAGAATGGTCTATTGTACCTAGGAAACTCATCAGTTAACCGCGGATCCATTGTAACCATACCCCCATGCTATATAATGAGGGGGTAGGGATCCCCAGATAGGCATTTGCTTACTTCCATCTAGGCATAGCTACTATTAGCAGCCCCTGTAACTGAGCATACGGACGAAGAGAGATCTGCTTCAAACTGGACGTAGGGTACCACATACCTAAACCAGTATAAACTCTGCGTCTCGTATGCTACCCATCTGATTCCCTATGCACGAATATGCTGATCCGTTGGGCTGCTCCAGACACGACACGATGCGAAGTTAGATGGAACATGCGGCCCATGCCATGATCAGTGGGCACCTAGGCACACCAGCACAGTTACGGCAAGGTCCATTTATTACTGTGATATTTTATCAGAAAAGGTCTAATATATTTTATCAAAAAAATCTATTTTACCTCCCTCAACTAACGTCATCTATTTTTTCTCCATGAACTATAAAAACAGTTTTTTGAGCCAATCGACTTTTAAAACCGTTTATTTTTGCACCTTGGGTGGTTTTACGGGATGTAGCTGCATGCCGAAAGGGATAAATTAGGCTAAGTTGAATGTTCAAGGATGTAAATCCAGCTATAAATATTTTTTAAAAAAAATAGCCAAAAAATCATAAAATGAATATTCATATATTTATCTAAATATTGCTACATGGAAAAATAATGCAATTAAAAATCTTAAAACTGGTTTAATCTTAGAAAAATTATTTTACCCTAAAAAATTATGGAACTAATTTCACATTTTTCTCTCTACAATCATACTCTATCTTA
This sequence comes from Saccharum hybrid cultivar R570, assembly GCA_038087645.1. Classification (NCBI taxonomy): domain Eukaryota; kingdom Viridiplantae; phylum Streptophyta; class Magnoliopsida; order Poales; family Poaceae; genus Saccharum; species Saccharum hybrid cultivar. The sequence goes on from JAQSUU010000327.1 coordinate 10,376,155, forward strand.
TGGTGCCTAGCTTGAAATTATTTAAAATTTTGGTGCTTATTTGCTAGTAACAAGCTCTTGTTATCTATTATAGCAGCACCACTGGAGCGTTGTCAAGACCGCATGTGCGGCATGGTGCATGCAACCACACAGGCTAACACATCTATTTTGAAAAATTATCCAAGGTAGAGGACCAACACCCACCCTGCCGCATATGCGTAGGCCTAACGACGCTCCACTAACGCTTCTATGTAGTCCGACGATCAACATCGACTAATTATAATAGATAATCAGAGCTTCTTACTAGCAAGTAAGCACCACAATGAATACATAAATATTCAAACATATTTAAGCTAGGCACCATAAGATAGACCATGATTTTTAGGAAAAAAAAGTGAAACTAGTTTCATAATTTTCCGAGGTGAAACAAACTTTCTATGAACTTTCTAAGATTAAATCAGATTTTTGGAATTTTAATTGCATTATTTTCCATGTAACAATATTTATATAATTTTTAAAAAATATTTTATGATTTTTTGATATTTTTTTAAAAATCTAGTGTGATTTACATCCTGAACATTCAACTTAGTCTAATTGGCCCTTTGACGTGGAGCAACATCAGTAAAACCACCCAAGGTAAAAGAAAAACAATAGTTTTAAAAGTTGAGGGGTTTCAAAAAAATTAGTTTTGTAGTTAAGGAGGAAACTCAGATAGCCACGATAGTTGAAGGAGGTAAATTGAATTTTTTCCTATTTTATCTTCAGTTCCATCATCTCAAAGTAAGCATGTTAACTCTTCACCTATCTATCTATAATATGGACTAAAACAAGTTTTATGTATAGACTAAAATAACTTTACTGGCCGCTAAAAAAATATTTAGTTGATCCAACAATCTAAGATTATAGTTTAGTTTATAACCCACTTTGAAACCGCATACATGTCAAAGAAAGCGACAGTAACAAATTCTAAGTGAATTGACTCGACATTTATATGGACAAAAGGAACAATCCCATCTGGCCATCTTCATTGATATTATTAGAGTTTGTTCATACAAGCATTTGAAGAAGATAATGGGATTCAAATACAAGGTTCTACCAACTATAGTACGTATATTATATGTACATTCGTAAAAAGACAAAAAAAAAAAGAGAAACGTATCGCAAAATATTAGAATGGACGTTGTGCAACTCAACACTAGCAATTCCGAAGCCAGAAGGCCTGTACAAATTCCACCGAGCAGCACTAGTCCAATCCACTCAGGGGATCCAATAGTTCAAATAGGAAGTCCGTGGGTCATCAAAGTTTTGCCGGTCTCAGTCGGGCCTGTTTGAATCCTGGCAGAGGGTGGCCTGTCTGGCCAGCCTGGTTATTGAGGTGTATAGAGCCATGTTTGTTTTCCTATCTCATCTGGATCCAACCCGTTAATTGTGGTGTTTGTTTACTTTTTTTTTTAGGAACGGTGGTGTTTGTTTACTTAACTATAAATGGACCAGGGAGCAATTGTCTCAGGGTGAAGGAGAAAAATGGCCCAGGAGAGCGCAGCGCCATCCAAGCCCAGGAGAAACTAAATTCCTTTGGGGCTGGCCGAACTGTGCTTTAAAATCCGCACTGGCCAGACTTTGATGTTCTTCGAGGAAACAAACAGGTCCAATTGCATCCGCTTGGGCATGAACCAAAGATGGAGCCAGGATTCCAAACAGGCCCTAGTATACTCTTATCCACTGCCCCGATGAACAAACGAGGCGAATAATTTGGCCTACAATGTGCATGTAGACTTGCAGACTGCTCTGCTACATGTGTAAGTGCTAGCTCGTCCAGAACGGTTGTTTTCCTCTTTCCTTTTCCTTTCAGTTTTGCCCTTTTCTGATAGGAATTGTGTAGCGCTGTGGTCAACATTTTAATTAGTAAAGTTACCAAGAAAAAACTACTAGTACTATCGATGTCAAATCTACTAGCGCTCGCAGTTCTCCTCCTCTCCACCACGCCGGCGCCGACAGCCGGTGACCAGTCCTTCTGCAGCGATGCCACGTACAAGCGAGACAGCCCCTACATGTCCAGCCTGAGGTCGCTCGCCGGGGCACTGATCGGGGACGCCGCGAGGCTGCACTCGGCCACCGGCGCTGCCGGGGAGGGCCCTGACAGGGTCTACGGCGCCGTGCTCTGCCGGGCGGATGGATGCCGCCGGTGTTGACTGCGCCAGGCGCCTCCGTGATGCCCTTGCCGCCATCAATGGCGACGACCACTCACCTTGCACGCTCCATAGGGACGTGGCCGTCTACTCCGAGCTGTACCATCTCCGTTTCTCCGACAGGAACTTCCTCGCCAACTTCAGCAACGCGCCGGAATGGGTCGACGTCACCAACACGGAACCCGTGCCCCTCTCCGCGGCCGAGCAGTTCGACCAGCGGGTCACGGAGCTGCTGGGCACGCTTGCTGACGCCGCTGCAGGGCGATCGGGCAGGTGGGCCGTCGGTGAAGCGCCGTGGTCGTCGTCCGGGGACAGGGACCGGACGGTGTACGGGCTGGCGCAGTGCACGCGGGACATGCCGCCGGACCACTGCCGGGCCTGCCTCGATGGCATCATCGCGGAGAGGCGACGGAAGATCGGCAGCGGCAAGATGGGCGCGGCGGTCTTCGGGGCGCGGTGCACCCTGCGGTATGAGATGGACCTGCAGTTCTTCAACGTTACTGGCAACAGCAAGTTGGTGTCCCTACGTAAGTTCCTGCCTAAGCATGTCCGGTATTCAGCATGAAAATCTGAAAGAAAAAAAATGTTTTCTTCTATTATTATGCATTACAAACCTGAAGGTAGTCATGCTTGTTACCAAGGTGAGTTAGTTCTGAAACCTCCAAGAATTCAGCTGGCTCCTCGAAGTAGAGTTAATCAATCTGGAGTGCATATCGGCACTCCAAAAGTTTTTCGTAAGTTGTTAAACCCATCACTGACGATTTCGTGTATCATGTTCAGGGAAGAAGAAAGACCGTTCGTTCATCATCGTTGCAACAGCTTACTCTTTGGCGGTCCTCTGTACACGCTTGTTTTTCTGGCTGCTAAGCGTCTGGAGGAAACAGAAAAGTAAGCTTATTATTTTTATAGCCAAAAAGGAAGAAAAGAGAAAACTCTATTCTAATTTCATGTAAAACTAATGGAGAGATGCACATTTAGGGAAAATGAACTTGATGGAGGAGCCCGAGAATATGGATGAAATACTAAGGCCATGGAGGATTGAAGATGCTAGTTTAGAGTTCTCGTTGTATGATTTCTCTCAGATTGCTGACGCTACAGACAACTTCTCATCCAAAAATATATTAGGAGAGGGTGGATTTGGCCCAGTTTACAAGGTATTTCCTTGCTACAATGCTATTAGTATGTCATGCATCAATTTATGAAAAATCCGTATCGCTCCATATATGATGAATTTTGCAGGGAGTATTTCCTGATGGACAAGAGGTAGCAATAAAAAGACTGTCTGCTCGGTCACGACAAGGTCTAACAGAGTTCAAGAATGAGATCCAGGTTATAGCAAAACTTCAGCACAAAAACCTTGTTAGACTGCTTGGTTGTTGCATCCATGAAGAAGAGAAGATGCTGATCTACGAATACCTAACGAACAAAAGCTTGGACCACTTCATTTTTGGCATGCCCTTACTCTAAAATGCTCATCATTTCATAATTATATTCATTCTCGTATGCAGAACTAACACTTAGTCTTGTGTTATTACATTGCTTGTAGATCCAATCAGACAGGCATCACTTAAATGGAAGAGACGAATTAAAATAGTTGATGGTATAGCCCAGGGACTCCTGTACCTTCACAATCTCTCACGAATACGCATCATCCATAGGGACTTGAAAGCAAGTAATATCCTGTTAGATTCTGATCTAAACCCTAAGATTTCTGATTTTGGGATGGCAAGGATATTTCCATCGGATGCCACTCAAGCAACAGCCAGCAGACTTGTGGGCACATAGTAAGGGTATTATTATACTAGTTCTGTTACTAATATTTCTATCAAAGCATTTGCATTCTGACTACCCACATTCTCTCCTTTTCTAGTGGATACATGGCTCCTGAATATGTATCTGATGGCCTTCTCTCGATCAAGTCAGATGTTTTCAGTTTCGGGGTCCTGCTTCTTGAGATTATAAGTGGAAAAAGGAGCTCAGGTTTTCAGCACAATGGAGAGTTTTACAACCTTCTTGAATACGTAAGCAACTAAGGACTAATAATCTGTAAAATTGGTGGAACAGATATGTTTTCCCTTATAGCAAGATTGCATTATACTAACAGATCAGTTACTATTAATGGTGTATCTGTATGGTGTTCTACATTATTTCTTTCCATGAAGTATAGGGCTCAAAGTACAGGGTGGTTTCCTGTACCTCCCTGTTTTATTGCTATTGTCTAGCATTTGTAGCTACATCTAACAGCTAAAGGTATACCATCATACATGTTGGAATATAAGTGAATTGCCCACCCCTCCCCAAGCTGATGGGGAGGGGTGGGCAATTCACTTATATTCCAACACTCCCCCTCACGTGGAGGCTTCCTCAGGCCTCAGACGTGGAATAGGAGCGAGCAACAATTATTTTATTTAATTGTGCTAACCAGGATTCGAACTCGAGACCTCTGGCGTCAGTGTTGGAATATAAGTGAATTGCCCACCTCTCCCCATCAGCTTAAGCTTTTGGGTTGAACTGGTCGGTGCATGCAACTTAATAATACACATGTAAAAAAATCATTTTTCTTTTCAGGCCTGGGAACTGTGGAAAGATAGGAGATGGAATGACTTCATTGATCAATCATTTGGTGATGACTACAAACTGGAAGAGCTGATGAAATACCTTGCTGTGGCATTGCTGTGTGTTCAAGAAAAAACAATAGATCGTCCTACAATGCCTGATGTTGTTGCAATTCTTAGCAGTGATGTCATCACTTTGCCAGAACCAAAGCAGCCAGCTTACTCCTATGCGAAATTAGATGTGTCAGTAAATGTTGCTGTATTGAGTAGCAGAAATGATGTCACCATCACTACTACAAATGGCAGATAATATAATATATGAATATACTGTTAATAAAGTGTGAGCTACAGATCTTGGTCATCCTTCTTGTGTTAATTATTTGCAAGGCATTGTGTTCTGCTGCTTCTCACCAGTATCTCACCAGTAAACCTGTCGGCTACTTTGACCATTGGTTTTACATATTTAACAAGATTTTCCTTATTATTCTATATAAACTGAGACAGCATTAATTTATCTCAGTCCCAAACTGTGTACCACTGGGCGCTGGCACATAAGCCATGTTCTGGTGTGATGATGAATCACGTTCCCCCAATAATAGACAGCATACCCCCACAATAGATATCATTTGTTTGGACATATCATAAATCTAATCCTGGCTCTTTTTAGTCTTTCTTTATTTTTTCACAGTCAAGACATCAGCATAAGAATTTAGAAGACGTAAATATGTAATCAAGAAGTACAACAGCACCTGGAATGTAGACAAGTCCACTGCTCACAAGAGAACGAAGTAAACTTCACATCACGTGGAAGAGTCCACAAGAGGCAGCTCTCTAGACCAGTCTTCCATGGAAAATATGGCCATGTCACCATCTTTCAATTTCTGTTGACCTTCAAAAAAAAACTTTCAATTTCTGTTGCGAAGAACGAGTCTGAATGGAACCTAAGCTTGACCATTGAATTCCTTTACCTCTTCGAATTCGAAGACGAAGCAAATATGACATTTGGCACTCATCTGTGACCAAAGGCCATGGCGCTCTAGTTACCAGTCATTATGAAACTGTTACCTCTCCTATTTCTCTTCCTCCCGTGCCCAGCGTCATTGGCTGCCCAGACATTCTGCAGTGATCATAATGGTGCCAGGTACACGCCAAACAACACCTACAAATCTAACCTAATCTCCCTCACCAAAACACAATTTGCCCATGCAGTAAAGGTGCACTCAGCTACAGGAATGGTGTTGTTAATTGGCTAGCTCTTGCTGTTTTGCCTTCCATGCGTTATGAGCAGATCGTGCTATGTTCTTTTGGCCATGCCTCCCTTGTCTAGTGACAGGAGCATGCTTGTATGGCCTAGCAGTAGCAGTAGATGGTATGGCCAGTATGGCCTTGCCATAGTAGTAGTTGGTAGAATCTTGTACTACATCTTATCTTGCTATATGAAGTAAAGAGAGGTAAGCGCACTCTTTAGTTCAGCAGCACCAAGTTTTTTTCGTGCTCTCTATTCTCTCTTCTATGTGAGTTGAGGGTCAAGGCATGGGAGCTGGCCAACAATTGGCATCAAAGCCCAAGGTTGGGAGATCGATAGCGATCTCAGGCTTAGGGCGGCCGTTCTCCCCCTGGATCAGTGTGGACACCAACCGTCCCTGACTCCCTTTCACTAGAGTATCATCCGCTCGTGGTGCAGAAGATGGTGAGGTTGGAGGCGCAACCTACCTAGTTCTCACCTGTACCAACCGACCTACCGTTCTCACTGTACCAACTACAGCAATTGGGTGGTGTTAATGAAGGTCATGCTCCAGGCTCGGGAGCTGCGGCGTGCGGTGGATACCGACACCACGGACGAGGTGGAGGACCAGATGGCGAGCCCATCCTGGCATCCAACTGATGGTCCCAATGGAGTACGTCTTAGCGCTTGGGAGCAAGGCCATTGCAAAGTTGGCCTGGGATAGCCTCAAGTCGATGTGCATCGGCTCCGACTGTGTGAGGAAGGCAAGGGCGTAGCAGCACCAACAGGAGTACGAGTCCATCGCTTTCCTTGACGGCAAAGTAGTGGAGGTCTTCGCACTGCCAACATGGCGCACCATGGCTTAGTCCATGGCCTCCCGCTGATCGAGTACACCAGCAAGCTCTGCAATAGCCAACAACTACCTCACCGGGAAGCAGAGGAGGCTCTCTTTCCTAAATTAGGCAAGCTACCATGTTGACGAACTGTTCGAGCTGGTGCACCAGGACCTATGTGTGACAATCATGCCGGCCACACACAGAGGAAGGCGCTACTTCCTCCTTGTGGACGACAGCAGCAGATACATGTGGATGACACTATTGTCAAGCAAAGACTGAGGCGACGATGGCGATCAAGCACTTTATGGCTCGGTGGAGACGGAGACGAGGAAGAGGTTGCGCATGTTGCAAACTGATGGTGGTGGTGAATTTACCTCAACCGAGTTTGCATAGTACCGTGCGGAGCAAGGCGCGACTGTCATCTACCAGCGCATATTCACTGCAGCAAAATAGTGTCGTTGAAAGGCAGAACCAGACCATCATCGGCATGACACGATGGTGTGCAGTGTGCCCAAGGCGAAGAAGTTGCCAGCAGCTTTCTGAGTAGAGGCAGTGCACAATGTTGTATTCATCCTCAACCGTTCACCTACGAAGAGCTTGAAAGGCGTGACCACCTTTGAGGCATGGCAAGGAAGAAAGCCAGATGTGTCATTCTTGCGAACATATGGGTGCATCGTACATGTGAAGACTACGAGGCCTAAACTATTACCTATACAAGCTAGAAGACAGGAGCGCACCAATGGTGTTCCTAAGGTACGAGGCCCAAGGCGTACCGGATTTATGATCCGTAAGCACAACAAGTTCATGTCTTGCGTGATGTGATCTTTGATGAAGCAACTAACTAGGATTTGGAGAGATTTGATGAGGTGGCGTCGGGTGGCATCAGCACAGCTTCACTGTCAAGTACGAAGAGCATCGAATCACGACGGATCCAGTCATCCAGATTGGGAGAAGGTAGATGTGAGCGTGACAGGGACCTCTGGAGGGGCGTTGTCTGCTCCAAAAGAAGAGGAGGTCGTGCAGCCGCAAGTACCTGTAGTCTACAGAGCAGGGGACCCCATCTGCTATGACACCAAGCCTATCATCATCAACCTGCAACATCACGTCTTCGCTAGATGAGTCGCCTCACATCAATGGCAAGCACCTTCGATTCCGTGCCATCGAGGACAGCATCGATAACGACAAAGTTCCCAGTATGGCGATCCGTGATTTTGGGCGATCACATGTGGCATCTCGAAAGCGTGGAGCCGCTCACATTTGTAGATGCTGAGTGTGGTCTGAAGTAAAGGCGGGTCATGATCAAAGAGATGGAGTCAATCAAGGACAATCGAACATGGGAGCTCGTTGATCCTCCAATCTATTGCCGACAAATTGGGTTAAAGTGGGTGTAGGTATGTAGCAACGCAATGAGCTTGGGAACATGGTAAAACAAAAGGCAAGGCTCATCGTCTAGATGATATGTGCAACACGAAGGGATTAATTTCGAAGAAGTGGTCATGTTGATTGGTGATGGAGTTTGCACCTGTTGCTGGCCTTGGGGCGATGAAGTACTGGAGCATCCACCACGTGGATTTGAATTTTGCATTCCTGAATGGGGAGCTTGCAGAGGTCATACACGTCCAACAATTGTCGGGTTCCTAGTGAAGGGAGCAAGAGCACAAGGTTCTTCGACTGCGCAAGGCCTTGTATGGCTCGCGCAACACGCCACAGGCTTGGAACATCAAGCTTGATGCAAGTATCACTTCGCTCGGCTTCACCAGGTGCACCACCAAGCATGCACCTTACACACGATGAGTGGAGCAAGGGACGCTCATCGTCAGGGTGTGTGTTGATGATCTCATCATCACCGGCTCCAAGCAATAGCACATTGATGAATTCAAGGAGGAGACGAAGACTTTGCACCGCATGAGTGATTTGGGACTACTCACATACTACCTTGGAATCAAGGTGTAGTAGTGGAGGCATGGCATCACTCTTACCAGAGAACTTACACGCGGAAGCTGCTGGAGCAGAGCAACATGGCCAATTGCAAGCTATGTCAATTGCTGATGGAGGAGAAGTTGTCCAGTGCTATCGTGGCACAACAGGTAGGTTTCGGTACCTGACTCATATAGCCAGACCTTTGATTTGCTGCGGGGTATATGAACTGGTTCATGGAGGATCTGCATGAACCTCACCTTGCTATAGTGCGTGGCTGCGGCATCACCTTCCCCAGGCACGGCGGATCGTCGCTAGAGCTGATCGGATTCAGCAAGACCAACATGGCGGGCAATGGGGATGACTCCACCTGGCAGCGACCTTGACAATAAACAAGAAATTTATATCAATTTTTTGCTTAAAACCATATTTTTTTCTTAAAAAGAATAAATATGCACTTCAAAATATCTAGAAGTGTCCTGACAATAATACATGGTATAGGAAAAAGTAGTTATCTTCCTTTTTCTTCAAACAAACAGGAGAGTTGTGTCATTTCATTAACAAAAAAAGGAATTAACACAAAGGAGAGGTTAGATAATCTCCCACTCCGAGACACTACCCAAATAATCTCCCACTCCGAGACACTACCCAAACACGCACAATGTTTCAGGGGAGCAGATCACCCAGGAGGCCAGGACGAACTAAGGGTGTGATTGGCTATTTGCACAAGCCTTAGCCTGCATTAGGCCTTATATAGCACAACCCAGGCCATCATAAACTTATGCAGAGTGTTGGTGTTTGGTTGTCCAACGCATGCAATATGTATTAGTAATGTTGAGTTTGGTCGCTTACATTCTATTGCATGTGGTCAACTTCATGATCTATTAGAGGTAGAGAGGTGAGGAGATTCATTTTTGTGGGTTCCATCTAGGGCTGGACAACAAGCTCGTTGAGCTAGTTCAATGGTTTGTTTAAAAAAATGCTCTAACCGCACTCATTTTTCTTTCAAAATCAAAGTTAGATGATTTTGAAAGAATTTCAACTTTGGCTCGGCTCGTTAAGCTCGGATTGAAGTGGGTCTCAAACAACACAAGGGATTATAATAAATAAGAATAAATCAATTTTGAAGAAATCTCAAAGAGAAGTCCAGTTGGCTTTGTTATCCACCCCTATTCCGTCAGCTTGTGTAAGAATGCATTGGCAAATATGACTAAATCTAGTGTACTAGCTAAATGCAGCATTAGGACTGCTTTAAGCACTGTGCAAACTTGCATGAAGGCATATGCGGGCAACCAAACAAGAGTAAGCTGCACTACAGCACTACACAAGTCTGAATACAGACTAATGCAGACTAGTGTAAGGGTAAGCAACCATAGGAGCAGTTCTTGGAGCGCCAAAGCACCAGCCATACACCAGATGCCAAAACTTGTCTTTCAGTTAACATAAATTGTTTCAACAAATGCATCAATAGAACTGTTCTCAAACTACAACTTATTGGTCCTGTGCATTGATTTACAGGTAACACAACTGATGTCTTTGTGGGAATTGGAGTTTTCCTAGTGGTAATATCCATTTCTTGCTTGGTTATCCATGTATGGATCAAAACACAGCAACAAAGAGGTCTGCACTAACATAACAACAGATCAAAATGTGTCCCATTAACTAGTGTTTTCTTATATGTATCATTTCAATATTATTTTTCAGAACAAGCAATATTAAAGTTACAACAGATGTCTTTGGCAATACAAAGTGTGATAAACCTATGGAGGATGGATGGTGGCAACTTGGGATTTTCACAGTTTGATTACTCTCATTTAAAAGAAGCTACAAATAACTTTTCAGTTGATAATAAACTGGGAGAAGGTGGCTTCGGTCCTGTATACAAGGTATTATGTCCTTACACTACAAAAGAAGTCCTGAAGTGGACTAAACATTACGTTGTTCATACAGATATAATGCCTTCTCTATATTATTGTAGAGATACGTTCAGCAATGATGCATATTTAGTTAATATTTTTTGTGACTAAATAAAACGCATATAAATTTCCAGGAGAACAAGTTACTGAAAACAGTAACTTATTTGTTTTATTTTGATTAATCGCAGGGCCAATTGAGAAGTGGAATTAAAATAGCAGTCAAGAAACTTGAAGCATGTTCTTTACAAGGATTATTGGAATTCCGAAATGAAATTCAGCTTATAGCAAAATTTCAACACAAAAATCTCATTAAGCTGCTGGGTTGCTGCACTAGAGGAGATCAAGAAAAGATGCTTATATATGAATACATGGAAAATAAAAGTCTAGATTGCTTCATATTTGGCAAGGACCATCTCTTCTACATGTGTAATGTTGCTTACAGACTTACAGTATGTCATCGGTTTTGATAAATTGTACATCTTTTGCAGATAATGTGAAGGGAGCACACCTAAACTGGTCAAAACGTCTCAACAACAACAACAACAACATAGCCTTTTGTCCCAAGCAAGTTGGGGTAGGCTAGAGATGAAACCCAAAAGAGACGAGAAAACAGGGAGACACATAAAGGGACAAAAAGAGCACAAGACAAAAAGAGGTCACGGTTCAGACACGTTGATTGCCAATCTCCAAGCGCTCCTATCCATAGCTAAATCCTTGGGGATATTCCACTCCTTAAGATCTCTCTTAACGGACTCGCCCCAAGTTAGTTTAGGTCGACCTCTACCGCTCTTTACATTATCGGCCCGCTTTAGAACTCCACTACGCACCGGCGCCTCAGGAGGCCTCCGTTGGATATGTCCAAACCATCTCAACCGATGTTGAATCAATTTCTCCTCAATTGGAGCCACCCCAACCCTATCCCGAATATCGTCGTTCCGGACTCTATCCCTCCTTGTGTGCCCACAAAACCAACGCAACATACGCATCTCTGCTACACTCAATTGCTGGACATGTCGATTTTTTGTAGGCCAACACTCAGCACCGTATAATATCGCCGGACGAATCGCCGTCCTATAGAACTTACCTTTCAGCTTCTGAGGCACCCTTTTGTCACAGAGGACGCCAGAAGCTTGACGCCATTTCAACCAGCCGGCTGAAATTCTATGCCTAATATCTTCATCAATGTCTCCGTCCTTTTGTAGCATCGACCCTAAATACCGAAAAGTATCCTTCTTGGCCACCACTTGCCCATCGAGGCTAACGTCTCTCTCTTCATGCCTAGTCGCGCTGAAATCGCACCTCATGTACTCGGTCTTAGTCCTACTAAGTCTGAACCCTTTCGACTCTAACGTTTGCCTCCATAGTTCTAACTTCCTATTAACCCCTGCCCTACTGTCGTCAACTAGCACCACATCATCAGCAAAGAGCATACACCAAGGCAAATAAATAAGGACCTTGTATGTCCCTTGTGACCTCATCCATCACCAAAGCAAATAAATAAGGACTCAAAGCTGACCCCTGATGCAGTCCTATTTTAATTGGAAAGTCACTGGTGTCGTCATCACATGTTCGGACAAACGTCACCACATCCCTGTACATATCCTTGATGAGGGTAACGTACTTAGTTAGGACTTTGTGCTTTTTCAAGGCCCACCACATGACATTTCTCGGTACTTTGTCATATGCCTTCTCGAGGTCAATAAAGACCATGTGCAAGTCCTTCTTCTGCTCCCTATATCTCTCCATCAATTGTCGTAATAAGAAAATCGCCTCCATGGTCGACCTACCAGGCATGAGCCCAAATTGATTTTGGGTTACATGTATCACTCTCCTTAGGTGATGCTCGATAACCCTCTCCCAGAGCTTCATCGTATGGCTCATCAATTTAATCCCACGGTAGTTAGTACCACTTTGAACATCTCCCTTGTTCTTGAAGATAGGTACTAATATACTTCTCCTCCATTCTTCAGGCATCTTGTTAGATCGAAAAATAAGGTTAAAAAGCTTAGTTAACCATACTATCGCTTTGGCGCCTAGGTATCTCCACATCTCAATGGGGATACCATCAGGGCCCATCGCTTTACCTCCCTTCATCCTCTTCAAAGCCTCTCCGATCTCTGCCTCCTGAATTCTCCTCACAAAGCTTCTGTTGGTATCATCAAATGAGTCGTCCAACTCAAGGGTAGGACCCTCATTCTCCCCATTAAACAGCTTGTCGAAGTACTCTCTCCATCTGTTTTTGATCTCCTCATCCTTCACCAGAAGTCGATCTGTCCCATCCTTGATGCATTTTATTTGGTTGATGTCCCTTGTCTTCCTCTCGCGGATTCTAGCCATCCTATAAATGTCCTTCTCCCCTTCTTTTGTGCCTAGCCGCTGATAAAGACCATTATACGCCTGACCTTTTGCTACACTCACAGCTCGCTTTGCAACCCTCTTCGCTATTTTATAGCTCTCGATGTTGGTTGCACTCTTGTCATGGTGGAGACGCTTGAAACACTCCTTCTCCCTAATAGCCCTTTGCACCTCGTCATTTCACTACCATGTGTCTTTCGCTTCCCGTTTGCCTCCCCTACTCACGCCAAACACTTCCGAAGCCACCTTTCGGACACATGTTGCCATCTTTAGCCACATGTCGTCGGCATCTTCTCCTTCTTCCCAAGGCCCCTCGTCTAACATCCTCTACTTAAACGTTTGCGCTGCTTCCCCTCTAAGCTTCCATCACTTCGTTCTCGCAATCTTGGCCCGTTTGTCCCGGTGGACACGTACTCGAAAGCGAAAGTCCGCCACCACAAGCTTATGTTGAGGGACAACACACTCCCCAGGTAACACCTTACAATCAAAGCAAGCACGTCTATCCTCCCTCCTTGCAAGGATAAAGTCGATCTGGCTCGAGTGTTGTCCACTACGAAAGGTTACTAGATGAGATTCCCTCTTCCTAAAGAGGGTGTTCGCTATCAACAAGTCATAGGCCAGCGCGAAGTTCAAAACATCCTCCCCCTCTTGATTCCTACTACCATACCCGAACCCCCCGTGCACCCGCTCGAAACCTACATTAGTCGCACCAACATGGCCGTTGAGGTATCCTCCTATAAAGAGTTTCTCGCCGATAGGCACGGTACTAACCATGCTATCAAGATCTTCCCAAAACTGCCTCTTGGTGCCCTCGCTAAGACCTACTTGAGGGGCATAGGCACTGATCACATTTAGAGCCGAATCTCCAACTACCAGCTTGACCAAGATAATCCGGTCGCCTTGCCTCCTAACATCAACGACTCCATCCTTAAGGCTCCTATCGATCAAGATGCCTACACCATTCCTACCCGATGTTGTCCCCGTGTACCAAGGTTTGAAGCCAGTATCCTCCACCTCCTTCGCATTTTGGCCCTTCCATTTGGTCTCCTGAACGCATAGAATATTTACACGCCTTCTAATTGCTGCATCGACTAGCTCTCTTAGCTTACCCGTTAGGGACCCTACGTTCCAGCTACCTAGACGAATCCTAGTTGGCTCGGCTAGCTTTCTTACCCTTCGCACCCGTCGAGGGAAGTGCGAAGACCCTTGCTCATTTTTCACTACACCCGGGCGTAGATGTAGCGCGCCACTAAGGTTGCGACGACCCGACCCTTGCTCATTTTTTATCGTACCCGGGTCACGATACGACGCGTCACTAAGGGGATGACGACCCGGCCCTCCATTTAACACCACACCCGGGTTCCGATGTAGCGCGTCGCTAAGAGGGTTACGCCCCAACGAATCTCTTGTGGGTTTCAAATCCATGAGAGGCCGTTTTTTTACTGTTGGTTCGCCAGACCTTAACACACCCTCCTCCTTTACCCGGGCTTGGGACCGGCTATGTTGAGACGACTTAAGAAAGTCTTCCAGTCAACATAGGCGGAGTTCAAAACGTCTGCACATAATTAATGGGATAGCTCAAGGGCTTCTTTACCTTCACAACTATTCGCGGTTATGTGTTGTTCATAGGGATTTGAAAGCAAGTAACATTCTCTTGGATAGTGAAATGAATTCAAAAATATCAGATTTTGGGATGGCCAGAATATTCTTTTCAAATGTGAAAGAATCAAATACTACCAGAATAGTGGGCACACAGTAAGAACATATGGATCTGTGCACTTTGAGTACATTTAAAATTCATAGAGGTGCTTCTTATGAAAAAAAGAACCTTGTAGCGTGTCATCAACTTAATTTAAAAAATCCACATTTTTGCATTACACTGACACTATTTAACTTCCATCCTCAGCGGCTACATACCTCCTGAATATGCTTTTCATGGGGTTTGCTCCATCAAATCAGATGTTTTTAGCTATGGGGTATTGACATTGGAAATTGTAAGCTCAAAGAGGACGGCCCAATTCTATGAGTACAACGGAAAGCTATATAATCTCATATCATATGTGGGTGTAATTAACCTTAATGAATCCAGAACTTTATCTGTGCATGCCCATTTGCTTATAAATGCGTGCCCCTACCTTATTTGTTTCACAAAAACATGGCAGGCTTGGTTACTTTGGACAGACGGAAAATTAGGTGACCTGATTTATTCTCCTCCAGGCAATGTACACAAAGAGATAGAAAGGCACATTCATGTGGCACTCTTATGTGTTCAAGAAAGCGCAGAGCATCGACCTGATATGGAGCGAGTTGTCACAATGCTAAACAACAAGGATGTGAGCTTACCAAAGCCTATGCAGCCAGCCTACTTCCATGTAAATCCTAGTGAGGAAGAAGTTTCATCACGGGGCGTTACTATGATGATGAGTATCACGCTAGAAAGGTAGAAGCACATTGTCATCAATTCTGAGAAAAACGCTTGTAATTATCTGCATCAAGAGGAAAATATTTGCACCAATATAGCCATATGAGTAAGTTTGAATGTTATGTATATTTATTAACACAACATACATTTTCACATTTTTGCTTGGATATGCAAAACACTTCTTGGGCTGAACCTGGACCTTTGAAATTTCAACCTCGTGTCTCATAAACAACAAAATAGGGCGTTCTGATCCTAAAACAAATGCATTTTAGAAACCACAGTAGCATGCTTCAAATAAAAACAGCAACAAGACTACTCTGTGATCTTGAGTTGCTTTATTCCTACAGTAAACTTCACAACAAGCAGTACATGAATTGATGTCCACTTAAATGAATCAGATAAATTCATGAGCACGAACTGCAATTGGGCACACACATAATGGGGGTACAGTAACCGCTACCGTAGGGTGCTCACAACTTATAACTTGGGCAGCAGACGGCTCTCCCCACAAGGAGACAAGGTTAATTCCTATGAATCCCTGACTCGAATCGAAAGCTAAAGCGAAAAGAGGGGGCTCGTAGGGCCGAACCTCGGTTCATTTGGCGCAATGTCTGTGTCAGCACCCGCGCGAGCCTGAACCCGGAGAAGGTCGCGGCGGTTGGCCGCCGCCGTACCCGTCGCAGGCAGGGTGCGTCCCTGGCGGCCGACGCAACGGTGCTCGCTGCCTCGAGGTCGAGGTCGCTGTTCGTCACCAGTTCCACTTCGAGCCCGTCGTCGCCACTCGCCGAGTCCCATTCAGGCCTGCCTGGGCCGTGGGCTAATGGAGTTGAACCAAACGCAATAATGGCCCAGCATGTTCGCTTGTGGGTCTTGATTGGGCCGGATCACACAATGTACTAGTAGGAGTATACTACTCCGTATTTTCTAGGGCATCTTCGTTTGTACTAAATTAGTTTTCTCTAACTATATTTACAATAATAATATTTTTATAATCTATATAGATTCGCAACACAAAATTAAATTAATCAGAAAAAGTAATCATGACAAAATTTCTATTCAAGTTAATACAATTTTATATAGATACTATTATTAGTTGGATTGAAGTTACAATAGTTCGGCAAGCAAGCAGGGGGTCTTCCGTTGCAAGAAGCAGCACGCGTCGAAACGCTTATACTCCTTCCATCCCAAATTATAAGGCATTCCAAGAATCTTGGAGAGTCAAAGGATCTCAAGTTTGACCAAATTTATATGATAAGATAATAATATTTATGACACCAATTAAGTATCATTAGATTCTTCATTAATTATATTTTCATAATATACCTATTTGATGCTATAATTTTTTGTAATTTTCTCTATAATTTTGGTCAAAGTTAAGATGCTTTGACTCTCCAAGATTCTTGGAATGTCAATAATTTAGAATGGAGGGAGTACAATTCAAAAACGACCAACACTTCTGACTGTAACAACTTCCGCGCAGTCGCTTCCAACGGGATGTACTAAACCGCAAACCAGTGCAAGACGCGCCAACCCACCCAACCCAAGTGGGATCGACAAGACTGCCTGCCAGGTTCTGCTTGATGCATGATGCGGACTACCATTTACCACTAATCCACTCGCATTGTAACCTTTGTTGGCCGGCCGGTGACGACTGACTGAACACTGAAGAAAATAATCACGCGTGCTTGACTGACTGACTAGTGGCGGCTGGAACAGGCGTGTTCCGTTCAGATAAGAGATATCGCCATCAGTTTCAGAGCTTCCAACTGAACACTCTGCATGCGGTGAAAAATGAAAATACGTGACCTGTTCATAGGGATCTTTCAGCGTAGTTCCAGTCCTCCAGAAGATAAGTCACTCTTCGGAGCTGCCTGTACTATGGGAGCTGCAAGCTAATAATATCGCCATACCTTTCCAGGAAAACAAACGACAGCGTGACCGGCAGATATTTCCAGGTCTTAATCTGAAAATGCACAACATATTTCTCAGCTATTTCCAACTGCCTATTCCAAAACAAAACAAAAAAAGTAAAACAATTGTGGAGTAGTACCATGTATTGCATCGGTTTATCCAAATAAGTCCTCAAGAAAAGTTTACCGAAACAAATATATCAGCATGTACATCATAAGGCGTCTCAATGGAATTATATTCATGTAAGAAAATGTTTAAATCCAATAGCCAATTGGGTCATTTTGAAATTAAACACGCTCTCGAGAATTGCTACCTTCCTTGCCTCCCATATCACACTGCCAGTCCACATCAGGTCAATTTGTTATTTCTAACATCATTCAAGCATGTGACGTGAGCAAGGACTAGGAAGTTCCCTCACAAGAATCTTACAAGCCTGTCGACTGTGTTTCTTTTTTCTTCCTGCTGAAAGTAACTTCCTTCTTGCAAAAAAAAAGAAAAAAGAAAAAGAAAGAAAGAAAAAAAGACAATGCATACATTATTTAAGACGCATTCATATGTACTCCATGTGTCCAAAGCCACAAAGTCCCATACTCAAACACAAGTACCACGCACGATGCTACTTGTTTCCCTCCTCCTACTTCTTTCTTCCCCAAAGCTGTTAGCTGAAGGTCCCTTCTGCAGCAATGCTAACACCGCATGCATGCCAAGCAGTACCTACATGTCCAGCCTCAAATCCCTTGCTGAAGACCTGATTGGTAGCATCACAAGATCAAACTCACACTCAGCTCATGGCGCAGCCGGAACAGGTGCTGGCAGGGTCTATGGAGCGGTTCTATGCAGAGGAGACACAACCCCAGGCCACGATTGTGCACAGCGCCTTGAGGCCCTTTATGCAGCCATCAGCAACAGCAGTAGCTCTTGCTCCTCCCAGAAGAACATAAACCTTTTTGACGACAGAAACCGGACCCAGCTAATATTCTCTGATCAGGGCTTCAACTCCAGCTCCAGCAACCCTCAGGAATGCGTAGTGAGCGCTAATCTGAACCCTCCGCCAGTTAGTGATGGTGATGACTCAAAGTTCGATGTGCCTGTTTCCAAACTGATGAACCAGCTTGCTGATGACATGGTGAGTAAATCAGTCAGCAGGTACGAGACAGGCCAGGGCTGGCTCCCTCAAACAAATCAGACAGTATATGGCCTTGTGCAGTGCACAGATGATATTGCATGGGAGGATTGCCGAGGTTGCCTGAAGGGCATTATAAACAACAGGAAGCAGATGGTTGGTAGTGGCCAGATGGGAGGTGCAATCCTAGGGATGTACTGCAGCTTGTGGTACCAGACTGAAGTTAAGTTCTTTGCTGGTAACCCGACGTTGTCAGTAGATATGCCCGTAGACCCCCCACGTAAGTACATCTTCAATCCTGAGTTGGTTGACTTGTTTCAAGTTTTCATCTTCATCTCCTCTAACCATCTGATTGAAACTAAACTCAGGTGAATGCAAAATTAGATTCGCCCCCCCCCCCCCCCCCACCAAAAAGACAAAGTGCCTCTTTTTTTTAGAAGGGTCAAAATTGGGGTGCACATACTACATTACAACATTGTGTTAAATCTACCAAAATGATTTTGAAAGCATAGAAAATGTTTGCCTGCTTCCATTAAAATTTACTTGCTAGGTATCAATCTACCATGTGACCCTCTTATTAAGATTTCTCGAAATCCAGCATTGACTACTGACTAGAATTTTCATTGGTTATAACTCATATACATGGATGTGCAGCAAACAAATTTTGGATCTGGATCACTATTGGATCATTCTCCATCGTGGTTTCTGTTTCTTGGTTGCTTGTTCATATATGGATCAGAACAGAGAGAAAAAGAGGTAAAGTATTAGTCTCATGGCACTAACCTTGTTTCTGCTTTGATTTTAATGGTAAATAATGAGTACCAACAAAAGAACTTCACAATGGCTTCCAGAACGAGCAAGATATGAACTGCAATTGCTGTCAATGGCAATACAAAATGTTATAAATCTTTGGAGGATTGAAGAAGGAAACTCAGGATTTTCACTGTACGATTTCTCTCAGATAAAAGAAGCCACCGGCAACTTCTCAAGTGAAAACAAACTTGGACAGGGTGGCTTTGGACTTGTTTATAAGGTAAATGTGCTAGCATAGTAGCATTCAAATTCAACTATTTTTGTTATTGTATATTTGGTAAATATTGTTTGCTTCTTAATAATAGCTTCATGTTGTATTTTATAAATAACTTTTCCATTTCTGAGAAACAACCATGCCCATATATTTCACAAGGAAAATAAAACCTAATACCTTCTACTAAACGTGTGCTTTTTTTCTGAATCTCTCTTTCAAAAAAGGGGGAAAAAAAGAGGAAATGATGCATGCTTGTTGTAGCACCAGCTATAAAGTGATGAATAAAAAGCGTACTACTCTTTTTGTAATGTTTACTAATTTCAGGGCCTATTGCCTGGTGGTGTTGAAGTAGCAGTCAAAAGGCTTGCAGCATGTTCTGTACAAGGTTTACTAGAGTTCAAAAATGAAATTCAGCTGATAGCAAAGCTTCAACACAAAAATCTCGTTAGGTTGCTTGGCTGTTGTATCAAAGGAGATCAAGAAAAGATACTCGTCTATGAATATATGCAAAACAAAAGCTTGGACTTATTCATATTTGGCAAGCCATCCATAAGATTTCATCTTTTCAAATATTCTGTAACTTGTGAATTTTTTAAAATTTTTGAAATCTAGATATTCAATAATTTTGTTCCTATTTTGCAGATCCAAAGAAAAGAGTGCAGTTAAACTGGTACATGCGTCTACATATAATTGATGGGATAGCACAGGGGATCTTGTACCTTCACAAGCATTCACGGTTATGTATTGTTCATAGGGATTTGAAAGCAAGTAACATTCTCTTGGATAGGGACATGACTCCAAAAATTTCTGATTTTGGAATTGCTAGAATATTCAGCTCAAATATGATAGAATCACATACCACCAGAATAGTCGGCACACAGTAAGTATAAAAGGCACGTGGATTTTAAGTTTATATCTTAAAAAAGCAATTCTACACTTTTCTAATGAGAATAATGCAAACTTTATAGCAGTCCCATTACACAGACTAATCTCCATAATTAAATGTATTACCAAATTTGGGCTTTTCTTTCAGAAAGCATAGACAAAGTTAATTTTAATTTATATACTTATTGTGGGTCTATAGATGGTAATATTATATATAACCATTTCTCTTGTTCCAAACAGTGGCTACATATCTCCAGAGTATGCCTTTGATGGGATTTGCTCAATCAAATCAGATGTGTTTAGCTTTGGCGTCTTGGTCTTGGAAATAATAAGTGGAAAGAGGACTACTGGTTTCTACCAATACGATGGAAAATTGTACAATCTCATTTCTTATGTAAGTGTTAATTATTTTTAGATTTGATGTCAACTTGCTTGTACAATGTTATAGCCTTAGGAGTATCATTTGCTTGACAACAGAATACTGATTTCTAACAGGCTTGGAAACTCTGGAGAGCAGGAGACTGGTACCAGCTGGTCTGCTGTCCTATAGGAAATGATCATGAAGTGATAGAAAGGTGCATTCAGGTGGCACTGTTATGTGTCCAAGAGAGTGCAGAGGACAGACCTACTATGGACCATGTGGTTACCATGCTAAATGGTGACAATGTGAGTTTGCCTAAGCCAAGGCAACCAGGTTATTTCTTTGTACGTTCTAACGAGTCAGAAGCCCAATCAAGCAACTTCAACATAAGTATTACATTAGAAAGGTAGACTGTCAATCCATGAAATTGTGAACCATGTTTCTGACTTCCTATGACACAAGGAAGTAGGAATGGTCCAAGCCTAACAAGTGGTTTGTCTATATGTACGATAATGACATTGTCATTGTTTAGCCAAACATTGTTTCCAGTTTTCTACTTGAAAGTACAAATCAGTATTATATAACTCTAACCTTCTTTGTTAATATATATAATGTTTGCTGTAGTCACAGTAACATGCTAAAATGGCTTTCTGGGTGCTGTAAGGAGTACTGATTGTAACATGACAACACAAATAAGCTTCAAGTGCTTTAACTCTTTGCTGCTCCTCTTCAAACATTCTGTAGGAGTAAGACAGTAAAGTGTGCAAAGTTGTCCTAATCAGCTGTGCATGAATCAGAGCATCAGGCAGGTCTGTATTTACAAAATCCTAGTACTGACAAAAGTTGCAGGTGCTATATCAGTACCAAATTTCAAATTGGGATAGCTAAAGGCTTACATATACAAGTATGAAAAACTTGAGTCTCTCCACTCAGCACTGGCGTGTAGCAGGAGAACCAATGAACCATAATAACAGAGCCATCATGCGAACACCACTTGCGTGGTTTCGATTTTGTTAAATATTTTTTTCCAAGGAATTGTTCTATTAAATCTTGATAATGCAAAAGCACATGACCATCAATTTATGCCTGGCAAAAACTCCACTAAAACGTACCACGATCTATATTTCGAAGTCGATTTCGACTTCATCCTAAATGCAATCAAAATGTCGAAATAACCCCTACCCTGAGTAGAATTAAGATTGCATTCTAGAGATAAAGCAAATCAGCATCTTCGTGAGCTGTGAAAAGTGGACCTGAAAAGTAGGTTTGTGGGGGTGGGGAGCGTGGTGAAGTAAAAAGAGGACATTAACCTGCGAGGCCGGCGGAGATCCAGGGAGATGCGCGCAACCAGACACTGAGGACTGAGCCAGTGGCTACCGTGCTTGTCCGCGCGGCCACGCCATTGGGTAGCTTCCTTCGCCCCGTTCGCCGGCGGGCAGCCGTGCCCGTGCTGGAGCCTGGCGCCTGCCGGGCCGCGCCCTTGGAGTTGTGGAGAGCAAAATGGCCCGTTGGTTGGTTTTTTTTAACAATTTTTTTTCTAAGAGAGAAGGGTTCGATTTTATTAATAAAGTAAAAGAACTTTTACATCCATCCCTAAAATAACAGCTAGATCCTCTCGATAAGCACCCGTGTTCTTCACCGTCGTCGACCGTTGCCGCACGTCTGTCCTTCTCCGCCTCCCGCAATGAACAAGACTCGCCAGAATCTGACGCCAGTTGCCTCACCGGCCAACTCCAGAGGATGAACAATAAACCCGCAAGGGGATCAAAATACACCAACCCAGACACACGAAAACAAACCTCACAAGAAGAATCCTGGAAATACCAAAACTAACTTAGAGGAACAAAACACACCAAAAGCTTCTCCACATGTTCGTCGCCATGTTCTGGTTTACGAGGCCAGCGCTGTCCTTAGCATCATGGGCATTGACGGCACCGAGAAAAACACAGGGGAAAAGAACATCCATGCATGAGAGGAAAACGATGATAAACCCGCCGAAGTCAAGGCCCCCGCAAAAGATATCATCGCCGTGCACCACATATACCTCAGACACCACCACGACTCGCTCACCATGAACAGAATCAAATGGTAGAAAAGCTTTCGAGATAACATAAACTTACCAGCGACCTGGAACATTAATGGCCAGCTGAAGAAGGAAAGGCCCCGACCATCCCTAGAGGGCGGACTTGGGCCACAATTTCCCGTCATAATGGAACTTATCTACTGGCTATTACAACTCGCAGTTCATTTCAGGTTTATTCAAACTTTCGAGCTGAGTTCTGCCAAACCATTTGTTACTGAGGAGTGAACGTGATTCTCCTAAATGAACTAAAGGATGAGAGATGAAAAAATAGTTTTCTAATTCACTTCATGCACAAATTCACAGTATGCATAGAGAAACATTTACAATCAGAGAATCAGCTTCCTCAGAAAATTTAGAGCAAGAGCTTAACTGAGCAGTGGTGTTTTTTTTCCTTAAATCTTAACAAAGGGCCTGTTCTGTTCGGCTACTAGTGCAATGCTTATTGACAGTCATGCTACACTATTTTCCTCACAGAACGGATACAACCGCAGTAGCTTAATTGGCTTCTAATTCTTTTGGGTCCATTTGGCTGCCCTTTAGGACAGCACTGTTCATATATAAGCTATTTTTCTCTCTTCACCTCAAATGAATTAGAAGCCAGTGAAGTCCTTTTCTTCAGCTGCACTGGCTTCAGCCTCTCGTGACACTATAGCAATAAACTAGCCGTATGAAGCCCTGCTAAAAAGTCTTTTGTAACACCTTGGTGTTACGTTGTAAATCACAGGTTAAAAATATTCATGAGTATTGTATTTAGTTAAAGTGTATGAGCTGGAAATAAAAATTAAAATGCAATTCAAGTCTCGGAAATAAAAAACAGAAAACGAATAATATAAAACCTAGATCAGCAAGAATTCGCTAACTAAAAGTATCAAGTGCGAATATTCACGAATTTTATTAAACCAAAGCGGGAAAGATCAATTACTCGTGAATGACACGCTCCGACACAAGTCACCGGCCACTTGCACGCCTGACATGCACATACTGCTTGCTCGCTGCTGCTTGCTACCTCCTCACCCGGTCTCCACGTCGAGCAATCAAAGCTGATGCCTGCTGCCTCCTCAACCGATCTTCACATCGAGGAATCAAAGCTGCTCAACCGAGCATAAAGAAGAAAGGGGAGAGTGTGCGGCATGTCCAAATTATTTCCTCTCTGCCAAGTCTACTCCCAGAGTACACAAGTCTTTAGTAGTCCCTTGCAAAAAATTTTCACCCTGCCCGACGACCGATTGCAGCTCGTAGAACTTACCAGCACGTCATGCTGAGCACCAGAAAGCAAACCGGAGCACACGTTGTACTGAGCAGAACGCCAGCCAGCAAACCAGAGAACACGCAGAAAACACTATAGCGTGCAGGAATCACTATTCACCCGTAGAAATTACTGTTCACAAGAGGCAAAAGTCAGTTGCCTGTATGCTGAGAAATTGATTCACGCTTGTCGTGCGCCGGTCATCTTTCCCGTGCGAGCTCCGTCTCTATCCTGCGTCTCTGATCCTTAAAAGGAGACGTCTCGCGATCGCGAGCTCGCCAGCCACTCACTTCGTTGTCCACCTCTTCCTCCCTGAGTCAAGTTTTTTTTTCATTCTCCAGGAGAATCCCGAAGCACCAGTCGACTGCGGTGAGTATCCCGTGAGTCCCTCCAGTATTTCCTCTGTCTCCCTAGCATCGCCATCCTTCTTCATTATTCTTTGATTAAAGACCACCGAGTCTCCTCCAGTACAACCATGAGCACGTCACGAGAGATCAAGCCATGAGTTAATTAATCCCCTTTGATTTTTCAGAGATTATCAACAACCACCTTACTGATCAATATCTTCACCATATGATATCCAAATCACTCGATTCTTCTTTCTAAAATCATTATCTGTCTGTTAATGTAGTTAGATCATACCTATATGTGGTGATGCTAAAGTCTATTAAATCAATTAAAAACGCTTAATATTAATATGATAAATCTTGTAGAAATTTTTTGTGGCAAATGGGTAATAGCTTTAGCTTTGAAACTTTTGCGGTAGCATCATGATTTTATTAGGTGCTTGCTGTAGTTTTGTAGTCTTTGAATAGCTTACTAGATGTGATAGCTAAGTTTTCCTAGCCGTAGTAAAAATTAAATCGGAAACAAATGAAGAGTATGCAATTTAATGAGTAAAGATTAATTGGATCAGTTTACTCTTGCTTAGTAAGAATAGTAGATAGCCTGGTATGTTAGTCATTAGAGCTAGTTTAGTAGCTTAGTAATAGTTGTTGTTATTTTAAGAGATGCTGTTGTCATTGCATTAAGTTATGTCATCATTCTTGCATATGAGATCACGAGATAGTGGAGTATGTGGTTGCGGAGGAGCCAGAGTACGAGGAGATCGTGGAGGTGTACGAGAAGGAGATCCCCGTGCAGGAAGGAGCCCCGGAGCCGTCAACCACTAACTTTGCTGCACACCAGGATGCCCAAGGCAAGCCCCGGTGCATAACCTTTATTTTAAAATGATAATATGATATCTATGTTATATGTGCATTTACGTTTCAGGAGTTCTGTTGAAACCCACTTGCTTAAATATTACTACACAAGAGTCTTACTAGTTTAGGCCGTGTAGTGCCATGTTTAGGTTTCGTTAGCGTGAACAACATGGTGTTGTTCACGATAGGTGATCATTATTATCACTATGGTCAACATGAAAATAAAGGCAGGTGAAATGGTGACCGGGCAGGGATGTTGTTTGGTAGTGGTGGATGTGACAAGGGGTGTCCTACGGTCAATATGGCATCACTGGGTTACATTGTTTCCCTGTCCGAGTCGGTTAAGGACCGATCGTTGCATTTGGATGGTTGTCAGGTCACAGATCTCCTTATCCCGAGCATATACTAGCGGATAGGGGCTAGAAAGACTTGTTATTCTCTTGTCATGGGTTTCGGCTCCATCTGAACCAACTGAAGGTGGATTATATATGGGTATTAGGATGTCTAAGCACCGCGAGAGGGCAGGGGCTTGGAGTCCCAGTATGGACAGGGACTCGGTTCTCTTGACAGGAGGATAATGGGTTGGTCCCGTTTGTACTTCGGTACGGGCGGGGCGTGTGTTTTCGGGGTACCCAGCTGGGCTACATTGATTCGCGAATCACCGCGTAAGTGGTCCAATATGACTTGATCCAGACATCGTAGTAAAAACTGAAAGAGAAAAGGTGAATAAGGATGAATTTGTATTGACCAACTTGTAACAGAACCGCCCAATTATACGAGATTAAGTAAGAAAATCATCCAACGGCAGGATAATTTAACAAACTTAAGCCCGTATAACCCGGTAGTCCGTGAAATCTCGACGGATTTCAAACCATTCACATAACAGCCAAGATCGTACTAAGTTTAGAGGTCACCGTCATAAGTTACATAGAAGTTCGTGGCACAAAATACATCGGAGTTAAACATAGTTATTACAAACCAGTTTCAAATAAAAGTAGCGGAAGCATTAGTTTAAAACATGCACACACACATTGTTTTGAGATAAAGTGCCAGCTCGCGATCATCTCCAGCAAAAGCATCAGGCGCGAAGTAGTGAATGACCATTGCCCATGGTCCTAAGCTTCGCCCATCGCAGGGTAGAGACAGCTGATACAATAGCCATAATACATCTGTCCATCTGCAACAAGTGGGAACAAAGCCCTGAGTACGAGAAGGTACTCAGCTAGACTTACCCGTCATAAACCAGAAATAAAAGACACCAAGGAATCATGATAGGCTTTTTGGTGGGGTAGCTGACTCATTTGCAAAAGGCATTTTTAGCATTTAGGAAAAACCTTTACAAAAGCTTTACATCAAGTTAAAGCTTTATTAACCTGTCAACTATATTTGCACCTGTACTAAAGTAATATGTAATTAAACAGGCAATGATAACTAATGATCATTAACAACTTCCATTAAGTCATAATTCATATAACTGTCCAAGTGTTCCATCAATATCACTACGATGAAGTAGCTCAAGTCAAGTGTTCACTATCCAGTGAACGATGGCGATTCGAATCGATTATGAACCAGCTGGTAAGTTATTCCTCACACAAACCTCACTCACCCGCTAAAGTGAGGTGTTGGTCGCCGAGTCAACCATTCAGGTAAAGTCGCGAGCTTGCCAGGAACCACTTGTACCCGGGGGCCGCTAGACTGCTCTTTGGCCTTATCATCGCGCCCCCGTATCCTGCCACTACTGCTCCGGTACAGTGCGTTGCGGGCAATCCACTCGGCCCGAATAATCTCCCAGTTTCGCGGTCGGAAGGTACTTTATCCGGCCAGCTAAATGTGAGGCATGCGTTCAACATGTCCCGAGGGACAACAACGGACGGTCCTTAACCGACACAGACAGAAAACACTACAGTCCGAAACCCTGCAAGTTTCCGCCCGGTCTCAATTTCATTTCACACTTAGTTATACCATGACTTCATAGTCAACCAAATAGATCTAGGTAACCACCTATAGCTCGCAGGTGACAGGAAATCACCTGAC
Source organism: Saccharum hybrid cultivar R570 (assembly GCA_038087645.1). NCBI lineage: Eukaryota > Viridiplantae > Streptophyta > Magnoliopsida > Poales > Poaceae > Saccharum > Saccharum hybrid cultivar. Next base: position 10,403,421 of record JAQSUU010000327.1, read on the forward strand.
TTCTACCGGTCTAAGCCAGCTAAGCATTGACTTGACTGCGGATACCAGGGTAACAAGGATAGGGTATAACGAATGTAAGCAAGGTATAATGCAGCAACGTTTGCAAACAACTCCTAAACGTAATGCATCAAATTAAGTAAAGTTAATAATAAATTATTTGCAAACCGGGAGAGAAATGCTCCGGGGCTTGCCTCTCTCGAAGGAGCTTGGACGGTGATCGGGGCACTCCGGGAGATCTTCACCGACCTCTTCTTCGGCTTCTGTCACCTCTTGCTGCTGCACCTCGATCTGCTCCTCTGGCTCCTCGGGCAAGATGACTAGGTTCTCGGTTTGCGATCCTGTATGATGCAATGCGCGTAAGTGATTATGCAAGTGTGCATCGAAGGAGATGAATGCAATGAATATGTTAAAATGCAAGGTAGTCAACATCATCCAGAAACTATATACTACAAGCACATGTCATCTACTGCATTCTCTTCTACTACTATTATGTTAAGTTAACCTACCTTATGAAATGCTTCAAAGATACACCAAAGTTTTACTAATTTCTTAATCACACTTAAAGCAATACTTGCTTAAATCCTAAGTAATAATAGTAGGTTTGAATAGTAACATATATTTCTGATGCTCCTAAAAATCTAAGAAAATTACAGTAGCATAATACTACTCTAAATAGACTACCATAAAAATTTCATGGCATTTGGATAAGTAAACTATCCTACACAAAAATGACAAGCTATGGCATAAAAATGAGCATGAAATGACTTTGTACTATGAAAAGTGTCAAACAACAGAATTAATATTTTTCCTAGATTCTTCATAGCATACTATGACTGTATAAAAATTATCACATGCATGTTTTATACAAAGTTTGCTCTCTAGCAAAAATAACAAAAATCAGCCATTAAAGGCACTTGAACTACACTTCAACATTTTTCTATAGAATAGGCATGAGATAAAATTTCCCTAGCAAGTACATGGCATAAAAAGATTAATAAACTTGGAATCATATTTTTCTGATTTTCTAGGATTTATTAAGCAATTAACAAGAAAACAGCCATTTCAATAGTTAATTAAAAACTCTACAGAAAAGTATCTCAAATTTGACATGCAATAATTTCATATCATATATCTGGTTCCATTGCATCTAGAGAAATTTATTTCACAATTTTTGAAGCTGAAATGACTGCTAAAAATATTGTCCAAAGTATTTTTATCAAGAATAATAAAAAGAAAATAGAAATGAAATTCTTTATACGACGCTGGGCCGGCCCGGGAAAACAAGCGGCCCACGGCTGTTCACGGCCTGCTCACGCGCGCGGGGAGAGAAGGGCGAGCCGGCCCGGCTCGGGCTTCTGCCCAAGGCCGACCTGGCCCCGCGCGGTCGGGCGCGACCGTGGCCACGCCACGCCGGCGACCTTGGCCTCGGCAGCGCGGCGACTGCCAACGGCCAACGGCCATTTCCGGTCACGAGCGGGCGAAGCGTGGCGCACACGAGAACCGCGACGAGAAGGCGAACCCGTTTTCGGTGCTAGGGAAACGAGAGGGGTAGCGGGGAGTCGCTTCCGCGGGAGGCCGCGCGCGGTGGCGCCATGGCCGTCGGCAGCGAAAACACGGGGTCCGCACCTGCTGGGCTCGGAAGGCGGCAACAAGGTGCGCACGGGATGTCGGAGAAGGGGGCGAAGCTGGGTGCGCGAAGAGGAGAGCAATGGCGGCTCACCGTCGGCCAATTTGGCCGGCGGGTGCGGCGGTGGCGGTGCTCGCGCGGTGCGGCGTTCGTGCGGCAGAGAGCGGAGGAGGGCCGGGGTGAGGAAATTCGGAATGGGGGAGTGGGTGCGGAGCGCAGGCGACTTAGAAGAGCGGGGGGCGCGCTGGCGGGGGCCACCGGTGGCCAGATGGCGACGACGAGCGGCGCATGCTGGCCACGGGGCGTGCGGCGTCTGCGCGGGCGCGTGCGTGTCACGGCGCGCGCTGGCGAGCGGCCACGACGCGCGGGCGAGCGGGCGAGCGCGCGGTCGGCTGGACCGGGCCGGCTTCGGTCGCTGGGCCGGAAGTGGGGCGGCGGCCCGATAAGGCTGAAAAAGTAATTTTCTTTTCTAAATAAAATTCCATATTTTATTATTTGATTCAAATTCAAATTTTGAAAATGAAAAAGACATTTTCATAAATTGCCCCCAAAACAAAAGTTGTTTAAAATTTAATTCTCTACAACTTGGGTTAAGGATCCAAATAAAAATTCCTAATAGATTTTGAATGGCATAATAAAAGCTAAAATAGGGGATATTTTTGAATATTTTTACTCAATATTTTTGAACAGGTTTTCGACAAAATTTGAGTCATCTAGCTGCTCCAAAAATTGAACTAAGGTTCCAAGTGATGTAAAATTTATAGTTGCAAGATTTTTGGTGTAATGTGATTATCATATTAATATAGTTCATTACATATATTATTTTCAAGCTTTTATTTGATTTAAATTATAGCATTATCACACATGATTATGATGACATGAAATGTCATGCAGTATGATTGCTATGAAAATGTATTGCGTAACACCGGAGTGTTACAACCCTCCCTCCTTATAAAAATCTCGTCCCGAGATTTGGGTTACGAACCATTTATTATAAAAATCTTCGTATGCCTTTTGTAGGTATTCACCCGTTTCCCACGATGCATCTCCCTCATCATGATGACTCCATTGTATCTTATATGTTTTCACCATGCTGTTTCGAGTAGCCCTTTCTTTAGAATCCAAAACTCGAACTGGCTGCTCATGATACACTAGATCTGACTTAAGTTTTATGCCTCGAGGTTCGATTATTTCCTCTGGAACGCGCAAACATTTCTTGAGATGTGATACGTGAAAAACTGGGAATATAGCATCCATTGATTCTGGTAATTCCAATTTGTAAGCCACTGGACCCTTTCTTTCTAAGATTTTGTAGGGTCCGACAAATCTTGCGGCAAGCTTTCTGCGTAATCCAAACCGCTTCTTCTTCATTGGCGTGACTTTCAGATAAACATAGTCACCAACTTCAAACACAAGTGGTCTCCTTCTTTTATCCGCATAACTTTTCTGACGTGACTGAGCTGCTCTCATATTTTGCTGAATGATATGAACTTTCTTTTCGGCTTCTTCCACGAAGTCAATACCATAATATCTTCTTTCCCCTGGCTCAATCCAGTTTAAAGGTATTCTACACTTTCGTCCATACAAAGCCTCAAAAGGTGCATTTTGATACTTTCTTGATAGCTATTATTATATGTGAATTCTGCTAGAGGTAACCACGACTCCCATGAACCTCTAGAAGACAACACACAAGCTCTCAACATATCTTCTAAAACATCATTAATTCTTTCAGTCTGACCATCTGTTTGAGGATGATAGGCAGTGCTACGAATCAGACTAGTCCCCAAACCTTTGTGCAAATGCTCCCAAAAGTGAGCAGTGAACTGGGATCCTCTGTCAGACACTATAGTCTTCAGTATGCCATGCAATCTCACAATCTCTGCAATATACTTCTCGGCATATTGAGGTGGCCTATAAGCTGTCTTGACAGGCAAAAAGTAAGCGATCTTGGTAAGACGATCTACGATTACCCAAATCGAATCATGGCCTTTCTGAGTAGTGGGCAAACCTGTGATGAAATCCATACTTATATCATCCCACTTCCAACTAGGTACTGACAAAGGTTGCAACAATCCGGCAGGTTTCATGTGAATAGCTTTCACTCGACAACATGTGTCACATCGGGCCACATAGGCTGCAATTTCCTTCTTCATCTTTGTCCACCAAAAACGAGGTCTTAGTTCTTGATATATTTTACTACTGCCAGGATGAATAGATAACTTAGAGTGATGAGCTTCATCCATAATTTTATTCTTAAGCTCTCTATCCTTTGGAACAACAAGACGGTTGTCGAACCACAACACGTCCTGCTCGTCCACTCTGAAGTGTTTTGAAGGTTCTTCTTTAATTTTCCTTTTGATGTGGAATATCCCTTTGTCTGCTTTCTGACCTTCTATTATCTTACTCTCCAAGGTACAACTGGTCTGAATATTATGTAACACGGCAGGGTGCATTAGATTAAAACCATCTTCGAGTAAGGGTTGCATATTCAGACAATGCGACTTTCTACTCAGAGCATCGGCTACCACATTGGCTTTCCTAGGGTGATACTGTACATTCAAGTTGTAATCTTTAATTAGTTCCAACCATCTTCGCTGTCTCATGTTCAATTCTGGTTGCGTGAAGATGTACTTGAGACTCTTGTGATCGGTGAACATATTACACATATTACCAAGTAAATAGTGTCTCCAAATCTTTAAAGCATGCACCACGGCGGCAAGCTCAAGATCATGTGTTGGATAATTCATTTCATGTTTTCTCAACTGACGGGAGGCATAAGCAATGACTCTTCCTTCTTGCATTAGAACACAACATAATCCTGTTTTTGATGCGTCACAGAACACATCAAAAGGTTTCTCGATGTCTGGTTGTGCAAGAACTGGAGTAGTGGTCAACAGTCTCCGCAAGGTGTGGAAAGCTGTCTCACACTCCTCTGTCCACACGAACTTATGATCTTTCTGTAACAGACTTGTCATTGGCTTAGCAATCTTCGAGAAGTCTGGGATAAAGCGGCGATAGTAACCAGCTAACCCTAGGAAACTCCTGACTTCTGGCACTGTGGTTGGAGTTTTTCACTCCATAACCTCTTGCACTTTGCTCGGATCTACCGAAACTCCATTCTCCGATAGAATATGACCAAGAAAAGGAACTTTCTTCAACCAAAATTCACATTTGCTGAACTTAGCATACAACTTATGATCTCTTAATCTGATCAAGACAATTCTCAGATGCTCTTCATGATCTTTCTCATTCTCAGAGTATACTAGAATGTCATCGATGAAGACAACTACAAACTTGTTCAACTCTGGCATGAAAACCGTATTCATCAGATACATAAAATATGCAGGAGCATTTGTTAGGCCAAAAGACATAACAAGATACTCGTACAACCCGTATCTGATAGAAAAGGCGGTCTTCGGAACATCTTGTGGCCTAATCTTTATCTGATGATACCCTGACCTTAGGTCTATCTTGGAGAACACTCTAGCCTTAGCCAACTGATCAAACAGAACATCAATATGAGGCAAGGGATATTTATTCTTGATAGTTACAGCATTAAGAGGTCGATAATCCACACACATCCTGAGAGTACCCTCTTTCTTTTTCTTTACGAACAGGGCAGGACATCCCCATTCAGACTTACTTGGGCGGATAAACCCCTTCTTTAGTAATTCTTCCAGTTGTTTCTTCAACTCAGCTAACTCATCCGGAGGCATCCGATAAGGTCTCCTCGAAATAGGAGCTGTTCCGGGGATCAACTCGATTCCAAACTCAACATCTCTATCTAGAGGAAGGCCAGGTAACTCATCTGGAAACACATCCGGAAACTCACACACTACCGGAATCTGGTGGATAGGAACGACTTCCATGGCATAGGTCACACTTACAAGGTCTGTTCTTTTAGGCAATGGTACCTGGAAGTACCCTCTGCCTGGGGATCCTTAAGGGTAAGCATCCGACTGCTTGTATCTATGACTGCTCCCTAGTCTTTCATCCAGTTCATTCCTATTATGACATCCAAAACTAGTTCCGGCATAACTATCAGGTTCACTCGAAACTTCCGACTATCTAACTCAAGGGTTGCCCCTCTAACCATCTTATTGGTTAGCACATCAGCCCCTGCTGAACTTATGCGATAACCATAACCCAACTCTGTGCATAGTTGTTCATGCTTCCGTGCAAATGCTTGACTCATAAAAGAATGCGAGGATCCAGAATCAAATAGAACAACTGCAGGGTGATGGTTAACAAGAAACTTACCGGCAGTTACAAGTTCTCCTTCAGGAATCTCATCAACGGTGGTATGGTGCACACGGGCAGTGTAAGTCTGTTGCTTCTTTCTAGGCGGATAAGGGCAGAACTTTGAAAAGTGTCCTGACTGACCACAATTGTAGCAGGGCCCCTTTACTGTACCAGCAGATCCTATGGCTCCCTTGGAGTTGCTTTGCTCTGCAGCTGCGGTGATCTTTGCTGGCGGCACGGCCATCTTGTACGGCTTCTATGGTCCCTTGTAGTTCTGAGTTTTATGCTGTGGAGGCCTGAACCTTGCACCAGGTGCGGACGGACGATAAGAAGGACGATTTGCAGTGACAACTCTAGACTGGGAGGGTCCTGACTCAAATACCCTCTTGCGATTCTTGGATGCAGTGTAGGCGTTGTTGTTCTTTTCTTGCTTCAAACAATCACTGACAAAGTCATTGAACCTAGCACGGGTATTGGTACCCATATGCTTCATCATCTTCGGACTTAACCCTCTCTTGAAACTAGCAATTCTCTTTGCATCTGTGTCGACCATGTCTGGAGAGTAGCGGCACAAGTTGTTAAATGCATGCAAATACTGTGTTACAGTCTTGGTACCCTGATTCAAGGCTAAGAACTCTCCAAGCTTCATTTCAACCAACCCTGGGGGAATATAAACTCCCTTAAAAGCTTCAGTGAAATCTCTCCAAGTAATCTGGGCATTGGGAGGAAAGGTGGTGCGGTGATGTTTCCACCACATTCCTGCCGGTCCCTGTAGCTGATGTGCAGCATACTCTGTTTTTAGAACTTCTGTCAGCCTCAACACACGGAACTTATCTTCCATAGTGTTGATCCATTCTTCAGCATCGAGTGGCTCTGCTGCTTCCTTAAAAATAGGTGGCCTAGTATCCATGAAATCCTTGAAATTGCTGTACTGGTTTACTCCATGGCCACCACCTTGATTATTTCCTCTCTGAACATTTTCAGCGATGGTACGCAGAAAATCTTCCATATTCCTTTGTGACTGCTCGGCGTTGCGCTAGCTTCCAAGGAACTGTGCGAAGAACACTTCTGCAGTGAGCGGTGGAGGAGGGGGCAATTGTGGCTCTGGTTGTGGCTCCTGGTGATTGACGTTGTTTGCACCACCCCCACCAGCCCCTGCACCGTTGCCACCAGTTTCAGCGGCCTCATACGTGGCACGGCGAGTGTTTGCCATATGCATATTTCAGCAACAAGTAATAATTGAGTGAAGTGGTAGTAATTATATCCGAATGAACAATCATGCCATACTGAATTTATTGGAGAGAACAAGTCATGCAATAAGACAGAGGCACAATAATCACATTCCAATTAAAACAACATCACTAATCAAATTACTTCGAATGCAACATCGCGTTCCATACAACCATGTTGCCAGCATACATACACTGAACTTTTATGTGTTCAAGCATCACATACACAACCAAGATCCAAAAGATCGCTAGTCTCCAGGTCGAACAGGATACAACATGATACATGGAAACCAAAAGAAGGCTATCGCGCCAAAGCCTATCACTAACGCAAGGCAACTAGTCTACTCCTCGGGGCCATCGTCGAGGTCGGAGGCATCAACATCGCTACCTTCAGCAGCAGCGTCGTCGTCGGCGTCCATCTGGGCGGCGTCCGAAGGAGCATACGGGCCCATCCCGTGGTAGAGGGCATGAAACTCTTCATGCAAGTTGGCATTATACCATTCTAGCTCCTCGATCCTCTGCCTCAGAAGGTCCCTCTCGTTCCAGGCTTCATTCCTTTCTTGTACTAGCTGTCCCATCATGCGGTCTGCATTTCTATTGGCCTGAGTCAACCTCTGTACCTGCTGCATGGAACTCTCGCCTCTCTCGAGAGCTCGGTCCCGCTGCAAGCTCATGTTGGCCAACTGCTCCTGCAAGCTAGCTATAGCACGTGCTTGCTTCTTCTTCTGCTTCCTTGCTTCAAGCCGATCATCACCACGTAGGCCAGTCAAGGTCCAATAGGTATTCTCCAGACCTTGGTATGCTCTGATGGCTGCATACATGGCACTCATGGTGTGGTTATCGCTAGCCCGTCCTTCACTGGGGCCTCTAACCAGGGCACTTCCCTGCGGCTGTACCCAAATGGCATCGCGAGGATCATCTCTTGGGAAAGTACCGGCCAAAGCTGCTGCCAACTCATTGGGGAACCTGCTCATGATGTCTCGGATGACGCGAAAGGCCACGCCCTCTGCACCCTCGACTGGAGTGCGTCCTTCAAACTCCAGATGCCAACCATCCTATACTGGTGCATCACCAAGAGCAGGGACGGTGATCTCCACGACAGCAAGTCTATCCTCAGCTAGCTGGCTCTCGCTCCAAGTATACCGGCTCTTGACCCTCCGGGTACCCCACATCATGGAGCACTCTCCAAAGCAAGGTGGGCATACCAAACTCGCTTAGAAAAAGTGTCCGTGTTGCGGTGCTCCCGCGGGGCCAGCTGACGACGGGGTGCTCTTCCGCCGGTGGACTTACGGGCAGTCTGCTTCGTGCGGGCCATCTGTAGCATAAGTTTTAATTACCCAGTGAGAACATATTTTAAGTTGTTGTCACTTTTATCAAAATAGGATAATCCTTTTATAAGGGGAGGAATGCATGTCATGAATGAAATGCACAGGCAATACGATGCATGCGCGAGTCTTACGTTCTCACAAACTTAGAAAATAAAGACATCTAACGATGAATTCGGTGGCATACAAACGATCTCTCATATACGTAACTAATTCGATCTACACGATAAACGCTGTTATGTACCTGCAGAAAATTCATTTCAGCCCATTCCCCATGAATGCATGAAAACAGTAAATCTACCTACACGCTCTACACGAATCCCCAGATGCGTGTACAACGGCAGTAACTACCCAAACACATCGTCCTATTGACGGCATCGCCTCAACGGACGGAACACCCATACATGCGATACCTTCATAAAAACATGTGTACAACATGTAATTATTCTAGTATCATATAAAACACTCTCCCTAGATCGGCGGTGTATCCGATCATGCTCTCACAGCTCACACTTACCAAAGCGTAGAGGTATCTGATCCATACATTACCACTCAATTAAGTGGCACTCATATAATATCACGCCGTATGAGCGACGAAAGAGAAATATGGTGCAAGAACCCCAAGTTAATACTTAAATAGCCACCTAGAGTCCTTAACTGGGCATACAGGATATGACCACTGGCACACATTTAATTTTAAAATCACACTTTTTAAATATAATTTTGTTTTAAATACACTTATGAACAGTAATCACGCTAAACCATGCTCCGATGCCAGCTGCAACAGAACCGCCCAATTATACGAGATTAAGTAAGAAAATCGTCCAACGGCAGAATAATTTAACAAACTTAAGCCCGTATAACCCGGTAGTCCGTGAAATCTCGACGGATTTCAAACCATTCACATAACAGCCAAGATCGTACTAAGTTTAGAGGTCACCGTCATAAGTTATATAGAAGTTCGTGGCACAAAATACATCAGAGTTAAACATAGTTATTACAAACCAGTTTCAAATAAAAGTAGCGGAAGCATTAGTTTAAAACATGCACACACACATTGTTTTGAGATAAAGTGCCAGCTCACGATCATCTCCAGCAAAAGCATCAGGCGAGAAGTAGTGAATGACCATTGCCCATGGTTCTAAGCTTCGCCATCGCAGGGTAGAGACAGCTGATACAATAGCCATAGTACATCTGTCCATCTGCAACAAGTGGGAACAAAGCTCTGAGTACGAGAAGGTACTCAGCTAGACTTACCCGTCATAAACCAGAAATAAAAGACACCAAGGAATCATGATAGGCTTTTTGGTGGGGTAGCTGACTCATTTGCAAAAGACATTTTTAGCATTTAGGAAAAACCTTTACAAAAGCTTTGCATCAAGTTAAAGCTTTATTAACCTGTCAACTACATTTGCACCTGTACTAAAGTAATATGTAATTAAACAGGCAATGATAACCAATGATCATTAACAACTTTCATTAAGTCATAATTCATATAACTGTCCAAGTGTTCCATCAATATCACTACGATGAAGTAGCTCAAATCAAGTGTTCACTATCCAGTGAACGATGGCGATTCGAATCGATTATGAACCAGCTGGTAAGTTATTCCTCACACAAACCTCACTCACCCGCTAAAGTGAGGTGTTGGTCACCGAGTCAACCATTCAGGTAAAGTCGCGAGCTTGCCAGGAACCACTTGTACCCGGGGGCCGCCCGACTGCTCTTTGGCCTTATCATCGCGCCCCCGTATCCTGCCACTACTGCTCCGGTACAGTGCGTTGCGGGCAATCCACTCGGCCCGAATAATCTCCCAGTTTCGCGGTCGGAAGGTACTTTATCCGGCCAGCTAAATGTGAGGCATGCGTTTAACATGACCCGAGGGACAACAACGGACGGTCCTTAACCGACACAGACGGAAAACACTACAGTCCGAAACCCTGCAAGTTTCCGCCCGGTCTCAATTTCATTTCACACTTAGTTATACCATGACTTCATAGTCAACCAAACAGATCCAGGTAACCACTTATAGCTCGCAGGTGACAGGAAATCACCTGACTTCTACCGGTCTAAGCCAGCTAAGCATTGACTTGACTGCGGATACCAGGGTAACAAGGATAGGGTATAACGAATGTAAGCAAGGTATAATGCAGCAACGTTTGCAAACAACTCCTAAACGTAATGCATCAAATTAAGTAAAGTTAATAATAAATTATTTGTAAACCGGGAGAGAAATGCTCCGGGGCTTGCCTCTCTCGAAGGAGCTTGGACGGTGATCGGGGCACTCCGGGAGATCTTCACCGATCTCTTCTTTGGCTTCTGTCACCTCTTGCTGCTGCACCTCGATCTGCTCCTCTGGCTCCTCGGGCAAGATGACTAGGTTCTCGGTTTGTGATCCTGTATGATGCAATGCGCGTAAGTGATTATGCAAGTGTGCATCGAAGGAGATGAATGCAATGAATATGTTGAAATGCAAGGTAGTCAACATCATCCAGAAACTATATACTACAAGCACATGTCATCTACTGCATTCTCTTCTACTACTATTATGTTAAGTTAACCTACCTTATGAAATGCTTCAAAGATACACCAAAGCTTTACTAATTTCTTAATCACACTTAAAGCAATACTTGCTTAAATCCTAAGTAATAATAGTAGGTTTGAATAGCAACATATATTTCTGATGCTCCTAAAAATCTAAGAAAATTACAGTAGCATAATACTACTCTAAATAGACTACCATAAAAATTTTATAGCATTTGGATAAGTAAACTATCCTACACAAAAATGACAAGCTATGACATAAAAATGAGCATGAAATGACTTTGTACTATGAAAAGTGTCAAACAACAGAATTAATATTTTTCCTAGATTCTTCATAGCATACTATGACTGTATAAAAATTATCACATGCATGTTTTATACAAAGTTTGCTCTCTAGCAAAAATAACAAAAATCAGCCATTAAAGGCACTTGAACTACACTTCAACATTTTTCTATAGAACAGGCATGAGATAAAATTTCCCTAGCAAGTACATGGCATAAAAAGATTAATAAACTTGGAATCATATTTTTCCGATTTTTCTAGGATTTATTAAGCAATTAACAAGAAAACAGCCATTTCAATAGTTAATTAAAAACTCTACAGAAAAGTATCTCAAATTTGACATGCAATAATTTCATATCATAGATCTGGTTCCATTGCATCTAGAGAAATTTATTTCACAATTTTTGGAGCTGAAATGACTGCTAAAAATATTGTCCAAAGCATTTTTATCAAGAATAATAAAAAGAAAATGGAAATGAAATTCTTTATACGACGCTGGGCCGGCCCGGGAAAACAAGCGGCCCACGGCTGTTCACGGCCTGCTCAAGCGCGCGGGGAGAGAAGGGCGAGCCGGCCCGGCTCGGGCTTCGGCCTAAGGCCGGCCTGGCCCCGCGCGGTCGGGCGCGACCGTGGCCACGCCACGCCGGCGACCTTGGCCGCGGCAGCGCGGCGACTGCCAATGGCCAACGACCATTTCCGGTCGCGAGCGGGCGGAGCATGGCGCGCACGAGAACCGCGACGAGAAGGCGAACCCGTTTTCGGTGCTAGGAAAACGAGAGGGGTAGCGGGGAGTCGCTTCCGCGGGAGGCCGCGCGCGGTGGCGCCATGGCCGTCGGCGGCGAAAACACGGGGTCCGCACCTGCTGGGCTCGGAAGGCGGCAACAAGGTGCGCACGGGATGTCGGAGAAGGAGGCGAAGCTGGGTGCGCGAGGAGGAGAGCAATGGCGGCTCACCGCCGGCCAATTTGGCCGGCGGGTGCGGTGGTGGCGGTGCTCGCGCGGTGCGGCGTTCGTGCGGCAGAGAGCGGAGGAGGGCCGGGGTGAGGAAATTCGGAATGGGGGAGTGGGTGCGGAGCGCAGGCGGCTTAGAAGAGCGGGGCGCGCGCTGGCGGGGGCCACCGGCGGCCAGATGGCGACGGCGAGCGGCGCATGCCGGCCACGGGGCGCGCGGCGTCTGCGCGGGCGCGTGCGTGTCGCGGCGCGCGCTGGCGAGCGGCCACGACGCGCGGGCGAGCGGGCGAGCGCGCGGTCGGCTGGACCGGGCCGGCTTCGGTCGCTGGCCGGAAGTGGGGCGGCGGCCCGATAAGGCTGAAAAAGTGATTTTCTTTTCTAAATAAAATTCCAGATTTTATTATTTGATTCAAATTCAAATTTTGAAGATGAAAAAGACATTTTCACAAATTGCCCCCAAAACAAAAGTTGTTCAAAATTTAATTCTCTACAACTTGGGTTAAGGAGCCAAATAAAAATTCCCAATAGATTTTGAATGGCAGAATAAAAGCTAAAATAGGGGATATTTTTGAATATTTTTACTCAATATTTTTGAACAGGTTTTCGACAAAATTTGAGTCATCTAGCTGCTCCAAAAATTCAACTAAGGTTTCAAGTGATGTAAAATTTATAGTTGCAAGATTTTTGGTGTAATGTGATTATCATATTAATATAGTTTATTACATATATTATTTTCAAGCTTTTATTTGATTCAAATTATAGCATTATCACACATGATTATGATGACATGAAATGTCATGCAGTATGATTGCCATGCAAATGCATTGCGTAACACCGGAGTGTTACACAACTCTTGTTTGAAAATAGCATAAGTGCTTACATAGATGGTTAGCTGATAAACTAAAAGATGGCAAATAAAAGAACTGCAATAAGGATCCACTAGTAATAATGCTTTTCTGCAAACTTGAACCAGTAGCGAAAAAGCCTATCATGATCCTTGGAGTCGGAAAATTATTCCCAGTCGGGTAAGTCTTGCGAGTACATTGTGTACTCAGGGTTCATTTTACCCCTGTTGCAGGTGCTGCTTGAGGCTTTGTGTGGAGGATCGTCTGCTGGGCTCAGATAGATCTTTACTACGCTCGCTAGATATTTACTTCCACTGTTTTAATTCCGCACTCTGAACTTTATATTGTAATAACTTATTTCTGAAGAGTATGTTGTATGTAATAAACTAAGTATTGTACTCGTTTTCATTATTGGATTCTGGATGAAAATGTGGATGATTTCGAGTTCTCCTATTGGGTGTGCTCGACAGAAACGGCTGGAATAGCCGTTGGCGGAGTACTTAGTGCCTAGAGGAAGGCAAGTACTTCCGTTAGTGTGTTATTTTGGACAGTTCTACCACAACTTTAAACATTTTAATCGGCGAAAAATGTTTACTAGATATACATATCTACGGTCCTGCACGTGTTAAGACATTTTTTGCGGGTAGATGAGAGCAGAGACGATGACACCATCTGTGACTTTGGGCTTGTTTAGTTGTAATTTTTTTTTTGTAAAATGATACTGTAGCAAATTTCGTTGTTATTTGATAATTAGTGTCCAATCATGGTCTAATTAGGCTTAAAAGATTTGTCTCGTCCGTTTCGTCTAAACTGTGTAATTAGTTTTATTTTTTATCTATATTTAATGATTCATACATGTGTCTAAAGATTCGATGTGACGGAAAATCTAAAAAATTTTACAAAATTTTTTAGAAACTAAAGCCTTTGGCAAAAATGTTCAACAACGTATCCGGTCTTGACCATCGCAGTTTCATTCTTCAACGGTAAGATTCCAGGGCTTACCGGTTAGTCTTGCAGTCGGTTCCCAATTAACCATCTCATCGACGACCGCTTGCGTCGTTATCAGTGAAGACCGGCTTCACTGAGGGGGTTTCTTCCGTGAAATTTTTCACCCCGTCACCTCGAATGTTTGACACATACATAAAGTATTAAATGTAAATAAAAAATAACTAATTATATAAATTATGATAAATTTGAGAGACGAATTTTTTAAGCCTAATTAATCAATGGTTTGACAATGTTTTGCTACAGTAAACACATGCTAATAACAGATTAATTAAGCTTAATAAATTCGTCTCGCAGTTATATAATTAGTTTTTTTTATTAGTATCAGAACATCTCTTCCAACATTCCATAAAACATCTGATATGACGTCTCAACATTTTTCACCCATAACCTAACATCCCCTGATATTTACTGCCACTTGCGTCGCGCAAGCGTACATGCCACTCTGCGTGAGGAGTCGCGGCTCGCGAGTCCTAGGCCTTGTTTAGATCACCAAATTGGGAGGGTCAAATCATTGTTTGGCACCGTAGCAATTTTGTTTTTATTTGGTAATAATTGTCCAAACATTGATTAATTAGGCTCAAAATATTCGTCTCGTAAAGTATAACAAAACTGTGCAATTAGTTTTTAATTTCATCTATATTTACTACTACATACATGTGTCGGTATTTTAATGTGATGGAGAATCTTCTTTTTGTATAGTGGAATTTAAGTGTGAATTTGGTGATCTAAAAAGGCCCTACTGATATTTACTGCCACTTGCGTCGTCCGGGACTCTGGGGAGAAGATTGAAGGAACTACCGCGTGCTGTGGATGGACCAGCTTCTGACGAATGGAACAGGTGATGTGAATTCAGAGGCGCTGACTAGGCATCTCACCATCAGTTTGAGAGCTCTGAATATTCTGCCGTGGAGACATGCACCTTGTTCGTCACATCAAGCCCGGAAGGCAGCTGTAACAAATACAGTACGTAACTCTCAAGAAAAACAAATGACAGAGAATGCTTCTCAGACATACCAAGACCAGTAGACACATGAAAAAAGGGTTATTGTGGAGGATACTGCAGACGAACGGCGAATCCTCCAGACGAATGGCGAATCCTCCTTAGTCAGCCAACCTTTTGTTTTCCCCGATGGCGATGAGTTGCTGAGTACTCCATCTGTATCAATACAAGCTGGGCAAATTTCCTGCCAGCAGTTTCTAAAAAAAAAAGGTGAGTCAGTTGAGTACCACTGTGCCACATCGATTCATGAAAATAAGTCGTTATCGGAATAAACAATCATTTACAGGAAGCCCAGAAATGCAGAGCCTCCCAAAGACAGCTAACTGATCTTGAGACTATATTTTATCCACAGGCGGATCGGATCAGTTTACCACTAAGCTATCTAAAGAAATGCTACGTTCCTTGTTATCCATATCATACTGCAAGCCAGCATAAAATGTCAAATTACCATGACATTCGAGCCTGTGGCACAATCAAGGACTTTGAAGCCTCCTCTGTAATTGTGCGCTACAAAATTTTCTCATTTTTCTTTGTTTGAATTTGTCAACTTAAGCAAATGCAACCGCAAGAGCATTCAAAGAAACTGAACACACGTGGGTGGGTATAGACAACCTATTTAAGACTTAATGGTACATATTATTTGTAATTTTCCTCTACAATTCATGGATAACCTACTCGTGGTGTACATATGCAGCTCAAATAACTAACAGTCATGAGTAAGAGATCTTTTGCATTCCCAAGTTTGACTCTGTGTAGTCTTGGGAAAAAAAAATGTCCAGCCAGGGATTTGACCTCCCCGGGGTATTCGCTTAAAGGTAGAAGAACTCAACCTTGCTGACTGAGAAAATTCCCAAGTACTTATTATATGTTGTTAGTTTTACCAAGTAATAAGGTGGGTATCAATATTAATAGTGAGCAGCATAGAGTGAAAGGGGAAATAATAAAAAGGTATCTTCAATTTGCATAAGGGGATGGAGTAACATTTTTAGAACATATTGTTACCTCAAGCAAATTTCCCCTGATTTATAGAGTGACATGGTGGCATAGAGCGCAAGGACAGTGCATGTTACCATAAGCATGTTTCCAAATCCCCTGATTTTTTATACCTGCAACATTATTAGCTCCAGCACACAAATATCCTGCAGCAGAACTCAATAAAAGTTAAAATTATCAAAATGTTTTACCACATAACCAATATCATTAGCAAAAGAAAACAAAGAATTAGCATGAAAATTATTACTTCTGAAAACTCCAACATGAGTATCCAGATGTACAATAGACTTGTTGACATCCAAGTGAAAATATCAACAATTGAACAAAAGGGAGTCCATGGTCTTACTAGTGAGTTGCAATTTATAATATTCTTTGAAGATGACAGATTGACAGGAGACGGATTCAATACTCAGGAACAAAGATCGACGAAGTCATACGACTAACTGGTTTAGGAGTAGAGCAAATCAAAGTTCGGTGGAAACATTCAGTATTTGGTCTTAAAAAAAGCATTCAGTATTTTGTGAAAGGTTTTCGCAATTCTTGTCCTGTTCCACTCAGACTAGTCAAGCAACTTACTCATAGTCTAAGGTAGGGCTGCTACAGATTTCTTTACTCGTTAAACTTAACATGTCTTCTGACCAAAAGTCAAGATAATTCTTAGATTTGCACTTATCAATGCTCCATGCATCCATTATTTCATACCCACAAGTTCCATACAGAAACACAAGTTTCTCTGCAACTGGCACCACTGCACCAAGATTACACATCATGATGCTTGCTGCCCTCCTACTGCTTCTTTCTTCCATGAAGCTGTTAGCTGAAGGCCAGTCCGTCTGCAGCAATGCTAACATCGTGTACATTGAAAGCAGTACCCACATGTCCAACCTGAATGCCCTTGCTGAAGCACTATTTGCCAAGGTGACAAGTTCAAACTCATACTCAGCTCATGACACAGCTGGGACAGGTCCCAACATGATCTATGGAGCAGTGCTATGCAGAGGAGACATGACCCCCGGCATTGCCTGTGCAAAACGCTTCAAGGAGGTCCTTGATGCAGCGATGAGCAACTCAGCTAATAGTTCTTGCTCTTCCCAAAAGGACATGACCTTGTTCGACGATGGGTACCTGGTCCAGCTAAGATTCTCTGACCAGGATTTCATCTCCAACTTCCATGACTCTCAGGAATGCATAGTAAGGGCTAATCTGAATCCTCCACTGCTGGGTGATGTTTCAGAGCAGTTCCATAGTCTTGTTTCCAAGCTCATGACAAAGCTCACAGATGCTGCAGTGAAGAATATGGGAAGGTATGAGACGGGCCAAGGCTGGCTCACTGAGAAGAGCCAGACAGTATATGGACTTGTGCAGTGTGCAGAGGACATGCTAAAGGGCGCTTGCCAGGATTGCCTGAGTAGTGCCATGGCAAAGAGGGAGCAGATGGTTGACCAGATCGGTGGTGCAATCCTTGGCGTGCGCTGCAGCTTGTGGTACCAAACTGAAGTTCAGTTCTTTGCTGGCACACCAGCGTTGTCATTAAATATGCCCACACGTAAGTTCATCCCTAATACTGCTTGTTGACTTGGTTAGAACAATCTTTCATCTTCCGTTCCACTTAACTATCAAATTAGAATTAAGAAACAGACGGACATACAGAAAACAGGATTGCTAGCATCAGAAAAGACAAATCACAGATTTGCAAAAGGGTTTAGATTGGGACTTAGGATAAATATACTTGTACATGTAAAAAAATCAAGCAAAACAATTGTGAAGAAAATAAAATGTCACTTGTTTAGTTGTAATTTACCCATTAAGTATCAAGTTGTGCTGTTATTAGTAGCTTTTCCAAATTAAATAATACAAGCACTTGAGTATAGAATTGAAATTGGTCATAAATCATATACATGGACATGCAGCAAGCAAATTTTGGATCTGGGTCATGCTTGGATCGTTCTCTGTCGTGGTTTCAATTTCATGGTTGCTTGTTCATATTTGGATCAAAACAGAGAGAAAAAGAGGTAAATATTAATCTTACAGCATTTCACCCTTGCATCTGATTTGATTCTTATGGTAAAGAATGAGTGCCAAGAAATATCCTCAATATTGTTTTCAGAACGAGCAAGATTCAAACTACAATTGCTCTCAATGGCAATACAAAATGTAATAAATCTTTGGAGGATTGAAGAAGGCAATTCAGGATTTTCACTGTATGATTTCTCTCAGATAAAAGAAGCTACAGGAAACTTCTCTAGTGAAAACAAACTTGGACAAGGTGGTTTTGGACCAGTTTATAAGGTAACTATGCATACACATTTGCACTGATATTCAGCCAGTTCTTACTGTCGTATTTGTATATTTGCTATAAATTTTGTTTGTTTCTTGAATCTTGATCGACTATTTTTGTAGTTCATGAATAGCTATTTTTTTTTCCTGAAAAACATCCATGCACACGAATGGTAGTCTGTAAAACTAATGTCCATATACTTCATAAGGGAAAATAGAACCAAATATCCTCTACTGAATATGGGACTGTTCCTGATACCCCCCCCCCCCCCCCCCCCCCCCCCCCACACACACACACAAAAGACGTATGGTCGAAGTAGCACAGGTTAAAGTGATGAATGAAAATATACTATTATTCTTTCTAATATCACTAATTTCAGGGCCTATTGCCTGGTGGTCTTGAAGTAGCAGTCAAAAGACTTGCGCCATGTTCGGTACAAGGTTTATTAGAGTTCAAAAATGAAATTCAGCTGATAGCAAAACTTCAACACAAAAATCTCGTCAAGTTGATAGGCTGCTGTATCCAAGGAGATCAAGAAAAGATGCTTGTCTATGAATATATGCAAAACAAAAGCCTGGACCTCTTCATATTCGGCAAGCCTACACTAACTTTTCAACATTCTCACATGCTACGGTTTGGCGCGCTTCCGATTTTTCAACGTTTTAACAATTTTGTTCGCATTGTGCAGATGTAAAGAAAGGAGTACAATTGAACTGGTCTACGCGCCTACATATAATTGATGGAGTAGCACAGGGAATCTTATATCTTCACAAACACTCGCGCTTATGTGTTGTTCATAGGGATCTTAAAGCAAGTAACATTCTCTTGGACAGCGACATGACTCCCAAAATTTCTGATTTCGGGATGGCAAGAATATTCAGCTCAAACATGACGGAATCAAATACAACCAGAATAGTAGGAACACAGTAAGAACAAATGCACTTGGCGTTTAAGTTTATATACAATTATACATCATGAAGCGCTTCTATATGTTCTAAACAGAGTAATGTGTATAACTTTAACAGTTATTTAAATAGAGCTCCAACGTGCACATTGACAAATGCACAGTTTTCTCTTGGATAAACATAGAAGCATGTTAAAAATTTAACATAGTTTTCAATTTATCTACTTATTCCTTTTTTTATGAATACTATATGACAATTTCACTTCTTCCACTCAGTGGCTACATTTCTCCAGAGTATGCCTTTGATGGAGTTTGCTCAACCAAGTCAGATGTCTTCAGCTTTGGAGTCTTGGTCTTAGAAATTATAAGCGGAAAGAGGACTACTGGTTTCTATCCATATGGTGGAAAATTATATAATCTCATTTCATATGTAAGTAGAAGTTACTCTATCACTGCTTGTTATATGCTCTTGGAGCATTGTTTGCTTAACAAAAGCACACCATTTTCTAATAGGCTTGGAAACTTTGGAAAGTTGGAGAATGGCGCCAACTCGTGTGTTGTCGTATAGGAGAAGATCATGAGGCGATAGAAAGATGCATTCAGGTGGCACTTTTATGTGTTCAAGAGAATGCAGAGGACAGACCTGTTATGGATCTTGCGGTTAGCATGCTAAATAGTGAGAGTGTGATCTTGCCTAAGCCAAAGAAACCAGCTTACTTCTTTACACGCTCTATCCAGTCAGAAGTTTCATCATGCAGCATGAATATAAGTATTACATTAGAAAGGTAGAGTGACAATCCAAAAGAATGTGAAGCAACCATGTTGCTGGGGTGCTAATAGAGCTCCAAGTCTAAACTCTAAACTAGTGGTTTGTCTCATTGTCTGTATCTATGATCTTTTGTTTTTGTTTAGCCCTTCCGCTTTTTTTTTTTTTGTTTCAGGGTGTATATTAGTGTAATACAACTCTACTTGTACAGTTATATGACATTCTCTCTTCTCTGTATCCACACTTACATGGTCCTAACTAAAAGAGCCATTAGGGTGCTGTAAATTGTACTGGTTGTAACATGACAACAACGAGAAACGGTATGCAAGCTACTTTAAATGCTATGCTCTTTTGCGATTCTCTCCAGATTCTAGACGTGTTATAGGACTAAGACAGTAAACTGGGAAAAAAAGTAGTATAACTATAGATTAATGTTTACGTAAAAAAACTGTAGAATAATGTTCTTTGCAATATATTGGGCATCAGGTTATCAAGCAAGTCTGTTTCTGTTTAGAAAACTAGGCATGTCTGTATTTGCAAAATCCTGGTACAGAGAAGCACATACAACTATTATAAATCTAAAATATTTGAGTGTCATATTCAAATTGGATAAAACTACGGGTTAAAAGGACAAAAAAATGTAGTCATACTAACGAGACTGGCGAGTAGGAGAACCAACATTTCGTCGATTTCGATTTGGTCCTGAATCGAAGGCCCCAACGGCCAACGCAAAATCTCGAAATGATTGTACCATCCGGGATTAAGGACTTAAGGTGGCATCCTACCAGGAGCAGTGCGGTGCCTTTAAGAGCTGTGAAATGCAATGGATAAGGGAACAAGGAGATTTAGCCTGCGCGGCCGGTGGGGAGCAAGTGAGATGCGCGGAACAAACAAAGATCGTGGATATATATGGGCCCAATATGTGATGGGCCGGGCCTACTGATCTTCATTGCAACTTGCAACGGATTGTTTTGCTCATTGCAAATTAATTGATTATCTTTAGATGCATTGGATTGGATAGATAGTTTTTTTTTTGTTTACTTTGAAATTCAGGCAACTTTTATTAGCGGCCGGTAAGCAACTCTGTGCGCGTGGACAACGAGCTGCGAGCCGCACTTTGGTTTGCATGTAGTAGTAGGACACAATCCAGCAGCCAGCAGTAGGTAAAGCTTCCAAGCGATCCTTTTAATTTCACGTTTTGACTTTTGAGGGTATGGTTTCTGCGAAGGCTCTCATCTCAATGAGCTAGCAGAATCTTGAAGGTGGATATCGTGTGAATTGAAGCAAGGGCACTGGGCACGTTGATGTAATAAGCGAATGAATAACTATGAGTTTAGAGGGCCAGATTAATTAAAATGCAAGCAGTTTAGAGAATCGATGATCAAAGTCCACTGTATTTCAATTATATTCCGAGATAAAATACAGTGGCAACGATTCTCCTTTGTATACTGCACGGCTGATGTAAAATTTTTTCAAACTTTATGTTAAAAAAGGTCCAAGTTTCAGGGCGAAAATTTTATTCCCCTACCAATTCCAAGTTGGTATATATCAGTTTTAAGTTAAATTTTGAATTTGAAACATTAGTTTTTTTTAATGTAATTTGAAACATCATTAGTTGTCGTAGGATGCATACAAGATAGGCAATGTACGCAAAGCTCGCCTCGTTGTATACATATATATACTCAGTCTCAAAATAAATAATCTTCTGGAAATTTTCAGACTAATTAAGGGTGCCAAAAGACACAAGTATCATCATCTTCTTTTCTTTCTCCCACGATATCCTCTGGATTTGACAGTTATTGTTTGCACCCATAATTATCTTCAAAAAACAATATCCAATATTTTTGTTTATCTTTAATATAGATTTTAAATAACAAAAAAATATTTATTTTGTAAGGAAGGGAGTATGCTGCGTGGCTGATATGGTACGAAGTCCGAGCACTGAAAGTCACGACAAACTCGCTCATGCAGCAGTTTTCTAGAGTAAGCTAAAAGATTATACAATGCAAAGCAGCAAATCTGCAAATGATTGAGCTGCTTCGAACCCAAAGTCAAACTTTCCATATGAACTCATGGTTTTTAGCATAAAAATGCTGACACGAGCTCTGCCTAACTACCTCTCATGCATATCTGTGTGTCTGCCTACGTGACAGATCAAATCTGCATACAAATATGCGGCAGCTGGGCAGTCTTTTTCGACACGATGGCAGTAAGGCAATCGGTTGTAGTATTATTAGAAGTAAGTTCGTTCGTATGTTCAGCAATAACTTTTGCTACACAAGAGGCCACTCAATCACGAAATATCTATAAAATGTACTGAGATTGGCTTCCGGGGTAAACATATTCTAGCCACCTTCTGAGCTGTTCTTTATTTATGTTCTACTGACCCCTGGTTTTGTTTAGTACTAATAGCTCTATCTTAAATCTTAATCCACTGAGATTATGTTGATCACTTGACTAAATTTGTTGTATTAGAAAAATCCTTGCAATGAGACAATGCCCAAAAAGGAGCTCTGCATTTTTTTCTCATAATCAATTGAGATGACAACAGAAAGACTGTTCCCCTTGTTTATGGGACTTAATTTGCCCCTAGGCAAAGCTTCCTAGCGTTAGTGTCGCCCCAGACATCCAATTTTGGATGGCTCATGCTAGAATCGCTATCTGGCAGGCGCTTTGCCTATGAGTTTGGGAACCAAACTTCCTCTATGTGGGAACCACTTGTAGAAGTGAATAATAGTTAATAAACACATGCTTATGTGCTTAGAGCGCCTTCTATAACTAATTCTAAGCTAGTATTTTTTTTCCCGAGCGTGTCCTAGTGACACGTATTTCATTAAGCAGAGGTAGAGTTTGACTGGTTACAACATCCTCAAATAATTTATAGATTATCGTGGAAGGATGGAAGCCAACACGACCCAAATAAACCTAACTTAAATTACATTACATGAAAGTTATGCAACCAATTGAGTAGATGCCAACAAGACTAGCAAGCCTCCTCGAACATACACTCGAACCCTGCCACGTCAAACATCATAAGCGCACGAAGTGCGTCCCTTTTTGCGGAGTCGAGCAGGCCCTGGAATGACCGCCGGAAGTCTACCACTACCTGGTTATCCGACGGCTATGAAGCGGTGGGTTCCCACTTGGACACAAACCACCTTCTGCGCTTGAAGGGTGGCATTAAGGGTCCGAGAGGCACACTTTGTCGCCAGACGCGTGCTACGGTGGATGGTGACCGACGACAGAGAGCGACGGGTTCGATGTCGGGGTGGCGCCTTGAGGATGGAAGTATTCAGCGGGGTGGAGACGCACCTAGCAAACTCCCTGGCGAGGGCCGAAGGAGAAGTCGGCATAAAGGTAGGTGGCCGATCATCACCATCCACCTCTGACGCCTTAGCATCCATGAAGTTGAGCTGAACCATCCGTGGTGGCAAACAGGTGTCGGCCATCAATGCTTGAACCTCCAGAGAGGCCGCAGTCGGAGTAGACGGGCGCCCAAGTGCTGGAGCCCCCGCTGATCCACTGACGACACGCGAGGCAGCAAGCTCAAGCGAGGCAACGAGCTCATCGAGCATCGGGTCAACCCAAACGGCAGGCCTAGCGCCCTCGCACAGCGCCACCGCGAGCGGATCAGACTCTTGGGAGCAGCGTGCGGCAGTAGAAGTAGTGATGTTGCAAGTCACGGCAATGTTGATCTCCCTCGGCAGCTTGCTCTGACGCCGCCGGCATCGACGATGGAAGCCGTTGGTGCCCCCCACAGCCACTTGCATGGCTCCGTCCGAGCCACCATGTGGCGCGTGCAGGGAGGGCCGCGAGCCACCACCCCCTGCCTCCGACGCCGTCGCCGCGGCACGCCTAGGCCACTTGCAGTCCCTAGCGAGGTGACGGTAGCCGTGACAGCGCAGACAACACCGTGGCAACCGGTAGGTCGCTACTCGGAGTGAGTAGGAAAGGCAGTTGAAACATCTGTCGTGTAGCTCTGCTGGGATCTTCGGGCCTGCGGAAGCTGCTTCTCGATCGAGGCGGCCGCACTTCGTGTCTACTGCCATTGGAGGATCACACGTCACCCATCAGCATTGGGGGCGGAGACCCGTCCGCGACGTCCAAGGCGTTGGCGGACGGGGGCGCGGCCATCCACAGGTCGAACAAGTAGGCCGTGCACCAGCTGTGGCGTGGCCAGCTGTGTCTCCTCGGCCTTCGATTATGTCCCTGCCGACCAGCGTCTGCACCGCCCCGGCCCCCAACCACTGCTGGACGAGGCTAGGCACGAGGCGAGGACGCCACCGGGCGTCGAGCAGCGTCCAAGTACGTTGCGGGGCGGTCGTCATCGGACTCCTCTACATCGTCGTCTGTCCACTAAGCTAGTATTAGATATCACATGGAGGGAGGCATGTTCCAATTTATTGGAGACATAACTTTTCTATCTCCCTCGACTGGAGAGAGAAGATATAAATACAAAACAACTTACATATAGGGCATACACGATGAGTGACATCTAAGAGTCGATACGTGACGCACACAATAAATAGTCAAAACATTAATTTAGTATTATATCAATATAATTAATTAGTTAACATGCATTTTTAAATAAACTATTTTTTTGAGATACTCCCTCCAGTTTCCTTAAAGATATCATTTTGGATAAGATTTGAGTCAAACATTGGGAATATAAATCATAAATAACTTTTAATTTGTTGAGTTTGGAAATGTGAAAACCATATGAATAGATTTGTCTTAAAATATACTTTCGAAAAATATACATATATCATTTTTCAATAAATATTTTTATAAAAATAAGAAGTTAAAGTTATGCTTTGGAGACCGTATCACTGTCCAAAATGACATCTTTTAGAAAACTGAAGGGAGTATGAGCTAGTTTATATGCTGTAGTTATACTTGGAATTGTCAATTTAACATGTTGTTACATGGCATAATATATATGATTTCCAGTTTTATAGCCAACAAATGGAGTTAAACTAAATATTCATTGTATTCTTAATGAAAATCAGTAATAATTAAAATCTAAAAACCAATGAAGCATTTCTTTTTCTAGCTTCTCGTTTTGCAACTATTATAGTTAAACTGACCTCTAATAATAAGCATGGAATTCAACAATGTCCCCTTTTGTCTTTTCAACCCTAGCTTTTTTCCCACTAACTTAGATAAAATCTTTACTACAACCTACTTTTTTTCAACTTTCACGAATAAAGTTCCAAAGCTAAGCTAAAACCTGGTTAGGTAGGACTAGAAGTAAGAACTAAGAGAGCTTATTTGTGAGAAACGTCTATGTGACAGAGCTTTATGGGGTAAGTTGAGTCATTGTAAATTGTTTTTTGATGCCCCATGCAGTTCGAGCTCAAACAAAATTATTGGCTCCCCATGTGAAATAGGCTACTTCGGCGCCAAAGTAGGAGTATTTCTCAAGAGTTAACTAACATTTGGTTAATTTTTCTATATAGGAGCACAGAATACGATGCGTGGAAACTAGCTAAGACCGTCTAGCCTTATGTAGCAGTTATGTACTAAGATATTGAAGATGTCAAAGAAGGAAATAGATAAAAAGTGAAGCACATGATCAATGAAAAATATTGTAAAACTGTTTAAGATGATGAGCTTGAACTTGAAGCAAGATCAGGCAGCAGCCAACTAATCCTGCTGCTTTCTTTCGTCGTGGTCGGTCACACCGACCGGTGGCATTGGCAATCAAGTAGGAGTATATAACTGTAGAGAATGGAATCCACACGACAACCATTTTTCCAAGTTTTTATCTTTACACGAGGAGAATTTGTCAAACTTCAGAGATAAATATACACTGTTTCTTTAAATCGAAAGAGACGGGAAGCAAGTAGTCCTTGCATTGTCAAGAAATAAACAGGCAAACCAGAGCTCAAATAGTTCAATGATCGAATAATCATAAATCTTGTTCTGTCCTTGTCGAGTAATACCATCATAGACTGACTGCATCTTAGCTAGGCTGCTCGACCTTCAGAGTTGTATCTTTAAGCAGTCTAGCGCGCATGGACGGAGCCAGCGGGTGGCACGGGTATGGTGCGGCATACCCTAGGCTGATCAGATAGAAAAAATTATAAATTATGAGGCAAATTTCGCTGCTGTATATCGAATTGCTAAATAGATCTTTGCCAAATTGGATATGAGAATTTTGGTGCGGCATACCCTATGCCAAAATCCTAGCTCCGTCACTGCTAGCGCGCATGTTTAGGACCTGTTTGGAGGGGCTCCAACGGCTCCGGCTCTAGGTACTGTAGCGTGGAGGAGCCGCCGAAGCTCCAATTCCTTAGCTTCACTGGCTCCTCCTGTTTGCCCGTTCTTTTTCTGGAGGCTTCTCTGGTTTGGCTCCTTGCTACAGGACAGTACAGGGCTGCAGCGCAAGGAGCCGGAGCCGTAGGAGCGGTGCCAAACACTGCCTTAGAATCGTGAGTCGTGTAACTCAACCGCTTTCTACCTTAATACAATATACACATGGCTTGTGCGTGTTCAAGAAAAAAAAACATAAATCTTGTTGATAGGAAATTTAACACTAGATGAAGGGTGTGTATGAACAATTTATAAATATTTCAAAACAAAATTGGCCACGTAATCATATAAAATGTTTTTTTTGCTAGGAATAGATACTAACAACACCCCTATCATCTGGTGGTCTAGCCAAACAAGGTGCTAGCTCTTGCCTAGCTACTATCATGGTTATTAGAATTTCTATTCTATCTTGCAATTCTACATCTATGGTCTAAATTGATTAGACTAATTCTATATATTTCTATGATTTTACACACAGATATCCAACCCAATATGAATATGTTAGTACAGTGTTGTCCAGTATCCATGCCAACAAAGCCTACATATGGCCAATGGTCTCGCCGCCGCCACCACCTCAATTTGTGCCCTCCTCCCTCTAAGCCAGACGTGAGTAACCAATAATCCACCCACCTAAGCTCTAACCCTAAATCTATATCATTGCCATCTTCAAAAAGCTCGCAAGATGTAAAAGAAAACGACAACAATCTAAGAAGTAAGCCTATTCTTTTTTAAAAAAAAAAGATTAAACAGACTATAAGATTCTATTAATAATGAGGTAATGGAATAACGAAGTCCAAAATAAATAAACAAAATACATAGGTACGTACATGTAAAGAAACTGTTTTTTAATTCATCAATTTACTACGCACGTTACTATAAACCAAAATGCAAAATGGAGGTGGTCTTACACAGGGCCAGCATCCGCACGTTGGAGGCTGCAAGCTATAGCTTCCAAATCTCAAGATCTGGGGATGTACGCCACCGGTGGAGATGAGATAATAATGCCTGATGCTCTATACTGCATAGTATGCATGAGTACATCGATTCCCCCAAGCACCAGTGGAGTCGTCAGTGAGACATACACATGACAGTCTTATTCTCTACTCCTTTATCTGGTAAACAGACGATGCTAAACAAGGCCAAGTGCATGCATGCAGCTAAACTGCAAATACATTACAAAATTGGCCAGTAGTAGCCTGTGCAAACAACAAACCGTACTGTCTTGCTGAAACCGGATCTAATAAGCTACGTTCAGGCCCACCAAATCCTTAAAGAAACCATTGACACGTCTGAGACTCACTCGGGTGTCAGAGCCAGAGCACACCATCCATTGTAAAACTGTAAACTACGTACTTACTGGGAGCAAAGCATCAACTAGCACAGCTAATAATAAGCAACACATCCAATCGAGAATGATACACGAAATTATCTTGGCCTCCAATCTCCGTCAGTGATAGTAGCTGGTGCCGTTCCTGGATCAGAGTCAACCCTCTCCAGCTTATAAACTACATACTTGCACTGTCACTGACTCACAGCGGCTCAAATGAAAAATTCCAAGAACGTATTCATTCGGTATCAGTGTATCTTATTATACCCTCTCTGTTCCAAAATAATTATACATGCATCTGGTTTCTCAAGACTCAAGATTCAAACTTTGTTAAATTTAACCAAATATATGAAAAATAGTATTAGCATTTATATCTTAAAATAAGTTTATTATGAGTATATTCGTAATCAATCAATATCACTTGTTATGCATCATAAATATTAATATATTGTCTATATATTTATCAAATTTCAAAACAAAATTGCCGTTACTTTCAGACGGAGGGAGTTAAGTACAGTACTAGAATTAAGTCTAGCTTTTGCACTTAATAAACTACCTGCCCCGGCCGATGCCTATTAGTATAGACAAGTACAGCTAGCTTCTATGCCACTCCCACACGACACCAGCAGCGCGATCCCCCAGTGTGTCCGATCCTCTCTCGACACCTAGCTAGCTACCATGCGTGTCCTCTTGCTCCTCCTCCTCCTCGCCGTGGCCTCTTCTCCGGCGACGGCGTCGGGCGACGGCGGCGCGGCCGTTCCAGTGGGGACTACCGTCTTGTCCTCCTTCTGCAGCCCCACCAACTCGAGCGTCCTGCAGACGTACGAGCCCAACAGCACGTTCGCGGCCAACCTCCAGAAGCTCGTCGCCGAGCTCCCGAGGAACGCCTCGGCGTCTGGCTTCTCGGCGGGGAGGTTCGGCGCCGCAGGCCCTGGCGCGGCGTACGGGATCGTGCTCTGCCGCGGCGACTTCCTCGGCCAGCAGTGCGTCGACTGCCTCGCGGAGGGGTTCGTGCAGGCGGCCAGCAGGTGCCCCAGCAGCGTGGACGCGACCATGTACTACGACCAGTGCCAGCTCCGGTTCTCCGACCAGGACTTCCTCGCCGGAGCCGGAGCGGGCGCTGCCAACATGCCGGAGAGCGCCGCCTCGAACATGAACAAGGTGTCCACCGGGAACGCCGCCGCGTTCGACTCCCTGGTCACGCGGCTCGTGGACGCGGTGTCCGACGCCGCCAGCAACAGGAGCACCCGGTACGCCACGGGCCAGGCCGGGTTCCCGCCGGAGAACATGAACGTGTACGCGCTCGTGCAGTGCACGCAGGATCTGACGACGGGGCAGTGCCGGGAATGCCTCACCGACCTCATCGACCAGATGCCCCGTTTGTTCGCCGGGAAAGTTGGTGGGAGGATTCTCGGCGTGCGCTGCCACATCAGGTACGAGAAGGATGTCTTCTTCGCGCAAACCCAAGATATGCTCACGCTCACGCCGCTGCTGGGTTCGACCAAAGGTTAGTCCCAGTTCATGATTTTTTCTCCCTTATCATTAATTTTGTAGAAAACTAGAATCCCGTTTTACAAATTCGATGCAAAATTCACTCTCTCTCACCTTAATCAGTAGAATTATATTAGTGTGTTTTGTTTTCCCCTAAATAGCTTAGTCTTGGGAGTGCCCATAGGGACGACGACGTGATGATAAATAATTTTATTACAGGGTCGTCACAACTGTTTGATTGCTACAATGCATGCCATATATCACCTTTGCATACCCATTCTTGTTAACTAGATGTATTAGCTGATTTTATTGAATAACTTCAGCCTTTCCCCTGGCATTCCATGGTTTATTTGCATCCCATATTTTATTATTTTATACTCAACCATTCCAGAAAATTTGATGTTCTAGGATTCAGAAGAAACTATGTCAGAAAACTTGGTGTTTTATATAGTTCTTGGACAATAGATTGAGCCCATATCCGTTTGAGATTGCGGTCTGCATACCTCCAAGCATTCATTTTAATGAGGGGCGTAATCCTTAATTACATGATTCACTTTCAATAAATAGAGGTACTTCGAGCACAATCTGTCTATCCTCAAATTTCTAGAACACCGAGTTGTGGTGTTTGGTGTTTGGGACGACTGAAGTATATACATATTTTTATATATTTGAAGACTTATTTTGGAGCTTGCTATATATGTGATTCGAAAGTTTTAGACTACCGATTTATCCCTGGGATTTACTGACTTTTATATTTTTGCATGTTTTGGTTCCGAATAAGCTACCTCAAATGTTACAAGTCTTCACAAGTCACCGGATGAAAATTTCATTTGAATACATAATGATCAACAACTAGGATAATGGAGTTTGGCATAGGGTTTTTTTTCTGATACATTTAAAATAAAATAAAATTTTAGTTGGGTGATCTAGTCCTCTACTAGTCTATAATAATAATAATAGCTTGATAAAAGACACACAGAGCAAAAATAGATACTCATTCAGAAGGTATAATCGATATTTTTACAATGCTGCAGTGGTTTTTTTAAAGCTAGAAGTTACGAGATAGATGGTTAGTTAAGGAAACTTCCAAGCAGGCTGTGAGATATAGTAACTAGAGAAGTGGCAACAAAACAAGTCCAGTTTTTCAATGCATGGTCTAGCTACATATTCAGATATCTACTGTTTACAATGTTAGTCAAAACCCAAGATCCCAACAAGGCCCATGTTTAGATCACCTCAAAATTCCAAGTTTTTTCACTCTCTCTCCATCACATCAATTTTTAGCCGCTTGCATGGAGTACTAAATGTAGGTAAAAAAAATATCTAATTACACAGTTTAGTTCAAAATCACGAGATGAATCTTTTGAACCTAGTTGGTCTACGATTGGACAATATTTGTCAAATAAGACGAAAGTGGTACTATTCATCAGATTGAAAAAATCTCCAATCTAAAAAGGGCAAGGAAAGAATATACCGTACAAAAACTTGCTTACTACGAATGCTACAGCTTTTGTAGCTGTAGGCTGTAGCTTACACATATGTGCATCTAAATGAAACAATACACACCCACAGCATTTCTTCTCCATGTGTGACGTGTTGGAGTTAAAATATATGTGTTCGCATCAACATGTACTACGTGCTTATCTTGGAGTAGGCCCCGCTTGAGACTTTGGGCCCCTGTAGAACCAAAAGAGCACGTCAGCCTGCTAGCTAAGGAAAATGCTCGGGCAGTGCGCCAGGATATCGATCGGTCCGGGGCCGGGCTTGGTGTGACGACTGACTGCCGAGCGAGGTCTTTTGTTGGTGTTTTTGCGTTTCGAATCGGCGACCAAATCAGCCGTGATCCACACATAAGTAGTATTTCCCCCGATCCAAACTGCTTTTTATTACTTGGCCTTTTCGGACGATGACAGCGCTGGGTAGGTAGGGCCCTCCGATCGCTGTGGGAAGCTCAGCATGTGAAGGAATCAACCAAACGTACTCCGTACGTATACTGGGATAACAAAGATAGTGGTAGAAAAAATGGGTTTCGGTTTCGGGGAATGGATCGGAGATTAAAACAAAAGCTGAGGCACACAGATCTCGTCCGTCCCCATCTAGACCATGTGACGGTGACTCTTGTGTTTGACTGGTGGATTGGCTATGGGCGGCCGCTGCATGAGTAGCAGGACTAGCTAGCTTGCTAGCTGCCGGTACCTCCCTGCTATTTCCAATTTTTAGATGGCTAGAAGAAGTACATGTATGAACAGTGTTTACGTACGGACGCATATATATTAGTTTCACTGAAACTTGCTTACGCTAATACTTAGCTGGTGCCTGGTGGTAGCCTAGCACACCAAAATGGATCACTTCACGGCCACAAGTCTCGATTTTGTTAAAGTAGTGCGTACTGTTGTGACTGACCCCCCGTGTGGCCGACACAACTAGGCGACCGTGTGCCGGACGAAATGCATGGTTAGACTTTTGGACGGGACGGCGCGATCACGAGTCACGACGCCTTTTGCAACGTTGATCTAACGACAGCACGGACAGAACGGAGCCGCGGCGACACTGGGCAGCAGGAGCCACGTGCGTCACGAGTCGCCAGCTCTGCGAGTGCATTTCCCGAGACAGCAGGCTGCCGCTGCCGGCCGTAGCCCGTAGTCGTACTTGCGCCATGTTTAGGCCGCTGTTTAGATTGAAGAAAATTTCAACCCGATGAATAGTACCATTTTCGTTTTATTTGATAAATATTGTCCAATCATGGACCAACTAGGCTCAAAAGATTCATCTCGTGATTTCCAACTAAACTGTGTAATTAGTTATTTTTTTTTACCTACATTTAATACTCCATGTAAACGGTTAAAAATTGATGTGATGGAGAGAGAGTGAAAAAAACTTTGAGGCAAACTATTTGGTCTTGATCTGGAGTATATATGATGGTCTTGATTTGGTATTGTGATTTCCTCTCTTCGGTTCTCTCTTCTATTCTAGTCTTTCTTGCCTTCCAAATTATTGTTGGCTTACTCGTGTTCCTATGTGATTACGTAGAGTGAGTTCGTGATGATTTCGATTATGGTTTTCTACTCTTTCTCTACCAAGTACACGGGAGGAGAGGCAGGCCGAAACATGGCAGACAAAAATCTACGGCGGAAACGAAAAAGTGTGCAGAAATTTTCACAATTTATTATTAGGTATAGAATTAGAGGATAAAATATAAGCTAATTATTAAACTAATCGTATACAGAAGCCCTGGGCTAATTCACAAGATAAATCTATTAATCCTAATTAATCTATGATTAGTGTATATTTACTGTAGCACCATATCATCAAATCATAGACTAATTAGACTTAAATGATTCGTCTCGCGAATTAGCCTCCATCTGTGCAAACATGCAATTAACCTGTTTAATACTTGTAATTGGTATCAAACAGGGGTAAAGTTTAGGCTGCGTATCCAAACCTCCTTTGACCCTACTTTGCGTCGACGACGGATGAGAATATGAGATGATGGTGAGGTGACATCGAGGGCTTCGTCCCCACCCACGTGGCCACGGCGATCTTCTTTAGCCGCCCGACCGGAGAGAGAGACCACTCCGATGGAGCACAGGGGCCTGGCTGACCTCCAGAGTCCAGACGTACAGCAGGCTTGAGGATTGACGTTCCAGTCCATGCATCAAACCTCTTACGATGGCAACCCATGCATCATCACTCACCTGCCAGGATCCGTCGCTGCCGGCCGGCCGTCAGCCCCACCAAAACCGATGGCTAGCTTCATCCATATCATTCTTTCTTGTCCCTTCTCACAGCACTGCAGACTATAGTACATTGCGGATTTGCGGTCTCGAGTAGTTGTGTTGTCACTTGCCACTGTATTGTACGTACAGTATGAGGCGCAAGCGCGCACATAGACATACAGTAGGTCCTTCATATATACCACAATACCCATTACCCAAGAGCCTACCTTGGACGACCATATTAGGCGCCAAGTAGCTAGCTCCGGAAATTGCGAGCGTCCTACTGTAGCAGATCGTGCAGATATTTTCTCGTCTGGCTAGTGCTAGCTCCATAGTCGACCTTGGGACCGGGGCAAACTGCTGGTGCTGCCCAACCATGCATGCCAAATTGCCAATTCCATTTCCACGCTATTGCATTGCTTTCAAGAGAGATTGAGACACGTACTACACAACGTGTTCAATGTGTTAACACACACAAGACAGATGCTACTACTACATCTACATACCACTGTAGCGCCTACCTGCTTCACTGTGGCGCCTAACTTTTCTGCACCACCTCATATCAATCATGCTGATGATTCCTGCGCTAATTAACCCCGCCCCCGCCATGTGTTCATCGACGTCAGGTAGCAGCACGACGCTATGGATCGTCGCCGTCGTCGTCCCCGTGTCCGTGCTCCTGGCCTGCTTCCTGGCGTGCTTCCTGTGGATCCGAAAGCGGAGGAGGAGAGGTAGTTAAGTTACTTACAAGTACTTGAGTTGTTATTAGCTAGCGTAATCAGTACTACAACTGTCGTCACTAACGGCGCGCGTGGCTTAATAATGTATCAGTGATCAATATGTCAGGGACGGTGAGCGTGCCCACCATGTCCATGGAGATGGAGCAGGTGCTCAAGCTCTGGCGGGTCGAGGAGAGCGACTCCGAGTTCTCCATCTTCGACTTCGACCAGATCGCCGACGCCACCGACAACTTCTCCGACGACCACAAGCTCGGACAGGGCGGCTTCGGACCCGTGTACAAGGTACTGGGAGTACTGTCAGAAATGCCCTGTTTCTCATCTCGTCATGCAGAGTCACCATCAATCAATTGGCATACTCGTCTTTTGTGCCACGTACTTACATTGGCATTGTCTGTGCATCATCAATCAGGGTGAGCTGCCCGGCGGCCTGGAGATCGCGATCAAGCGGCTGTCCTCGGTGTCGGTGCAGGGTCTGATGGAGTTCAAGACGGAGATCCAGCTGATCGCCAAGCTGCAGCACACCAACCTGGTGCGCCTCGTCGGCTGCTGCGTGCAGGCCGACGAGAAGATGCTCGTGTACGAGTACATGCACAACAAGAGCCTCGACTGCTTCATCTTCGGTAGGCAAAAGCAACTCATCTCAATAAATTAACTAACGCTCCATCTACTTACTGCGCGATCGATTCCGTTCGCTTCTGTCAGTACTTAGCTTGTTTGCTGATCGATGTAATGCTCTGGCTTGTACGTGCAGACAGTGAGAAAGGGAAGGCCCTGACCTGGGAGCGGCGGTTCCGGATCATCGACGGTGTCGCGCAGGGCCTGCTCTATCTGCACAAGCACTCGCGGCTAAGGGTCATCCACCGGGACCTCAAGGCCAGCAACATCCTCCTGGACCGCGACATGAATCCCAAGATCTCCGACTTCGGCATGGCCAGGATCTTCTGCTCCAACGTCACCGAGGCCAACACCACCAGGGTCGTCGGCACGCAGTGAGTTCATTCTCTACTGACCATTTGCAGTAGCAGTAGCAGCACGCTACTGAATCATCAAATTTAGAAATGGTCTTTAATTAATTTGTTCGTCCTGTTTAGTGGCTACATCGCTCCGGAATATGCTTCCGAGGGTCTCTTCTCCATCAAATCCGACGTTTTCAGCTTCGGGGTCTTGCTCCTCGAGATCATAAGCGGGAAGAGGACCGCCGGCTTCTACCAGTACGGCAAATTCTTCAATCTCACAGGATATGTAAGTACGGTTTCCCAGCTTACGATCGACCTGCAATGCATGTGAATTCAGAGTTGAGCGATTAGACTGACAGAGCACTTGATGAATGAACAATACAGGCGTACCAGCTGTGGCAGGACGGGAAATGGCACGAGCTGGTGGACCCGGCGCTGGGCGACGACCTGCCGGTGG
Organism: Saccharum hybrid cultivar R570; assembly: GCA_038087645.1. Lineage (NCBI taxonomy): Eukaryota > Viridiplantae > Streptophyta > Magnoliopsida > Poales > Poaceae > Saccharum > Saccharum hybrid cultivar. Next base: position 10,438,417 of record JAQSUU010000327.1, read on the forward strand.
GCGAGGTGATCAAGTGCGTGCAGGTGGCGCTGCTGTGCGTGCAGGACAGCGCCGACGACCGGCCCAACATGTCGGAGGTGGTGGCCATGCTGGGGAGCGAGGGGATCACCATGCCGGAGCCCCGCCAGCCGGCCTACTACAACGTCCGGATCACCAGCCTCGCCGTGTCGTCCGACTCGTTCGGCGAGTCCTCCTGCAGGATCAGCAGCATCACCCTCACGGATCACGAGGAAGGCAGGTAGCTAGCTAGTGGCTGCTGTACTGTAGGTCGGTAACTGTACAGGACGGTCGTTATATATATGATCAGAAATTCAGAATACAGAGACACGAAAAGGAACACAGAAAGGATCAGGATAGGTTAACATAGTTGGTGCAAGATATGCCCATGCCCATCAACGTGTTAACGAACGCTTTTAGTTTCTTCTTGATTAGCTCCAGCAATTTTTGGGCCATATAGTTGACTTCACTGGTCTGCTAGCTGATCTGTGAACTTCTGGTATATTTGTGTGCGCGCACTTTAGCATGCGAGCGACTGTAGTTGTACACATATGTATGTGCTTATTACGGTGTTATATATTTTAGTATGGAACTACTAGTAATATTCTGAACAAGGCGACCTGCTCTAGTCAGGCACCACTTGCTTTACAGTTACAGGTCGCTGTGGAGTTCTTGTCGTATCACTCCGGCCGCACACTGATCAGGTTGGGGAGAGCGAACAGCGGGAGCTTATCGATCTCGGCATCTCGCTTGCCATCACCCTGCAAGACTCCAGGATACGGAGCGCAGGTCCTGCAGTGGTGGAGGCCCGAGTTGGACACGTTCAACGACACCAGCGCAGTCAGGCCTGTCAACAGATGCAACTATCGAAACGAGAACAGTTGTAACTATTGAAACGAGAACAATGTCCTGATAAATGCACATGGAGAGAACAACGAGAATGTACCAGAGATCAGCTCTAGGGTTTTTGTCCGTGAGGTTTCCATTTTGAGATAGGTTGAGTAACGTCAGAGCTTTCAAAGACCTTGATGTTCTTCACACCGGCATCCGTAATCAACCCACCGCAGACCTCCAGGGACTGAAGATTCTTGAAAACTGAAACAGCGGTGCAATGTTTAAAATGCAGTGAGATTCCTTATTTACAAATGGAAAGAAATCCACTGATATAAAAAAGGCAATGCTCCTACATCAAGGTAGTATGCACCAAGAGAAGCTGCTGCATTTTTGTTAGAGCTAACATAGTAGTCTTCTTGGATAGGATAGTCTTTTGAGTATGCATACTTACATCTGAAGCAGTTCATGCCAGAATCAATTATGAGAGGTCCAATAGGTCAAGGTGTGTCAATCCAGTGAGACCTGCACTGACCAAATGATCTAAATTAATGCCATGATATAACTTATTGGGCAAAATATTGCCTATTGACACTGGAAAACCCTGCTACAATACAATTTTAAGTAATAATATGCTTGTGTTTAAGCAAAAACAGTCATAAGTTATACCATTTAAGTGAAACAAAACACCAGAAGTGACAATAAGCTAACCAGAGAAATGACACAAACATTACAGTATATAAGTGATAATATGCTTGTGTTTAAACAAAAACAGTCATAGTATATCCAACTAATATGAGAAGCATACTTGCAAGAGATGCTAAACCAGTATCTGTGATTTGGAAATTGTCAAGATTAAGAGGTTTCATTGAGCTCAAGCCAGAGATCTTCAAACCAATGTCAGTAACCAATGTAAAAAAGAGATTGATGCTCTGCAAATTACGTAGAGCGGCAGAAATAGAAAAATTAAGAACTTTCTTTAAGACAATGTGAACTATGATATATTTGTAACAATTTAAAATCATCCCAGTATTATGGTCCACCCTTGTGTAATAACAATTTAAAATAGGGAAATGGCAATAAGTGTATGAATAAGGAACATCTATTGAGAGCACATGTTGATTTCATCGAAGGCTGTAGCAACAATGCCAGGGAGGTGTTTAGTTTGGCAGCCATATATGAGGTGGCGCATCATGAGTTCATCCCATGAATTTTAGTGGAATCACCCATTCCTCATGCTTATACAAACTATTGGTTTGAGGGATGAGATGATGGAGAATCAACCCATTATATTCCAGAAACCAAACAAAAATGTGAGGGAGAAAATGACAGGCCCATCCATTCCTCAAACCAAACACACACTAAATTAACAAGTGGTTACACAATCTGAACTGGTCCAACGGTATGGATTAACAAGAAAAAAAATCAATTGCCAATAATACTAGCATTTGTGCAGGCATTTTAAACAAACCAGAGAGATGACGAAGTCCATTGCTCCCAACTTCAGTGTCTGAAAGCTCCAGGCTTTTTAGCTGCATGAGGCCTATAGCACATCAAGATGCAAAGATAGATTAAAAGATGCTTTGAGGAAAAAAAAACAGATTATAGTATCTAATAGTGAAAAAGAGAACACATTTAGGATTCAGCAGAGAGAGATGGTTAATAAGCACAAAAGAGAGTTAAACGACAGCAGTTTATTCAGTGGTTTTTGTCTTAACCATTTTAAACACCAGGCAAACAAGGAGAAAATGATAATTGCCACTGTAATCTAGAATTTACCAATGCATTGAACCCTCACCTTTCAGGTGAAATAGATCCTCATCACCAATCTTACATGAGTCCAAGTTCAAGCACTCCAAGCTGATCAAATCTGAAAGGAACATAGGGCATCAGAAAAGAACTAAAAAGCAGTTTTCTCATTACGCACGAATCAATACTAAGGGACACCATAATTATGATGCACTTCTAGAAGGATCAATACAAGAAGTGTGGGTTTCCACGGTTCCAGTAAATGTTGTGCTCATAGGCTATAGCGCTGCACATAATTTTAGGACAAAGAGTGCAATACCATCCTTGAAGACATCATTCCAGGCTTGCATCATGAAAGAAACAGTACCCATTTGTTAGGAAAAGATATGGGCTGATCCAGCAGGGAGTCCCAAGTCCCCACCCACCTGCTGGAGCACCATGGAGAGCAAGAAGGGAGGGGAGGGAGAAGGAGAAGAGGGGACAGGGCGCTGGAGGAAGGATAAGGAGATGAGCCACTGGGAAAAGGTCTGGTTATTTTTCTTAGACATAGTGATTAGGTTCTATGGAAGACTAAATCAAAATGTTTTTCAACAAAATATGCAACATAGTTGTTTCTTAGATAATAAATCCCATGGTGAACCAATATAAAGATAATGAATTGATAGAACTTACCTTTTAAATGAATTAAACATGCATCTGTAATGTAGTTGAACCGAAAATTTAGAGCCTTCAATTTTATAAGACCTGCAAGGCAGTACCAGTAAAATGAACAAAACAAAATTTGTAGTCATGAAGGATATGGAATTTAGTGGCAGCCAGCCAGCTTGCAGCAATTATGTCTGACCATTAATCTAGACAAGAAAAACAAGGAACCAATCTCCTATAACAGACTTAGATTCAACAAGATCAGTAATCTGCATCATGTTTACCTTGCAAGTTCTCACACAGCCTTCATCGCATATGCCACACCAACTTAGATTCAACAAGACCAACGAAGCCAGTTCTGCAATAGGGCGACTCTGTCTTAGTAAGGTTCTGGTACCTAAGTGCTTGACTTGAAGCTGTTTACGCAAACATTGATGAGAAACACAGCCCAAAGGGCTACCCTGTGCATTGAGGTATCAACAGATTTGTTCACACAGGAAAAAAAAAAGAATGCTAAATAATCCATAAATTAGTGAGTAGTTCTTCTAAGTTGACAATGATGCATGTGGTCAGCTGTTCGTAATTGTTAGTGGTTTGTCATTGGTGTGATCGCCCTCTTTTAGTCTTTTGTTAGTGGTTTGTCGTAGTTGCTTTCTTGGCCAGTTTTTTGTAGTTGTTTTTCTTAGTAGTATGGAGTGCTCCTCTAATAGTGAGTCTTGCCAGCTTTTTGACCCGAGGGGTTTCTCAGTTTTCGGGCCTGGTTTCACCATAAAAATTGGGGGCAATTCTTTTCTTCTAATAATATGTGCAGCAATGCTCCTGCCACTCTTTCAAAAAAAAGTAAGTAGGAACAGCTACATGGCATGGTTAGACTTCATAAATAAGTACACCCTTGTCAAAAACAAATGCCTCCTCCAGTCAACAAGTTCCTTTTGAAAGTAATAATATAATGACTGAATGAGATTGTGTTCGCCACACCTGAGCAACAAAATGAAAAAATAAGCTATGTTCCTGTCAAGCTGTATATGTAGTAGTAACCTGCCCTGATAGTAACTGAATGCCTGAAAAGCACTCTCAGGGTATCTAGTCCGACATCTGGGAACTTTTGTGTCGTCTATTCATACACTCTTAATTGGAATGTAATGACAACTGTATATGATTGGTGACACTAGCACAATTTTCATGGGCAGAGGGAACACAAATGGGGACTTCTTGAGACTAAATGTAAGATATTTTCGCAGAAGTGTCAACTGATGGCACAGTATGCCCAGGAAAAGATACAAACCAGATATAACCTCCAAACAAGCTACAGTAACTGTACAACCCTCCAGATTTAGATGACCTAGTTTGTCTAGACCTGAATTGAATGACCCAACAACTCAAAGCAATGAGTTACTGCTAAGTTCAAATGAAACGTTCATGGTTACTGAACAACTAAAAGCAAAGAGTTTAGTCAGAAATAAAAATACACCTACCTTACAAAGGGCATATACAAGAACCAAATATTATAGTGAAAAATGAAGAAATTTATTCGTGTTTCTTGGAGTTACCTCTCATATAAGAAACACCAAAATCAGAGATTTTGCAGGAAGAGAACTGTAGCTTTGATGTACATCTGATTTTTGTACAGCACAATGATAAGATTTTTTGGTTTTAATAACATTTGATGCTACTGCAAGCCTTCCATTTGCAATTGATTCATGCGTGCGCCATTTAAAAGTTGCAACATACATAAGATGATTTTACTTGCTCAGCAGAAATAGATACATGACCAAAGAAACTAAATTCAAAGTAAATAATTGCTCATTATTAGTCACAAAAAAAGTGTGAATCATAAAACTTCTCAACAGAAGTGCAAATTGTTCAACTTGGACACAACTAACATCCATAAAGGTACAGTTCATAAATAAATGTCTCAACAGGCTTGCAATACCAAATAGATCAAAAAGCATGATAAGGGATACATCCTAGTGCCGACAGAAAATTTTACCTGATTCTACTAGAATTTAACAAAGCTGCTAGTAACTCATACATAGAAGCACATACTCCCAGTGCTAATTTGTGAGAGTTGGGGATTCCGAGAAACAGGGAACATGATGAGCAAAACGTAACGGCTTTTTCAGAACATCGAAAGTGGCAATAACACTCACTTCCTTATGGTCCATGTCATATGCTATCAAATTACTCCTCAAGGACTGAAAAAAGACCACATTACGATCTTGATGAATGCCGACGATGAAGTGCAAAATGTTACTAGTCAAGTGTCCAAAGATCTCCAGGGAGCTCACAATGTCCTTCAACACCCATTGTGTATCATAATCCTGAAGAGCCCAGATGGACAGTTTGTACCTGTCTTCATGATCATCAAACATTTCCTGAGTCATGTAATGTAGACACCCTTGGGACTGCCCTAAATAAAAATACCGGTGCCTCCCATCAGCCACACTTGGCACTGTGATCACCCTTCTTGCCTTTCCTTGTACAGCTACAGCAACTATCTGATGTTGATCGAAGTCCCCAACTATGAAATGCAGGAAGCCATTAACAAAGGCACACTCAGGGTCCCTACGTGATACTATGCCACGATGATGCCATTCTGCCAATCGTCCTTGATTTTCTTGAGAGTCAATTTGGTTGCGACTCCAGGTCCTAGTTTCAGATGAGTAAACATGCAGCGACACCAACATCTCATCCGACACAGATATTTGGAACTGGACCAAGTGGAAGTAAGAGGATATGGCCTGATCAAAAGCCAAATAAGCACAGGTTATTAGATCCAGGGAGCCACAAGTGGGCACGGCTTGCCATCTCTTTGTGGTCGGGTTGCACACGTCATAGCCCAATGTGGCAGAGGACGGCGGCTCCTGGTGGTTCTTGAAGAGGATAAGACCGTTGCAGGAATCCTTTAAGCCGAGGTTATGGAACTCAGGCAGTTCTGATAGGAAGGAGAAGGCAGGGTCGATGTCTAGAGGCACGGATCTCGCTGTCAGATCGATGAAACTGAAACTGACATTGAAACGGTCCACTGGCGCCATGAAGAAGAGTCTTTGCATAGCTTGGGGCAGCTTCTTCCGGTGGTGAGGGTTGGAAATGAGGTCGCGCCAGGCCTTGGAGACGCACTTGAACCGGCAGACGGACTTGACAGGGACGCGGGAGAGGATCTCCACCAGAGGGTCGTCGGGGAGGGCGGCCACCGCGCCATCGTTCTTGGAGCAGTCCATGCCACCGAGAGTGATATGCGGAGTGGGGATCGAGATGGAAATGTCAGTGAATGCGCGCGTGAGAGAGAACAGCGGCAACGGAGAGGAGAAGGGAGCTTTACTAGCCGCCGGAGATGGCCAGGACCGACGGCGCCGACGCGGGGCGGTGTGGAAGAAGCCAAAATCGAGTGGGGAACTAGAAATCATGTGCGGCGTTGCCGCGCCCTGCCTGTGTCTGGGTCAACCTGCGATACTGTTGTGTGAGTCCATTTGGAGTCTATTATATACTCCCTCCAGGTCGATAAAAGAAGTGTTGATAAAAAAATCGTTTTGGACAGTCTCCAAAGCGTAACTTTGACTACTTATTTTTATAGAAATATTTGATAAAAAATGATATATGTATATTTTTAAGAAAGTATATTTCAAAATAAATCTATTCATATGGTTTTCACATTTTCAAATTCAGCAACTTAAAAGTTATTTAAGATTTATATTTTCAATATTTGACTAAAACCTTGTCCAAAACGACTTCTTTTATCAACCTGAAGGGAGTATGTTGTCTTCGCCAGGTAGAAATAAAACGGATTCCATACGTACTGACGTGTACGTGTACAACCTGATTAAGGAGATCATTCTAAAAAAAAAGTATGATGTGCCTAACTGCCTATATGAACTTGAAGAGAGGAAAAAGAAGTTCAAAATATACGACAAGCTTAGATAGTGTAGTGATTCAGAAAAACAAGTCAAGAACTCAGGATAACCAAAGCAAACGTGTCAACATCTCATGAATCTGATTTTGTATATATTGCAGCATATACACGATAGATACCACGGGGTACCGCATGGGCATACACAAAGAAGTTGCTAGAACTCCTATAATTTTTTTTACGTTGAACAGGAGGGGCGCACCCCTACTGGTATTTATTGAAAATAAGAGTACAATACGGAAAATAACAAAACAGGGCACAATATGGGATACAAAAGAGCCTAACAAAATGGGCTCAAGAAACAAAAAAAGGAAATGAAGAAGATGAGCTCTAAAACACAGATTAAACAAGGTTGTTTGCTGAACTGTAAACTTGTTGTATTTATATGTGCGCACATTAGTAGGCGACAATAGTTGTACACTTGTACTTGCTTATGGTGCTATATATTTTAGTATGGAACTACAAGTAATATTCTGAATATCTGTAGAATGGTCATAAACCATGGGCCTGGGCCGTATCTTGCCATAGCACTGGCTTTTCAGGCGAACGGACCCACGGGAGGCTACCACAAGGCCCAATATGGACAGCCTTAGGTCAATGGGCCAGTTAATTTCTAATGTGCACAGTCAAATGGCCCACCGGCTGGCCTCTATACGGCCCAAGACTACTGGGCCATAACCAGAAATTCCACCTGACTGTCGCGTTCTGATTTGACGGCGTCCTCTTCGTCGAAACCGCTGCGCAACCACAAAGAACGATCAAAGTCGTGTGACACCCAATTTTAGATCTGTGTACTATAGTTAGCTAGTTAATTGCTAAATAGTTGATAAATACTAGCTAGTTAATTATTAATAGAAACATTTCAGATCAACTTGCTTCAATAGTTGGTTAGAGGTGTACATATAAACTACCAGGCACCAGCCCTTATTAGCATTTCTTAATTACCAACTAATAAATTAAATGTTAGCATTTCCATTTGTTAATAGTTAGTATGTCTATTAACATGCATGTTTCGATCTCTATTATCAATTTTAATTGCAAACTATTAGCACTAACGGATCAAACCGACTCTACAAACACAACTGCTCAAAATAGCACGTGATTTCACATGTCGTTGTACGGTCAAAGATCGGCCACAGTGATAGGCCCACTTCACCCTTAATTCAGAAAGGTGGCCATTTCTTTTCTCCTACCACTAGCATCTTAAATATACACCGTACCACACGATTTGTATTGATGGCGACAGACCGTTCTTCTGTTGCTGCCACTCGCTTCTCATTTTCTCAAAATTGTCAATCGATGGGTTTCTCATCTGAAGGCCACCCGATCATATTGTCCTGACGCCAACACTAGACATGCCAAACACCATGTTTAGCTCATCCGATCATATTAAAGTACTAATGCTGTCTTGTAGCCGCAATTTGTCCCTTGATAATTTATATACTAATACAACAATTAATCAACTCTACAATGTAACCGTCAAAGCATTTACTAGTAGTTTAGTGGAGCAGTAGGGTCAAAGTCCAGGTAGCGCCGATGGGCCTAGAGAAACGTAGGGCCCGGTTGGACGATGTCCAGAAGATGCCGCGCGCGAGTCCGTGGCATGCTAAAGATGCGGCGCAGAAAACGGTCGTTGCAACTGCGGTAGGATTTAGCATGCAAAATGAACTAGTGGAGCACGGCAAGTTTGTGGCATGCCCAGCTGGAGGCACGAAGCAAACGCATGCCGCAACTGCGGCGCAGCGTGACGTACTTTGGTCGCCATCCAAAGGCTCCCGTAATCCGACACTGACCTAACCCTACGGGCTTTGACTTTCATCTGGCTATGGGCATCTACCGCACGATCAGAGTGATGCTGACCGCCTGGTTGACTTTGTCCAGTTTAATTTGCAAAAGCTTATTGGCATTCACACACCGTGCGTTACCCGCAACAGCCAGCAGAAAGCTTTCCTGGCGTTCTGTTTTTATATGCGGTAGCCGGTAGGGTTTCGGGATTGGATCTGAAACGATTAAATTTCACAAAAACTCATCCATCTCGGTGAGGCCTCGTACCGATCAAAATTTTGATTGAATTTGAATTCTAGAGCTCAAATAGACCCCATGATTACACAAGTTCTTCATTCCGTAATAAAATGCAAACTTATCAAATTATAATCCTTCATTTCTTCTTTGTGCCTTTTGATTAATTTTTTGTCAAAATTCAGTTAATATTAACTAAACGTGAACAGTTTATCTGGTAAAAAAACAAGTAAATTCTGGTCCGAAATTGTCGAGATTCACTCATTTCGAACATTGAAGTTTGTACCTTGATATTTTATTTGAATCGAGTACCCTCCCATCTTGATCTCGAGACCTGCCCGTCAGCTCTTGATTTTATTTGCTGGGAAAGTGGGAATGAAATCTGCTTCAGCAGACCACTGCTCTCCTTTTTTCTTGTTCCTGAAATGGCACTGCCATGAAAGTGTTGGCGAAAAAAAAAAATGGCACTGCCATCGTCATGCCCGTAATCTCGTAATCAGCCTAGAGATAACGAACAGCGCAGCGCCGTACAGGTACACGTCGGGTACAGACGGTCGGCTTGTGCAGTTTTCGTCGTTGGTACGTACGTACGTACGTTACATGCGGCTATCCTTTCATGTACGGTGTATCTCATAGATAGAACGTGAACGGATCGTGCTGTACGGCAGATCACTCCGATGTCCGATTCTTCAGCAAAGTCGCACACCATGTACGGCGGTTTTGATACTCCTAGTCCACTACGAACACTACCGCACAGCCGTGTGTTACTGTCTGATCTGGGAGCTCTGAAACTTCGTTGCGTCCGTGTGACCGTGTCCACCGTACCACCAGGCCACCAGCAGCATGCATTCATGTACAAATTATAAGGCGACGACCACTGTGAGACTGCGACCAACGTACCGTACGTATGCACGTACGTGAATAGCTAGCTGGTGTAGCAGAAGGCACGCATCTTCCTCTTATTTTTCTGCCGTGGACGGTGGACCAGCAATGGATGCTTCCCCGACACACTCTCGCTCCACAGGCAGAGTCGTCAAGCACGGCACAACAACGAGCAAAATCCATTCATCCTGACTGGCCAACAACCCCGGCATACATCGAGCTCTCCCCGCGGTTACAGAGCAAATTCTATCTTAGGCCTCGTTTAGTTCACGGAATTGGGAAGAAAAACACTGTATCAGAATTCCTGTAGCATTTCGTTTGTATTTGGTAAAAATTATTCAAATTTTGACTAACTAGGCTTAAAATGTTCGTCTCGCAAAGTACAACAAAACTGTGCAATTAGTTTTTGATTTCATCAACATTTAGTACTCCATGCATTTGCCGACATTTTGATATGACGGAGAATCTTCTTTTTGCATAGTGGAATTTGGGGCAATTGGGGGAACTAAACGAGGCTTATTCTACGACCCCGGCCTTTGACTTCTTCGCCCACACACCCAAATCAAAACTACAAGAAGTATTAGTCCTCTCTCTCGCGCACGCGCGCTTTCCCATTGCAAAAGGCGAGAGCTGGGGCTCGCTCGGCATGGCCGTCCTCTCCACCTGCCTCCTCTTCCTCCTCCTCCAGCTACTCTCCGCGCCGCCGTCGCACAGAGCAGCCACCGAGTACGTGGAGTACACGTGCAATGGCACCACGGGCAACTTCACCTCCGGCAGCGTGTTCGCCGCAAACCTGGACCGCCTCATCGCCGACCTTCCGGGCAACGCCTCCGCCTCCACGTCGCTCTTCGCGTCAGCCTCCATCGGGCCCGCCACCGCCCCAACCGCCGACACCGCGTACGGCCTCGCGCTGTGCCGGGGTGACATGACGGACGCGCGCGCCTGCCGTGCCTGCCTCGCCGACGCCTTCGCGCAGCTGCGCCGCCTCTGCGGCGGCGACCGCGACGCCACGTTCTACGCGGACCTCTGCACGGCGCGGTACTCCGGCGGCGACTTCCTGCGGCTCACCGCCGACGGCGTCGACAACTCCCCCGTCGTGAACGGCATGGACGCGAACGCGTCGACGTACCCGGGGTGGGACGCGGGCAACGCCACGAGCCGGAGCTTCTTCCTGTCCCTGGTGGGCACGCTGTTCGGCGAGATGTCCATGTACGGGGCCTACAACTCCTCGCGCCGCCTCGCCACCGCCGTCATGTTCATCAACGCGGGGCTCCCCACCGTGTACGGCCTCGCGCAGTGCACCCCGGACCTCGCGCCCGCGCAGTGCTGGCACTGCTTCCAGGGCCTCGGGGAGCTCAACCGCCAGTGGTACGACGGGCGCGAGGGCGGCCGCATCTCCGGCGTCCGGTGCGGATTCCGGTATGAGGGGTACCACTTCTACCAGGGCACGCCGGACGTCAGGATTGGCCTGCACGGCGGCCCGTCGTCGGACGATAATGGAACCAATGGTAAACACGTCGTACACTTACTAGTAGGTTGTACTAATAATTTGTAACGACTCCATTATTGATTAGTCTTAGCTTGTGTGCGTGGTTGCAGCGAACTGCATTATTATCGTTTCTTATTATTATTTTTTCCCTTGTGAAAATGACGATGCAGCAAGCAACCACAAAAAGGTTTTAGTCATCGCTCTCGTGGTATCAATCGCAGTTGTCTGTGGCTTGCTGGTTGCCGGCATTCTCCTCATCAGAGCACAAAGAAAACGAGCCGGTAAGATTTGACGGAGCTGGAAAATGTAATGTTACATTATTTCAGGCGTAAAACTGAGCCGGAAACCTGAAACAATGGTCCAGGAAAGAGGAGGCTGCCGATGCAGACCAGGGTGCAGACACATTCGAGAAACAGCTGCAAGACGGAGGAGGCGCTGAAGCTATGGCGGATCGAGGAGAGCGGCTCGGAGTTCACGCTCCACGACTTCGCCGAGCTGGCTGCCGCGACGGGCGACTTCTCCGACGAGAACCTGCTCGGCAAAGGCGGCTTCGGCCCCGTCTACAAGGCGAGCTGACGTTTCATTATTTCAGGTTCCATTGCTTGGCATGTGCCATGAGCCCATGACTGACTCTGATAGATTCGGCTGCAGGGGAAGCTGGCGGACGGCGCGGAGATCGCGGTGAAGCGGCTGGCGGCGCATTCAGGGCAGGGGCTGGAGGAGTTCAAGAACGAGATCCAGCTGATCGCCAAGCTGCAGCACACCAACCTGGTGCGCCTGCTGGGGTGCTGCGTGCAGGACGAGGAGAAGATGCTCGTGTACGAGTACATGCCCAATCGCAGCCTCGATGGCTTCATCTTTGGTACGTATATACACGGTACGCTACATACATAGTTTAACTGAAGTCCAAGCATGTACGTTTTGTCTGACGACGGACGATCCTGGCATTACTTGTTTGTGCGTGCGTTCAGACCAGCAGCGGGGGCCGTTGCTGGACTGGGAGAAGCGGCTGCGCATCATCGAGGGCATCGCGCAGGGATTGCTCTACCTGCACAAGCACTCCCGGGTGCGGATCATCCACCGGGACCTCAAGGCGAGCAACATTTTACTGGACAAGGACCTGAACCCCAAGATCTCCGACTTCGGCATGGCCCGGATCTTTGGATCCAACATGACGGAGGCCAACACCAACAGGGTCGTCGGAACATAGTAAGAGAACGACAACCACACCCATATATAGCTACTAGCACTAGCGGTGATCGATGATCATCGTCAGACTTTTATTTATGTGTAACTTTCCAATTGAATAATGTTCATTCCTCTAGTGGTGTTCTGTTTTTCCGACAACTGACGTTCCTTTTTGACGCTTATATCATATCATATAGTGGCTACATGGCTCCCGAGTACGCTTCCGAGGGCATCTTCTCGGTCAAGTCGGACGTGTACAGCTTCGGCGTGCTGCTGCTGGAGATTGTTAGCGGCAAAAGGAACAGCGGCCACCACCAGTACAGCGACTTCATCAACCTGCTCGGATACGTAAGTAGTAAGAGTATCATCTCATTCCATCTGCTGCGAATTCGATCACTTCAGCATGCAAGAACTTGACGCTGAATTGTATATGGCGTGCGATGCGTTGGTTTGCCCTCATGCGCAGGCCTGGCAGCTATGGAGGGAAGGGCGATCGTTCGAGCTGATCGACCCGACGCTGGGCGAGTGCAGCGACGTGGCTGCCATCATGCGGTGCGTCAAGGTGGCGCTGCTGTGCGTGCAGGACAGCGCCATGGACCGGCCCACCATGACCGACGTGACGGCGATGCTCGCAAGCAGGGATGGTGGTGCGGCGGCGGCGTCGCTGCCGGACCCGAGGCGGCCGCCGCACTCCTCGCTCAGGGTCAGCAGCAGCGACGACGGGTCATCGGAGGCAAGGACGCGGTCGCACGGCACCGCGTCGTGCAGCACCAACGACCTCACCATCACCGCCATCCAAGAGGGCAGATGACGGATGACCCTACCGCCGTATCAACGACGTCGATCATGATCCTGGCAGGCTGGGACATGAACTGATCATGTTGCGTGCATTTTTTTCTATGGGCCCGATCGGCCTTCGCAAATCGCGAATGATGAGTGAGTAGATGATAGGCGGCTGGGCAAAGTAAAATTTGCACTTGCCTGTGCTGTAACTGTGAGACCGTCACAGGTTGACAGCATGTGTCCGTGCAATTGATGTATATACATAGGTTTCAGGTGTGCATACCGTCCCAGTCGAAGCCGAAGATCAGACGGGCCGACGGCCAACGGGTGTGGGTTTTGGAATACGTGTTAATCAATGTTTTGGGAGTCTTTTGTGCATAAAATTAGGAGCTCGATCACCGCAATGTTTTGGAATTCTTTTGTGCAAAAAATTTCGGAGCCCATCGAAATAGACGAAATTGGAGAAATTTAGACCGATACCCACTTGTGTTGACTGGTCATTAAAATTTAAGTAAATTTAAAAAGAAATTTGGCCCAAACGGCCAGACATGGCCTGATCATGCTGTCGTTCTCGCCTGCCCCCGCTTGGGTGCCGCCCGTGCGCAGCGTCGCACGTTGTCGCGTCGGTTCGTGTCCTACGGCAGCACCAGCGTCGTGCTCAATATAGGCTGTTTTTTCTTTTCTTTTCTTTTTGAGCAAGCTTGATTTGTGCTGATGGGGCCGACTGCAGAGGACAATGGCTAGCTAAGGTGGTAAAGGCTTGGCCCAATTGAAGCCCAAGTAACGGTGGTCCGAAGGAAAACAAAAGTCGATTTGATCTTCCTCAGCTTTCATTGATGCCCGACTGTCTCTCCCAATCAGAAAACCACTTTTCTAACTTCCTCCATGACTTTTTAAACCGTCCAAATTTGCTCTCTGGGTTGCTTTGAAAGTGATTTTGTCTGACACGACGCCACGTCAGTCATCCTACGTGACACTACACCTGTCATGAGAGGGGTAAATCAAACTACATTAATAATTCAGGGAGATCCATTAGACTTTAAAAAAGTTATAATTCAGGGAAATCCAATTATTTTCTAAAATCAGATTTAATCTTAGAAAATATATACAAAATATGTTTTAGCTTAGAAAAAAATAGAACTAGTGAAAGCTCTAGTTTGGTTTTGGTTAACTGATAAAACCCTAGGTGCTAACCCTTTGCTCTAAGTGATCATGAGATAGGGTAGCACATTCCAAGTGGTGGAGCAAATGGATGAAGATCATGGTGATGATCAAGTGCTCAGGTTTGGAAAAGAACAAAGAGAAAAACAAAAAGCTCAAGACAAAGGTGATATCCATATGAGCTCTTTGTTTTGTTGTTTGAGACACTTAGCGAGTGTGATCACATTTAAGATAGACAACCATACTATTAACAGAAGTGAAACTCGTATTGAAATGCGGTTATCAAAGTGCCAATAGATGTTCTAACTCATTGCATATGCATTTAGATCCTAGTGAGTACTAATACCTTTGAAAATATTTGTGAAAATATGCTAACACACGTGCACAAGGTGATACATTTGATGGTTAGCACATTTGAGCAAAGGGTGGCGAAGTTGGCGAGTTGAGGTGGCACTGTTTTTCACTGACCGAACTCTGATCCCGAAGTGACCAGACTCGGAGGGAGAGCGTCCGGTCATTTATAGCAGTGAAGGGCGAGGTCTCGGTCTTCGACTGGACTCTGATCGGATGAGCGATTGGAAACGCAGGCTCTGCGTCCGATCGTGGTGATGTACGATGACGTGGGCGATCTCGTGAAGCCAGAGAGGATCGGACTCGGGGTTGCATCCGGTCATCGCTGAACGGACGTGCCCGGTTGTGATTTTTTCTCTCTGGATGCTTACTGGAGTCGATCGGACTCCACGTGCACGCGCGTCATGTCTCGTGGAGGCACGTCCGGTCTTGGCGTGAATGCAGCGCGGGGACGCGTGAGCGGATGCAGAGTCAACGCGTCAGGTTGTCACGGTTGTGCGTCCGGTCGTCACTTAAGTGAGGCGCGGGTGTAGTCGACCGTTGAGATCAGACGGCTTATGTTTGAAGAAGGGGACACGTGGACAACGATCAGCGACCGAACGCTAGTGAGCATGCGTCCGATCAGTTTGACCGGCGCGTCCGGTCGCCCCGAAAATCTGTGCAGTGAAGGGGCCAACGACTCTATTTCATTGGGAGTTATATTTAAGGCGTGTGGCCGGCTGGGCTCACACTCTTGGCCATTTCTATTGAGAATACACCCTAGTGAGCCTAGCCAATCCTCTCTCACTCATCCTACTTAATTGATTCATCATTTGGTGAGATTGGAGAGCATCCACGTGCATTGCTTTGAGTGATTGCATCTAGAGGCACTTTGTGATTGTGTTTTGCTGCAGATTTCACTTGTTTCTCTTGGTGGTTGTCGCCACCTAGACGGCTTGGTGCAACGAGGATCGTTGAGCGGAGGAAAGTGATTGTCTCCGGCTCTGATCGTGGTGATTGTGAGGGGTTCTTAACATTTCTCTGGTGGAGAGCCAAAAGTACTCTAGTGGATTGTTGATAGCTTATGGATCCCCATCTTGTGTTGGTTGTGCGACACCAAATTGCAGGTTAGGCGTGTGATGCCTATTAGCGCGTGAACCTCCTGAAAGTCCTATGTTTGGTGTTGGTAATTAGTGACAATGCCTAAGTACTAATCCTATGCCTAAGTTGTATGTAGCATATAAGGATTAGTACATTCCAAGGTTGGTGGCAAGATGGACATGGTGATTATGATGGTCACACTTGGATTTGGACGCAACCCTATGTGATCAAGGCAAAGATATATGCTTAAGGGTTATGTTTTAGTAACCAAGACACCTAGTGGGTGTGGTTATATTATAGGATAGATAGTCATACTATAAAGAGGGGAATGACGCGGCTATTGAACTCCTAAGTGCCTCTAGGTGTGCATTTCATAATCATATGCATTTGGATAGAACTAATATCGCCTCGAAAAATGATTGTGAAAATGCTAACACACTCACACATGACGAGATCACTTGGTGGTGTTAGCACATTTGCAAATGCGGTGGAGTTTGAGCGGTAGAGAGGGTTTGGGGTCCTCTCTCCCTCCCGCCGAGCTTGCGAGGCGGAATTCAGGCGTTTTCGAGGAGTTGAAACGACTATTTTCCACTACGCCGGAAGTCAGAAAAGAAACGGAGACAAACGGAGGTCACAGAGGTGACCGGACGCTGGACCGAACGCGGTCTCTATTTGACCGGACGTGTCCAGTCAGTGTTTAACGTCTGCGCGTGTTTTTGTTTTTGATCGGACGCGATGGCGCGTCCGGTCACTGTCGACCGGACACGGTGGCGCGTCCGATCACTGTCGACCAGACGCGTCCGGTCGTTCAGGGAGCTTACTGGACTCCAACCGGACGCTGGCACTGTAGCGTCCGGTCAGTTCTGTAGCGCGTCCGGTCGCTGTTTCATTGTGCGCTGCTCAGGCTTGACTAGCGCGTCCGGTCCGTTACGGGACCAGCGTGTCCGGTCGAGCTTCGCGCGTCCGGTCGTTGCGTGGAGCGCGTCCGATCGGTGGTTCGCGAGCGTAGTCGCTGTGTGATCGGCGCGTCCAGTCAGTTTGACCAGCGCGTCCGGTCAGCGCGACTTCGGCTGTTTCAAGTTTCTAACGGCTATATTCGAAGGTGTACGTCTATAAATACTCGTTGGCCGGCTCAAGGCTCTCTCTCGCATTCTTTAACATACTTGTGAGCACTTTGAGCCAAGCAACTCCCCTCCCACTCATCTCTCTTGCTTCTTTGCATATTCGAAGTGAGATTGAGTGATCCAAGTGTATTTGCATTGTGAGATTACATCTAGTTGGCACTTGGTGATTGATTTGCTGCGGGATTTTTGTTTCTCTTGGTGGTTGCCGCCACCTAGACAGCTTGGAGCAGCTTGGAGGCATTGGCAAGAGTTGGTGATTGTTCTTGGCCACCTCCGGTGATTGTGAGGGGTTGTGACTACCTCGGCGAAGCGCCAAAGGCAACATTATTAAATTGCTCGTGTCTTTTGTAACCTTTTGCCATTTGGTAGGTTCTTATGGCGCCTTTTGAGAGGCTCGGTGTGTGACCGATTAGCCACCGAACCACGTGGTGAAGAGGGACACAACGAGAACTAGCGTGCCGGCAAGCACGTGAACCTCGGGATAAATCTTCGTGTTATCACTTTCATATTGTGATTGATTGATCCCGGTGTTCGGTTGTCTTGGTATTTATTGTTGATCATATTGGTTGGCTCAATACTTCGCCCCTCAGTGAAACTCTCCCAACTCAACTCCGCATTACTTTCTTAGTTATCTTTGCTAGCTAGTTAGCTTTGCTTTAGTAGCTCCTTTGTGTAGCTTGCTAGTTGTAGTTGTAGTTACCTTCTCGGTTTGACTTTGTGCGGTTGACTGCAAATATACTAGAATTGTGAATTGGTTAGGTGGCTTGCAAACACCCCGTAGGCTAAGCAAAACTCGCATCTCGCTACTTGTTATATTGATAAACTTATTTAGCTTGTCTTTGTAGAATTTTTTAAAAGGCTATTCACCCCCCTCTAGCCATCAAGACCTTTCACCTCAAAGTGGGTGAATCACTACAACAAGGACGTAGCTTGCCGACAAGCAAGTGAACCCCGGGAATAAATCATTGTGTCATCATTGTCTCCTGGATTCTCTTGTGATTGATTGATTGATTATCTCTTACCACGGTGGTATAAACATCACTACCTCTCTTGTATTTACTTTCCCAGTGTAGTTAAGCTCTTTAGTGTAATTAGTTTTGAGAGCTAACTTGTGTCTTGTTAGTTTGGTTAATGAGGCTCTTTAGTTAGTCTTCGAGAGCTCACTAACTTAGAGAGTCGTAGTGACCTAGCCCTTATGTGAATTAGAGATCATAGCAACTAGAATTGTAGATATGAGTCTTGTAAGGCTAACGCAACATTTGCTTCGTCTCATAATTGTCTAACCACCTGGCTTAATGTTATTGTAAATTTTTTAATAGGCTATTCACCCCCTCTAGCCATTAGAACCTTTCAACTAGCTTGGATTTATTTCAATCTTGCATGGCCTTCTTTTGGTGGCTAGTAGATGATCTCACCATCTATTCTGATTAGCTATGTTGATACAGACATATCCCACCAGCTACAAACATGCAAATTCGGTGAAATTTGAACTATTAGCACAAAAATGAAGTGAAAATAAGTTAACAAAAATATTTTTAAATTGTCAACTTATACGTGGTGCCTTTGTCGATCTTAAGATCTATACTCACAAGGGATGGGCCGGGGTGTGCATGCGTGCATAAGTGTGCATATATGTGAACATGCATGTACGGGTGACACAAGTGTTTATATTAAATATGATTGAGTATGAGGTGGTTACATGAAATATTTTTCTAGTGTAATCAGTTGAACTCCTACTTGGTTTGTGTTAGCAACATAGATTGATTGTAGCAAATAATGAGAGCATCTACTAAGAAATAAAACACCAATAAAAAGAACATATAAGATTAAAAGAACTCCAAGCATGATTTTATAAGAAAAATAGTTACATATCTCTATCTCTCTAAACCTGAGCCAAGCTCTGGCTAGGTATTGGGCCACGTCGCCTCCCATTTCTCGACCATTAGATCATGATCGAACCGTCTAGCTGCAGGCAAATAGCTTGCACTTTTCTAGTAAATGCAATAAACCAGGCTGTTCATTCACTCGGTTTGATTGGAGGTAAGTTCATTCTGCACCTACACACACTTAAGCAAATATGAGTTATATAACATATTAATCACATTGATCAACCATTTGCTGTAATTAACAGGTACAAGACACCACATTCCTTGTACTGATGAAACCTACAGAATTGAGTTTATGTTCCTCCAAAACATAGGAACACAATTGATTGGAAAAGAGTTTAGCAGGATCTTTTCCTATATTTAGAACCTGTTATAAAATGAGATTTATGTGGATTAATAGATTTATCATAAACTTTGATAGTAGATCTCTTGCTCCATCTATGACATAGCCATAGGAAATTCGACCAGCGGCGCAGCAGGTGGTCGTGGCCTCACAGGATAGGTGGCCGCTGAGCAATGCGGCGTTCAGCAATGACTGTGCCGGTGCGAGGTGGAAGATGAGATGGAGTGGAAGCGCTGTTGGTGCCGGCCACGGTTCTCTCCAGGCCAGCCCGGGTCCAGCTTTGATTCTGCTGCCCGACCAGGCACGTTGATGTGCTCTTTGCATCTAATTAATTATTGGGCTCAAGCAAGTTTGGTTCTGGCTTCCAAAGAGAGAATGAAACAAACAAGGAAGTATGTTTATTGCGTTTATAGCAGTATGAATTGCTAAAATTTTTCCTCAGATGATATTTTTCATACTGATAACTGCCTCTACTATCTTTACTACAACCACCACAACAACTATGTTCACAATGTTTGTAGCCCTGTTGCTTGCCTTGTTCACAATGTTTCTAGCTCCAAAATATGTTCCCATTCTGTTGCCTTGCATGTATATACTGTAACCTACTACAACTCACAATGTTCCAAGCCCTGTTGCTATATGAATGGGATTAAGATATAAGAAGAAATGCAAGGCAATGTATGAATTGAGCGTTGATGAGGAATGATAATACTTAACCTTCTCTGAATTGCATGCCATTAAGCAATTTGAGCTAACCCCACCGCCTCTTCAATTGTGCAGCAAGAGGTAAGAAGGCTCGTTTTTATATGATTGAGCAAACGGAGCCCTCTTAGTGCTATTTCCATATTGACAGCGTTCTTTTGCTCCACAGCTAATATTGTATATTTTTCACTTTTTCATATTTGAAACTATTATCAGGTCCAAAATTTTCTAATGTGGGAAAAATGTTTACATTATGAGGTCAGAGCTCAGTATTAGGTACTGCTTTTCCATGCACTTACATAGATGCCCTTTTGGGGCTATAGCAACAGCATCAATCAAAATAGGAGAAAGATAATTCCCTTTTTTTCTTCTAAACTTAGACAACAAAGAGTCAAAGACTATTTATTCTAATCTGACATAGAATGGCAATTGGTAGAACGATTACAATACTAATTTACACCTTACATTGGCTTTGCCTACTCATGGATGTCTCCTGGCTGATTGGCCATGAAATGAATTACATGGATCTTTTTGTTTCCATACAGTTGACAAGTCATTAACATGGTTATTTTTCTTAAGAACGTTGTCAACATACAAAGGTAGCTATATGCTATAATAGACCTCCAAGTTTCTCTTTTTATATTCTCTGGTTGTGTGTTGATCTTCTATGTCAGATGTACATGTACTAGCTGTAGTCTTATTTTAAATGCATTGGTCATTACAGAATATGTAGAACCCAGCCAATTTACAAATTTTCATGATAATTGGTTTACAACATATCACCCCTCTTATACTAATCTCTGTTAGACTACCCGCAGTGGATACTCTAAAACGATACTCTAAAGCTTTAGAGTATGAATATAGAGTAAAAACTGCTGCACTGGGTACTCTAAAACGATACTCTATTCTTTCTCTCACTCTATATTTAGAGTAGTACTGTGCTTACTCTATACTCTGTAGTGGCGGACCTCGCTAGCTAAACAAAGGAAAAAATGTTATAACTCACAAACCAAAAATCCAAATTAAATTTCGATTGCACCATTAAATTCGTCTCAATAAATCCTTCAAAACTAGATCACACATGGATATATTTAGATAAAGTGACAAGTCGGTCCCACAGTAATAGAGTGGATAGAGGATGATATAGAGGATCGATGGGTGCGGGAGAATTGAGTATAGAGGAGAGAATCTTGCTGACTAGGACGTATAGAGGATGAATATAGAGGTCCATGAGTGCGGGTAGTCTTAGACTCAACCATCTAGCATATATATGCAGTTCTTTACATGTGCACTAACTTTCAAGCTGACATTAAAGTTGCTCTACGAACTTCTGCGATCAGGATGAAATAATTGGAGAAAGCAATCTAGGCAGCTATGGGTACTCTAATCTAACCCTGTCCTCTATTCAAGGTTTAAGTAGGATAGAGTCTGCAAATTGCAGAACAAGAGATGAGAGTGCTTATTTTGCTTCACAGTCAACGTTTCTTTCGGCCATTCTCAGTGATCCTTGGCTGGCCCGCTCCAAGAAGGACGCGCCGATGTTTCTAGTTTTTTCTAAGCTAAACAAATTTTCTAAGATTAAATCAGACTTTAAGATTTTTATCTGCATATTCTTTTATAAAATTATTTGGATATTTTTTGAAAAGTTTATGTCTACATTTTTTATAAAGTTAGTCTGATTTTTCTCTGTCTAACATATTGTGTGAATTTGTTTTTTTATTTGAAAGTGCTGTCGTCTTACGTGGTGCTATGTTAGAGAGGAGACAAATCAGGCGTGGAAGAAAAATGGAGAGGTCAATGGTGCCATGGCTGCCAACACAAAAAGTATCATTATCTTTACGCTGCATACTGCATTTCGAGGACAGCAGCCATGGCGGAATATCGGGGGCGGAGCTAGACCCTTTTGTTGGGGTCCGCTGAGTCGCTGACCCCGATAGAATTTGGCAGATTAGTAGAAAATTGTTGTTGTGTATGTATAGTTGATAGCACTAATAATCTTAGCTTATACTAATGTTGAAGACTTAACATTTTTTATGCTAACTTCTCGCCATTATCTGCGGGGGATAAGTTATGATGGCGAGCTCCCCATTCCTCGTCATTCTGGGGTCTCCGTCTCTATCTAGTGCTTTGACAGTTTGACGATGAAGAGCTGGTGACGTGGACTGGTTCGTTCAAAAATCGGTATCGTTTTCGGCTGGGGTTTGCGTTGAGTCGTACAGTACTAGGGAGTACCGTGCTACTACTAACGAATAGTTAATAGTGCAACGTTGAGTGGTATGTACCCCCACCTGTGGTACCAATTTTGTGATGCTTGAGCACCAAAAATGAGCGAGCGTGTACTAGGCTGCACCGCACGGTCGATGCTACTATTGCTAACCAGCCGAGGAGATAGGGATCTCACCTCACATACTGAGCTGCTGCCAATGAGTGCACCGCGTCAAAAGGGTTCAAAACTTCAGGCCGCGTTCACTTTCCCCTCCCAACCCAAAATATTTCCTCTTATACACATCACATCAAATCTTTCGACGCATGCATGAAGCATTAAACGTAGGTAAAAAAGATAACTAATTGCATAGTTTGTCTGTAAATGTCGGGACGAATCTTTTGAGCCTAGTTAGTCCATAATTGGATAAATTTTGCCAAATAACAACAAAAGATGCTACAGTAACTTTTCCGTTACTTTTCACGAAGTGAACACACCCTCAAATTCGCAATGCTCGTCGGCGTTCAGACTTCCGGCCTTTGCCCGGATCGGAAGAAACCTGCGTGGCAGTTCGCAGCTCGTAGAAGATGACAGCACCAGAGCTGGAGTGCCTGCCAGAGTGGTACGGGATTACCGGGCATGTGCAGCTTTCATTGCTGATACCTACAGCTAACTGATACCCGCTGCTCATGCTCTGTTTCACAATCTCAAGCATGTCATGGCCGCTTGCCCAGCCCAGCACAATCTCATGCTAGGATGCCATGAATTTTCAAGCCTGTCAGATGTCTAACTTAATTAACAGATTCAAATTAAAACAAATGGCGTTCTTGCAACTTGTTTTGTTCTGTCTACGGGCTTTTACGTATGTGAACCGTGAACGATCAAGTTTAAACATGGTCGCGTTAAGCATTTCGACTGGTTATACAAATTCAAAAATATGCTCTTTGTCAAAGCACCTGCCGTGCAACCCTGGTATATACATTTTGGTCCGTAGGTCATCCACAATGTGATAGTGAAGCCAGAAAATATATGGATCCATGCACAACAAATCAAGCATCGGCTGAGAAAGTTGCAGTGTGTAAATAGATGGAAGCGGTGCTATTTAGCTACGTGGACCCAAAGTGCTAGAAAGTATTCATTGTCTTCCTCACACCTCTTCCTCTCCTGCTCTCATTGGAATCTGCTACATTATCTTTATAATTCTACACCTACAAAGATGAACCGCTCGCCGATCACCTAGCCCGTCCACGATAGCAAAATTATCTCCGATCGTTCGATCCCATGTTTCACGGTGAGATTTATCGGTGAACCCTGTTTACGGTGTGCATACGTGTGGTGTTCTCGAAGCCTCGTGCCGGGTCTTCACCGACAAAATATCTCCGCTCCTGTCTCCACCTCCCCCTGCTTCACTTCGGTAAAAAAACCCGGCCTCTCCTCTTCCCATCTCTAATCTCTTCTCGTCCCCTCCGCCGCCTCTCCTCCCCTCCCCGTCCGACCTCCGCGCGGCGCGGCCAACGGGCGCGGCGTTGGCCGCCGCCGCCTCCCTGCTGTGCTGTGCTTTGCGCCGGCGCCGGCTCCGCTGTCTCGCGCGCCGCACGCGTCTCCCTCTCCCCCTCTCTCCCTCTCCCGATGTGCCTTACCATGGATGGGTCCCGGCCATGGCGTGCCCGGTGCAGGGCACACACATGGCCTCGAGGTTGGTCGTCCTCATCTTCCCCCCTCTCTCTCCCACTGTGCCGGCGCATGGTCGCCGGACCCGGTGTGGGTGGGCCTGGACGGCGCCGGGATTCGTAAAGATCGGTAGCAGGTGCTTCCGTTTCCTCTTATTTTATGATTTTGCTTTTCTCTATCTGATTCCGTCCTACGTTGACTGCCAATCCTGTTCTATTGTTTGGCCTATAATGCCTGGATGGCCCCCTAGGTTCGCCGCTCTCCGACGCGGTGGCGCATCGGCATGTGCGGATCTCGGCCATGGCCACAGCCAGGGCGGCGGCGGATCCCATCCCCGCGCCATGCGCGCCTCCCCCCCCTCTCCTCTCTCTCCCTTCCTATCCTCTACCGATGTGGCGGCGCAGCAGCCGGCGGTGGCCGCGACCGCCACCAGACGGTCGCTATCCCGTCCGCTCCCCCGCGAGCATCTCCCTCTCCCCCTCTCCCGATGTGGCTTAGTGCGGATGGGTCCCGGCCATGCCGTGGCCGGCACAGGGCAGAAGCATGGCCTAGAAGCCGCTCGTCCTCATCTTCCCCCCTCTCCCTTTCTCCTACTGTAGCCGCGCATGGTGCACGCAGCTGGTACGGATGTGCCTCGACGGTGCCGCCATCTCAGGTGCTCCCAGTTCCTCCTATTTCGTGATTTTCCTTTAATCTCTCTTATATCTCCCTACGGTGAATATGAATCGTGTTCTACTGTTTGTCCTACACTGCCTGCAGCTCCAAGGTTTGCCTTCTCTGTGTTCCATCTCTGGGAGGACGGCACCAATTGCCAGTTGCCACATCACTATCGCTGTTACAGAGGTTATGTAATCTCTCTCAAGTTAGCTCCATATGAGTGCGTGGGCATTTAGCTCTGCAAATTGGAACATGTTCCTCGCCATCTAGCCCATCCACAGCAATTTTGAATGTTGGTTGATTTGCATTAACCCCTTTAAATTGGAGCGCGTTGCCGAGCAGCAACGGTGGACACGTTAGTAAAAAAAATTTGAACGCTTCATCTCCGTTTAATGCCTCCAATTTACTCCACCATAAGCCCACGGTAATATTTGTCCACAAACTTCCTGCCTTCAGAGGATAGAACAGATAGTGTACTTCTTATCACTACTGTTTGCCATCTTATCTGGACACAATTTCAAAGTGGTGGTCAATTACTTCCCTTGTCAACAAACCACGCATTGATATATGCATTTGAATTGCTACAGCAATGTTCAACTCCAGTAATATTCTGCATAGGCAGACTACTCTGAAATTTTTACATCTGCCATTTTCTTCTTCTTCTTGAGCCTGTGATGAAAAAATTCATACCCATTGTTCAAACGATATGATCTGATGTTCGTTCGCTTGTGAGGTACTGGGCGTGACCTGCTACTTATATTATGCAATTTCTTAGAGTAACCCAGTTGTCAGCATGCCTTTAAGCTCTGAGTTGAAGAACAAATGATGATTGCTATGTTTCTGAGGCCTCTGCTTGCCATCTTATCTTGACACAATTTCAAAGTGCTGGTCAATTATTTCCCTTGTCAACAAAGCACACATTGATATGTGTATTTGAATTGCTACAGCAATGTTCACCTCCTGTAATATTCTGCATAGGCAGACTACTCTGAAATTTTGACATCTGCCATTTTCTTCTTCTTGAGCCTGTGATGAAAAATTCCATACCCATTGTTCAAACGATATGATCTGATGTTCGTTCGCTTGTGAGGTACTGGGCATGACCTGCTACTTATATTATGCAATTTCTGAGAGTAACCCAGTTGTCAGCATGCCTTTAAGCTCCGAGTTGAAGAACAAATGATGATTGGTATGTTTCTGAGGCCTCTAAAAATCCTGTCTTCGTTGGGAAAAAATTCTTACCCTTTTCATTGCGGCAGCAGAAATTTTGTACACCTTTAAAAGAACATGTTAGTTTACAAAGACAAATGTCACTGGGAATTGCTATTATTTATCTCACCGTTTCCTCTGAATTATATAGGCGCTGCAATTGTATTTCCATGGCATGTTTCTGGCTTACTCATAATTGAACCAACTGAAAGTGAGACCAAGGTAAACACATGCAACTTTTCTCTTACCGATCGACATGGTCTCTGCAATTTTCTTGCCGTTTTGTTGGGTGTGGCCTGGTTGAACCTGCTGTCCTTTCATGTTGATTTCTTACCTGTACCTACTTACTGGACTTTACATGTTTCGATAATTGCTGTGCACAAGCATCGTCTTTTTGTTACGTATAGGGCTCTTCGGTTAAAAGAGCATTTTCTGAGGCCTTTCCGAATCAAAATGTGTCAGGGAGTGCAGGCAGCCTCTCATGAAGGGTGATATAATGCATTTTCGAATTGGAATTAGAATGCTCTTGATCAATTTTGATTTGGCTTTTGCTGCATCCGAATCGAAATGTGCCAGGGAGTGCAAGCAGCCTCTCATGAAGGGTGATATAATGCATTTTCGAATTGGAATTGGAATGCTCTTGATCAATTTTGATTTGGCTTTTGCTGCACTTCTTGCGAGTTTCCATGGTTCTGGCTTCCTGTGGATCTATCTTCTATCTATGTGTTTACATGGAACTGTCTACATGTACAGATCAAGGATCTTATGAATGTATATTCTATACATACTGTGTATACATGCTAAACGATTCGGCTTTCCATGCAAACTTTCAACCTGAGGTATTTTTTTTATGTCCAGCAGGTACAACCATGTGTGTATGATGCGTGTTCATTTACTTGCAGATTTCATTTGGCGGCCTGCTTACCTAATAACAGCAGTTAGGCAGTTTGAATGACCACTCTTTTTTCATCCATGTTTTAAGAATATTATAAAGCTTCCCTATTTTACAAAATTTCATCTGTGTTCACTTCTCAGCTTGCAATCAGTTAACACTATATATTGATTCCTGTTCTGAATTGTTGCATTTATCTCAAAAAATACTAATCGCTTCGCTGCTTTGTGCAGGCTAATCACACAATCCATCAGCCCAACACATGGGTTTTCTTCATTACAGGTACAATGTCATCTAAATAGGCCATCCCTACCCATTTAGGTCGCCACTGCTCTGATCATCTCAGCTCCAACAGATTCTGAATGATCAGGTATACATCCTGCTCTCTCCCATTTAACTCCTGACCTAAGTCAATTCTCCTACTCTCTGTAAACCATCTACTTCAACATTTATTTGGTTTTATATAATTACATCCTACAGTCTTTCCAAACCTCAACTTCTGATTCTCAGATTATTTATGCCATTTTCTTTCATACCAGGGTGCCTTTGTTTGGCTCCAAGTAGAGATCGAGACCAGTTACAGCCATGTTTGGGTGATGCATGTTCATATAGTTGCAGATTTAATGTGCCTGTCTACTTACCTTAAATCAGCAGTTACGCACTTTGAATGACTACTCTTTTTCCATACACAAACTGTATAATATTGTGATAAACTATGTAATATTTGAACCATCAAAGCCATGCTACTTAGTCTTCGCGTTTCTGCCTCCACGTGCGCGCGATGGCGCGCCCTTCTACTAGTTGTTTAAGAAGTTGGAACCGGTGCACGCACGTTCACCACTCCTCGTTTTTCTGGCGTCACTCAAAGTTGGAACTGCTACCCATAGTGTCAAGAGTGGTGCTCCAATATTCTCTCTCCTTTCTAGGAACCACTTAAGCACAACGTTGTGAAGGGCCTTAGTCCTTACGCTATGTAAAAAGACTTTTTATATAGATAATGGAAAGTATCGTCTGACTTTTTCCCCTCAAGAGAGGAATTGAATTATACTTATTACAAAATACAAAGTCACCATATAGGAGGCTCTCACACGACTCACAAGAACATTCCATTAAAATTCATACCTAAAAGTAAAAGGTCGCCAACGGACGCTAGCCCAATTGGTTGAGCGCTCCCGAGGCACCCCTGGGGGCCTGAGTTCGATCCCCAAGCTAAGCGCTCTGCTAGTTATATGGGGGCGAATTTCAGGGGCTCAGGGTAAAAAAAAAATCCCCTCGCCGATCCCACTCCAAAGTACAGGCCTGTGGCCGTCCCGTCTCACGGGGATGCGGTGCCGCTGTATATAGGTGGAGCCGGGGTTCAAGGATTTTCTCGATCTACGTGAGAAGATATTCTTCTTAATGAAATACCCGGTGGGACGTCGTCCCCCCGCGGATCGAGTTTTTTTTAAAAGTAAAAGGTCGTCCCTGGAAAGCGAAGAAAGCCGTCACTACAAAGTCAGTCACTACAAACTTTTGCTTGTGGTATGCCTCTAGGATATTGTTCCTTTTTCTTATCATGACATTATAATTGGGACCAGAAGCATAGCGAGTGTCACCTTGAACAGAACCTATAAATACGTTTTACATTGAGATTATAAAAAACAATGTCATTTCTCGTTAGCCATATGGACCAATAAAAGGCAAACGGCCCTAATCAATAAATATAAGTTAGAGATAGCCTTCTTGTTTTATGTCATCATTGAATAGATGTTCCACACTCAATGGAGGCGTAACACCAAAAATAATACATAAAACACGCCATAGGGATATAGCATAATGTTATTGAAATAAAAAGATGGTGAATGGTTTTTAATTTACTATAACACAATATAATTTACTACCAGTACAATTGTTTCTAGCAAGATTATATTTGATAAGAGTGGCTCTGTCCTTCTAAGAACCATAAAAAGCTTAATTTTAAGGTAATTTTTTTTGTCGGATTTCCTACTTGACCTTAATTTGTAAGTTAACATTCACGGTGGGTGCAACCAGATTATGCCATTCCTATAACTAGAAAGATACCCGGCACGTTGATACGGGCATCACGAATGATTTGTTAATGAAATTATGACTTATATTTACATGTATGAATGAATGAAATATCATAAATGAATGTTAGTGGATGGTGTGGCACACTGATGTGGACAACTAAATACATGTTCGTGAATTATGTAGTTCGCTAACATGGATAACTTGTTTGAAGAGATAGATGTTTTAGGCAAAACCTGCTACATGATACTAAAAGTGAAGTCACATTGGTAGCAGATACTAAAAAAAGTCCAATTAGCTGGTGGATACTCTCGTTTGTGACATTTGTTGGAAGACACCACTTAGGCCACGTTTAGATTGCAAAAAATTTCAACCCGATAAATAGTATCACTTTCGTCTTATTTGGCAAATATTGTCCAATGGTGGACCAACTAGGCTCAAAAGATTCATCTCGTAATTTCCAACTAAACTGTGTAATTAGTTATTTTTATCTACATTTACTACTTCATGCATAGGTCCAAAGATTGATGTGATGGAGAGAGTGAAAATTTTAACTTTTGAGGTGCATCTAAACAAGGCCTCATATTAAAATATTCATTTCCCACTCAGAGGAGAGAGAACAATGGTGAAATGTCTTTTTTTCTTCCTATGGCTCTTTCTGCTCTATTCTTTGGGGTTTTCACCGTTGTTGTCTTTCCTCTTGAGTTAGAAATAAATATTTAGTTGGGCGTGGTGTCTTCTTAGAATTTTATTATAAATCAGAGTGCCCGATAGCCAATTAGACTTTTTCTTGTTTGTCAACAAGCAATTCGATTAGCCTACCCCAACTTGCTTGGGACAAAAAACTATGATATTGTTGTTGTTGTGGTTGTTGTTGTCAACAAGCAATTCGATTTCACCTCCGGTGTCCCGTTGTCAATTTTGCCTTTAAATTAACTCTTAATTGAAATTACACAACTATTATAAAAGATAATATATTCTAATCACTTTAATTTACATCTAAATTGTCTACATCTACAGATACAAAACATTAAACTAAATCATCCCACAAATCTACGTCCAGTATACATTGCTACAGAAAGAATTAAATGAATAACCATAAGCACCTGCGGAGCTACCAGCCTACCTCTGAAAGGGCCATATGAAACTTCGTATTGCGCGGTTGCGCCCAGCAGGCAGCAGGGTTCAACACTTTGAACCGTTCAACGCTTCAACCGGTCATAGCAAACCGCGAATGACCACTGCGACACCAGTGACGAGTGTACTTCATGTTCAAACTGGGAGGTTTATCTATTTCCATTTCGTCTGTTCTGTCCATCTGATCAGACAACCAAATCTTCTATCTGTTATATTATTTATATATTCCAACAATGCTAAAAAGGACAGCATTCACGGAGAAAATCTAAAAAACTACTATCACATTAATCCCAAAAAATTAAAGAACTACCACATTAATCGAAAGAAACATTTAAATTTATGATGATTTAACGGTTTACATCAAAATATTAAATCACAAAGTAGACATCTAAATCTAATCCTTCGTTTTCCTATCAATGTGGCCGGACAGAGAAACCAAATTTGTCAACGCCACAAGGGCACAAGGCAATTATCAATCCACCTCGGATGCGCGGGGCTGCAAATCAAAGATGAGAGCACAAATTCTATTATCTCGTGCTGGATCGAGCCGTCAACCCAACCACCTTTTGACTTGGCACCTCATGTAAAGCATCAAATGGACACTGCCACTCATCGATCAGCTCTTGTCTTGCGTTCGTTCGTTCGCAGCCAGTGCAGCCGTGCAGGACGAGCTCGACATGGGCGCTCTCCCCTGCCTCTTCCTTGTCCTCGTGTCCTCCTCCCTGTCGCTCGCGCTCGTGCCCCGCGCCGCCGCGTACACGTAGTACTCGTGCAACGGTACCACGGGCAACTTCACGGCGGGCAGCGCGTTCGCCACCAACCTGGCCCGCCTGGTCGCGGCGCTGCCGGGCAACGCCTCTTCCTCCGCGTCGCTCTTCGCCTCGGCAGCCGTCGGCGCGGCTCCGGCGGACACGGCCTACGGGCTCGCGCTCTGCCGCGGCGACGTCACGGACCCGCGGGTCTGCTCGGCGTGCCTCGCCGACGCGTTCGCCCGGCTGCGCCGCCTCTGCGGCGGTGACCGCGACGCCACGTTCTACGCCGACCTGTGCACGGCGCGGTACTCCGGCGGGGACTTCCTGGCGCGTCCCGACGACAACTCCCCCGTGATCAACGCGCTGGACGTGAACGGGTCGACCTACTACGGGTGGGACGCCCGGAACGCGACGAGCCGGACGCTGTTCCTGTCGCTGGTGGGCACGCTGTTCTCGGAGATGGCCATGTACGCCGCCTACAACTCCTCGGCGGCGCGCATGTTCGCAAGCGCCGCCATGTACGTGAACCCACAGCTGCCCACGGTGTACGGGTTCGTGCAGTGCACGCCGGACCTCTCGCGGGCACAGTGCTGGGACTGCTTCCAGGTGCTCCAGGACCAGAACCGCCGCTGGTACGACGGCCGCGAGGGCGGACGCATCCTCGGCGTCCGCTGCAGCTTCCGGTACGAGGCGTACCATTTCTTCAACGGCATGCCGGAGGTCAGGATCGGCTTGAAGAGCGACCCATCTTCACCAGCTCCGGAAAGCCAGGGTAAACACGCACGCATTTTCCCCCCTTTTGATCATTTGGAACATAGGAAAAGCATGGTCTGTTACTATTGTTCATTTTTTTTATGTAAACGATGTAGAAAGCAATCACAGGGTGGTCTTAATTGTCGCTCTCGTCGTATCAATCACGGTGTTCTCTGCTATGGTTGCTGCCGGCCTTGTGATGATCAGAGCACGACGAAAAAGAACCGGTAAGCAGACGCCGACCGCTGACAAATCGTCGCATTGGGGTGGAGAAAATCTTCAATCTTGGATTAAGAACTGCATGACTAACTGGAAGAACCCCCCCCCCCCCCCCCCCCCCCCCCCCCCCCCCCCCCCCCCCCCCAATGCAGAGAAGAAGAGGAAGCTGCAGCTGGAGGCGCAATCCCGGAACAGCTCTGCGACAGAGGACGCGCTGAAGCTGTGGCGGATCGAGGAGAGCAGCTCCGAGTTCACACTGTACGACTTCCCCGAGCTGGCGGCCGCGACGGGCGGTTTCTCCGACGAGAACCTGCTCGGCAGGGGCGGCTTCGGCCCCGTTTACAAGGCGAGCTGACGTTTCATTATTTTCAGGTTCTACAGTGCTTGACGTGTGCACAGCTAGCCATGACTGATTCTGATCGATTCGGCTGCAGGGGAAGTTGGCGGACGGCGCCGAGGTCGCGGTGAAGCGGCTGGCGGCGCATTCCGGGCAGGGGCTGGAGGAGTTCAAGAACGAGATCCAGCTGATCGCCAAGCTGCAGCACACCAACCTGGTGCGCCTCGTCGGCTGCTGCGTGCAGGAGGATGAGAAGCTGCTGGCCTACGAGTACATGCCCAACCGCAGCCTCAACTTCTTCATCTTCGACCAGCAGCGGGGGCCATTGCTGGACTGGGAGAAGCGGCGCCGCATCATCGAGGGTGTCGCGCAGGGGTTGCTCTACCTGCACAAGCACTCACGGGTGAGGATAATCCACCGGGACCTGAAGGCGAGCAACATTTTGCTGGACAAGGACCTGAACCCCAAGATCTCCGACTTCGGCATGGCCAGGATCTTCGGCTCCAACATGACGGAAGCCAACACCAACAGGGTCGTTGGCACATAGTAAGTTTTAACAGACATCCGTTGTTGCTATTTTGTGTTTCTGCTGGAAAAGCTTTGTGGTCGCTAATGGCGTTTCTTTGATTAGTGGCTACATGGCTCCTGAGTATGCTTCGGAGGGCATCTTCTCGGTGAAGTCCGACGTGTACAGCTTCGGCGTGCTGCTGCTGGAGATCGTCAGCGGCAAGAGGAACAGCGGCCACCACCACCACTACGGCGACTTCGTCAACCTGCTCGGATATGTGAGTTGTCAGTCACTGCTGCTACTATAAAACAAAACAGTGAACAAACAACAACCACCTGACGTTCCCATATGCAATGCAATCCGTCGCCTGCTATTTGGTCAACTCATTCACATCGACAGCAGCAAGGCTGCAACTTGCAATGTGTAGCCATATGTCATAAGAACTGCAGTGCCGTGCTTAATTGCAATTTGATGAACTGTCACAGGCATGGCAGCTGTGGAGGGAAGGGAGGGTGTTCGAGCTGATCGACCCGACGCTGGGCGAGTGCGGCGACGTGGCGACCATCGTGCGGTGCGTCAAGGTGGCGCTGCTGTGCGTGCAGGACAGCGCAGCGGACCGGCCGACCATGGCGGACGTGACGGCGATGCTGCAGGCCACCGGACTTCTCCCAGACCCGAAGCGGCCGCCGCACTTCTCGCTCAGGGTGGCGACGGCGGCGAGCAGCAGCAGCGACGATGACGCCGGGTCAGGGCTGCGGACGCGGACGCAGTGCACCACGTCGTGCAGCACCAACGACCTCACCATCACCTCTATCCACGAGGGCAGGTGATTTAATTGGCGGAGACGTTTTTTGATGGTCGATGGGGCTCCCTCAAGCTGTATGTACATGGTGTGTGAATGAGCTGACGATCGGTTGGCCGTTGTCGGCTGAGAGCCTGAGACGAGACGAGCTGTATTCTCTCTTGCGTCTGCTGCTTTGAGACCGTGACGGGTCACATGACGATCGTATACGTGTGGATGGTGCTCCGCTGTACAGATAAATGCTGGAATTATTGATTAGGGACAAGTGCGCGCCGTGCTGTTTTTTTTTTTTTTTTTGAAAACGCGCCGTGCTGCTTTGACGGCGAAAGGTTGGTGATATGGGCGGCAGGGTTCATTTAAAACTTAAAAGGGGGCCCTTGCCTTTCCGTATCGGGCTTCTTCAGCTTCAGTTAGCTTGCACTGAACTGGCCACGCAATGTCGCAGGTAACTAGCGGACCTACTAATCCGCAAACGTTGGCTGGATATCCATTTTTGCTTGACAATCTGATCATCCCGCGACTTTATCTATTCTGAAAATATTCATTTTTTTTTACTTTTTCAGTTTTCATTTTAGAAAACTACAATACTCAGTTACTCACAATTTTTATGTGTAACATTTTGCTTGACAAAATTTATCATCATACTTCTTATCATAACTTTTTCAATACATTTTTCGTCATAATTTTATAGACAA
Source organism: Saccharum hybrid cultivar R570 (assembly GCA_038087645.1). Classification (NCBI taxonomy): domain Eukaryota; kingdom Viridiplantae; phylum Streptophyta; class Magnoliopsida; order Poales; family Poaceae; genus Saccharum; species Saccharum hybrid cultivar. Next base: position 10,472,417 of record JAQSUU010000327.1, read on the forward strand.
ATTCGTCGTGACAACTTTTCAGCATGACATTTTTCTATTTTTCTTACCGAAAGAGACAGCTTTATATTAACTCGTGGTGCACATAAGTTAATAACACAAGCTATGAAACATGTTCAAACTGGCATTGGAGGCTAGAACGCTAGAGGGTTTCATTTCATCTAATCCCGTACGTCGCAATTAAATATTGTGGCTTCCCTATGGAACCATGAAATGAAACTGTTCCTTTTATCAGCCCAAACCCCTCTAGATAACGTGACACTCTTTGTAAACCACGAAATGAAAATCCCGACTTACCATTACACCTTCAATCAGTACCAACATGTAAGATACACAAAACACAAGACTATGCACATTATAGGCCAGTTGTGGTTAAAGCAGATTGCAGCACGTCTTCTAGGTACTTCTCTTCAGCTGCATACTGCCTCCTTTTGTCCTCTATAGCTAGTGCAGCCAGAGCTTTATCCTGAGTACAACAGAGTACCCAAGAATTAGCAACGGATTCCATCAGAAAACAAAGAACAGACCAAAAGACAAAAGGCATACGGGAGGTAAATCCTTGTAGCTTCTTAATGTATCAGCTATGGGTTTTGTCCTCCTCTCAAGATCCTTCTTATGCTCAGCCATTTCCATTAACACACCATGATTGATCTCTGGTGTATAAGCCACTCGGTTAAGCATTGCTTGATACAAGACAAGAAGGCAAGTCTAAAAGGCATCGAAGTAGATTTCCTAATAGTCAGACAAAAACGTGTAATGAAATAGCACACAAACTTGACCTTCAAAGGGACAAATATCTTGAACCATTGTGGAAAAAATGAAAAGAGAATACCAAAACAGCTCGAAATTGCATTAACACCTTTTGGAGTAACAGTATCAGACCTTGATGTCAGATTATTTCACTTCACGATCAGATTACTTCATTCATCGCTAGCTATCATCACAGTATTAAAACAGGTAATGGAGGCAGTTCAAAGCTTCACATGATACACATTTATATTCATTCCCATGTCCAGCAATCGAGTCAAAGATATACATCTCAAGATTCTCATATCAACATGAAAAGACTGAAGGTAGCTTAGCATATATATATATATATATATATATATATATATATATATATGTGTGTGTGTGTGTGTGTGTGTGAGAGGATATGCTCAGTTGCTCATAGCACCAGGAATTATTGAGCTATCATTACATAGTGCTTCAGCTCACAGAAAACTTATGAGAGGTTCCATCCTACTAATAAGGAAAGAAATCCAGTGAAAGCAGACCTGACCTAAAACCACTTATTGAATGCAAAGTTCAATCAGAAAGGCTAGCTACATAATTGCATAACAGCTGATGTAAAGTCTATCAAGAGCTTCTTCAAATACAGAAACAACCTGACTAAGATGATTCAGATGTTGCACATTCAACCTAACAATCATATATCAGTATTATCATACCCTATTAACTACTACATGGAATTTACTAGATTCTTGCAATAGTTGACAGTTTATAGCTAAAAGGCATATGATTCTCTAGTCTAGCGATGAAAAGTATCAGCACAAGTTAGTTTAGGGATCGTTGTCCACACCTAGCAGCACAAGCTGAAGCCAACTCCATATTTGACAAGCTTTGCCTGCCAACCCATCATTTGCTCAGCTTGTTGCTTCTCCACATCATTTTTAAATTTCTCCAGCATCCTAGAAACAGCGCAAGTACTTATCACGTTTGAGTTTTGACACAGAAATCTAGGTGAAAATGATTGGTGACTAATGAGCACTCCTCAAAACAACTGTGAAATGAACAGTTCCCGCTCACTTCTTCAGCTCACTATGCTTGTTTATGGCCTTCCGCGTGTAATCAAGTAGTGTATTTGACTCCTTATGCACTTTGTCCCTCTTCTCCTCCACCTCTGCTAGCCTCATAGACAAGTCTGCACTTGCCACCACAAAGCTGCATAAAAAAATAAAAAAAACTAGTCAAATAAAATATCAAACGAAAAAAGAATAATCAGAACAGTCCCTACAGCACCCAAAGACCAAAAAGTCACTAATATAATATCTATTCACCAGCTTCCTCAGAATCGATAACAAAGTTAAAAAATCAGATCCGATACATCCGTAAGATGTGACACTCAGAGAAATTTATTGTATATAACAACATTGAGGACACAATTTCACAGGCTTGCCTATCTAGATCTTTGCTTCGAGTTGCATGAAGCAGTGTTAATTTAGCCTCAATTTAGTGTGGATCCAAACCAAACACAAATGCAAAAATAGCAGAGAACCTCCAGTCAAGTCTAGGTTTAAGTCTTTTGTCTCAGAAGCAATAAGTGAGAGATATGTACTTCTGATGGGTACACATGTTCAGAGTTTGGAAGTTTATCACTGAAAGTGCATGAATGGATGAATCTTCCATAGCAGTAAACAGTGCTAATGCTGAAAGGTCTGGTCGCTAATTCGATACTCGCAGAACCTAGCGCAACGAGTCACCTGCTCATCTCGGTGTCACGGGTGGTGAGATGGTTGGCAACGGCTGTGACAGCGCGCGCCGCCGCGGCTGCAGTTGGTGGGAGCGCGTCCCGCTCTAGAGCCTCCCGCAACCGCGCCGCCTCGGCGCGATACTCGGCCGCCAGCCCTGCAGCCGCTATTCCGGCGGCGCGGGACCGCGCCTGAGACGCCGCGGCAAGCGTGCGGAGGTAGGCCACCCCGCGCGGTGTGGAGTCGGTCCCCAGCGAAAGCTCCGAGGCCGCACCTCCGCCGCCGCCTCGTCCTAACACCCCGCACCCGGCCTCCGCGGCGAGGGAGTCCAGACACGCATTTACCCCGGCGGCGGCGGAGGAGGAGGCAGCCGTCGCGGCGGTGGGGTCGACGAGATGCTCGGCAGTGTGATCCATATGATCGAGCGGATGGTGGGTCAGTCCGTCACTGGGTGGCCGGCGATATTGAGGAGAGGAAAAATGAGTTGTACGGTAGGCCCATTTCGTCTGTTGGGTCTAGCCAGTTCTGAGCTGAAATCAACGCTGGCTTGGTCCGGGGTTCTGTCAAACAAAATACATGTTTTTAAATATTATATGCGATGCCACTCTACAAATTAGGAACCGACGGTGGACATAGATCCTTGTGTTGCTAACCTTGGTGAGCTAGAAAAGAAGGACAAGGAGATCCAAAAGACAGATGCAATTGTGAGGCAGAGCTAAGAGGATTGAGATTAGGATGTTGAGACACCCATTCATCATGGATGGTGTTGGTTTCAACAAATATGAAGGCAGGGTTTTTCTTGAAACGAGAACATCTATGCTTATATTGAAAGCATATAGAGTTAACATGAAGGAAGAGATATCATCCATGGCATTTCTTATGTCAAATTCGACGAGGGCACCACCCTAGCTTAGTGCATGCTCAAGACTCAAGAGCAAGACCTCACAAACAAGTCAACATGGTCAAGTCAAATGAAGAATCCAACGAGGCCAAACATGAAACAACTATGCCACGAGCGTCCATATTCAAGTGGTAAAAGTGGTCATCAAGTATGTTTGGGCCTACACGAAGACGAGTATAATCAAAAGTAGCACATGGCTTCTCAAAGACCCAAATCAATATCGAGGAAATGATTTATTCTATAGGACTACTCCTCGGGTGGAACAAGTTGGATATTGGATAGTGGTTGCACTAGTCATGTGACCAGAGAGAGAAAGATGTTCACCTCCTTTCAACTAAATCATGACTCAAGTGAAAACATTGTGTCTAGTAACGGTGAAAAGTAGTAGGTATTTTGGCTAGGTAAAATTGTTATCTTAAATGACAATTCAATTTCTAACATTGTATCTGGTACATTTGTTGAGTCACAATTTGCTATCCATGTCACAAATTTTTTAAATGGGTTACAATTGTCTCTTCATGGATGTGGGTGTAACCATCTCTAGGAAGAATTCTATTGCTTTTTACGGGTTGTTTGTCCAGCAAACTCTATTTGGTTGATTGCACAACAAATAAAAGCCTGAGACCTCAAAATTTGGCAGAATATATAAAAGGATGGTTGTGTTAAAGATCTTGTTTTCATGAAGCGTTTCCAGCCACCTAGTGGAAAAAAGATCCACCTGTGCCGGTCAAAGACATAGCCTCAACACTTTTGGTCACGTATCAACCTTAATTATTTAGCACATATACTTCTGTTGCTATCTTTTATTAAATGTTGTAAGATTATTTGTGTCAATTTTAGTCAAAACCGGCACAAACATTATCGTTGTTATTTTTATAAAAAAAGTTTGGCAGAGGATATTCCTCTATGAACGTGTATGGGCTCAAAAATCGGCAGGGATACTCTATTCCTGTTGATTCATTTCTACAGGTGCGCACAAACGAGGTGTTATGAAGTAGTGGCTTGATTTTGTTCCTAATATAAGTATGTCTATATGAGCATACAAGTTTCCTTCTATACTCATTATTTAGTTGTTGTAAACAAAAAAAAAAGAAATTATATGTGGCACCTATTTAATGTGAACGTACAACCCATTGCGAGTATAGTATTATTTTTCCAACTTACCTTAATGAATGTAATATAACGCCTTTTCCTTAAAAGATCCACTAAGGCTTTTCTTAGCTGTTCTTTCTTTAAGCTGAAGATCTGCTTGCTAGTTTTTTTTTTCTTGACAAATAGAGCATCAGATGTGTGGAGGTAGGTCCCAAGGCACGAAAGATATGCCAGCCCATAATCCCATAGTAGAGTACACACATGATGGGTTGTCTTATGGTCCCCAGCTGTCTTTGTGATGAATGAGCAAATGATCGATGAATCTAAACACATTGCCCTACTTAGCTTTTCTGATGAACCAAGTACTGCCACAATGCATATATCCCTTGAATTATGCCCTCCCAAATGAACCAGCTGAGAGTACTTAACATGCAGCCGCGCTTGAGTTACTGCACATGACAAAATTGACAACGACTTAAGTGCTGTTCCCTAGTAGTATCAACTGAGGTCAAAGGTGTTAATGGAGAGATAGACAGGACACTGCCCCAAATATTCTGCTCCAGACAAATATATACCAAAACACAAAAAATAAAATATATATTTTTTGACAACAATCCAAACCTACATTTATATATACTCTTAAGTCAATACCCTTGAACAGATTTAATCTTGTCTACCACAACCATGGCTTCAGGTTTTGACTCCACGTAATGGCGTGTGCGGCATGAGAGAAGCAGTATTAGTTTGTGATGAACTCATGATTAACTAAAAAAAAAGGAGAATCCAATAAAAGGGCAGTTTCTGAATTGCTGGTGTTGTTTAGTGGCACGCACGCTTCAGTCCATCATTTGCCAACCCACAGCTTGCCTGTAGAATTTTAGCTTTTATTTCCTTGCAGCACCCTTAGTTAGCCAGATTTTCATTTAAGCCACCTTTTTTTTGAGCCTTCTTCTTTTGTACGAGTAGAGAAGTAGAGAAGAAAACACTGGACCGCCTTCACCGCTGCGCTGCTTTTCTTCTTCCTTTCACCCTGCTTGCGTTCTCTCTCTTCCCTCACTCTCTCTCTCCTGCGCCAACCGGGCGACAGCCGCCGACGGCCGACGGCCCGCCGCCCGCCGCCGGGCTCCCTGCGCCAGGCGCCCAGGTCTGCGTCGGTCCCTTCGCTCCGTCTTCGTCGGGGTCCTTCGCCGGCGACGATCACCCATCGCCCACCAGGTATGCGCACCCCTTCTCCTCCCTTCCTGCTGTGCGAAACTGAGCACCCGAACCCTAACTTAAGCTAGTTGGCTGTTTGTATTCGGATCTGATCTAATTACAAGTGGCTATTAACTTCGATTTTTTGCAAAAATTATTGGGTGTACATACATGTGGACGCCCATCAGCCCATGTCCTTCACTGGCTCCGCCCCTGCTTGATGGTGTAGAGCTGCTCGCCCAGTTAGCTTGTCCTGAAGCCGATTGGGAGCGATATTACTTGTTTGCAATGCTTACCTTACTACTTCAGCTCTTCAGAGCTCAGCTGGAATTCGAGCTGACGGGATAGGAGTCGAGGACAAGGAATGGTTGGCTGTGTTGGGCTATAGCAGATTAGTCCTGCCGTTCACTTGGACCAGCCCTGCATGCGATCTAGCAGATTAGCACTTTGGTCACTCGAGACCAGCATTGCACACGAGCCTTGTGCCACTTATGGATTTACATTGCCATGCATTTCCTGATATGGAAACACATATCATCCTGCATTTTATTTGGATTCTGAGTTATCAGTTATAAGTTGTTGGCAACGACATTATTCCATAGTATGTCTATTCTGTTGCTTGACCTCGTTACTGAAACAGAGCCATATCACAGGGTGCTGTACTCTGCTTTTTTCTTCTCAATGCAATGATATGCAGCTCTCTTGCATATTCAAGAGAAGAAGAAAAAAGTATTGTAGCTCTTGCTCCTAACTTCATCTGCAATCTTTACTGAATGTAAATATATGTAGTCACATGTTATTGTGCATTGACACGCGTTTCTTGATTGGTAGATATGTTTTTCTTTTCTCGAAGAACAACGCGGAGAGCTACATGTTATTTCATTACAGGAGAGGCCAGCGGCCAACTCCCGCGGATGTCTAGTTAGTAGTTACAGACACACCACTTACAACAGAGCCTTAACGACCTCATGAGTAGTTCATGGAGAGCTGACGCACAAGTCAAAGTACTCTCATTTTCCACTGCATCTAACATTACCGAAATACAAGGCCTAGCACCCTCAAACACACAAGCATTGCGATGTTTACCTATTTCCCAAGCTGCAAGGATGACGGAGGGAATTCTGCCCTTTCTTTCTGTCCTTTAGAACACCTCTGACCACGCCATGCCACCACTTGTAGAAACGAGTGGCAGCAGGCTGAGGATCAGGGGCAGCCAAACCCAATTTTTAGAGGATGAACAGCCAAATCTGTTTTATACTTTTATGAGACATCACAAAGGGGACAGGCAGTGGGATGTGGCAGCCCTCTTTTAGCCAAACGATCTGAAGTCCAGAACCTATTCTTGATTGCTATCCAAATAAAGAACTTGCAGCGGAGCGGAGCCCCATGATTTCCAGACACGTTTCCATCGTGTAAACTTGATGGCACCGAGGAAATATGCAGTGTAAGCTGACTTACTAGTATAGGACCCTGACTGAGTTAGGCGCCATATGTGTTGGTCTGATACATTTTGCTGCAGAGTCAACTTATCTAGCAGATCCTATAGGAGAAGATATTCAGTGAGCACTTGTACAGTCAGTGCTCAGTTTTTTGTTGTTGTTACAGTTAAGGTTATGATGGATGGTGTGCCTATTCTGTTACTTTCATATCAGTAATATCATTCGAAGCTATTCTTGTAAAACCTGGATGCTCAGATAGATTGTTATATGTAATGATAGTGTTACTCCACATCGGCAAAATTGGCTATTTTAGTTTTCTCAGGATGGGAGATTATCTGTTTGTTTATTTGCTTACTATTCATGCGTTTCTTGTTCGCAGCATCCTTTTAGGTCTCGTTTGAAAGAAGAATTAGGCAACACTTCTTTACGAATTGAGGATGTCAGTTTCTATGAAGGACCTGGACCCAGCTTTCCGTGGTTCTGGACAAAAGGAGTATCCTTTTCAGGATTTCATTTATTTCGTTCCATCATTATGTTATGACTGTGTTTTTAGCGTTTTGTCATCTTCATGCTGGCCAAATCTCTAACCTCTCCCCTAGTTATTGGTTAGTGATTTTTGGCAATGACCTGAGGTATCATACAAGAAAATTAAGAAATCATTTTTGGTGTAGCACAAGATAACCATTTTTATATCACACACGGGAGCTGTAGAGGAAAAAAATCCTGTACCTGTTTGACATAGATTTATTAATTACTAATTTGTAATGTAGTCATGTACATAAATGAACTCTCCTGGGATATGCCCTCTTGGCATGTTCTATAAATCTAACACAGTAGAAATTGGTGCTCATTTCCTGGAAAAGGTGTATGCATTTTTGGATAACTAAATAGCAATATCAATAAGATAATGTAAAGATTGAGCAATTACAGTGAAGGATGAGATTATAATAACTAAAGCTTGTCAAAGTTGAGTTCATCAAATATTTATGGAGCATGCACTTGATCTCAAATTTACTATTGAAAATTACTCTACAACTCCATTATGCTTTTGGTCTAGGTCCATGAATGGCTATTGTTATCCTTAATACCTTGCAGCGGCTTGGAAATATGGCATATTGAGAATTTCAAGCCGGTTCCTGTCCCTGCATCTTCATATGGAAAGTTCTTCATGGGTGATTCTTACATTATCTTGAAGGTGTCAAAGGGCATGATATCTTCCTGTTCTCAGTTTGCTTCCTAGATTTAGGAAAAACTATGTCCAGCCAAAACTTTTTTACTGGTACCCAGGCACTTAGTTGATATATTTCTAGAATTTACATCTGTTCTTCAATTGTTATTTGTCAAAATTCTTTAGCATTTTGCTAAACATCTTGGCAGTTCAATCCTTATATTGCACAATGCAGTTCATTCTATACGACTTTGACCCTGTGATTTTTTGGTTTAAAAAGAATGAAAAGGTTGTTTTAGCTCCTCTTATGCCACAGCCTAGATCTCACCATAGCCATAATAAAACTTACAAAATTACAATAACTTGTGGACTTGATTTGCTAAAGAAGTGGTCACAGTTTATTCTATGGGATAAAAGTAGTTTGTGAATATTTAAATATGGATGGGGACTTCGCTGTAGAGTTCTGATATTTTATGCATTCTGAGTTTTTTTTTGTTAACATGTAATACATTCTGTGGATTCAAAAGAAAATGGATGATAGAGGAATTGTATATATGCTATATAATGTTATTAACAAGGTATTAAGGATAACATGTAATACAGTTGAGGCGTGAGTGTGTGTGTTGTGTGAGGTGTTGTTTGGGCTCTTGCCCTTTATTTTCTTCTTAATATAATGAAGCGCAGCTCTCCTGCGTTTTCGAAAAAAAACAAGATCAAGGAGGACCAGCTAAAATAATCTGAGTCATTCCTTGCATGCAAACTACTGTTTGCAAGTTTTAAATTATATGCTAGATTCAATTGTATTTTACACTTGGCCTTATTTCCATTAACAGAGGGATTAAATGCAGCAAGTATATTATATTGTTACTGTAAAACTTCACTAAAATTGAAGATTTTTCTTAGTAGATATGGTAGATACATATTAAAGAAGGATTAGTTTAGTAAGCTGCAATTCATGAAACTGGGTTTATTGAGGTTGTGAGCTATGCATAGTTAAATATTTTCTTATAAAATGATTCATTCAATCAGTAAAGTTCCATGTTATTGTTCAGTCTGTAATCCTACTTTGTTTTTGGGTAGTGTGTCACATGATTCATAGACCTCAATCAACATTTTAGTCTCTTTTCTCGCCATACGTATGGTATCACTATTTTTATTTGACTTAGTATGCTTGGGGATTCAATTGGATTATGCTCACAGGCATGTAACTTTTTCTGCATCTTTTCCCTTACAGACAACAGCCTTGAAAAATGGTTCTCTTCGCCATGACATCCATTACTGGATTGGTAAAGACACTAGTCAGGTAAATTTCTCATGTCATTTGGTGATACTGTTTCGAAAGGTAATTGAATCCAATTTTGTCCATGGTAGGATGAAGCTGGAACTGCTGCGATTTTAACGGTAGAGCTTGATGCTGCTCTTGGCGGGCGTGCTGTTCAGTACCGAGAAATACAAGGCAATGAAACAGAAAAATTCCTGTCCTATTTTAGACCATGCATCATGCCGCAACCAGGAGGAGTGGCATCTGGATTCAACCATGTTGAGGTCAATGAGCAGGATCATAAGACCCGCTTATATGTCTGCCATGGGAAGCATGTTGTTCATGTTAAAGAGGCAAGTTATCTGCGTGACTGTCTTTTTTATTCAAATATGGATATTCATGTCGTATAATAATACTTGCCATTTTACAACCAGGTTCCCTTTGCTCGATCATCCCTTAATCATGATGACATATTTATTTTGGATACGAAGTTCAAAATTTTCCAGTTCAGTGGCTCAAACTCATCCATCCAAGAGCGAGCAAAAGCTCTTGAAGTTGTGCAGTACATCAAAGATACATTTCATGAGGGGAAGTGTGAAATTGCATCTGTTGGTGAGCATCTATTCACCTTGTGTGGTATTGGAAATTAAAATATCTAGATATGACTGTTTTCACTTTTCTTAGAGGATGGTAGAATGATGGCTGATGCGGAAGCTGGTGAATTCTGGGGTTTTTTTGGTGGCTTCGCCCCTCTTCCTAGGAGGGCACCTGCAGAAGGCAATGAGAAACATGAGGAAACTGCTTTCAAATTGCTATGGTAGTTTTTATTCTGTATACGGGAACTCCTTTTGTTTGATTTGATTGCCAACTAAAACAGTTTCTACTTGAAATCTATTAGTAATCTATGAAATGTTTATTTTTCAGTTTTGACCAAGGAAAGCTGGAGCCTATCGACTGCCAATCTTTAGCACATGAATTACTTGAGACAAACAAGTGTTACTTCTTAGACTGTGGTGCTGAATTGTATGTTTGGATGGGCAGAATTACATCCCTGCAGGAGAGAAAGGGTGCTAGTGAAGCTGCTGAGGTAACATTTGTTCAGCTAGTTACTTATGCTATTTCATCGTATTCTTAGTGCTACACTATTGAAAATGCTGATGAGTCTTGCTGACACTTGCTGATGGGCTCATTGATTTTGTAATATGGCATAGGCTCCTTCAGTTTTTACCTTTAAGGTTGTCTTTTGAATCTATATTCCTCTATTTTTTAGAGGCTTGGTTACTTGTTCATGCTAATTAGAAATATTGCATATTTTCAGAATGACTTCTTTGTGTTGACTATGTTGCTGTGACGTTTACTATTTATTTGCCTAATTGCCTATGTAGAAATTGCTCTCTGAATCAGACCGAACAAGAACACATATAATCAAAGTGATCGAAGGGTTTGAGACTGTTACGTTCAAGTCAAAATTTAAAGAGTGGCCGCAGACGCCTGAGTTGAAGCTGTCATCGGAGGATGGAAGAGGCAAAGTTGCAGGTTATTATTTACAAATTTACTAGCTTCAGTTTTACGCTTTTAAAATTTGTGAAATGCTTTACACCCTTCACAATTTGATCAATTGTGTTCTTTGTGAAGCTCTTCTCAAACGCCAGGGCTTAAATGTTAAGGGTTTGATGAAAGCTGCTCCTGCAAAAGAAGAACCTCAATCCTATATTGATTGCACTGGCAACTTGCAGGTATTTCTGCACTTTTTATATTAGCTTCATATTTTGTATCTCATCATTTTTTGGCTTTCCCCCTTCTCAATGTTAGGCTGCAAACATTCTTATCTTAGTTGCCTTACAAGATTCTATACATATGAAAATATTTTTGGATAAGCATTGTTGCAAATGGTAGTTTCAGAAAGGGCATATGTGCTGGCATGGGTGTACAAACCCATGGGAGCTAACTAGCTAGAAATTCATTTTGAGACAAGAAGTTGGAGTGTACTTCCAAGTTGTACGCAAGGCTAAATGTTTAATTCATTTTTTTTTTGATCCATGTGGTTCATTTTATTTTTTTTAGCTTATATATGCAAACTAACAGTGTTCTGACTTACTTTTCCCCTTCGATTTGATAGGTTTGGCGTGTAAATGATAAAGACAAGGTTCAGCTCTCATCCTCTGACCAATCCAAATTTTACACTGGTGATTGCTACATATTTCAGTATAATTATCCTGGAGATGATAAGGAGGAATGTCTTGTTGGAACCTGGTTTGGGAAAAAGAGTATTGAGGTAACAGTGTTTTCCATAAATTCAATTTTGTTGTGAATTTTTTGTGTTTCCGGCTGATGCTTGTACCAATCTCTGTGACTTTCTAGACCATAGTTGCCTAATTTTAGTTAAGTCATCTTTGAAGTTCGTAAATAAGAACTGAAAAGGTTTGAAGTATCAGCTGACATTGATTTCATGTTCTTGGTTTGTGAACTAAAAACAAAAGGTTACCTATGCTGTTTGTGCATATTAGTGAGATTTTGGATAGCCTTATGCTCGTTGATTATGTAGTCTTCAGTTATCTTGTTAAATCAACTTGAACAATAAAGGATTTTTTTTTCAATTCTTATCTAGGAGGATAGGGTAATAGCAGTTTCACTTGCAAGCAAGATGGTTGAATCTGCTAAGTTTCAGGCTGTCCAGGTAACTCACTGATTTTCTTTATGTGGAATTGTTAAACTGGATATAAACCCTTTTGTCTTCTCTAATGTATCCTTGCTTTGTAATCAGGCGCGCTTTTATGAGGGGAAAGAACCAATTCAGTTCTTCGTGATATTTCAAAGCTTGCAAGTGTTTAAGGTGTACATGCATTTAATGGTCTTCAGTTGTATTGGTGTTACTAGTTAACACAGCAGTTTTACCATCCCAAATTGTAATTGTAGGGTGGTCTTAGTTCTGGATACAAGAGATTCATCGCTGAAAATGGTATTGATGATGAAAGTTATTCTGAAGATGGGCTTGCACTCTTTCGTATTCAAGGTTCAGGACCAGAAAACATGCAAGCGATTCAAGTTGAACCTGTAAGTTTTTTTTCCCTTGAATATGCAGGAGACTTATGCATCATTATATTATGAAGAAACAAGGAGTAAGAACCCTTATAACACACACCAAGACAGTCTCAGTAAAAAATTACATAGCTCATCCTTGATTGAAAATTAGAACGGCCTCGACCTAGATAAAGGGGATAAAAAACCTAACCCCCTCATGTGGAAGTGGCATTTTTATTCCCAAAGGTTTATCTGACTGCAGATTAATATTATATTATTATACCATCTTCCTTACCAGTGATATACTGTCTCCTGTATCTATTGTTAGGTGGCCTCATCATTGAATTCATCATATTGTTACATTCTACATGATGGGCACACTGTGTTCACTTGGGCTGGAAATCTGACCACTGCATTGGATCAAGAGTTAATGGAGAGGCAGCTTGATGTTATTAAGGTGTGGAACTATTGTCCCTAGTTAGATATTTGGTTATCTTGTTGCAGAAATGTAACTATTCAAACTTTGTAGATTTTTTCTGTAAATTTAACCATAATCTCATTTGATGGTTTACATGGACTCTGCACAAATGTGCGCTATAAAATCTGAGCCTGATAGGAGGATAAAATGGTATCTAGCAGGCCCTTTAGGCCTTACCTGGATTATAGTGGCCCTGCCATTACTAGCTTGGCTTCTGGTGGTTATGGAAATTGGTCCAGCCTCCAGCTGAAATAACTTTGATATCACAAATCATCAGCCTGCTTTTGTGAAAACCATCACAGATATCACTTCATTCCAAATTATAGAACTTTTAAGTTTTGTCATAAAGCAAAGTTCTCTAACTTTGGCCAAGTTTTTAGGAAAAAATATATGTTATCTACAATACCAAATAAATGCACTATCAAGTCATATTTCATGAAGAATTGAGCGAAACCAATTTGATGTTGCAGAAGTTCGTTTGTATTTCTATAAACTTGGTCAAAGTTAGAGAAGTTTGACTTAGGACAAATCTAAAGTGAACTATAATTTGGAATGGAGGGAGTGCTAATTTACGTGTCTTATTTATTCTTAGTCAAATTACAGAAATGTTGTAGTTTTGAAGTGGCTGGTTTTATACGGGACATGGACTAATTCAGTAAAGAGGACTTTGGCATCAGTCAGTTAAATCCCAGACCCTCTGGGATACATGGGAGTTACTAGCTGTTGCTTCCTGGCATTTTTCTTGTATTTCATCAGGAATATTCAGCTTGACATAGGCTGAACTTCCACTGTTCATACTTTCAAGTCATTATAAAAAGATTTTTATTGTATTTGTTATACTTTGCTATGCCGTTTTATTGGTCTATAAGTTTTTCTTCTCATTTTTCCTTTCTACCATGTACAGCCAAACACACAGTCTAGGTCACAAAAGGAAGGGTCAGAAACGGACCAGTTTTGGAGCTTACTGGGAGGCAAATCTGAGTACTCAGGCCAAAAAATGGTGCGAGCACTTGAAAGTGATCCCCATCTTTTCTCATGCATCCTGTCGAAAGGTAATCAAGAATGTAGATTGAGTAGTTTTGTTGGGAAAGTTATCCACGTTAACAGTTCAAATACATACTGATCTCGTTCTGCTGTTCTCCCTATTAATGTTCCTAACCTGTTGGGGTCCATGAAGGCAATTTGAAGGTAAGCACAGTAGAACTGTAATTTAGTATCTTATGCTGTATGCTACCTTACATTTAAAATCTGTATTCTAAATCTATTGAGCAGGTCAAAGAAATATACCACTTTACTCAAGATGATCTAATGACAGAAGACGTTTTCATTCTGGACTGTCACACGAGCATATTTGTTTGGGTTGGTCAGCAGGTGGATGTTAAAGTTAGGTTACAAGCTCTGGATGTTGGGGAGGTAACAACTTATTTTTCTACGCAGCTGCTTTATAATCCATTTTTTGTTTTCTTCTCTCATTACTTCACGTTTTCACCAGAAATTTATTGTGCTTGATTTCCTTATGGAAAACCTTGCCCGTGAAACACCAATTTTCACCGTTATGGAGGGGAGTGAGCCTCCCTTTTTCACTAGATTCTTCACCTGGGACTCGGCGAAATCACTGGTAAGTAGATTAGTCATAGGCTTAGCCACTGAAATTGTTTATTCTTGAACATCTGGGCAGTTTGAAGTCCATACAGTAGAGAACAGCATGATCAATGCTTTGATATAGTATTGGACTCCACATTCTCTCCCTTTTGTTTTCAGATGCATGGCAATTCATACCAGAGGAAGCTTGCCATTGTAAAAGGTGGAGGTGCTCCAGCATTGGATGTAAGATGCCCGAAACCTAATGATTTCATGAATCACGATAGTTGTCCATGCCGATATATCTGTTAACTCTGCAAACATTTTTCTACAGTACAACAAAATTTCTCCTTTCTTTGTGTGATTTCCAGTAGTTTTCCATGTTCTTTGACACACATGTTTGTGTTTCTTTCGCTGTATATGTAAGTTTTACTGTTCATAGTTGCTTCTCAATTAACCAACAGGCAAACACCAAGCCTTTTTTTTTATGAGAATTGCCTGTTATTTCTTCAGTCATGTTTTGCAATGCAACATATATTTCTACACTGCCACCCTTTTTTTGTATGTTTGCATATGTCCTTTTCCCTGTAGTTATATGACTGACCATATTTACATAAATGATAGAACTCGTGCTGAACATATATTTACATAAATGATAGAACTCGCTGATTCTCATGCGTTTTCAGAAACCGAAACGACGAACAACCATCTATTCAGGAAGGAGTACTACACAAGATAAATCCCAACGCTCCAGAAGCATGTCCTTCAGCCCTGAGCGCGTCCGTGTTAGGGGAAGATCTCCAGCATTCACTGCATTGGCTGCTAATTTTGAAAGTTCAAGCAACAGAAATCTTTCCACTCCTCCACCTGTAGTTAAGAAACTTTACCCGAAATCTGTTACACCTGATTCGTCAAATACTTCTTCTAAGTCATCTGCAATTGCCGCTCTGGCTGGTTCTTTGGATCGCCCTTCTCAAACTCCTACTCCAGAATTCGTGAAAGGTATGTGATACCACTGTGCTGGCGGAAATTCTTGCAAATAGAAATATAAAACTTATTGTAGCTTACTTTTTCTCTGTAAAAAATTCTGTGCAAATTAGATGGCTCTGAGTCAGAGAAGCCAAAACAGGAGGGAGATGGTAAAGGTGTTGATACTTTGGCCACTAGAGTTGAATCTCTGACTATAAATGAAGATGTAAAAGAAAACGAGCCAGAAGATGACGAGGGCCTTCCTATTTACCTGTATGAACGTCTTAAGACCACAGCTGCTGATCCTGTTACTGAAATTGATGTCACGAGGCGAGAGGTGATTTCCTGATCTCACAATACTCTCTTGTTCTAAAAAAAGTGTAATGGTCACATTATTTTCAATTTGGTGTGCAGACCTACTTATCTTCGACTGAATTCAAAGAGAAGTTTGGGATGACAAAGGAAGCATTTAGCAAGCTTCCGAAGTGGAAGCAGAACAGGCTAAAAATTGCTCTTCAACTTTTTTAGCCTGATCATCAACACTTCCAATGTCTCATTTAATCCTTGGGTCAAATGGCCATTTGGTGAAAATAGTTCTGTTCTATATCTGATTAGCCCATGGCAACTGCCGTCATTTTGCAGAACGCAATGACCATCTACAATGACACATCAATTTTCACATTGTCCTGGATCGGTCCCCTTTTTCCTAGCTTGGATTTGTTTTGCTAGGTTTCTCTTATTCTTCCAATTCATAGATGTGCCTTTTCCTTTTTCCTTTTTGTCAAGTGCCCTTCATTGATTCAAGGGTCACACAGGTTTGATTCCGAGGCTTGAAATTTTTCTGTATCAACTCTGCCTTGCTGTGTTCTTTTTTTGTTTTTGAGATGTGTTGCAGTTTGAGGGAGCGAGAAGTATGTACAGCAGAGTGCTGGCACTGTAAAATCACAATACCGTTATCTTTGATCAATATTTTTTTTGGTGTGTAACCTAATATTGTTTTCCAGAGAATTCAATGGAAATAGTAGATATATATTAAATGTGAATGACTTATTTTATGCTCTTATTTATAGCAACTTAAGTTTTCGGCTGATTTCATCGACCCTTATTTTATTAAATTCAACTTGGTTCATTTTCCTTTTGCGAAGGATGTAAACCATGTCTTGTCAGTTTGTTTTTCTTTTACTAAAAGATGTCAAGTTAATAATGATGCATTATTTCAACTCGGGAGTTTTGTACGGTACACAACTAAGCCGAGCAAATAACCTATACTCCGTTTCAAAATAACTGCATGTCTTATTTTCGAGGAGTCAATTTTCTTTGAAGTTTGATCAAATATATATAAAAATATACTAATATTTATGATGCGTAATAAGTATTATTAGGTTAATTATGAATATGTTTTATAACAAATTTATTTAGAGATGTGAATATGTTACTCATCGAAAAATTGATGGAATACTAATTGCTAAGAGAATATTGGAATTATTTTACACCATTAAAATTAACAAGGTTGCCCTGCAAATAGCGCGGCTAGAGTAAGAGTTTTGGTCTTCCTGCCTACTACCATGTGATTGTGAGTTGCTGCTTGCTATGACAAACGGTAATGCTCTCCTCAATGCGTCCGATGCTCCGGACACGCCCTTTGTGGGCCTGCGGAGCCCAATACGAAGTCTGCTCCTAGCTTCTAAAAAACGATTCTGCCACCTACTCCAACTCAACCACCTGCTGCTTGCTGGTCCTGGTGGCGTCGAGCTTGGCGCGGAGGTGCGCGTTCTCAGCCTGGAGCCACGACGTCAGTCTCGAGGAATGGCACGATGGCGATGGTCTCCTTGAGGACCTTGTGCTCCAGCAGCTCGGTGTGGAGGCAGGATTCCTACTGCCGGAGCTTCTCGACGGGGCGGACGAGGTTTGCGGCGGCGGCTCGGGCGACCTCGTCGCACGCACCGGCTGCACCTGCGCGGACAGTCGCAGGAAGTAGCGTGAGAATGGCCTGTCGGGGCCGCGTAGCCACCCGCCCGCTGGTTTCCCCCCATTTCGTGGCATCGAACTTCGCGTCGATGAGTCTCTATTCATCCAAGTAGCAAGCAGATGCTATGCTGAAAGCGCATGTTTATGTTTTAAGTGTTTTAAATGTTTCAGAGGTATGTTGCAAGTGTTGTATATTGATGTTGCAAAAGTAGATCGGGATGTTGCACATGTTGTAATGACTATACACGTATGTTTTGAGTGTATGTTCCAAATGTTTCATCTGTTCCATATGTATGTTGCAACTGTTTTATCTGAATGTTACAAAAGTAGATTTGGATGTTGCATATACATGCATGTTGCAAGCATATGTTTCAAGTGTTCCAGGTGTTTTTATACGCACGCTTGCAAGTGTTTCATCTGGATGTTGCATTTTGCAATAGTTTTTAAGTGTTTTTCAGGCATTTTCCACAAGTATTTCAAACGCTTATTTTAAGTGTGTCATCCGCCTTCGTATGTATGTTGCAAGTGTTGCATCTAGATATTTCAGAAGTAGATCGAATGTTGCACCTCCCTCATCGCTTTTTGCTGCCTATCCTCGGTGTTTCCTTCTCTCCCAACGCTAGCTGGGCATCCGTCGCCCCCCTCTCTTTCTGGATGCTGGTGACGTTCGGGACGGCGTGGACCCTGTCGGGACACGCGAAACAGCCCGGGAAACAGCTACAGGGCGCTAGCAAACCCGTAGGACAAATTATAGCCCATGCATGCATTCTACCCTAATCAACAATATCGTCACATCCACACCCAACGGTCAAGTTCAACATGAATCAGTGCTGACTACTAGTAGTGAATATGCTGAAATGCCCAGTGGCTGAGAATATTTTGCAGTTGGTAGATGTTGACTCTCCTCAATATGTGAACCTTAGTCAACAGTCCCAACTGCTAAGATCATATCTTGATTCTTGGCTCCCAACCACGCGTTGTTCAGTCGCAACATTATTTGTCCTTGGTCAAAAAGAAGGGCTCGGCTCGTCTTTCTCCACAACACCGCCATGCCTCGCGCTTGCACGGCATCGACCGTCGTCCTGGCACTCGCGCTCCTCCCGGCGCTCGCCGCGGCGGCAGCCACCACCGCCTACCGCCGCGTGGCTCCGTCGCCCGGCCACGAGTGCGGCGCGCAAGGCACGTACGCTCCCAACAGCACCTACGAAGCCAACCTGCGGACGCTTGCCGCCACGGTGCCCGCCCAGGCGAACGCGTCCTCCTGCAAGTGCTCGCCCGGCAACCATGCCGGCGAACGCCCCGACATGGTCGCGGCTTCGGTGTACTGCTACTGGCGCCCGGACGCGGGCTGGTCGCCTGACTGCGGCGCCTGCATCACGCGCGCCTTTGGCGAGGCGCAGCGTCTGTGCCCGTACCACAGGCAGGCCATGGTCGTGGTTGACGGCGGCGAGTGCAGCGTCATGTTTGTAACACCCAAAAATTCTAAACTTTAGAAATAAGGAATTTCAAATAATTTAGATAGCGATTAATGGGGAATTAAAATTTAAGAAATATTTGGTGTTGCATTCATGCTGTTGTATTTATTTTATTTTGTGGAGTGAATTTATTTTATTTTGATTTGATTTGGAAAATTTGATTTGGAATAGTTTGAAAACAAGTAAATAAAGAAAAGAAAGAAGAAAAAAAAAGAGAAATGACTTACCTTCTCACCTGGCGGCCTGAAGGCCCGCTCGGGTCGGCCTGCTTTGCTTCCTCCTGCTCTTGGGCCGAAGAAGCCGAAGCCGCTTTCCCTTTCCGCGCGTGTGGGCCGGCCCAGGTACCGTGGCCGCACGCCCCTCTCTTCTTCCAGTCGCTGACGAGTTGGGCCCTCCTGTCAGCCGCGTTTTCTTCTTCCTCCGGTCGTAACCGAGACGAACTCCATCATCGAATCCCACCGCCGCGATTTTCGGGGATTCTTACCCGAACACGGCAACTTGAAGCTACAAATAGGAAGCCGTGACCCTCATATTCCCGTTTTTCATCTAAACCGTGAGTTCCACCACGAGAAAACGAGGTCTAGGGCTTGAGGTAGTTGGAGCATGACGGTTGTTCGGGTGAGGTGTTTTCGGGTGGATTTGAGGCCGTATTCTTTGTGTTGGTGAGTCCGCACTCTTCTTCTCTACCTTTCTATGCTTTTCTTTTGGGTGGAGATGCTTCGAATCGTGTTTTTGAAGTTCACCGATGGGTCGGCAATGGCGCCACCGCCCTTCTTTTGTCGCGAGTCGTGTTCAATCCATTGTAGCTAGTTTTTACCGCCTAGATGAGTTCGCATGGAGTTTCTCTTCCAT
This sequence comes from Saccharum hybrid cultivar R570, assembly GCA_038087645.1. NCBI lineage: Eukaryota > Viridiplantae > Streptophyta > Magnoliopsida > Poales > Poaceae > Saccharum > Saccharum hybrid cultivar. Next base: position 10,492,281 of record JAQSUU010000327.1, read on the forward strand.
TTGGATCAAGTTCCAGGTCGATTGGTGGTCTAGTTAGAGAGAACCGTCATCTCCGGCGAGGTGGAGCACGCCGGCCATGGTGGCCGCCGACCGGACTTGGAGAAGAGGGTCGGGTTCTTCACTGCGAAGATTTATGATGAATGACAGCCGTCCGATTTTGAATCAATGGCCGAGATTAGAAGATACCCCTTCGCGGGGTAATCTTTCTAAAGAGTCCCTAGACTTTTTCATAATAGAACCCACCGTCCTTAACGTATTATCCAAAATGTGTTTTCGTGTTTTGAAAGCGTATTTTCTTCCGGTTTATTCAAAAATACGTTTTCAGGAAATTACAGTTTTGCCACTAGAATTGTTTTGGTCATAAAAACTTCGTTTTAACTCCGATTTGATCCGTTCAAGTTGCGTTAGGTTCGTATTTGCGAGCTCTACATGTTAGTGTAGTTGTACAGTTGGTTTTGATAATTTATTTTTTGAGTTTATAATTGAATATTTATTTATCTATAGGAAATCTTAGAAAATTCATAATTTTCACGTTTTAACTCCGAATTTGGTGATCTTTGCGTCTGTGTGATCGTAGAAACGTGTAGAAGAGTTTTATAAACTTTTATTACTGTTTTGTTATTGTTGGTGTACTGTTCTAATTGTATCTCTTTGTTTGCTTCGTGTATGTTTGATTGGATGCATGTGTGTTGTTGATTGATGATCGAGTATAGACGGTGAGCAATTTCTTGACGATCAGGAGTATTATTTTGAGCCAGACCAGCAGTATCATCAGGAAAGCTTTGATTAAGGCAAGTATAACATGGGACCATCCTTGTTACCTATTCACTGAAATTATTATACATATGCATGTGTCTTCCTTGACAACCATAGAGATTATAACTTAGCTATTGATATCTTGTTTCCTTGTCACCTATGGGTTATGCATTTGGGTAGCTACTGCTAGCGCTTAATTATGAACAATGATCTTGTAATTTGACTAATGGATTATGCAATCAACCAATTAAGATGATATTATTTCTGTTGAAAGGGGGCTAGAGCATGTGGGTTATTTTGATGCTCTAGTTACTCTTCGTAAGGACTTACCTGTAAGTGATAACCGGAACATACAGTACAACTGTGAGGGCTATATGGCTCTGGCTCTAGTTGTTCAAGAGACCTTTTCTAGCTTGTTAGAGGTTACCTTAAATGGCGTAAGAATGGCTTGCCATGTTGTGTGTAGTGCGAGCCCCTGGCCTAGTGTGTATAGGCTGCGGTTGTTGTGCCACAGGGAAGGGGGGTTCTACATCTGCCTGCCGAGTGAATCTAATGGCCCTAACTTGTTAGACGAACTTTTGAATGGCTTTATATGGTCTCTGATGTTTTAGGCCTTGCAAACCCATGCATTTGGAAATCATGACTCACAGTGAAAGTGTACACCTCTGCGCAGAGTTAAAAACTGGTATACTAGCCGTGCTCATGGATACGAGCGGCCTAGGAGATTCTTACAGAATAGTTGATCACCATTGTTATATCATGCTTAATTATTGTTAATTATTATTATGCTCATGTTAATGCTATTCATTATCCTTATTACAATTGATCATTGATTCATTAATGGGATTTGGACTACCTTGATGCTACTCAATTGCTAATTATATGATGATTAAAAGCTAAACGCAGTTAAACAGTGTCTAGCCTTTTTGAGCCTCATGAACCCTATGTTATACTTGTTGAGTTCGACATGGACTCATTCTTGCTATTTTCCCAACACTCCAGTGTGTAATAAGATGCTACTCGGAAAAAGGACAAAGGTGTAGTGGAGTTTCCAGAAGACTAGTAGAAGTGCTAGGCATATGTTACCCCCAGTCAGCCGTCACTGAGAAGAATGGAGCCCGAAGTTTAGTCACCGTTCCGCGATACTCTGATGTAAGTGTTAATATAGCTATGTATACGTTATATAATAACATTGTTTCTGATACTTTTTCATTCTGGCATATGTGTGGACTTCCTGGGCACACATATGATTAGCCTGGTTTTGTTCTTTAGAAAACCGGGTGTGACAGAGTGGTATCAGAGCGGTGTTGACTGTAGGACGTATGCCAAGTAGCACTGGACGTATTCTAAAACTTATTTTATGATAAAACTATTTTGTCATCCCTTGACTCATTGATTTTGACTATTCCTCTTCCTTGTCCTGTTGTATCCTCTCCTTGATAGTTTTCTTTTGAGCTAATATTTCTTACTCCCTTGAATTTTGTTTCATGTTGTTTTTACTAAAAGTTTTCTGATCTTACCTTGTTCAAAAGTTCGATGGCCTTTTATCATCTCCAATGTGCCAATAGGATGACCACCATTATTGAAGAAGCACGTGTAGTACCGATGATGTGATGTGTGCTTGTTTTGCTTGATGTGTTGCTTGTGTGTTGTTCTTGTTCTCGTGTTTCAAAGGTAGGCCCGGAAGGTATAAGTCTTGAGAAGTAGCTTGATCTATGTTAAGTGGGGTAGTGACATCTTGTATCTTACTTATCTTTCAATCGATCCTAATTCATGCCATTTTCTCTTACACCGTTCCTGTCTACCCTTGGTTGTCATGCTACCTTATTAATCTCATCTTAATGGATGATCAACACATGAAGGACTTATTATTAGCAGCAAGCTTTAGAGAAAGTGTTGCCTTCAATGACATCGTCAGGTGAAACAAGATCTTTGTTAAGTGGGGTAGCATCTGCTATCAACAACAGCAAGTCCTGAATATCTCAAGCGACGAGGCATGAGGAGGTACAAAGAACTCAAGATCAAACCTTATCTTTCTTGTCATCTTTTGGCTATCCTCGATCCATGTCTTATATCTCATCAACACAAAGCAAAGAAGCATGAAGACTTGAAGATTAGTGTTATCTATCTCTCTAGTGTCTTTGAATCTCGTTTCTACCTTATCTTGTTTTTTTATAGCAGTCTGTCTACCTTAGCTTATATCTCTATTTTTGGATGCCCAAAAATCATGGATAAATTCTGGACAATAGTAGATTTTAATATCTTTCTCTGACCGTAAGAACCACCCTGATATCTATTATGGTTTGGGATTTATGAAAATCACAAGGCGACGCATCTGTGCTGTCAGCAATCTAGAATAGTTTCTGTTGTGCACAGTTTTTGACTACCTTAACTGCAGAATCTGGAGAAGAATTCTATAAGGAAGTTGTAGTAAATTTGATAAGCTTTCCAACGGTATAAGCTACAATATCATTGGATTCGTAGAACTCGAGATATAACTGTATTTCTGCACTGCTATTTTTCTGCTCGCGAGGAAGTGCAGGTTACTTGTTCTTGCATATGCTCATGAGTCTCTTTGACATGATAGAAGGACACGATAGTAGTTATCACTCAGAAACAAATGCAAGTTATCCTTCGGTGTTCTCTAGTTGATCTCTTCTTAAGGGGAGTTGTCAAACTAAAAGACGACACAAGATGGAGGTTTTATATGTTCTATTTCGTCACTTGGAAGCATCAGCTATCTACATGGTTGCAAAGTCACTATCAAGCGTCAGTATCTTTTCTCAGAGTGGTAACCTGTTAGAACATCTATAAGAATCATAAGGGTCTAAAGGAGACATTTATAAAGTTAGTTATGAGCTTGTGGCATCATCATTGCATAAGAGTTGCTGAAGGAAAAAGAACTTAAGGAGCAAGCTTATAAGGAGATTGACCAATTAAGGGCGGAGTTAGGTCGTCCCAAGATTTATTAGAAGCTTAACTAGGAAATAGGAAAAATCCCTATGTAATAAGAACGATAGTAGTTGCGAGTCAATTTTAAGTTGGATTGTTTTGAGAGTCAGTTTGTGGTGTGAACAATTATGTGATTGATGAAATGTTAATGTGATAATGTGTGATTTGGATCTTTGTAATGTGTGCTGGAGTTTTGTAGACAGGCCTACAAGTTCCATGGTTAAGAATATTAAGTTTGATCAAAATATATTAGTTGGTTATGAGGTGAACATAGTTCTGTCCTTTGCTGATTTTTAGGTCTGTCTAGGATGTTTAAGAAATAACTTAAAATCCATTAATGAGAAATTTAATAAATTATACTGGGAATAATTAGACTTCTATATCTTTCCAACCCCGCAAGAATCACTCTAATATCTATTAAGAGCTAAGAGATATATCTATTTCAAGTTGGGGTTACTGCACAGTCTGGAATTCTGAAACAGTTTCGGTTAAGTTCAGTTTTTGGCCAATTATTTGACAGATTCAGAAAAAGTGTTGTGAATAAAAGTTGTAGATAATTTTGTAAGCTTTCCAACCATGTAAAGATCATCTGAATTGGACGTCTGTAGCACGAGATATAACAGTTTTACTGAGTTACTGAAATTGGAATTTGCACAGAGAAATCAGATTTTGCTTATCTATTGAATTGGAAACCACCTATTGATGTTAGCGAGATTCGTAGTTTCTTGGGATTAGCTGGATATTACAGACGATTTATTGAAGGGTTTTCTAAACTTGCTAAACCTATGACATCTCTATTAGAGAAGAATGCCAAGTTTGTGTGGTCAGATAAATGTCAAGCTAGTTTTGAGGAATTGAAGAAGAGGTTGACTACAGCGCCTGTTTTGGTTTTACCAGATTTGAGTAAGAAGTTTTCTATTTATTGTGATGCTTCTCGTCAAGGTTTGGGATGCGTTCTTATGCAAGAAGGCAGAGTTGTGGCTTATGCATCTAGGCAATTGAGAAAGCATGAGTTGAATTATCCTACACATGATTTGGAGTTAGCAGCTGTAGTTCATGCTTTAAAGATTGGGAGACATTATTTGATTGGACATAAGAGTGATATATACACTGATCATAAGAGTTTGAAGTATATTTTCACTCAGTCAGATCTGAATTTAAGGCAACGCAGATGGTTAGAGTTGATTAAGGATTATGATATTGAGATACACTATCATCCTGGTAAGGCTAATGTAGTAGCTGATGCTCTTAGTAGGAAAAGTTATGCCAATGAGATACGGACGTTGTCTATGACTAGTGAGTTATGTGCTGAATTTGAATATTTGAATTTAGGAATTGTTACTAATACAATGGAATTAGTGATAGAGCCTACTTTAGAGTAAGAAATTTACAAGGGTCAGTTGAAGGATGAGAAACTGAAGAAGATAGCAGAAGATATAGTGATTGGTAAGTCACCAGGATTTTCGAATGGATGATAATGGGATTTTGTGGTTTGGAAAGAGGCTGTGTGTATCTGAGGATCAAGCTGTTCGACAGGCAATTCTTAGCGAAGCTCATGAGTCAGCTTATTCCATTTATCCTGATAGTACTAAGATGTATTTGGATCTAAAACAGAAATATTGGTGGGTTGGATTAAAGTGAGATGTGGTTGAGTATGTGGCATTGTGTGACACTTGTCAGAGGGTGAAAGCAGAGCATCAAAGACCTGCTGGATTGTGCAACCAATGAAGATTCCTGAATAGAAGTGAGAGGAAGTTGGTATGGACTTTATAGTAGGGTTACCGTGTACTCAGAGAGGTTATGATTCTATTTGGGTGATAGTGGATAGATTGACTAAAGTTGCTCATTTTATACCAGTCAAGACTAAATTACACAGGAGTATAATTAGCTACCTTGTATATAGAAAGAATAGTATGTTTGCATGGAGTTCCAAAGAAGATTGTATCTGATCGAGGATCGCAGTTTACGTCGCACTTTTGAAAAGCTGTACATGAATCATTGGAAACAAAATTGAATTTTAGTACAACATATCATCCACAGATAGATGGACAGACTGAAAGGACCAACCAGGTATTAGAGGATATGTTGAGAGCTTGTGCATTGCAATATGGAACTAGTTGGGATAAGAGTTTGCCTTATGCGGAATTTTCTTACAATAATAGTTATCAACAGAGTCTTAAGATGGCACCGTTTGAAGCTTTGTATGGACGTAAGTGTAGAACTCTATTGTTTTGGGATCAGACAGGTGAATCTCAGGTGTTTGGTACAGATGTTCTTAGAAACGCAGAAGATCAAGTGCGAGTGATTCGTGAGAATTTGAGGGTAGCGCAGTCTCGTCAGAAGAGTTATGCTGATAATAGGAGAAGAGATCTAGTTTTTTAGGTAGGTGATTATGTCTATTTGAAGGTGTCACCTATGAGAAGTGTGAAGAGGTTTAACATGAAAGGTAAACTAGCACCAAGGTATGTTGGACCATTTAAAGTTATTACTAGACGTGGGGAAGTTGCTTATCAATTAGAGTTGCCTGAAAATTTATCTGGAGTGCATGATGTGTTTCATGTTTCACAACTTAAGAAGTGTTTGCGGGTGCCCGAGGAGCAGATACCTTTAGATGAATTGACTATTAAGGAGGATCTTACATATGAAGAGTTTCCGATCAAGATTTTAGAGACTGCTGAGAGAGTTACTCGAAGTCGGATTATTAAGATGTGTAAAGTACAGTGGAATCGATATTCAGAGGTAGAGGCAACTTGGGAAAGAGAGGATGAATTAAGGAAATCATATCCGCAGTTATTTGAGTAAGCAGTCCAATCTCGAGGACGAGATTCTTTTAAGGGGGGTAGAATTTGTAACACCCAAAAATTCTAAACTTTAGAAATAAGGAATTTCAAATAATTTAGATAGCGATTAATGGGGAATTAAAATTTAAGAAATATTTGGTGTTGCATTCATGCTGTTGCATTTATTTTATTTTGTGGAGTGGATTTATTTTATTTTGATTTGGTTTGGAAAATTTTATTTGGAATAGTTTGAAAACAAGTAAATAAAGAAAAGAAAGAAGAAAAAAAAAGAGAAATGACTTACCTTCTCACCTGGCGGCCCGAAGGCCCGCTCGGGTCGGCCTGCTTTGCTTCCTCCTGCTCTTGGGCCGAAGAAGCCGAAGCCGCTTTCCCTTTCCGCGCGTGTGGGCCGGCCCAGGTACCGTGGCCGCACGCCCCTCTCTTCTTCCGGTCGCTGACGAGTCGGGCCCTCCTGTCAGCCGCGTTTTCTTCTTCCTCCGGTCGTAACCGAGACGAACTCCATCATCGAATCCCACCGCCGCGATTTTCGAGGATTCTTACCCGAACACGGCAACTTGAAGCTACAAATAGGAAGCCGTGACCCTCCTATTCCCGTTTTTTCATCTAAACCGTGAGTTCCACCACGAGAAAACAAGGTCTAGGGCTTGAGGTAGTTGGAGCATGGCGGTTGTTCGGGTGAGGTGTTTTCGGGTGGATTTGAGGCCGTATTCTTTGTGTTGGTGAGTCCACACTCTTCTTCTCTACCTTTCTATGCTTTTCTTTTGGGTGGAGATGCTTCGAATCGTGTTTTTGAAGTTCACCGATGGGTCGGCAATGGCGCCACCGCCCTTCTTTTGTCGCGAGTCGTGTTCAATCCATTGTAGCTAGTTTTTACCGCCTAGATGAGTTCGCATGGAGTTTCTCTTCCGTTTGGATCAAGTTCCAGGTCGATTGGTGGTCTAGTTAGGGAGAACCGCCATCTCCGGCGAGGTGGAGCACGCCGGCCATGGTGGCCACCGGCCGGACTTGGAGAAGAGGGTCGGGTTCTTCACTGCGAAGATTTAGGATGAATGGCAGCCGTCCGATTTTGAATCAATGGCCGAGATTAGAAGATACCCCTTCGCGGGGTAATCTTTCTAAAGAGTCCCTAGACTTTTTCATAATAGAACCCACCGTCCTTAACGTATTATCCGAAATGTGTTTTCGTGTTTTGAAAGCGTATTTTCTTCCGGTTTATTCAAAAATACGTTTTCAGGAAATTACAGTTTTGCCACTAGAATTGTTTTGGTCATAAAAACTTCGTTTTAACTCCGATTTGATCCGTTCAAGTTGCGTTAGGTTCGTATTTGCGAGCTCTATATGTTAGTGTAGTTGTACAATTGGTTTTGATAATTTATTTTTCGAGTTTATAATTGAGTATTTATTTATCTATAGGAAATCTTAGAAAATTCATAATTTTCACGTTTTAACTCCGAATTTGGTGATCTTTGCGTCTGTGTGATCGTAGAAACGTGTAGAAGAGTTTTATAAACTTTTATTACTGTTTTGTTATTGTTGGTGTACTGTTCTAATTGTATCTCTTTGTTTGCTTCGTGTATGTTTGATTGGATGCATGTGTGTTGTCGATTGATGATCGAGTATAGACGGTGAGCAATTTCTTGACGATCAGGAGTATTATTTTGAGCCAGACCAGCAGTATCATCAGGAAAGCTTTGATTAAGGCAAGTATAACATAGGACCATCCTTGTTACCTATTCACTGAAATTATTATACATATGCATGTGTCTTCCTTGACAACCATAGAGATTATAACTTAGCTATTGATATCTTATTTCCTTGTCACCTATGGGTTATGCATTTGGGTAGCTACTGCTAGCGCTTAATTATGAACAATGATCTTGTAATTTGACTAATGGATTATGCAATCAACCAATTAAGATGATGTTATTTCTGTTGAAAGGGGGCTAGAGCATGTGGGTTATTTTGATGCTCTAGTTACTCTCCGTAAGGACTTACCTGTAAGTGATAACCGGGACATACAGTACAGCTGTGAGGGCTATATGGCTCTGGCTCTAGTTGTTCAAGAGACCTTTTCTAGCTTGTTAGAGGTTACCTTAAATGGCGTAAGAATGGCTTGCCACGTTGGGTGTAGTGCGAGCCCCTGGCCTAGTGTGTATATGCTGCGGTTGTTGTGCCACAGGGAAGGGGGGGTTCTACATCTGCCTGCCAAGTGAATCTAATGGCCCTAACTTGTTAGACGAACTTTTGAATGACTTTATATGGTCTCTGATGTTTTGGGCCTTGCAAACCCATGCATTTGGAAATCATGACTCACAGTGAAAGTGTACACCTCTGCGCAGAGTTAAAAACTGGTATACTAGCCGTGCTCACGGATACGAGCGGCCTTGGAGATTCTTACAGAATAGTTGATCACCATTGTTATATCATGCTTAATTATTGTTGATTATTATTATGCTCATGTTAATGCTATTCATTATCCTTATTACAATTGATCATTGATTCATTAATGGGATTTGGACTACCTTGATGCTACTCAATTGCTAATTATATGATGATTAAAAGCTAAACGCAGTTAAACAGTGTCTAGCCTTTTTGAGCCTCATAAACCCTGTGTTATACTTGTTGAGTTCGACATGGACTCATTCTTGCTATTTCCCCAACACTCCAGTGTGTAATAAGATGCTACTCGGAAAAAGGACAAAGGTGTAGTGGAGTTTCCAGAAGACTAGTAGAAGTGCTAGGCATATGTTACCCCCAGTCAGCCGTCACTGAGAAGAATGAAGCCCGAAGTTTAGTCACCGTTCCGCGATACTCTGATGTAAGTGTTAATATAGCTATGTATACGTTATATAATAACATTGTTTCTGATACTTTTTCATTCTGGCATATGTGTGGACTTCCTGGGCACACATATGATTAGCCTGGTTTTGTTCTTTAGAAAACCGGGTGTGACAAGCTTGGGCCTTGGTAGCCCCGGGCGTAAGTGATCTTTCTCCCTCTCTATATGAATCCATTGTCCATTAATTCGGTCCTGCAACAATCTATGCCTCTCAATTCTGATGACTAGTTTAGTACACTAGGAAAAGCTGTCAAATTCATAAACCCCATTGGGTCCTGCTCTAATTTTTATTCTTTCGTCTAATAAAAATTATGACAAAAGCGAAGTTTTTACTGTCTTTTCGAAAAATAAAAGCTATCAAATAGTAGCATAGACGACACATAGGAAAAGGTAAAAGGGTTGGTTTTGGGAAAGAGCAGATAGCAACAACGGTCGATAATTGGTATGGTAGATCTCTTTAAATGTTCCTTTGTAATATGTGTTAAGTGATCTCTTATATTACCTAGAAAGATAATCTAGCTAAGAGAAAAATATTGTGAATGATGCTATATTACTTGTCTGAACCATGGTGAACAAGAAATGGAAACTAAGATGTTATATGTTCTCAGAAATTGCAGTGCTGCAGCAGGATGGGGATCGTGTATCATTCCTTGATTGTTGCCAACATATCAAAGAACTGACACGCTATATGTCAGAGCATGAAAAGTTAGAATTGAAGAACTTTGCTGAGCAATGCGAAGATGCAAGCATCAAGCTTTGAAGTCACCACGACGCCTCACTATGTGAAGGATGTATCTATGGCACTAATGTTTCAGTTGTGTAATGTGTGGTTAGGATTACTATTGCTGCTCTGCATTTGCAATGATGCAATGGTTTGGTCCATGTAATCAAATCCAAATGCGACCCTGCATATTCTCTACAACTTAAGAAAAAAAGAGAAATTACAAAATCACTCAAAGAGTCAGAGGACCCAAGATAGTGTAATGGTAACCATGTCAAAATACATTTTCCAAAATCGAGCTATGAGTTCAAGTATGTATGTTTGTTTTGTTCATATATATATATATATATATATATATATATATATATATATATATATATATATATATATATATATATATATATAGAAAAGCAAAAAAATAGGTAGGGAGCTTCCCTGCCGTTTCCTTTCAAAAAGCTATGAGTTCAACTCAGGTACTCATGTCAAAATATCTTTCCCCCCAAATGAAGCTCTGTCTCTTTATGCGAATTCAGGCAGGCAGGCAGCCAAATCCAACTTAATGTTTGCGCGCAAGTAAGACAACAATAACGTACTAGTACCTCTCTAGTCAGTAAGCTTGTTTCAAACGATGATTTTTGTCTTGTCTGAAACATCAAGTTTTGCTCAAACATACTTGTGTGTTAAAAAAAAAGAGGCAACCAAACGGGACCATACATTACATGCAGTCTAAGAGTATTATCTTAGCATTTCGGGTAATGCTCCGTCTGATTACAAGTTCATTAAAAGCCTACTTTAGTTTTAAATGATGGCATCTAGGACCTCACAACTCTCACATGGGCAGTGCAGACTGAAAGTGTCAATGGTCAACTCCAAGATGATCGGGAGCATAACCCGTATGAACATGTGCTTGACAGCCATATACGAATACATTGGAGTTGCCAATGTTGACTTGTGAGAGGGGAGAGTTAGTAATCAACTACGTCAGCAACGACTCCGTCAGCTCAGCTCAACTAATCCACCATACTTTGCTTAATTGCCAGATTTAATTAGAGCACCATCCATTTGGTATCAATCGAACAAAAGCCGCTGTCTTCCTCCGGTGATGCTTCGCGCCGCGGCGCTCGTCGCGCTGGCTGCGGCGTTACTGCCGGCGCTGGCGTCCACCACCGTCGAGCCCCTCGTTGACCGTCGCCTGGTCCTCCGGGCCAGTCACATGTGCGGCACGCAGGGCAGGTACGCGCCTGGCAGCGCCTACGAGGCCAACCCACGGCGGCTCGCCACCACCGTTGCCGCCGAGGTGAGCGCCAGACCCTGCAACTGCTCCGCTGGCAGCGTCGTCGGCCGCCGCCCTGACCAGGTCACGGCGTCAGCTTACTGCTACTGGCGGCTGCCGCACCCAGTTTTTCGAAGAATACTGAACGCTAACTATATATATGTGCCCAGAATATCCACATGACATATATAACGATAAATATGGAGATTATCAAGAACAATGCTTTATTATATTTTGAACATAGTTATGACAAGACTTACAATTATTACAAAAGCATAGCAGAAACTATTCTTAATCTTCTCTTCGGGGCTCCATACTCCACGGGGACGGTTGACTGAGGGTGCACTTGCCTAGTACTGGAATCACCATTTGGTACCCATCCGGAATTTTTATTGGTGACAACGTCAAACGTCAGCTCACCATGCTCAGCAAGTATAACATGAGGTCATACAAGACTCAAGAAGGCTTGACTCGGCTATACTGCGGTAAGCATTTTTAGTTAGTCATATTTTATTTATTAAACCTGAGTTACTAGGTTATGCTTAAAGCTCCCATTGCGAATATATATATATATAATTAATTATCATCATCAGGATTAATCATATCCCAAACCATCCATAAAACTATCTAACTTGAAAAGGATACATGTCGTTCATGTCCGTGAGCACGGCCGATATATCAGTTTGATCAAACTCTACAGATACTTTCACCTTGAGTCGTAATTCCCATGCGTCAGGGTTTGCAATGCCCATGATACCTCTTCCTAGGAGGCGTGGCAAGGTCTCACTACGAAGCTTTTCACTAATTACTCTAACAAGTTAGTAGCAGCGAGGTTTTAGCCTCTAAACGAATAGAGCCCCCCTTCAAGACTGACACACCTTGACCGTAGCCCAATACACATCTTGACAGTCAAAAAGCCATTCTGCAACCTAGTCCCCCCTCTTGCACCTTTCGGTAACTACTAACAAGTTAGAGAAAACTAGTTATACGACTAAGATCGTGCCCACTTTGATTCTTAAGGATGTACGGATGTCTTGAGTTGCCACTTTTAAGATTTAGTCCTTACGGAGGGCAGACCAGAGCACCCAACAAGGCCCAATGCTCTAGCCCCCTTATGTCCATGTTGTAAGAAGCATCATTTTAACCATGGATTTCATAAGTCATTAATCAAGATTAACATTATAACATTTGGTGATTTGCAAGCTAAGCAAAATTACCCATATGCATGAACTCAGGGTAAACAAGGAGTACATGGTATCAAAAGTACTAGGTAAAGTCCTTAGCATCAATATTAGACACATGCATATGAAAGTGATTATAATGTTATTAGGTAACAAGGGAACTCATGTTACACTTGTCTCCATTTATCCGCTCAAACTTTTCTGACTTTTGCCTCTGGACCGTCCTTGATTAGCTTCACTTCTATAGATTGCAACCTCCGGCACAAGCACAATGATCAAACCTAAAAGCAGTACACCATGAATTACAAAAAGAAGATAAACGATTCTAGCGGGAGCGGCATGATCATACGATCGCGTGAGCACAAAATCACCTAAAACGGGTTATGTCGAGCTTTTAAAGTTTTAGGGGTTAAATCATAAGTTGACATTTTAAATAAACTAAATATTTTTGGAACGATAGATTTAAATCATAAAAAGGAATTAAGACCGGATATATCAAGGAATAGCAAGAAGGATGCCAATGATGTAGAAGAAATAAAGGGAACGTGAGCTACAATATTTATAGAAATACTGGGAATATATTTTATGAAGGAAAATAAGAGGTATATTGCATCAACATGATGAGGCGACGACATCACCAAGGAATAATCATGGTATTTTGATCCGTAGGCTTATTAGCTTGTGAATTTGGGAAAAATCTATCTACGGGAACATGCTTTCATCTGCACAAAACTCAGTCTATGCATGCATGCACACACGTCCGGTGTACTTCTGTACAGTACATGCTTGATCAAGATAACTGAACGGTTGCTGCTGTTCATGTATGGCAACAAGGACGCTTCAACGGGAAACAGTGATGGTAGATTCATTTATGTGGGTTGAAGAATAAAAAGGTAGGGATCATAAGCACGTTTATTAGGAATTTCTGTACTAGATGATCAGCCCATGGCTGATATATATAGCTGCAGCTAGGTTTTTAAACAGAAAAGATAATGCTATATATGAGGATGCTTCTCACCAATGTGCGACGACCAAGGTGATGATGTGGATAGCCGGCAGAGAGGATGACGAAGCTACGATGATGCATGGTTCTGTTTCCGGCAGTAGTGTACACAGATCACGGCCAGGCAAGAGAAAAGAAGGAAAAGATCAATATATTCAGGAGTTGCAAGAGGGGGCATCTCACCCTGCTTATGACGATCGATGGTGAAGAAGCAAACAAGGAATTCGAAGGTGGATGATGGCCAATGGTGAGATGATGTGAAATGGCTCAACGGAACGACGAACGCTGCAGCGTCCTGCGGCCGGAAACCATCGGGACGGCATCTGCTGCTCTGCACTCGTGGCAAGGATATATGATGCCTCATGCGGCCAGGACTGGAGGAGATCGACAGCAAATGATCACGGGATAGAAAAGGAGGGCGACCTGCTGCTTTTATAGGCGCAGAAAAGAGAGTGCAGCAGCCTCGACATACTCAATTATGGAAGATGGTGGAGCTTGTGCTAATGCCATTAAGGCAGCGGTTTCTAACTCTAGCTGGTGATGGGAATTGAAGAAGGGTGAGTGGGATTTCAGTTATGTGAGATGGTGGAAATATGTGCTGAAAACAGAAGCACTGAGATAGCAACGGTAGATGTTGATGTTATGATGTATGCAGGCACATGTTGATGATAACTGAGCATTGCATGCATGTGATCCACGTAGAGGGAGGGAGAGAGAGAGATTAGCTGCAGCCATTACTAAAGACGTGCATGATTATATTTTTAGGACAAAGAAATAATAGATTTACAAGAAGGAAGAAAGAAAAGAGAAACTGAGGATTGCTTTACTGGTAGAACGTGGTGACCACGTTGTTTGCTCGTTGAAGTGATCTCACATACAAAGGATAAAGTATATGGACGAAGGAAATATATATATAAGAAAAGAAGAGAGGAAATTGAGTTTGCAAGGGACATGGATATTTTGTTCAAGGTTTGAATGTGATCACGTGCTGAGAATGTGAGATGGATAATGAATGAACAAGATTTGACATGAGATTAAAAGGATTTTTGGTCAAACAAGGATTAAAGGGTTTGACTATGATTTTAGAAATTATATTTAAATTACTTTTTCAAAGACTTTTAAAACTCAAACTAATTTTTTTGATAAATAGAGTAAAACCTATTCGAGGCTTTATCGAATTTTTTAAATTTATTTTTCACTCGAGAATTTATGCAAAGGCATGAAGTGCAACAAACAAGTTATATTAATTTGTAAAAGTTTTGTAAAATTGTTTTTCTTTCGCCCACTAGATTGACAACAAACTAACTAAAGCTCGATAAATTTTAGAAAAATATTAAATTATTTTTTTATTTAGTGTTTTCTATTTTATATTTCAAAATGAAAATTTTGAGGTGTGACAGCGGCCAGGCGCGAGCTCGCTGGACTGTGGCGCCTGCGTCGCGCTGGCCTTCCGGGAGGCGCAGCGCCTCTGCCCGTACCACAGGCGGGCCGTGGCCGTGGTCGACGGTGGTGCCTGCAGCGTCAGCTTCCAAGAGGTGCAGCAGCACAGGGCAGAGGACGTGCGCAAGATCCACTACCAATATTACAATTTCATCTTCCGTTCCGGGTGTAAGCGATGTCTCCCTTTGAATCCCGTTAGATCCCGATCGAGCTATCTACACAACCCTTTCCTATTTTTTGTTCTGCCGATTTGAGTTAGATTTCTGTATGTACTCCATAGACTAGAGCGTATTACTGCTCATATCAATGCCTCTCTGATCCTTAATAATTTGTTCAGATACACTGTCTTGGTGGACCAACCAAGATGTCCTTCTGATACTGCTGTTTCAAGCAACTGGACTGGCCTGTGTTGTGCTCTTGTTCCTCCAAGAATGGCGCACCAGAAGCAGAGACCCAGCCATAGTGCCATCGACAGGTATCATCTCACATATCTTTTGTTTGGAATCATTTAATCCTTCCTAGATTGCTACTCTATTCATTCCATGTTTTGAAGCTTTTACTATACACTTAGATATAGACGTATATCTAGCAAAAACTAGTTTATCTAGAAAATCTAAAACACCTTGTAATTTAGAACAGAGAAAGTACAATGTTTAACCATGATTTTTTTTTAAAAAAGAATTGCACGAGTTACATGCATTACAGCAATGAACTTTCTGTCACCGGTGATCTGATCAACTTGGTGTTGCTGATGTGCTGGAAGCTCGGTCGGCACGCTACAACCCTGGCGGATGCACTGGAGTCGCCCTTTTCAAAGGGTCGAAAAGATCTGCGGTTGTCAAAATGTAGAATACGTATGCATTTTTGGAAATTAAGCAACAATGATGGGAGAATCATCGAATAAAGGGTGAACCACATGTTGACTACTTGCCAATGGTGAAGGGTGAAACATATGAAAAACTAAGCAATTAAACATATATATAAACGCTTTCATCAACATATATTACTCTAAGACTTAGCAAGAAACCACATATTGACTACTTGCCAATGGTAAAGGGTGAAATCAAGCCCATCGAGAATGAGGAAGCACGCCAGATATGCTTCACCAAGCGTCACCAAAGCCTGTTCAACAAGGCTAGTGAGCTCTCCATTTTGTGTGGAGCAATGGTTGGTTCTGTTGTCTTCTCAACCATCGGTACATCATTTTCTTTTGGGTTGCTTGCACCACCCGAAGCACCACCACCAGAAGTAACCGAATTGAAGAATCGGTTCACAACATCATCAATGGATGGATGCCCAAAAGAAAATGATGTACCGATAGTTGACAAGACAACAGAACCAACTATTGTTCCACACAAAATGGAGAGCTCACTAGCCTTATTGAACAGGCTTTGGTGACGCTTGGTGAAGCATATCTGGCGTGTTTCCTCATTGTCAATGGGCTTGATTTCACCCTTCACCATTGACAAGCAGTCAACATGTGGTTTCTTGCTAAGTCTTAGAGTAACATATGTTGATGAAAGCATTTATATAGGCACATATATATAGGATCCAAGTGCAAACTAAGATCTTCATAGATTTGAATAATGTATATAATAATTCGAGGCTGGATCTGCCCTTGGGTAATGGGAAGATAGAGGGGGCGACGGTGGGATGGGCACACGCTCGACTGTGGTGGGATGCTGCCGCCTCCTTCTGTGCGCCATGCCCAAGCCTCGACCTACGCCGATGGGGTGGGAGTGGAGGGCACTGGCTGGGAATTGGTATGTCGTGCTAGGCAGCCACAACGGCGATGGTTTGGGGGGCGGGGGAGGCGGCGGCTGATGGATGGGTGCAAATGAGGAGGGAGGCCGATGTGGTATGTTAGGTTTTTTTTTGGCTCGTTATATATGCGAATGGGTACTGGGCCCTGGGCTGGATATCCACAACTCTAGATCCTGTATTGTTAGTGATTGTGCACTCTTAGTGACATTTTTTGAATCCGTCACGAAGAATCCGTCATGGATTAACAGGTTTCTTGTAGTGTGAGCTAGTTTACAGCAGGATTCCAATTAATTATTCTGTGCTATTTACAACTGGATTCCACCTATCTTTGGATGCCATTTGTAAATATTTAGCATTTATTGTGTTATAACATAAACTTTAGTAATTACTAGAAGAATTCCTCACGCGTTGCTGCAGGATTTTAAGAGGCAATTTATGACGATCGAAGAAAATATTGGACAGCTGAGAAGCAATGCATACTAAGTTTATTTAGGGTAACATGATGAGATATGATATCCTAGAGAAAAATTTTTTTACATAGGCTTGAATAACATAATTTCTATTAGGACCATCCATGATTTATAATTAGAAAGAAAGATAAAACATTTGATGCATCATTCATACATTAGAAATTAACTGATAAAAAATAATGCATGTGAGACTCCCATTATACATATATACATGCTTGGAATACTCTATAAGCAATAAATGTCAATATGATGAGGTAATAATTTCAGATCCAAAATTTAGTTCATAGTGCAGTTTTGCCGAGTGCAGAGTGGCAGAGTACTTCAACTCATTATAGGTGTGTTTGGTTTCTTGGCTTAGTTGTAGCCTGGCTAGGCTAAACTTGGTTCCAGCAAGCCAACATAGGGTTTTTGGTTATCTATACTTTCTAAGCCTAGCTAACCCCACAGTGTGTTTGGTTGCCTGGTTTGTTTTGATAGAGTTACCTATTCTCTGAATTGGTAAGTTTACCCTTTGAGGGATTTTGTCGAACATGTGGTGAGCATCCTAGGCGGGCAGCAGCACACGCTGGCTCAGTGGCATCTGCATCCTCCGACGTTTATCTTTGGAATATGCATTAAAACTCATGAAGGAACTTGACAAAAGATGCAAAATCTGGCTGAATGTACAAATATCATTTGATGCAGAGTTCTGATGTCTGCCCTGATTTCAGTAAGATCTTGCACAGGGCCGGTCCTGAATTTTTAGGGGCCTAGGGCGAAACAAAATTTTGGGGCCCTTATGTAGACATGAACCACGTAACTGTTTTGGGTATTCGAGAAAAAAAGCACATGAACGACGGCGTAGCCACCGTGACGCATGACTTCAGCAAGGATATTTTGCAATGAAAGCGCATATTGCAAGCGTATGTTTTAAGTATTTTAGAGGTATGTTGTAATTATTTTATATGGATGTTGCAAAGGTAGATCAGGGATGTTACACATATTACAAGTGTTTCAGAAGTATGTTGCAATTGTTTCATATGGATGTTGCAAAAGTAGATCAGTGATGTTGCACATATTGCAAGTGTTTCAGAGGCATGTTGCATGTGTTTCAGAGGTGTTGTTCAAAATGTTTCATTTGTTCCAGACGTATGTTGCAAGCGTTCTGATATGGATGTTACATATGTTTCACACATATGTTGTAAGAATATGTTCTAAATGTTTCAGCTGTTTCAGTCTTATGTTGCAGTACATGTTTTCATGGTCGTAAGTTGCAAGTATTTTATCTGATGTTGCATATGTTTCACACATATGTTGTAAGTGTATGTTCTAAATGTTTCATCCATTTCATATGGATGTTGCATTTAAATGTTTTATATTGCACGTGTTTTATACTGTTTGGAGAGTCAATGAGCGCAGGAGTGATGGTGACATGACATGGGCGCTGGAGAATGGGTCGCGGCGAGATGGAGGCCAGCGGTCGGGGCGCGACGGGGGCGGGTGAAAGTCCCTAGTTTTGTTTTGACTAATTGATGAAACCTAAGTACTAATCACATGTGCTTGAGTGTTGATAACAAAAGGTGATTGGTACACTCCTAAGTGATGGCAAGATGGATGTTGATCATGATGACTTGGTGCCATACTTGGAGAAGAAGAGGAGATGGAGTGCAATTCTATGGAGCTCAAGGCAAAGGTATAGATAGGATTTGCTTTTGGTAATCAAGACACCTTAGAGGGTGTGATCACACTTAGGATCGATAGCCGTACTATAAAGAGGGGAATTTTTAGGGCTATTGATCACTTAAGTGCCACTAGATGAGGATTCATATGTATATGCATTTAGATCTAGTGGTGAGCTAACTTAACGCCTCGAAAATAATTGTGAAAATGCTAACACACATGCACATGGTGATATACACTTGGTGATGTTAGCACATTTGCGAAGGCGGTGGAGTTTGAGCGGTAGAGATAGGTTTGGGGCCCTCTCTTCCTATTTTCCACTGCGCCAGAGGCAGTGGAGTTTGAGCGGTAGAGATGGATTTGGGGCTTTTTGTGAAAGTAAAACGCCTATTTTTCACTGCGCCGGAGGCGAAGAAACGGATGCAAAAGAAAGTCACTGGGGTGATCAGACACGGTCTCGGCATGACCGGACGTGTCCGGTCAGTGGCAGCAGAAGTCTGGCGCGGGACGCTAGGGCTTCGCACCGGCACGTCCGGTCAAGCCCCAGAGAAGCTGCGAAGCACGCGAGGTCGATCGGACGCGGTGGCGCATCCGGTCACGATCGACCGGACGCATCAGGTCATGAGTGGGTGCTTACTGGAATCGACTGGATGATGACACTATGGCATCCGGTCAGTACAAACGATGCGTCCGATCAAGCCTCTCAGCAGCGCGAGCATCTGGTGACCAAACGCTAGGGCGCGTCCGGTCACTCTAGTGCATGAACGAGTACATTTAAGTAACCATTACTGTCGAAAGAATGAGATTCAATGCGAGATACGTGGCATTCATCGGGGAAGTCGTGCAGGCGCGACCGGACACTGTGTCCGTGTTCGGTCAGATCGACCGACGCGTCCGGTCAGCACATTAGCAGCAACACTTTGTTCCTAACGGCTCTATTCTTTGGGGCTGCTTATAAATACTTGTTGGCCAGCCTTGGGAGGTCTTGGATATTTTGACATCCTAACATCCTCTTAAGCTGAGCATACTCCCTCTCACTCATCTCCCTTACTTGATTGACAAATCAAAGAGAGATTGAGTGATCTCAAATGTATTTGCCTGTGAGCTTGCATCTAGTTAGCACTTGGGTGAGCATTGGCTGCGGGATTCTTGTTTCTCTTGGTGGTTGCCGCCACCTAGACGGCTTGGAGGCAGCAGAGGAGTTGTGGCAAGAGTGGTGCTTGTTCTTGGTCACCTCCCGGTGATTTGTGAGAGGTGTAGTGTCTTCCTCGGCGAAGCGCCAAAGGCAACTCTAGTAAATTGATCGTGTCATTGAGTTACCTCACTTGCGATAAGTTCTTGCGGTGCTCTTGGGGAGCTTGGCTTTAGATTGCCAATTAGCCGCCGAACCACGAAGTGGTGGTCGACACAACGGGGACATGGCGTGTCAGCAATCACGTGAACTTCGGGAGAAAAATCATGTGTTTCCACTATGTTTGATTCCTTGGATTTCTCCCGGTGATTGGTCTTCATGTTATTGTGATTGGTTCATTCCTCGACGCGGAGGTATAAAGATCACATACCTCTATTTTACATTCCACAAACTAGTTGTAACAAGTTCTTTAGTGTAATTAGTTTTGAGAGCTTGTTTATCCTCGCTATTGTAGCTTGTCACCTAGTTGAGCTCTTTAGTGTAGCTAACTTATGAGAGTTCATAGTGACTTAGCCATTGATTGTTAAGGTGATCATAGTTACTAGAATTGTTAGATAGGTGGCTTGCAACCCTTGTAAAGCTAGAGCAAATCTGCATTTCGCCATTTGTTATACTAACTTTTGCTCTAGTGAGTTTGTAGAATTTTTAATAGGTTATTCACTCCCCTCTAGCCATATTAGGACCTTTTAGCGGGGTGGGTGGGCGGGACAAGGCGGGCGGCTTTGAATCTAGGCGGACAGGGTGTGCCGCGGGGGCGAGGCGAGTCGTCTGAATGCGTGGGCGCTGCGATAGGGAGGGTGCGCGTGTGGGGGCGGGAATAAAGATCAGCATCAATGCACAGGGACAGGCTGCACGGGCGTCCTGTTCGGGCATCCAAGCGCTAGCATAGCCCGTTGGGGTGGTTTGGGGGACATCGGATATTAGTGCATACCTAGTTCGTACGAAGCTACGTACACCTCATTGGAGTCTCACTACGAGTTGGCTGCTTGCCACGTCGCCACTGTTGAGTTGGGTGATCGCGTCGTAGTTGCTGTATTGTGTTCAGGAGTTACGATTTGGTTCTGAGATGAGAAGTCACAGTTGCAAAGTCGACAAACAAATTACGCACGCCATCACAAATGCCAATTTGCTAGGCTGCTGTGGGCCTTAACGAGCCAACCAAGCCATGTACTGATACAACTACATACTGAGTGTATACCTGGGGTAGAGCACTGTGGGATTGGGGGGTAGGGCGGCCGCCCCGCTTGCCTGCCCTCAGGGCCGGCCGTGATCTTGCAGCTCATCGAACTTCAAGCAAAACCCAATGCATAACCAAAATTTTGGCTTAACCAGGATCTCAACTGTCACACAGCTACACAAGAGAAACAGAACATCCATCAGCAAAAGGCCACTCCCACTGACAGCTCTGAACCAAGCTCTTGGTCGTGCGCTTGATCACCTCCGTATATACACCTGACACATTCATCATCATCATCATCATCATGCACTCATCAAAGACTCCTCGATTTTTTACGCTGCATCAGATCGGTAGGGCCTTCCGCGACGGGGCGGCACCGAACACCAGGAAGAGCTTCTTGAGCAGCCTAAGCATCATGAGCCGTCCCATCCTCCTTCGTAGCCCACGACGGCGTCACCTTGGTGAGCGGGCACGGCTGCGCGGCGCGGGCGAGCTCCTCGTTGAAGTCCTCCAACAGCATGTCCATCTTGTCCTCCACGGCGAACCAAGGTGGTGGTGGTCGTAGCCACCCAGCTGCTGCTCAGGGGGTGCACACCTTGCTGTGGTGGTCCTTGTGCTCGGCTTGCTGGTGGTAGATCTGGAGCTGCTCCTTCGCCTGCCCTCTCCCCTTCTCCTGGAGCAGGTAGTGCAAGGTGCTTGTGGCGGCGGTAGGGTTGCAGGGGAGCAGGGGATCTGCTTGTGCGGCGCCGGAGGCCACGGGGATGAGGAGTGACGTGGCTCGAGCATGGCGCGGAGGGGGAGAAGACGCACGAGATGGGAGGACGGGAGTTGACGAAACTCGCGTCGGATGCTGGCTCGGGCCTGGCTCCGTAAAAACGGCCAGCCTCTGTGTTTTCTCGTACTACGCTAAGTCCCGGTGGCTTACTGGGGCCTGGCTAGGAGGCTTGTTCAAACAAAACAGCAGGGGCGAAGCCAGAAGAAATGGCTACCGGGGTCAGTACTCACGGTACTAAGCGCTGATATATATGGTCTGATAATAATGCCATGCATAACATTAAATTGATAAAATAACAACCGCATATTGAGACAAAATAAGGTTTCACAATAGTAGTTACCTCTTATTATCTAAAAAAAATAGTAGTTACCTCTTGCAGTTTCTCTCTACTGCTACAATCCTCCATCATATAAAAGTGAACTATCACATCTTTCATTGGAATTGAGGTTAGAGATCCCGGCTCCACGAAGCATATGATATAATTGTTCATGAATCCATCTTCAATACGATTTCTCAGTATTGTCTTCACAATTTTTATTGCTGAAAAGCACCTTTCCACTGAGGCAGTGGCGATAGTAAGAACCAGTAAGCTCAGAAATAGTGTTTTAACCCACCGATAGACAAAAGAAAATGCCAAATGTGTTTTAACCCACCATCAACCTAGCAAGCTCAAAAATAGTGTTCAAATTACTAATTTAGTCACATATTTAAAAAAACTAAAGCAGATAGCAGCTATGCCGACATTGTTAAATAATTAACTTCAGTACTAGATAGATACCTGGCATCTTGGATCTTGCTGGCTGGAATGAAGGAGAACATTCTTCGCTTCTTTGCTGGACAGAATGCTTTCTCAGAATCTGAGTTCGGATTGTATAGCTGAAAAAAAAACCCTAAGACCTCAATGTTCAGACCTGATCATTAATTTAATTGCAAACTGCATAATTGGTATTTGCTGTTTGGGGTATCTCGTCTAGATGCTTGAGAGTAGACAGCAGGAACATGAGATTGAGAACGAACTCTGAGCACTGCCCGCCGGGCAGGGGTGACGCCGGTCACGAGGATTTGCGATGCGTCGGGTACGAACCTGAAAGGGTGCGCGAACGTCTTATCAAATATCTGTAGTGTGGCATTCACTGATTGTGGACTACTACCGCCTGCATATGGATTTGATGGATCGGATGGGCGATGGGCTGAGTAGGACTGCTACTGCTGGGCTGCCGCATGCTCCAGCTGCTGCATGCTGGGCCACCGGGGTCTCGTGTAAGGGCCGGTTTAGTTGACAAATTTTCGATAAAATTTCACTGTAATACTTTTCATTGTTATTTAGTAATTAGTGTCCAACCATAGTCTAATTAGGCTTAAAAGATTCGTCTCGTTTATTTTGTCTGAACTGTGTAATTAGTTTTATTTTTTTATCTATATTTAATGCTTCATGCATGTGTCCAAAGATTCGATGTGACGGGGAATCTAAAAAATTTTGCAAAATTTTCTGGGAACGGGGCCTAATTTTTAATGGGGTCAAAGCCTGCCAGAAATTACTCCATACACGGGTATCGGCAAAGTCGTCGGTGTCGTCGGACCCGACGCGTGAACGTAGCTTCGCCACTACCAAACAGGCTCAAGTTGGGCCCAGTAAATCTGGCTAGGGGATAGACAAGGAACCAAACATACCTTATGTGTTAGCGTCTCATCCTCTCAGTACAAAAGTTCTTTTTGCTGCTCAGCCTCCCAGTAGTCAGTACACGAATTCTTTTGCTACATTCATTTTGGATCTTGCTATTAAAGAATACCGGTTTTTCTCCTATGCCAATGCAAACATTTAGGCACGCTGGCTAGGGAAAGTAGTTGGTAAGTAATTTGCAATATATGAATTTAAAAGGCACCCTCAATGTCTGTTAACTTTGGCAGTATCTGGAAATAAACATATAGTAAAAGCCAAATCAAGAATTATATAAGAGACTGTCACACCCGGTTTTAAGGACAAAACCAGACATACACCATATGTGAAATAAAGAAGACAAATCTCACATATAGCCACAGATAAGTGTAATATCAAGAGACAAATGCTTAATATACATAACACAATAGTATAAAATATACCTTAAAGAGCAACACAGCGGAAAGACAACTCCGAACACCGGGTGTAACCTTCACTCCAGGATCAAACTAACTGGTTGATCATAAGCCTAACAATTCCAGAATCTAGAAATCTGGTACCCTTCCTGAGATGTGGGGAAATAGCAAGAGTGAGTCCATGTCGAACTCAGCAAATATATCATGGGGTTCATGAAGCTCAAAAAGTTTGACACGGGTTTACTGCAATAGCTTTTAGTGAGTCATCTCTTTAACAATTGAGTAGCAACAAGTTTACCAAAATCCCAAATATCCTCATGATCATGTAAACGAGAATAATGTATAGCAAGAAACAATAATCATTAGTGAGCATCAATATCATCAGTATTATCATTATCATCAGTGTTCATCATTTATTCTGTAAGGGTCCAAGGCCACTCGTGACCGTGAGCACGGCTGTTATAACAGTTTTACACTCTGCAGAGGTTGTACACTTTCACTGTGAGTCGTGATTACCCATATGCCCGAGGCGGCCAATCCCCAAAACACTCCCAAGGTGAGCAGGCAGGGTTCACTATGAAGCATTTCAAAGGTTCGTCTAACAAGTTAGGGCCGCTAGGTTTCCGAAGTCAGTCCGTGTGATACACCACGCAGGGATCCACAGTCTGCTTTACCCCATTTGCGCCACAAGGGTAACCTCTAACAAGCTAGAAAAGGTCCTCATACTGAGCTAAAGCTAGAGCCATATAGCCCTCACAGTTGTACTGTAAGTCCCGGATGTTCGCTTACAGATAAGTCCTTAAGGAGAGAAACTAGAGCACCAAAAATACCCCATGCTCTAGCCCCCTTGAGCCATGTTGCTATAAAGCATCTTTTAAACGTTTATTGCATATACCATTAGTCAAGTTACAGATCATAGTTATTTATCTTGAGCACTAGCATAAATACTACCCAATGCAATGTCCCATGGGTGTCAAGGTACAAGATACAAAAACTAGGATATCCTTAGTGGTAACAAGGTAGACACATGCACATGAATTAAGTATATTAAAGGTGAATAGGAAACAAGGATGATCCCATGCTATACTTGCCTTAAACACCGATCCTTCGGTAAGCTTTAATCTTCAACGTTCTTCTTCTTCTTCTTGATAACCACGTATATCTCACCGACTGGACGAAATCATAAATCACCACACAAGCATCCATACAATCATACACGAAGCAAACAATAGATCTAAATTAGAACAGTACACCAAACATATGAAACAATATGTGAAAAGGTTTTAAAGATGTTCTACGCATTGCTACGAACACACAGACGCGAAAAGCACATTAATCAGAGATACGGTTGAAAAGATACATCTACCGAAAGATTTGCTCATAGAAGAAAATATAAAACTATTAGTTTCATGTGTTTTATATATAAGATATTTTATAAATACTATATATGGAATTAAGTCAAATTTAGATTCAAATTATAAAACTAAAGTAAAACAATTCATATTTTATTTACAAAACCCAGTGGCATAATTATTAATCAAGATATGATTTAAACAATAAAATTTCAGAATTAATAATATGGTAAATACTGTCACTAACGCGTAGATCTCGTTGCTATGAATCTAACGCAACTCGAATGAGCTAAAACGGATCTAAAACGTAGAAGATACGATTTAAACAAGATCTACTTTATTAAAGTAATAGATTAAATCTCACATCGTAACTTAAAAATAGAAAACCTAACCAACAGTAACACTAACAGTATAACAAGTTTGTAAAACTCTTCTACACGTTACTACGATCACATAGACATAAAGATCACGAAATTTGGATTTAAAACGTAAAAATTATGAATTTTCTAAGATTTCCTATAGATAAATAATTACTTTAATATAAACTCGAAAATAAATTATCTCAAACCTACTGTACAGTTCTATCATCATGTAGAGCTCGCAAATACGAATCTAACGCAATTTAAACGGGTCAAATCGGAGTTAAAACGGATAATTTATGACTAAAACAAACTCGGTGGCAAAACTGTAAATATCAGAAAGCGTATTTTTCAATTACCGAAACGAATTACGTTTTCAATTAATCAAAACGTATTTTCCAGATTACGCTTTGGATCGCGGGTTATATACTTAAAAACTTCAGGGTTTCTTTTACAAAACTACAAGCGAACCGGTATGTTTTAATTCAGACCGTTGGATTCAAAGTGATCGGCTTGGATCTAATCGGAAAGAAAGAGAAAAAGAAACGCCGGCCGGCTACAGGGCCTGACGGCGGCGCCATGGCCGGAACCGGGTGAACTCGCCGGCGTTTGATGAAAACGGCGCTCCCGGCCTCCATTCAACAAGCGGAAAGTACAGGGAGGAAGACCGAAGCATGGCGAACTCACCCCGCGCGAAGATGGGACCGGAGGATGACCGGAAGGCGGCGGCTAGCTCGCGGTGGCGGACGGTGGAACTCGAGCTCGCGGTGACCTAGCTCTCGGCCACCACAGAAACTGCAACTAGGCAAGATGGGTTGCGGAGGGTGGCGCGGCTCCGTTTTTATAGCCCGGAGGCATCGGTATACATGGAAAGGGCGAAGATTTGCGGCGGATTCGATTCACCGAATCGGAGAGAGAGAGAGGAAGGCGGTGCGAAGCCGGAGGAAGAAGAAAGGAAAGGGAGATGTGTCGCTGACCGGTGGGACCGACTTGTCAGCGGCTCAGATGCGGAGGAAGGCCGCGCGCGATGACGGGCCGGCTGGCCGCGGCTGGGCTCGGCCCAAACGGGAAGCGAAGCGGGGCGGAGAGGAAAAGGGAGATGGGCCATGTGTGGGAGGCAGGCCGAGGCGGTGCTGGCGGGCTGGGCTGGGCCAAACCGAAAGAATTCCTTTTCTTTTATTTCAAAGCATTTTCAATTGATTTTGAAACCTAATTTGAATTTAAATCAAACCACTCATCACAAAAATTTAAATGCAACAACATGAGTGCACAAACATGTTTCTACTCTTATATTTGATTTTAAGTTAATAAAAATTATTATTACTCTAAATTTGCATGCTCACAAATATATACATAAAAATCATATTTTCCTATTTTTCTTCTTTTCAAATTTTTAGGGTGTTACAGAGACATACATGTTGTATGACTGAAAGTATCCATTTCCTTACCAATTTTTTTGCTTAATAAAGAAACAAAGTAAAATGTTCATATTAATTAGGAGTACATATTATAATTAAAAAATGGAAAAGCAAATAAGGATTGCTGACCTGCTGGATCAACAGAACACGGAGGCTTGAAAGTAGAAACACCTGCAAAACAACTGGGAACAACAATACTGAAAATAAGAAAAAGTGATTCAACATTAGATAACTAAAAGCATGGAGGAAGAAAATGGAATACATGTAAGGTAAAATGATAATGGGGTGGCATTAGGTGAGGCCGCTAGTATTGGGAACAAAATGGCTTACTGAAATGGGATTAGAGACGATGGCTGGTGGTATGGCGATACTGGGTACCAGCCAGGATGTGTGGCTCGAACTGGATTTGGAGGATACATCAACCTATATATACATATAGAAGGCAATATTTTAACTGGGCAAAAGGTGAATGGTTGAAGTTATAGGGGATTGGTAATTCTGTACTTAAGAGGCGTCTGTTCGTTTCGTGGCCTTGTTCGTGAAGTAGAAGGGCGGGCCATGGCAGTAGGAGTGAGAAGACAGGGAAGAGAGGCTGCGTGAAGAGAGGCTACAGTAGTAAGCGACGGCGCTTTATTCTCCTTCTTTTTGTGGGCGGCGGCGTTTCTCAAAATCATAATGGGGCCGATTGAGTGGCGTTTCTTTTCTCGTTTCTTGAAGCGTGGAAGTCTGCAAGAGATTAGTCAAATCTACTGATTTAGCTATTATCTAAAATAGATTTGATCAAAAAAATACTAACAGACTCTGTAAAACCAAGTGGTTGAAAAGAGCGAATGAGGTGGGATGGAGAGCTACTAAATTTGGAGAGTCCGTTGGATACGTTTTTTCTTTAATAATAGCTAAATTTATCTTTAAAAAATGATTTGCCTAATCTTTGGAGATGTGCTTAGGTGGCTAGCTGGACATTGTGGGCCTAGTAGCCTATATCATAGACTATATATGGAACAGATGGATTTGGTTGGATGAAAAGATGGATGGATTTGGAATTGGTTGTTGGTATAAATAGGGAGGAAATAAAAACAAGTTTTTATTAATAACATGGCAACAACTTTTCTGTTGATCTATTTGGCTCTCAAGAAACGATGTTGTGTTTGAAAAATGCAAAACCTTTTTGCAGATCTTATTCAGAAGGACACATTGGATCCGCTTCTAGAGTCAATTACCATGCAGTATACCCTTAGTGAATGAAAGTTCATGGGACACAATGAAAACTTTTGGTGCGGCATATAACCTTAGTAACTCAATGATAGGAGTGTGCCACCGAGTCAATCATAGATTTTATCATTGTCGTTGTTATTTAATAATTGGATTGGAGTTACGGTGCAAAAAATTATTCTTAACTCTCAAATCCTAAAATTCCTATCATAGGGTGTTGAATTTTTTAGATTCAGGAATATAAAAAGCATTCCGGCCTCCAACATTCACCGAAGAATGAGTATAGCCGTTCAATACAACTCTTGGGGTACTTAGACCAAACCTAGCAGAACAAAACCCAAATAAGGTAAAGACGACAATCAATAGTGAGTCGTCAAACTAATAGTGAAGTCAAAACAATAGGCATCACTCAAATGGTGAGCCAACATGCTAAACCAAGGAGACTCAGGTCTCCACCCTTCTTTGTTGTCATGATCCCAATTTTCTAAAAATTTCGATTGCCATGACTTCCAAGCGACAACACCCTTCCTTCGGTGCCACTCTCCCTTCCTCTTTAGATAATTGTGACCATTGCCTGATCCAATGCGTCCACTTGAAGATTACCTACAAGAAGAAATTAGTATTTGTTCTTGAACACAACATCATTTCTACTCAACCACAATGCCTAGCACATTGTGGACAACCCACTATTACTGAAATTTTGTCACAAGGACTAAAACTCTTTAACTAAGAACCAAACGTCTGCGCTGTACCGTTTGGTGGTTGAATATTAGAAATTATGAACAACGAATTCCACAAAAAGCTTGGTATATGGCAATCAAAGAAGAGGTGTTGGATCGTTTCCTCTAAGGCACAAAAACTGCACTTAGCATCACCTTTCCAACCTCTTTTCAACAAGTTATCCTTTGTTAAAATCACACCTCTTTTTAGATATCAAAGAATAATCTTTATTTTTAAAGGTAACTTAGCCTTCTAGAACAAGACTTTCCCATGGATCCCTTGTTTCATCATGATATCTTTATACAAAGACTACATCGAAAAGATACCATTTTTATGTAAGTGCCAAATAAAACATCCTTACTCTCATTTAAAGTAGGAGGCAATTTTTTTTACAAGAATAGGCCAATCCTTCAGCTTCTCCCCGGTTATATTAAAGCCTGCCTAAACGAAAGTTTCAAGGGGGATGAACTTAGCACTGTAACATCCTTTCCTCTGACAATTCTATACAGAGTAGGCTACCTTAACTTTAAAGGTTTCTGGCCAACCCAAAGATCTTTCCAAAATCTAGTTGTCACACCTAGTTTTAAGAATAAAACCAGATATGCACTATATGTGAAATAAAGGAGTCAAATCTCACATATAGCCACAGATAAGTGTAACACTAAGAGACAAATGCTTAATATACATAACTCAATAGTATAAAATATACCTTAGAGAGAGCAACACAGCGAAAAGACAACTCCTAACACCGAGTGTAGACTTCACTCCAGGAACAAACTGACTGGTTGATCACAATCCTAATAACTTCAGAGACTATCTTGAGGTGTGAGAAATAGCAAGAGTGAGTCCATATCGAACTCCGCAAATATAGCAACAAGGTAGTATAGATCCCATAAACTCATGATCAATGTAACATAAATAATGTAGAGCATAAAACGGTAAACAATGAGCATGTTAGCAATCAAAAGTCATCATCTTAAATGTAAGGATTCTAAGACCGCTCGTGTCCTTGAGCAAGGCTAGTATACCAGTTTAATAAACTCTGCGCAGAGGTGTACGCTTTCACTGTGAGTCGTGATTTACCCTTTTGCCCGAGGTAGCTAATCTCTTGACCCACTTCCAAGGAAGGTCGACAGGGTTCACTATGAAGCCTTTCAAAGGTTTGTCTAACAGATTAGGACCGCTAGGTTTCATCAGTCAGTCTGTGTGATACAACCACGCAGGGATCCACAGTCTGCTTTTCCCCATTTGCGCCACAAGGGTAACCTCTAACAAGCTAGAAAATGTCCTCATACTGAGCTAAAGCCAGAGCCATATAGCCCTCACAGTTGTACTGTCAATCCCGGAGATTCTCTTACAGATAAATCCTCAAGTTGCTAAAAAGTTATTTTTATCGTTTGTTGCTTAAACATTAATCAAGTCACAAGATTATGGTCACAAACAAGAATACCCAAGCTATACTTGCCTTAAATCAAGATCCTTTCTCTGATCCAAATCTTCAATTAATAGCTTCTTGAATCTCCACGTAAATCTCACCGACTGGACTTGATCAATAAATCACCACACACGCATCGAGCAATCATACACGAAGCAAACAATGAATAATAATTAGAACAGTACACCAACATCAAGAAAACATGTTTAAAAATCTATAAAAATATTCTACACGTCACTACGATCACACAAACACGAATTTCACCGAAATCAGATTTAAAACGCAAAAGTTATGAATTAAACCATATTTTCTTTAATAAAATAATAACTTAAATCTAACCACAAATTTTAAAAGTGATAAACATGTATAACAGTAGGAAGAACATATAGAGTACGTAATTATGAATCTAACGCAAGTTGAATGGGTTAAATCGGAGCTAAAACATAAAAACAGTGGTGATCCATTGCTAACTATAGGTCACATATTTCAATCGTATTTTTGGATTTGTTTTTCTATAAGAAAAACGGCCATAATACGTGCATGACGCGATGATTAGGTCATCAAACTAGCAAGTAATTGGAGCAGGGGCAGCACGCACGGTTCGTGGCTGGTGGTGCATGGCCGGTATCTGGATGATCGTCTTCTTCAACAGAGGACATGGGGTTGTGTATCTCGATCTCGCGAGCTCGGCGGGGCATCGGGGATGGCCGCGAAGGCTCAACGTACAGCAGCGCTGATCTTAGCTAGGCGGCTTGGCAAGTTTGGCGAGCATGTACGCATCATAGAGAGCGAGAAGGAGAGAAAACATACACCTGTGGATTTTGACGGCGGTGAAACACCAAACAGCGTCGATGGCGGCGGCAACGGAGTTGCGGTCGTGTAGATCGTCGTGCGGCAGCGAGGATTTGCGGCGGCGGCACGAGAGCACCGGAGGACGCAGCGGCTGTTGCGAAGAGATCGGGAAAAGGGAGGCGATGTGTGCTGCATCGCTTTTATACATTGGCTTGTTCCAAAGATGGAAAGGTGGAGATCAACAAGGATCCGGGCTTGTAGTTATTTGGCCTGCTGCGCTGCGTTGCTGGCTCATCTACGGAGGCAAAACAGGCCAGCACAGGAAGCAAACAAAAGCAATCAGAGAAGACCATGTTTATTTTCCCTTGTTTATTTCTGAAAACCGATTTTTCCAAAGTCTTTCAAATCCACTTAAACATTCAATTTTTAATTCA
The DNA here is from genome assembly GCA_038087645.1 of Saccharum hybrid cultivar R570. NCBI lineage: Eukaryota > Viridiplantae > Streptophyta > Magnoliopsida > Poales > Poaceae > Saccharum > Saccharum hybrid cultivar. Next base: position 10,524,079 of record JAQSUU010000327.1, read on the forward strand.
GTTTCGAGTTTAGTCAAGATTTATACATCACAATAAAAATAATGCACCAGCATGAATACTTAAACATGTTTCTACACCCTATTTTAAATTTTAATTTAATGAAAATATTTATTTTCCTATGTTCCCATGAACACAAAAATACAAAGTTAAATAATTTTAGATCTATTTCTAAATGAGCAAATTTTAGGGTGTTACACTAGTTTGGTTCCCACTATTAACTTTGAATTTTCCCTTCTCTAGGAAACGATCTTAAGTTCAACTTCAGATATCTTAAATAGCTACTGTTTTATATTTTCTATTGTTCTTATATGTAATTTTGTGATGTTTGATAGACCCATATATTTGTTACTGTTATTATGTACGTGGAGCTGGAGGAGTCCCAACTCCCAAGACCCAAACATGCCTTTATATATGGACAGCGGAGCAGTCAGGCAGCTGGATTGTAAGGCATGTTGCCAGGCAGCAGGCAGCAACATGCCTTTGTGACTGCTCCACGCGCGCCCCTTGCGAGTTGCTTGCTACTAGGCTTTACAATCCAGCTCCATGGCCTCGTTCGGCTGTCTGTGGCTGATGGCTGAGGCTGATTTATTATGAGAGAAAAATACTGCTGGTTGACTGGTGGCTGGTGGCGGGTGCTGAACTAGTATGAGAGAAAAGTACTGCTACCTGACTCCATCACCGCCGTCACCAGTCACCACCACCATGAAGAATCCTTGGCTTCTATCCCTCGTCCTCCTCCTAGCCGTGTCCTCGTCGCTGCCTCTAACCACCGCCCTGTGGCGGCCGCTGCGTTTCCCTGCCGCAGGGCAGTCGCCTGTGGAGTGCGTCGGCGACGGCGTCTACGCTGCTAACAGCACCTACCAAGCCAACCTCCGTCGCGTCGCCGCCCTCCTCCTAACCGAGGTCTCCGCCACGCCCGGCCACTCTTACGCGACCCGTGCCGTCGGGTACTGGCCGAACCGGTTGATGGCCAGCTCCCTTTGCTGGCGCGACTACCGCTGCGCCGACTGCATCGCCGGGGCCTTCCTGGAGGTGGAGAGAGCGTGCCCGTACCGCAGGGAGGCCTTGTTTTCCAATCGAAACTGCACGCTCGAACTTGCCGAGATCCGCATCTTCGGGACTGGTGGCATCTTCCGTGAGTTCTTCTGGCCTTCTGCCATGCTTCGTAAGTTTTCGTATACAAAAAGTCTTGCCGGTTTTTCAATTTTAACAGCTTTGCTTATAGGGAGCTTTGCCATGCCACCTATAAATTTGTGGCAACCGAGTGAGTGGCCCGGGATTGAAATTTGGAGATTTGTATCGTCACACAATAATAGCCTAAGTTAGTGGAATGTAGCTATACAGATCAGGAGCAGGCTAAGCTAATGTCTGTATGTGTTCAGACTTGTTTTGGCATGTGTTAAATTTCTTTTAGCTTTGTCCTGCTAACCTGTGTGCATTCTCGAATGCAACGGTCAGAATTCATATTCCATTGTTTAAATGAATATATAAGTTCGCTTTCTTTCTTGCCCAGCACCTCAAATTTATCATTGCCTACATTCAAGTGTTTTAACTCAATGGCTATATACATTCATTCGTGGATGTAAAAAAATGTTTTAACTTAAACACTTTAGGAACTAATGTTCACTTACATATGCATTAACTGAGGTTCTTGTGTGTTTCATTTCAGACGGGAACATACTGAAACAAGTCATGGCTTCGGGATTGGTATTTCAAGCAATTGGATTTGGTTGCCTTTTCTTCTTGCTATTTCAGGAATGGCGCAGCCGGAAAAGAGGCACTTTGATGTAAGGCCACATTTAAAAGCTAAAACACAAGATTGACCGATCCCATATCTCGTTCTTAATTGAAATACTTCCTATTGGATCCATAAAAAATTTCTGAAATACAGCTCGTATCTTTTAGAAGCAAATGATTTGATTTTTTTTTATCAAAATGCCACACCTTTAGCTTGGAGTTTCAGAGGGCAATTTGCTTGATTTCAAACACTAACAAGATCTCTGGTTCTCCTAACAATGCTTAAGGAAAGGTAAAACTAGAGATTGGAAAACCTAAGAAAATAATAACCGGAGAGATAGATATAGATAGGAGGCTACCCTAACCAGCCATTTTGGATGGTTGGAGTAGCCTCGTGTGTGTGTGTGTGTGTATATATATATATATATATATATATATATATATATATATATATATATATATATATATATATACTCTTTTATCTAATAATAAAGAGACAAAATTTCCTTCTCTTTTTTGGTTTTATTATTTTGGTCTGACCTCACTAGCTGCCTAGCTACTACTCGTGATGGATGTCTTATTTGCGTCGTGTGAGTCCAGTTTTATATTTGTGCGCGTACATGACGTGAGAGTCCAGGTTTGCCTCAGGCAGCATGAGTCCAGTTTGGATTCGGGTTTGGTTTGCGTGTGTGCGTAAGTTTAGGATTACGTCCAGATTTTTTTTTTGTGTGCGGTATCCACTTCAATCTTCGCTTTTACCTCTCGTCCTATTTTCAATGGAATCGAGATACAGTAGAACCAAATCGAGACCAAATTAAAGATGCATGTTGCTAATTTAAAAACGAATCGAGATGTAATAGGACCAAATCAAGATCAAATTAAAAACGAGTCGAGATGCAATAGGACCAAATCGAACCAACTTGCTTGCAGGAACTGTTGGCGTAATTCTGTCATGACAGTGTGCACTGAAGCCTGACTAAACGCTTGGGCGGGAAAAGCCGGAGTTTGAATCAGGTGGATGGAGATCGTGGTGACCGCGCTCTGGGAACGACACAGTCAGACAGTTGCATTCTCTACACCTTGTATCGTTTTTATTTGCAGTTGCAGTGTGTGTGCCTTTGTGTTATGGGCTGGTATATAAATCTCAGACTTCGGTGTGTGTAGTGTGTCAAAAAAACCACCCTGTAATCATGAGATCATTTTGCTAATCTAAGTGAAAAAGGGCACTGTCTCCCGGTGGTCAGCCGGGCAGTTGCCGCGTTCCCCATCTCGTTCTTGCGTGATCTGAATCTGTTCTTCATTTTCTTCCCATTTTAGGCTAGCTACTTGTCAATTGGGCTGTGATTTGTGTGCTTCTAAACCAACATTTGGTATCGGAGCTACAATCACACGCTCGATCCACCAGTTCTTGCGAGGATGAGCGAGACATCTCGCTCAGGCGGCGGCGGTTCCGGCGGTGGGGGTGGAGGTGGCGGCGGCGAGCGGTACCACTATCCACCGTTGATGGGTGTCAACTACACGAGCTGGAGCATTCATGTGCAAGCAATTATGGAGGATCAAGGCGTGTGGGAGGTGATCGAGCCATCGGAGGAGGCGACGGTGGAGGATCAGGCGTCAGCGGCGGTGAAGTCGGTGAAAGACAAGAAAGCCAAGGTGCATCTTCTCCAGTGCTTACCGGATGACTTGTTGATGCAAGTGGCGAAGAAGAAGACGGGGAAGGAGGTTTGGGAGTGTCTCAAGGAGCGATTTGTGGGAGCAGATCGTGTACGAGATGCAAGATTACAAACTTTGAAGAGCGAATTTGATGCGTTGCGGATGAAGGACGATGAGGGGATTGATTCATATGCAGGCAAGATCTCGGCGATGTCGGTGAGGTATGGGAATCTGGGAGGCACCCTGGATGATTAGGCCATGGTGAAGAAGTTATTCGACACCGTGCCTGAGAAGTACATCACTGTGGTAGCGGGAATTGAGCAGTTTTTCGATCTGAAGAAAGTCGCCTTTGAAGAGGCGTTTGGTAGACTGAAGGCCTTTGAGGAGAGGATCCAGCGGGGAGCTGGAGGATCCAAGGGTGATGGCGGGCAGCTGTTACTCACTCAGGCCGAATGGGAAGCTCAACAGAAGAAGTCCGGCGGGGAGAACTCCGGGAAGGGGAGATCGCAGGACAGGGGAGTCGAGGTCGTGGCCGAGGTCGCGACGGGCATGGCCGTGGCCGTGGTGGGTGTGGAGAGGCGCCAGATAGGGAAGGCGGGGCCAAGCGTGACAAAAGCCATATAAAATGCTTCAAGTGTCACAAGAGTGGTCATTATGCAAACCGGTGTCCAGGCGGAGAGGAGAAGAAGGGAGATGAAGCTCATCATGCTCGAGTGGACAACTATGAGCGTGCGTTGATGCTCGCGGTCATGGAGTTATCGGAGCCGCAGGAGTTCACGCAAGGGGCAGTCACTGGGTTGCAGCACAATGCTGTGTTCTTGGATGAGAGAAAGGTGATGCCCGAGCTGCATCTCATTGGTGGTATGAATAAGTCAGACAGTCTCTGGTACTTGGACAACGGGGCCAACAATCACATGTCTGGTGATGCTGTGAAATTTCAAAACCTTGACAGGAGTGTGGTTGGCAAGGTCAGGTTTGGGGATGGATCTGCAGTGGAGATCAAGGGAAAGGGAACACTTGTGTTTCAGTGTAAGAGTGGGGATCAATGGTTGTTGCATGATGTGTATTTCATACCGAAGCTAAAAAGAAACTTGATCAACTTGGGACAACTAACTGAAACAGGACACAGGGTGACCATGGATGATGACTGGTTGGAGGTGTTTGACAAGAGAAAGGAGAAGCTGGTGATGAGGGTCAGTCGAGCTGCAAATCGACTGTACCAGGCTGAACTGAAGAATTCAGAACCAATTTGCATGTTAGCAAAGGGTTCAGATGAGGCTTGGTTGTGGCATGGCAGACTTGGCCGTGCAAGCTTTCATTCACTTAAGCAACTCACAGGAAAATCCATGGTGGGTGGTGTTCCTATGATTGATCATGTAGAAGAGATCTGTCAGGCTTGTTTGGCAGGAAAGCAAACAAGGCTATCATTCCCAAGGAAGGCACAGTGGCGTGCAAGCAAGCCTTTGGAGTTACTACACATTGATTTGTGTGGACCTATCTCACCTGAAACAGCAGGAGGTAACAAATATTTTATGCTAATAGTTGATTATTGCTCTAGAATGATGTCTGTTTACATGCTCAAGTCTAAAGATGAAGCTAGTCATGCATTTGCTAAGTTTAAGGCTATAGCAGAAAACAGTCTAGAGCATAAGATCAAAACAGTTAGATCAGACAGAGGAGGAGAGTTCTTAGCTGTTTCTTTCAGAGATATTTGTGAGCAAGCTGGGATCAGTAGGCAGTTCATTGCACCATATACACCACAACAAAATGGGGTGGTTGAAAGGAAAAATAGAACTGTCATGAATATGTCTAGATCTATGATGAAAAGCATGGGAGTGCCAGGGAGGTTTTGGGGTGAAGCTGTGAGGCACTCAGTATACTTGTTGAATAGGTTACCAACCAAGGCTTTGGGAGATAAAACTCCACATGAGGTGTGGACTAGGAAGAAGCCACACCTTGGTCATCTCAAGGTATTTGGCAGTGTAGGACATGTGAAAAATACATTGCCACACTTGAAGAAATTAGATGACAGGAGCACTCCAATGATTTATTTTGGAGTAGATGAGGGATGCAAAGCTCATAGGATGTATGATCCTCAAACTAACAAGCTGGTTGTAAGCAGAGATGTAGTTTTTTGTGGAGAGCAGGAGCTGGAAATGGAAGGCAAGCAATGAATTCTCTGAAGATGCAGACTTCACTGTAGAACAACAAGAACAATTCATAACACAGACTGTGGGAACTGTTGGTACACATGGAGATGTTGCTGATGATACTCAACATGATGATGGTGGTCTACACAGTCCACATCAAGGATCAACAAGTATTGTTGGATCAAATGGTGGAGAGGGAGCAGATGGTATTGTGAATGAGATAGGTTCAGATAATGCAGGAACTGAACATCATTCAGTCACTGTTCCTAAACCGGCAACAGAGATTGTTGAGTCTGGTACAGCAAATGGTGCACAGTCAGCAGGAGGATCTGGTTGGGATCAACAGTCTGATGAACCAGGCTTTGACAGTGATGGTGATGAGGAGCCACTGAAGTTCAGAAGTTTGAATGAAGTATATGAGGAAACTAGTGAAGTTGAACTATCATCAGATTCAGAGTTGGGTGCATTGCTAGCACTGGTGGAAGAACCATCCACATACAAAGAAGCTGCAGAAAATGTGGAGTGGGTAGCTGCTATGGACAGTGAAATACAATCCATATGCAAGAATGGAACTTGGGAGCTTGCAGAGTTGCCATCTGGACATAAACCTATTGGGCTAAAATGGGTTTACAAACTGAAAAGAAATTCAGAAGGTGAAATTGTGAAGCACAAAGCTAGGTTGGTAGCAAAGGGATATGTGCAGAAGCAAGGTGTGGATTTTGAAGAAGTGTTTGCACCAGTGGCTAGACTTGATACTATAAGATTGATCTTGGCTCTTGCTGCAAATAGAGGATGGCAGATTCACCACCTTGATGTAAAATCTGCATTTTTAAATGGAGAACTTGAGGAAGAAGTATATGTCTGTCAACCAGAGGGCTATGTGCAAAAGGGAAAGGAGAAGATGGTACTCAAGCTTAGCAAAGCATTGTATGGCTTGAGGCAGGCTCCAAGAGCTTAGAATATCAAGTTGGATAAAAGCTTGAGAAAGCTTGGGTTCAGCAAGTGCCCAAGTGAAGCAACTGTTTATAAGAGGGGCAGTGGGAAGGATGCAGTGGTACTTGGTGTTTATGTTGATGATTTGATTGTGAAAGGAGAGAATCCAGTTGAGATTGAGAAATTCAAGAAACAAATGACATGTGAGTTTGACATGAGTGATTAGGGGCTGTTGTCTTTTTACCTTGGGATAGAGGTGAACCAGCAAGAAGATCACATAACAATCAAACAACCTATGCAAAGAAAGTACTAGCACAATTTGGCATGGCAGATTGCAATGCAACAAAATTTCCCATGAGTCCTGGGATTAAACTGGATGAAGATAAACAGGGAACTCCTATGGATGCAACTGAGTACAAGAAGGTGATTGGTTGCCTCAGATATTTACTTCATACTAGACCAGATATGTGCTTCTCAGTGGGTATGGCTAGTAGGTATATGGAGAGGCCAACACTAATGCATCAAAGAGCAGTCAAACAGATTCTAAGATATTTGAAAGGAACTGTTGACTATGGTTTGGTGTATACTCAGGAAGGGAAACAAGAGATGTTGGTGGCATACTCTGACAGTGATCATGCAGGTGATGTAGTTGGGAGAAGAAGTACAGGAGGGATGGTTTTTTATCTCAATGAGAGCTTGATCACTTGGAATTCTCACAAGGAGAAGACTGTTGCTCTATCCTCTTGTGAATCAGAGTACATGGCAGCTACAACAGCAGCAATGTAGGGTTTATGGCTGAGAAGGCTGTTGTCGGAGATCACTGGACTGCCACCACAAACTGTAAAACTGTTTGTTGACAACAACTCGGCAATTGCACTAATGAAGAATCCAGTGCTTCATGGGAGAAGCAAACATATAGATACGAAATATCACTTCATTAGGCAGTGCATTGAGAGAGGTCAGTTTCTAGTGAAGAGGGTGAGTACTAAAGGTCAGAAAGCTGATGCTCTGACAAAACCTTTGCCAGCGGTGAAGCTAGGTGTGATGAGTCACTTACTTGGTGTTCGTGACCTTGGTGGATGTCAGAATTAGGGGGGAGAATTTTGGCGTAATTCTATCATGACAGTGTGCACTGAAGCCTGACTAAACGCGTGGGCGGGAAAAGCCGGAGTTTGAATCAGGTGGATGGAGATCGTGGTGACCGCGCTCTGGGAACGACATAGTCAGACAGTTGCATTCTCTACACCTTGTATCGTTTTTATTTGCAGTTGCAGTGTGTGTGCCTTCGTGTTATGGGCTGGTATATAAAGCTCAGACTTCGGTGTGTGTAGTGTGTCGAAAAAACCACCCTGTAATCGTGAGATCATTTTGCTAATCTAAGTGAAAAAGGGCACTGTCTCCCGGTGGTCAGCCGGGCAGTTGTTGCGTTCCCCATCTCGTTCTTGCGTGATCTGAATTTGTTCTTCATTTTCTTCCCATTTTAGGCTAGCTACTTGTCAATTGGGCTGTGATTTGTGTGCTTCTAAACCAACAAGAAATCGACTTCTCATGCCTCGCGCCGGACAAATCTCATTGAAGACGCCCATTGCTTCCCAAATGCCACCGAGCTCAACCAACAAATATTTATAAATCGGATGCCCACTACCTCAACTTCACCTCACCTCGCAAAATCATAGCGTACCGACCATGGAATTCCCTAATAGGGGAAGTGTGCAGTTCACCTCGGCCCCGGTAGGTCAAACTCGGGCAGTGATGGAACAAGAACGACGACGCAGGTTCTCTGATGCGGGCAATACGCAATGCTTTGGCAGCGCTCGAGCAGACATGCAATTTGATATATTTTTTTTGTCCTCTGACAATCATCACCAAGCATTTAATATCGTTGGGCGGATCGCTGCAAGGAGTCCGACGACGACCGCCCTGCATCCTACTAGATGCGGTTCGTCGCCCGACAAAGTAGGTAGTCGCGTGCCCAGACTCATCCAGTCCTAGTTTGTGGTCGTGGCAGAGCAGATGCTTGACGGCAGAGACCTGGGCAAAGACGGAGGAGATGCAGGCGGCCGTGCCCACAGCTTGTGCACAGCTTGGCTGCTCGGCCAGTTGATGGCCACGTCTCTGCCCACCAGCGTCTCGGTCGTCACGGACGGGTCTCCGCCCTAACACCGATGGGTGGCAGGAGATCCTCCCACGGCAGGAGACGCAACCAACGACCGTCTCTATTGAGCATCGCCAAAAGTAGCTACCGCAGGTACGGAGGATTCCCGTAGAGCTTCGCGACAGATGCTTTAACTGTCTTTCCTACTTGCATCGTGTCGCAACGTGCCGGTTGCCACGACGTTGCCTGTGGTGCCACGGCTGCTGCCACCTCTCCAGGGATTGCAAGTGGCTCAGGTCTACGAAGTCGGCGATGAAGGGTGGCAACTTGTCACGACACTCTACTCGTGGCGACCCTCCGGCCTTCCAGATGCCACACGGCGGTTCACCGAGCTCAAATGGGGCCGTGCAAGGGGCCATGGGGGTGCCGATAGCACCTACTGACTGTAAGTGCATCTAGCCCTTTAGTGGATTTTGGTGAATTGAATGATGACACAATTAAAGATCTAACAGGTTTGCGAAGTGTTGAACAGAAAATTGAGTATTGCATACACTTGTGGATTATGAAATGAGAAGTATATATAGGTTCAACAAGAAGGCAAACCAGATGATATTCCACATATTAAGCTTGATTGATCTCAACATTCATATCAAGAAGATATTTAAAGCAATAAGGATCACTATATTGAAGAAATGGTTTTATCAATGGATGCTTAATATGATGTGACTTGAGTATGGCTCGATAGGGTGAAGATAGCAAGGAAAGGGCTTCGAGGGACTAAGTATTCTTTTGGCCTTGAGTTTAGGATATGACGCACTATAAAGAGGGATACAAATTTAGTTGGTTTGAGGAAGATAGAGTGCTTAAGTATTAAAATTAAATCATAAGAGAGATACTCTAGCACTTCACGAGCACGTAGAATATTTTTGTGACCTTAGATGTCGGAAGTGCCGATGTATGTCGAAACTCCCGACGGTCAGAAGTGTTGACTCGCGCCAGAACTCCTGACGTTCAGTCACTTGCTCGCACAGTGACTATGGACGTCAGCAGTGCTGACGTTCGTCAGCAGTTCTGACCGTTGACAGTGCTAACGTTTGTAGGTAATTCTGACCGTCGGCAGTGCTGACGTTCATCGACAGTTCTGACGCCTGACCCTCTGGTTGGCTTAGCTGCGCGCTCGCGTCGGCAGTGCCGACATTCGTCGGTAGTCCCGACGTATGTTAGAACTTCCAACGTTGACCTTCACGCAGGGACTTTGACCTTGGCTTTTAGTTAAGGTCAGAAGTCCCGAGATCTGCGTCGGCAGTGCCGACGTAGATCTGAACGGTCAGATTTCTACTACGAGTATAAATAGCTTCCTCCTCATTTCTAACCGTTACCCACTCACTCTCTCACGCCCCAACTTCAGAGAAGTGCCTCCTAGTACCCAAAAGCCTCTCTTTTCTCTCCTCTTTACTCCTAACTTCAAATCTTGAAAGATTTTGAGTTGAGAGAAGGGATTTAGTGAGAGAAACATCGAAGAAACCTTGAGCACTTGATTTCTTCGTCAAGCCGGTTGGATTTGTGTCTGTTACTCTTGGAGCAAGGCTCCTAGCTGGCTAGGCATCACCCGAAAGCTTGCCAATTTGTGTGGCAGCCCCGGGAGGTTTGTAATCACCTCAATCAACTAGTGAAATCACCCCTCATCTCAAGAGTTCATTCTCTTGACTTGAGAACGAGAAAAGGGTTGAAAGAGACCCAAAGCCTTTTTGGCAACCTTAACAACGTGGACATAGACAAGCCTTAGTGGCGAGCCGAACCACGGGATAAATCGGTGTCTCACTTGTGTTCTTGTGATTTGCATTGCTATACTTGTATTTGTGGTGATTCTAGGGTTTGGTCCTGATCTACGTTTGGAGGCATCTTGGCATCAAGGAAGTGAGCTAACATCTTCACCTTACCACTAGAAAGTGGGGTTGTAAGTTATTGGCTTCATAAAGTTTATTTGAGCACTTGTAGTTCATTCCCCGTAGGCGTCGGTGGTTCTGACAATTTGCGTCGGAACTTCTGACGACGTCGGCAGTTCCGACTCAAACTGTCAGGACTTCCGACAGTTGATGACAAGTGACTTTAAGTTTTATGTAGAATTTTTAGATACGCCTATTCACCCCCTCTAGGCGACATCAAGGTCCTTACACCGATGACGACGCGACCGCCATCGCCACCGGAGTAAGCCGACGAGGGACATGAGCAGGGTCATTTCATTTTTTAACGTTGTTTTTGATGATTTGGGACCCAATGATATTTGATCTTGCAAATCACTATATATATTGACATTTAACTCTTACTTATAATAAACAAATATTTTTATTACTAAGTTATTGGTTTTAATTAGACATAAATTATTATTATTATTATTATTATTATTATTATTATTATTATTATTATTATTATTATTATTATTATTATTATTATTATTATTATTATTATTATTATTATTATTATTATTATATATGAATCAGCTGATTACCTAACTAAGGAAACTTCCGTCAATCTAATAAAAATAAATGTTTCTTTAAACTATTTGCACATGCCAATGCAAATATCTATGTCGTCGGCATATAATAGTGCAACTCCTAATAAGACTGACACGTGAAAATCGAGACATGACTAACCCTTGCCCATTTTAATAAGATATTAAAATTACATATTCTTATGAATCCTCAAAATAAGCCATAAAATTTGATATCTAACTCTATCAAAAAAACATCGAGCCCATTCGTTTGCGAGCCTGTTTTCATAAATGAGTCCATTCGTTTGTGATTGCCACAACAATCACTAACAATATCAGAAGTAGCACCTATACAAATTAAGCTGTCGTGGCCGTTAAAGCTGTGCAGTAAGCTGAAGCGAACAAATCAAATATATGATTGTTTTTTCCTTCTATTACAACGCACGGACATGTTTGCTAGTCTTATTTATAAGCCTATTACATATCCTAACATACCTTTAGATATTTAGGCTGAATCATTTAACGTCAGGGGCGAAATGGTCCATCTTAAGATCAGTGCATCTGATGACCACGAACTCTTCACAATTTTGCTTTGCCTCGACGCAATTTTCGCGATGACGCCACGTGCCGCCTCCCGTTCCCGCTAGAACTCCAACCGGGTTTTAAGACCCAAACAAAAAAAAACCATCCGCCGATGGTTTTGAGGCCGAAATCACCAAACTCCCTAAAGAAGCATATAGGCTACGCCTCCTCCACGGTCTCGACATGTTTCACCTTCGTCCTCGATCACCCGATCACCAATTTCCTCTGGCGCCTCTGCTTGACTTGGTTAACCACTGTCTTGACTTGGTCAACACGGTCTGACTCCTCATGTACTCTTACTTGTCAATGTCTATCAGCCACCCACGGTCAGTCTTTCGATTTTGGTCCCTTGATTTAAGCCTCACGTCCATCCTTCACTGCTCTCGGTCCGTCTGTACGACACGTCTCTACCCTTCTCCATGGCTATTGACCGTCTTTGTGCTCCACACCTGCAAACCAACACAGCCAAGAGACATGTTGCACACACAATCACGCCATAGTTAGTCTCCAAACTCAACCAAAGCTAATCATCTCCTGACAATCACTTATCGCAACTCGATATATAAAGACACATATCAAACTTATGTTCGCAAAACATAATTACATCTCTGTTTTATCCTTGAAACATTATGGATTTCTAGAAAAAAAACATACCTTAATGCTTGAATCTATGAGTGTGTGGCAAAAGACGATCGAGTTATGTGGTCAAAGTCGTTGCCGGCCGGCTCCACTATCCTGAGGTTAGTAGCCAAAGTTGTCCACCAGAAGCCTGCTGGTGACAACTGACAAGTGACACCACGCGCCATTTCCTACACCCATATAGCAACGCCATTATTCAGCGTTTCCCGGCTATATATGCGTGTAATCTCCACCGCCGCTAGCTACCAATTTATCATTCACCACCATGAAGATTTACTCTCATGATCTCATCTCGTTGCCCTCCTCGTTTGCCACGTGGTACTACAATGGATGTGTTTTCCTAAAATTTTTTATCTTCTACAATAAAAGATCATCTTTAGACATATGGAGTCCTAAATGTAGAAAAAAAACTAATTGCACAGTTCTCGGAGAAATCACGAGACGAATCTTTTAAGCCTAATTAGCCTATGAAAATCCGTAAGTGCTATAGTAACTCTCATATGCTAATAATAGATTAATTAGTATTATTTGATTCGTCTCGTAGTTCCTGACAGGTTCTATAATTTATTTTTTTATTAATATCCGAAATTCCTCCCGACATTCTTCATACACATCTGATCTGACACCTAGAAAATTTTCTTCTCCCCGACTAAACTGTTAGCTAAACCATAGCACTAGTTAGTTATCAATCTTTGTTCAGTTAAGATTTAGAGTCAGGCTAGAAGATCGTGCAAGAACGGAGGCGTGCTCGTGCTTGACACGGTCTGGTCCAGTCGGTCAGGCGCGCCACGGTGCGTGCTGCAGCGTGTGGTGCACGTCGCACAAGAACGGCGTGGCACACGGTGTGTAGCGTGGCGCGGGGGATACGCGGAGGCATGTTCCGTGATCTCCTTATGTACCCCTATATATATATATCAAGAAATAAGACCGAGAAAAGCGCGACAGTTGGCGGCAACAAAACCCTAGTCTCTCGTGTTTCCAATCTATCTCGTCGCGGTCACCATCGTGACGCCGCCGGCGTGTTCTAGCTAGCGCTGATCATTGCTTGTTCTATCAACTGGTATCGGAGCCTCGTCGATCATTGCTTGAGGGTGCTGGTGCCGGCGAGAATAGGAGAAGAAGGAAGCAGGGTGGTTGAGTTCACCGGAGAAGGAGGCAGGAAGCCGGAGTCGCCGAGATGAGCGGGTCGCAAGGAGACAAGGAGGCCATGGAGAAGGCGTTCAACCAGGCGGCTGGCAATCTTATCTGGCCGATGTTGACGCGCACAAATTACCAAGAGTGGTCATCACATGTCCAGTGCAATCTCGAGGGGATGTTCCTCTGGGATGCGATCGAGGATGCGAAGGTTGAGCGGCGCCGGGACAGATTGGCTCTAGGAGCCATGCTCCGCGGTGTGCCAACAGAGATGCACTCCATGTTGCTCAAGAAGAAGAATGCCAAGGAGGCATGGGAAGCAATCAAGACCATGCGCTTGGGAGCCGATCGTGTGAAGGAGGTGAACGCCCAAAAGCTTCTGACTGAATTCGAGCAGATCGCGTTCAAGCCGGGAGAAGATATAGATGAATTTGCAATAAGGATCTCAAAGATTGCCACATATTTGGAAGGCTTAGGAGAGAAGATTGATGACACCCGCGTGGTGAAAAAGTTCCTCCGAGTAGTGCCGGCACGCTACAACCAGGTAGCAGTCACCATCGAGATGTTTTGTGACATGAAGACGCTAACCATCGAGGAGCTCGTGGGTCGCCTAAGGGCGGCTGAAGATCGCTTCGAACCCTCAGTGGAGCAGGTCACAGAGAAGATGCCGAAGCTCCTGTTAACTGAAGAGGAGTGGATGGCAAATAATAAAAGCCGTATGGTGCAGGAATCGTCCTCGACGTCGAGTCAGAAAGGCGGCGGCGGTCGCTATGTCCACAAGGACAAGGGTGGAGCACGCGGCGGCGGTGACGCGCGTGACTCAGGACCGAGGCTTACATCTATGGGGACACCGAGGCGCAAGGGGCGGTGTAACAAGTGCAAGATATACGGGCACTTTGCTAGAGAATGCAAGACCAAGCCTAAGGAGGAGAAGCAGGAGGCTGCTCACCACGTCGCGGCTGATGTCGAGACAGGAGCACTGCTGGTTGCTCAGGTGTGCAGCGTGACGCACACACAGCCAGCGACCGCGCACGAGGTGTTCTTGAGTCAGAATAGGGTGTTCCCGGCCGAGTACAATGAAGGGGCCTGGATACTTGATACGGGTGCCACGAACCACATGACGGGGAATCGTGATGCACTGGCGAGCCTGGACGAGATGGTGCGCGGATCCGTGCGTTTCGGTGACGGGTCTACGGTGGATATCCAAGGGATCAGCGCCGTGGCAATTGCTGGCAAGAACAACGAACATCGGGTGCTCACCGAGGTATACTTTATCCCATCTTTGCGATGCAACATTGTAAGTCTTGGACAGCTGGAAGAAGCAGGATGCCGTGTCGAGATCGACAATGGCATCTTGGAGGTTTATGAGCGTCGACAGGCTGTGCATCAGCAGCTTGGCATTCTGATCAGGGCAGAAAGGAGGAACAGGCTGTACGTGATGAAGCCGAACCTGACCAAGCCCATGTGCTTGTTATCCAAGATGGAGGAGATGGCGTGGCTATGGCACGCCAGATACGGGCACCTGAACTTTAGGGCCCTGAAGGATCTTGCGTCGAAACAAATGGTGGAAGGTTTGCCCCGGATTCGTGGGGTTGAGCAGGTGTGCGACGGATGTGTAGTGGGCAAGCATCATAGACGGCCGTTCCCTCGGGCGTCGACACATCGAGCATACACTGGACTTGAACTAGTCCATGGTGACTTGTGCGGGCAGATCACACCACCTACGCCCGGAGGCAAGTCATATTTTCTTTTAATTGTTGATGACTTCAGTCGATTCATGTGGCTTGAGTTATTGTCAACAAAGGATGAAGCTCTGGTGTATTTCAAGAAGATAGTTCTGGTAGCAGAAGTGGAGTCAGGATGTCGCTTAAAAGCTTTCAGAACAGATTGTGGAGGTGAGTTCAACTCACGTGCCTTCATGACTTATTGTAGTGATCGTGGCGTGAAGCACAATACGACCATACCCTACACTCCTCAGCAGAACGGAGTGGTCGAGCGCCGAAATCAATCCGTAGTGGAGATGGCACGTTGCTTGCTGAAAGCAATGAGAGTTCCGGCCAAGTTCTGGGGAGAGGCTGTAAAGACAGCCGTGTATCTTCTGAATCGAGCACCAACTAAGAGCTTAGATGGGAAAACGCCGTATGAGGCTTGGTATGGACGAAAGCCTAGTGTCAAACACTTACGCACATTTGGGTGCACTGCATTTGCTAAGAAGTTGGGACCCGGGGTCAATAAGCTTGCTGATAGATCAATACCAGGGGTGTTTTTGGGATATGAGCCAGGTGCCAAAGGGTACCGTGTCTATGATCCAGCTAGAGATAAGCTAATGGTTGCTAGAGATGTTATATTCGATGAAAAGCGGCCGTGGAATTGGGAGGAGCAACGCAGCAGTGTGGGCGATGAAGTTTCAGCACCTGACACCTTTATTGTTCAGTATTCAGATACTGTACCTAGTCCGACAACAGACCAGGATACAGGATTGGATGTCGATTTCAGTGGTGCACCGTCTCCACCCGTGTCTGCTGCCTCAATTCCACCCGAGGGCGAGATGGGTGGGTCACCACCACATACTCCAATCTCTAGTACAGCCTCACAGCCAGCACACCAAATGCAATGGGCAACACCTCCATCTGATGCATCTTCAGGTTCAGATGAAGCACCAAGCCGATTCAGAACAGTGAGTGACTTGCTGGACTCTACAGATATTGTGGAGAATTTTGAGTACAGTGCACTGTGTTTGACTGCTGTTGGTGAACCTAGTTCAGTGGAGGAGGCCATGACTAAGGAGTGTTGGAGACAAGCCATGAAGGCTGAGATGAAGGCCATAGAAGAAAACAGGACTTGGGATGTCAGTGATCTGCCCAAGGGGCAGAAAGCTATTGGCTTGAAGTGGGTTTTCAAGTTGAAGAAGGACCCTGATGGCAAGGTAGTTAAATACAAAGCAAGGCTAGTTGCCAAGGGTTATGCTCAAGTGCAGGGAGTGGATTTTGAAGAAGTATTTGCACCTGTTGCCAGGATTGAAACAGTGAGAGTGCTGCTTGCTTTAGCTGCAAGAGGAGGATGGGAAGTACATCACATGGATGTAAAATCAGCCTTCCTCAATGGTGATTTGTCAGAATCAGTATTTGTGAAGCAACCTCCTGGTTTTATTGTAGGCAAAGGTGACAAAGTACTGAAACTCAGAAAGGCATTGTATGGCCTAAGATAGGCTCTAAGGGCATGGAATGCTAAGTTAGATAAAGAGCTTATTGCTCTTGGTTTCATCAAGAGCAAGTTGGACCATGCTGTGTATAGAAGGAGCAACAAAAACTCTTTTCTCATTGTGGGGTGTATGTTGATGATCTGATCATCTCAGGGCCAAATGTGAGAGACATTGTGCAGTTTAAATTTGAGATGAAGAAAAAGTTCAGCATGAGTGATATGGGGCTTCTTAGCTACTACCTGGGCATTGAGGTGAAGCAAGAAGACAGTGGGATCACATTAAGTCAGACTGCATATGCAAGCAAGATTCTGGAAACTGCAGGAATGTTGAACTGCAACCCTGAGTGCTATACCGATGGAGTCTAGACTCAAGCTCTACAAGAGAGAAGAAGATGAGGTTGTGAGGCCAACAGAATATAGAAGTTTAATTGGTAGCTTAAGGTACCTTGTGAACACTAGGCCTGATTTGGCATTCTCAGTTGGTGTTGTTAGTAGGTACATGGAAGCACCAAGTCAAGCTCATTAGGGAGCAGTAAAGCATATATTGAGATATTTGAAAGGAACCAAGGATTATGGTTGCAGATATGGAAAGGGCACTGATCTAAAACCCTTCTTGCTTGGGTACAGTGACAGTGACTTTGCTGGGGATGTTGTGGACAGGAAAAGTACCACAGGAGTTGTCTACTTTCTTGGTGGCAATATGGTTACTTGGGTGTCACAGAAACAGAAAATTGTTACTCTCTCTTCATGCGAAGCTGAGTATGTAGCAGCAGCAGCCTGTCAAGGGGTTTGGTTGAGCCGACTTGTTGGTGATCTGTTGGGAACAAAGGAGGCGCAAGTAAAATTGCTCATGGATAATATGTCTGCGATTGCTTTGAGTAAGAATCCGGTGCATCATGATAGAAGTAAGCACATTGATACAAAATTTCACTTCATCCGTGAATGCATCGAGGAGGGCAAGGTCGAGGTGCAACACATTGGCACTGTGGAACAGTTGGCCGACATCTTCACCAAAGCCCTGGGGCGAGCAAGGTTTGTTGAGCTCATAGAAGCAATCGGCGTCATCAAGGTGCAATAGGTTTAGGGGGTGAATTGTTAGCTAAACCATAGCACTAGTTAGTTATCAATCTTTGTTCAGTTAAGATTTAGAGTCAGGCTAGAAGATCGTGCAAGGACGGAGGCGTGCTCGTGCTTGACACGGTCTGGTCCAGTCGGTCAGGCGCGCCACGGTGCGTGCTGCAGCGCGTGGTGCACGTCGCACAAGAACGGCGTGGCACACGGTGTGTAGCGTGGCGCGGGGGATACGCGGAGGCATGTTCGGTGATCTCCTTATGTACCCCTATATATATCAAGAAATAAGACCGAGAAAAGCGCGACAGTTGGCGGCAACAAAACCCTAGTCTCTCGTGTTTCCAATCTATCTCGCCGCGGTCACCATCGTGACACCGCCGGCGTGTTCTAGCTAGCGCTGATCATTGCTTGTTCTATCATAAACAGCCCCAATGTCTCATGTTTCAGTGACGGTAGCACCTACGAAGCTGCGTGGTACTACAACGTCTCATGCAGACATCAAGGCATGGTCAAAGTCGTCGTCCACGGGCTCCACGTGTGCTACACCCAACGGTGGCCAGCTCCTCGTGCAGCTTCTCCTCTCACCCACTCTTTAGTAGTTTAGTTTCTACACACACACACACACTGTAATCCTCGCCAATCGCCATCACCACCATGAAGAATCCTTGGCTCCTATCCCTCGCCCCCCTCCTCCTAGCCGTGTCATCGTCGCTGCCTCTCAGCGCCGCCGTCAGGCCTGTGTCGCTGGCTTTCCCTGTCGCAGGGCAGTCGCCTGTCGAGTGCATCGGCGACGGCGTCTACGCTGCTAACAGCACCTACCAAGCCAACCTCCGTCGCCTCGCCGCGCTCCTCACAGCCGAGGTATCCGACACCCCCGGCGAGTCTTACACGGCCCGTGCCGTCGGGTACTGGCCTAACCGCCTGCTGGCCAGCTCCTTTTGCTGGCGCCGCTACAAGGACGGCGCCGGCTTTGGCTATCCCTGCGCCGACTGCATCACCAGGGCCTTCCTCGAGGTGGAGAGAGCGTGCCCGTACCGCAGGGAGGCCTCCTTTTCCGATGGCAACTGCACTCTCGAACTTGAGGAGAGCCGCATCTTCGGGCCTGGTGGCATCCTCGGTGAGTTCTGCTATGCTTCGTCTACAAAAAATCTTGCTGGTTTTTCATTTCACAGCTTTGCTTCTAGGAAACATAGCCTTAGCTTTGCCATGTCACCTATAAATTTGTGGCAACTGAGTGGCCCAGGATTGAAATTTGGAAATCTGTATCGTCACACAATAGCCTAAGTTATTGATATGATTATGATATATATCTATAAGCTATTCAAATTAGAAGCACATGAGTTTCAGCCTTGGAGCAGGACCTCTCCTGATTCCTCAGAAAAAAAAAGTTTTAGGAACAGGCTAGCTGATGTCTGAGCGTGTTCAGACTTGTTTTGGTTTGTGTTAAATTTCTTTTAGCTTTGTGACTGTCAGAATTCGTATTCCATTGTTTAAATGAATATATTGTTTCTTACCCTGTACGCACCTCAAATTTATCATTGCCCACATTCAAGTGTTCAGACTCAAACAAACATATAATTTAATTACTAATGTTCATTACATATGCATTAACTGAGGTTCTTGTGTGTCTCATTCCAGAAGGGAACATACTGAAACAAGCCATGGCTTCGGGGTTGGTATTTCAAGCAATTGGATTTGGTTGCCTTTTCTTCTTGCTATTTCAGGAATGGCGCAGCCGGAAAAGAGGCACTTTGACGTAAGTCCCCACTTAAAACACAAGAGTTGATCGATCCCATATCTCGTTCTTAATCGAACTACTTCCTATAAGATCCATATAAAATTTCTGAAATACAGCCCGTATCTTCTAGAAGCAATTGATTGGATTTTTTTTTTATCAAAATGCCAAACCTTTCAACATTTCTCTGAATTTGGAGTACCTGGACAAATATTTATTTACTCTGTTTTCTTGCAGGCATTCCACCCCTCTTTTATCTGGAGATTAAAATGTTGGCAACACAATTTTGAGCTCCAGTGTTTACTGCATATACAGATGCATGAAGGGATCGGATTTTCTCTCAGGGGAATGAATACTTCCTCGCCACGTTATAGGACTTCAATTTGATCGTTTCAAACAAGCGCCAATGTTCATTTTCACCTACTCTGATGTTTTCTCTATCGAATTTCATTCCGACTTGTCCTTGTATTGAAATATGTGTGTGAATACAAAACCCCAAACTTACCACGATTGAGCAGTAGACGAATGTGATAACTCGGTCGACTACTCATTCTCACTTGCAAGATCAAAACAGAATTACATCTTTGTTTTATCCTTGAAACATTTTTGAGTTCTAGAAAAACATACCTTAATGCTTGAATCATATGAGTGTGTGCCAAAAGACTAACGAGTTATGTGGTGAATGTCGTTGCCGGCCGGCTCCACTATCCTCAGGTCAGTAGTCAAAGCCGTCCACCAGAAACCGGCTGGTGACAACTACGGTAGCGGGTAGCTACGCGGCTAACAGCACCTACGAAGCTGCGTGGTAACAGTCAAAGTCGTCGTCCACGGGCGCCACTTGCTACACCCAGCGGTGGCCAGCTCCTCGTGCTTCTCCTCTCACCCACCCTTTAGTAGTTTATTAGTTTCTACATATATATAGACTGTAATCCTCGCCAATCGCCATCACCCCGGTCACCAGTTCACCACTCACCATCATGGAGAAGGAGAACCTCGCCCTCCTTTCCTTGGTCCTCCTCCTCGTCGCCTCGCCCCTCGTCGCCGCCGCATGGTTGTCGGACTCCGACGTCGAAATCGTCGCATGGTCGGAGTCGGGCGTCGGATGCGGCGGGAGCGGCCGGAGCTACGGGGCTAACAGCACCTACGAAGCCAACCTCCGCCACCTCGCGGCCGTCCTCCCGGACGAGACCTCTGCCTCAGCCTCGCTCGGTCACAGAGTGGAACGTGCCATCGGGTACTGGCCTAACCGGGTGCAGGCCAGCGCGACCTGCTGGAGCGGCGACGACGGTGACTGCGCCACCTGCATCGTCGAGGCCTTCAAGGAGGTGGAGCGCGTGTGCCCGTTCCGCAGAGAGGCCACCTTCTTCGGTCGCGAGACTCGCGACTGCTATCTCCATCTTGCCGAGTTCCGTCATTCCGTGTCTTCAGCATCGATGTCTTCGGTAAGTTCTGCGATTACATACTGAGACTCATCTCTTTTGTCTCCCTGCGAGATACTATTACTGCTTGTGAAAAGAAAAAGTCTTCCCGTCAACGCCGCAGGAAACAGTCCCCTATGCCAAAAGTTAACAGTGGCAATCACAGAGCAGAGTAGCATCAGACACAGGAGGAGTTGGTTGACAATGCAAATAAGCTGTTGCCTGACAATTAGCCATGCCAAAATTTTCAATTCGATGCAAGGAGCAGTTCACGGTTTCTTACTTGTCAGATTAATGGCAACTGAATGCTTCACAATTAAGGTGTTTTTTTTTTAAAAAAAATGGATGACTTTTTTTTTTTGGAAAGATCATAGTGCTCCGAGTTTGTGAAAACTAGTTTTATGACCGGTGCTGCTTTAAATCATGAAGTTTTTCTCCAGTACTAAAGTTTGACATGAGTTTCTTTCGCACTTCAACATTTGCCAAACACACAAAACTCAAACTGTAACATTTGTTCCGATGCAAGTGAATTGTACTAACACATAATAATTTCTCTTCTCCCAAACGGAATAGGTAAACTTTCTGAACTCCTACATAAACAGGGCAAATATGTGAAAGTAATTCAAGACATATGCGAATTTTGTATTCAAACATATGTACCTATATTCCATTCGGTATTCATATTTAAACAGTTTTATTTAACTAATGTACTCAAGAAATATTGTTCAGTTATACTTAACATCAGGTTTTCTGCATCACATTCCAGGAAGAAACACAATGTTTGAAACCTTCGCTATGGGGATGGTATTTCAAGCATTCGGTCTAGCATGTCTTTTCTTCTTGTTTATACAGGCTTGGCGGCATGACAGTAAAAAAGGCACCATGACGTAAGGACCCCCTTAATTGTCCCAAACATTTACCTGAGGTTAAACTGTTTCCTGTCAAAATTGTAAAAAAGTTCTGTGAAACTACCACCAAACATGTTCGAAATCTTGTGCTAACAGTACAAAACATGATAGCTAGTGATTTCAACCTCTCAGAATTATTTTTCAAATAAATTTAGTCTTTGTGCTTCCAGTTGTCATACTCTTAAAGTTTTATCTTCCTTTCTAATACAGAGTAGCATGGAACTATATAAATTCCTCATTTCCTCTTACATATATAATGCAGGCGTCACACCCCTCTTCTATCTGGAGATCAATAATTGAGCGGCTTGGCCACAAGTTTGATGACACCTAATGTCATCGAAAAGAACATTAAGGCACAGAAAGTAAACAGGGTGAACAATGGATGTGAATATTCTAATTGGCGAATAATGGAACGAAGGATACTGATTTTCCAGCAGCTCAAAGGTCTTCAGTTTGATCCCTGCATAGAAGGAAAAGTGTTCATTTTACATACTATGGTTTTTTCCATCTCATTTCAAATTCGAACGAAGGATACTGATTTTTCAGCAGCTCAAAGGTCTTCAGTTTGATCCCTGCATAGAAGGAAAAGTGTTCATTTTACATACTATGGTTTTTTCCATCTCATTTCAAATTCATCGTCTCGCTGTCCCATATCTCAGAATATGCATGTAACTCCAAGGTGCAGATATTAAGCACTCAGCACTTCTGAATCATCAACGGCTTGTTCGAGTGGGCTCATTGATTTCACTCACTACATTAATAATATATATTGTATAAAGATGGAGAAATGATATAATAGTTGGAAAAAATATGAGCGAGATTGGACAGTGAAAAAATAGGAGTTACATACCTCAAAATACTTAGAGGTGCCAAATAGGTGGGGATAATACAAATTAGGTGAGACCAGTACCAAAATATGTGAGGTAAGATCTATTTTTTATTTTATATATTATTTTTGAATAAGGATAAATTAGTCATTTTAATACTGTCATATGTTTCAGTATTTTTTTAATAAATAAATAAATAAAAGTCAAATAAGAGTTCTGGAAATGATAGTAGCAGCAAAAAGGAGCATTGAAATTGCCTTCAATAGTGGTGTTGTTATTGTTTCAGAGATGCAAGTGCTCAGATGACTGGACGGATGCCCACGGCTGCTAGCCCATTTCCCTGCACCCCATTTCCCACGCCTGCTCGTTTCGTGTGCCCATGTGGGGCCCGCGCCACCCGGATGTCTCCCGTGTCGCCTGACGCACGTGTGGACCGCCTACTCATGTTGCAAGCGGCTGCGACAAGTGGGTCCCATTCAACTTGTGCAACATACGATCTACTTTTGCAATATTTAAATGAAACACTTGCAACATACATCCGAAACAGCTGAAACACTTGCAACATACGTCTGAAATATTTGTAAAACACCAGAAAAACATGAAAACACGTGTGTAGCCATTGCAAATATTGCAACATATAGATAAAAACACTTGCACCATACATATGAAAACACTTGAAACACTTGCATATATATGCAACATCTTGATCTATTTTTGCGGCATCCAGATGAAACACTTGCAACATACGTATGAAACAGATGAAACATTTCGAACATACACTTGAAACATACACTATAGCCATTGCAACATGTGCAACATCCCGATCTACTTTTGCAACATCGATACAAACAGTTGCAACATACCTCTGAAACATCTTAAACACTTGAAACATTAGCTTGCAACATGCACTTTTAGCGCAATGTCACCTTGATGCTTGGACAAATGGAGGCTCATCGTTGCGGAGCTCGACGCTGACACGAAGGTCGGCGGTGGCGCATAGAGCTCATGGTGGTGTGGAGGTCGGCGGCAACACATGGAGCTCACGATAGTGCGGAGGTCCTCGCCGGCAAATGGAGTGCAGCCGCGATATGAGGCGCGACTCCGAGCAGGGGCTCGTGGCAGCACAGAGGTATGGCACGGGCATCTCACCAGCTGATGGAGTGCAGCCACGACTGTAAGGTCCTAGATGGCTAGAGGGGGGTGAATAGCCTATAAAAAATCTACACAAGCCACTAAGCAAACTTGTTAGAATAACAAACGGTGTAAAGCGAGTTTTGCTTAGCCTATGGTTGTGATGCAAGCCTCCTATCCATAAGTCTAGTAGATTATGATCTCTAGTTCACACAAGAGCTATGTCACTATTTTTACACTAGTGAGCAAGCTAACAACTACTAGTAAAGGCTACTATTAGAGCTACACAAGATAATCTAGTAAAAGCAAATGCAAGAGAGAGGATTGTGTATCTTATATCAACGGTGGAGTGAAGATGTTGCCAATCACCAAGATGATATACAATCAATCAATATTGACAACAACACAATATGGAGACCAATCACCGGGAGACAAGAGACACAATATTTTTGTTCACCCGGTGTTCACTTGTGCACCGACAAGCTACGTCACCGGTTGTGTCGACCAACACTTAGATGGTTCCTCGGTGCGACCCTCAAGTCACTTGCCCCTCAAGGCACGCCCCGCAAGACACCACTCTCAAGTGAGGTAACTCAATGACATGCGCAATGTAATAGAGTTGCTTTTGGCGTCCCGCCGAGGAAAACACAAGAACCTCTTACAATCAACCGGAGATGGCCAAGAACAATCACCTTTTCTTGCCAACGCCTCCAACAATCTCCAAGCCGGCTAGGAGCGGTACTCTCCAAGAGTAACAAGAAATCCACCGGCTAAACCACCCACAAGTGCCACCAGATGCCCTCAAGCTATGCAATGCACTTTGGGATTACTCAATCTCACTTATGATTTGCAATCACTCAAGAGAGATGAGTGGGAGGAGATGCTCTAGCTCAAAGGATGTAAAGGAATGTTAGAAATCACTAGTTTCCTCCCCAAGGGCCGGCCAACGAGTATTTATAAGCAACCCATCCGAATAGAGCCGTTATACCCCTTCACTGGGTCTTTTCGGGATGACCGGACGCGCTCAGCCGTGTCCGATCCTCAAACGGTCACTGCGCCAACGGTCAAACCCCATGACCGGACGCGCTTCTCATAACGATCGGACGCGCCGGTCATAACTGACCGGACGCGCCCTAGGCAACGACCGGACGCGCCTCTGGCAACGACCGGACGCGCTCCTTGCGACGACCGGACGCGACAGTGCCTGCGTCCGGTTAGAGTCCAGTAAGCTCCCTCGATGATCGGATGTGTCCGATCATGTGTGACCGGACACGCCCCGCGTCCGATCGTCCTCTGCGAACCTCAGTTCCTTCTGGGCGACTGACCGGACGCGTCGGTCCCGCGAATGACCGGACGCACCGGTTACAAACCCTAACACCCGCGTCTCGCTGTACTCACCGGACGCGTCCGGTCATACCGTGACTGCGTCCGGTGCAGCGTCCGGTCACCTCTGTGACCTCCGTTCGCCTCCGTTTATTTTCCGACTTTCGGTGTAGTGGAAAATAGGCTTTTCAACTCCCTGAAAACGCCTGAATCCCGCGCTCGCAAGCTCGGCGGGAAGGAGAGAGAGTCCCAAACCCTCTTTACCACCCAAACTCCAACGCCTTCGTAAATGTTCCAACACCAACAAGTGATCACCACCCTGTGTACATGTGTTAGCATTTTCATAATCATTTTCAAAGGTTTTCCGGTTAGCTCACTAGGCCCTACATGCAATGCACTTCATGAATTCACCTAGTGGCACCCGTGCATCGAATAACCGATAAGACTTCCCCTCTTAATAGTTCGGCTGTCGATCCTAAACCACTCACACCCTCTATGGTGTCTTGAGTGCAAAACAAAATGGCCCTATGGTTATACCTTTGCCTTGAGCCCATTTTGTTTCTCCAAATGATATGATCCACTTCATATCATCACATGACCGTCTCGATCCATCGACCTTGACTTTACTTGCTCTTCTCCGTTGCATCGGTCCGTCGGCGTCAAGTCTTGCTCAAGCTTCACCATCGCATGGTCCCTCACTTCGAAGCCTCGACTTGCCCTTCACCCTCACAACCGGTCCATCGAGCCAAGCATCACTTCGGTCTTCATCATCTTGGTCACATGAGTCAATGTCATGTCTCATATTCAATGACCACCTTTATCTAAATCATCCACTTAGATACAAAGGTTAGTCCTAGGTTTCATCAATTAGTCAAACTAAATTAGGGACTTTCAATCTCCCCCTTTTGGTAATTGATGACAACCCTCACAAAGATGATTTTGATAATAAAAGTTTTGAACTTGTCATACTTGTCCAATCATTTTGCTCATTAGTAAAGTTTGGACAATTATCACAAGCTTGGTTTTGGTAGCATTAGTTCTCTCTACATATGTGCATAGAGTTTGGATTGAAAACTTTGCACATATGAATGGATAGAAGAGTTGAGAGAGTAATTCTACCAAAATGATGCTAAGGTGTAAGAAATGGACCTTTGAAGCGTGATACCAATCGGAGTTGCCTTTTACACCATCCTTAGCATCATGAAGTAACTAGACATCCATCAAAACTCAAGAACCCCGTGAGATCAACATTATAGTAAAGGTTCTTGAACAACTTGTAAAGATTAAGGCATGTCTAGATATCACATGTAAACTCATGTAAACTATTCCTATGCATGCTAGTAGATCATTTCATCATTCAAGTTCTATACTAGCATTGCACCACACAAGCATGTATATTGAATTTAAATACATGTGCAACGAGCAAGTCATATGAGAATGCACAAACAAATGCAACAACTTTGTTTATGAGCTTGCTCCCCCTACATGTGTGCATCAAAATTTTATTTACCCCTTTATCATGTTGAATCCCCCTTTATCATGTTGAATCATCTTTTTCTCTCCCCCTTTGTCAACAACTTACCCAAAAATGGGATTAAATTGTGGAGAGAAAAGCAATATTTGATGGAGTAGGTTAAAATTTATCAAATTTGGTTCAACCTAGAACACTTGTCAAAGATATTTAATTCGATTTGAACCAAAGACAAGCTTCTTCACTCCTCATAATAAGGGTTATCTTGCCTATGTTGAATTAAACACTTTATAGCAAATCTTCTAGATTCAACACTAGGTTTACAAGCTCACAAACATGTCATATGCCACCACTAGATCAAAATAAGCATAGAAGCAATAGTGGTAACATATATCCATCAAATTCATTTGATTTATCATGAATGCTCATGCGTACCACTTATTATGTCTACATGCTCTAGCAAGTCCTTAGCATAGGATGAATGATATGTCAATTAACTTTACCTTGCAATGTCGAAGGAGAGGCGTGTCAATAAGTGGGTGGGGTGCATTCAACTCATGTTTGAGAAATCAAGAATGTTCAATTCATTCCTTAGCTTGCAAAACCTCTTTTCATCAAGTGGCTTGGTGAGAATGTCGGCAAGTTGATCATTGGTGCCAACACTTTCAATGGCAATATCTCCCTTTTGTTGATGATCTCTAATAAAATGATGTCTTATGTCAATATGCTTAGTTCTTCCATGTTGAACTGGGTTTTGTATCATCTTGATTGCACTTTCATTATCACATAGCAATGGCACATTCTTGAAGTTGAGGCCATAATCCTTCAAAGTTGATTTCATCCATAGCAATTGTGCACAACAACTCTCCGCACTCACATATTCGGCTTCGGCGGTAGAGATTGCCACACTATTTTGTTTCTTTGAGGACCATGATACAAGTGATCTTCTAAGTAATTGACATGTGCCACTTGTGCTCTTTCTATTGATCTTGCAACCACCATAGTCGGAGTCCGAATATCCAATCAATTCAAACTTTGACCCCTTGGGATACCATAGTCCAACATCTCTTGTTTGCTTCAAGTACCTCAATATTCTCTTTGCGGCCGTGAGATGACTCTCTCTAGGTGAGGCTTGATATCTAGCACACATACAAACACTAAACATGACATCCGGCCTTAATGCGGTGACATAAAGTAGACTTCCAATCAAAGACCGATATTCCTTTTAATTCACCATATTGCCATCAAGATCACTATCCAAATTGCCATTTGTACTCATTGGAGTTGAAATTTGCTTTGCATCTTGCATTCCAAACTTCTTCAACATGTCCCTTATGTATTTCCCTTGACTCACAAATGTCCCATTCTTTAATTGTTTGACTTGGAGACCAAGGAAGTAGCTAAGTTCACCAATCATAGACATTTCAAACTCTTTGGCCATCATAGCACCAAATTCTTCACAATAAGCTTGATCGGTTGATCCAAAGATGATGTCATCAACATATATTTGTATTATGAATAGATCATTCCCAATCTTCTTGGTGAATAGAGTTGTATCAACCTTGCCCATCTTGAATCCCTTAGAGAGAAGGAAATCCCTTAGCCTCTCATACCATGCTCTAGGTGCTTGCTTTAAGCCATATAAAGCCTTCTTCAACTTGTACACATGGTTGGGTTTCTTGTCATCTTCAAATCCGGGAGGTTGCTCAACAAAGACTAACTCATTGATGACTCCATTGAGAAATGCACTTTTGACATCCATTTGATATAGTTTGATGTTGTGTGCACAAGCATAAGCCAATAGAATCCTTATTGCCTCCAATCTTGCCATGGGAGCATATGTTTCATCATAGTCAAGACCTTCTACTTGAGTGTAACCTTGAGCAACTAGTCTTGCTTTGTTTCTCACCACAATGCCATCTTGATCTTGCTTGTTTTTGAACACCCATTTGGTTCCAATCACATTGTAGTCATTTGGCCTTTCTACTAATTCCCAAACATCATTTCTTATGAAATTGTTAAGCTCTTCTTGCATAGCCATGATCCAATCGGCATCCTTCAAAGCTTCTTCTATTTTCTTTGTTTCTAAGGTTGACACAAATGATGCATGCTCACAAAACATATCTAATCTTGATCTTGTTTGCACACCACTTCTAATATCACCAATAACACTATCAATGGGGTGATCTCTTGCAACATGTTGTGGTTGGAGTACTTGCACTTGATTGATTGAGCTTAGTTGATCACTTGATGTATCTTGATGAGATGAACTAGCACCATGATCTTGCACTTGAGAGTCACTAGCTAGCTTGAATGGAGAATTGAGCACTTGATCTTTATCATCATCTTGAATATCAATTACTTGTTTTGCTCTAATGTCTCCAATGTCCATGTTCTTCATTGCTTCCACCAATTGAGTTCCACCAACATCATCTAGATTCTCTTCTTCATCTTGTGACCCATTGGTTTTATCAAATTGCACATCATGGACTTCTTCTAGAATGCCACTTGAATTGTTCCAAACTCTATAAGCTTTGCTTATAGTTGAATAGCCTAGGAACCCCTCATCATATCTCTTGTCAAACTTTCCTAATCTAGTGCCCTTCTTCAAGATATAACATTTGCAACCAAACACTCTAAAGTAAGAAATATTGGGCTTTCTTCCATGAAGTAGCTCATATGGGGTCTTCTCTAGCAATGGATGACAATATAGTCTATTGATGTAGTAGCAAGCGGTATTGATTGCTTCATCCCAAAATGATTGACTCACATTGTACTCATGAAGCATTGATCTAGCCATATCAAGCAATGCTCTATTCTTTCTCTCAACTAGGCCATTTGATTGTGGAGTGTACTTGACCGAGAATTGATGTCCAATGCCATAGTGATCACAAAGTTCTTCAATTCTTGTATTCTTGAACTCACTTCCATTGTCACTTCTCACTTTCTTGATTCTAATCTCAAACTCATTGTGAACTTTAGTGAGAAAGGTCTTGAAGGTGTCAAACACTTCACTTTTGTCACTAAGAAAGAATACCCATGTGAATCTTGTGAAGTCATCCACTATGACAAAGCCATATTTGTTACCGCCTATGCTTGTGTATGTTGTTGGTCCAAATAGATCTATGTGCATCAAATCAAATACTTTGCATGTGCTCATTGTACTCTTCTTTGGATGTGAGCTTCCAACTTGCTTCCCGGCTTGACATGCACTACAAAGCTTATTCTTCTCAAATTCAACATCTTTCAAACCATTGACAAGATTGTGAGTTGTAAGCTTCTTCAATTGTTTCATGCCAACATGACCAAGCCTTCTATGCCAAAGCCAACCCATGCTTGATTTGGAGATTAAGCAAGTTGTCAAGGAAGTTTCTTTAGCATTGAAGTCAACTAGGTAGAGATTCTCATATCTAAAGCCCTTGAATGCCACATTTGAACCATCCATACTAATGACTTCCACATCATCAACCCCAAAGATACATTTGTAACCAAGATCACATATTTGTGCCACGGATAGAAGATTGAAATCCAAGCTTTCAACTAGCAACATATTGGAGATACTCATGTCATTTGATATTGCAATCTTGCCCAAGCCAATAACCTTGCCTTTCTTGTTATTGCCAAAAGTGATAGAATCAACACCACTATGATTGTCATTGATTGAGTCAAACATTCTTGATGTACCGGTCATGTGTTGAGTGCACCCACTATCAATAATCTAATGCCTTCCTCCGGCTTTGTAATTGACCTACAAGCAAATCAATGAAGCTTAGGTACCCATTTTTGCTTGGGGTCCTTGTAGGTTAGTAACTAAGCTCTTTGGTACCCAAATAGCCTTCTTCTTTGGGCCAACAATGGGTGTACCAATAAACTTAGCTTGCACACCCTTCACACCTTTGGTAAGCACATAGCAAGAATCAAAAGGTATAGCATTAACAAATTTCTTGCTTTGGTTCTTTTTATTACAATTATGCTCTAGGTGCCCAACTTGCTTGCATCTATTGCAAAACCGACCATTGCTCTTCACAAAGCTAGGCTTTAGAGTTGCAAAGGCCGACTTGCCTTTCTTGGGGGTTTAGCCCAATCTCTCTTTGTTAAGAGAGAACCTTTGGCTACCTAAGCACTTAAGCAAGCGGGCCTCACCACCATAGGCCTTGCCTAGGGCGTGAGTGAGCTCATCCACCTCTCTCTTGAGAGTCTCATTCTCAACCATTAGTGAGGTGTCACAAGTGAGACCATCACTAGTAGTAGAGGTAGAGTTGGTGGTGGTGGATGAAGAGCTACAAGAAGGGTTAGCATTTGACATGATGATAGGTTCATAAAAGGATTCATCAATTATATCACATGTAACACCTATATCACATGATACAATAACCTCCTTCTTTGCTTGTTTCTCAAGTAGCAATGAGTGAGCTTTTTCAAGCTTGGAATGAGCTTTATCAAGATCCTCATGGTCTTCCACTAGACTCTCATGAGTGGTCTTAAGCTCACCAAGAACTTTCTCAAGTATTGCTACTTTCATTGAAAGCTTCTTGCACTCCTTGTTCTTGGCAATAGCTATGTCTCTAGTTTGTTGCAACAAGTCATATAGTTGTTCTTTAGTTGGTTCATCATCATCATCATTTTCATTATCATTATTACCATTATCACTATCATGAACATATTCCATTTCACTTTCATCATCACTTTTATCATATAATACCTTAGCTTCTTTGGCCATGAAGCATGAAGAGGATGAATCAAATAGTGATGGCTTCTCGTTAATAGCAATGGAAGCAAAAGCCTTGTTGGATGATTCTTCTTCTTCTTCTTCTTCATCACTTTCCCAAGTAGCCACATAGACTCCATTCTTGCCTTTCTTGAATGTTATCTTGGCTTCTTTCTTTTTCTTCTTAAACTTGCCCCTCTTGTTATTCTTCTTCTTGTCATAGGGACAATCGGCTTGAAGATGTTTGGTGCTATCACAATTGAAGCACTTCCTTTGTTGCTCATTGCTCTTGTAATAGTCATTTCTCTTTTTGAAGCCTCTTCTCTTAATGAACATGTGACCCATTTTCTTGACTACAAAAGCAAATGCCTCATCATCAATTTCAAAATCTTCATCTTCATTATTGTCTTCTTCTTCTTCTATGATGATAGCTTTGCCTTTAGAGGAGGTGGCCTTGAATGCCACGGTCTTCTTCTTCTTTTCTTCCTCCTTCTTTTCCTTCTCATCGGCATCTTGATCATACTTGTCATATGTCAATACCTCTCCAAGCAAATCATTGGGCTTCATTGTTTCAAGCCCATTTTTTTGTAGCATCATGATCAATATTTTGAATTTTCTTAGTAAGATCAACAAGAACTTATGGCAAAAATCTTGGTCTTGTGTCTTGTGCCCTAATCTCTTGAGATCATTCACAATGACTTGCAATTTATGAAACATCTCTAGGATTGTTTCTTCTTCTTTCATCTTGAAGTTCTCAAACTCACTCTTGAGCCCATATAGCTTGGTACTCTTCACAACCTTAGTGCCCTCATATGTTTCACTTAACCTTGTCCACACTTCATTTGCCAATTCTAAATCCTTGATGCCCTCAAATACTTTTGTGTCAATATTATTGTAAAGTGTATTGAGAGCCATTCTATTGCAAGTTCTATTTGCTCTATCTTCATCGGTCAGATGATCAGGATCAATGATAGCAAAGTCATTCTCGGTGACTTGCAAAACTCTCTCATGAATAGACCTAAGGTACATTGTCATCTTTCTCTTCCAATGAGCAAAAGAACTAACACCATCAAAGAACGGTGGCTTGCCCCCAACATGATTGAACACAATTTGAGCCATTTTTCACACAGAAGGATGTTAAGCCTTGATAAAAACGGTGACCACGGCTCCGATACCACTTGTAAGGTCCTAGATGGCTAGAGGGGGGGTGAATAGCCTATAAAAATTCTACACAAGCCACTAAGCAAACTTGTTAGAATAACAAACGGCGTAAAGCGAGTTTTGCTTAGCCTATGGTTGTGATGCAAGCCTCCTATCCACAAGTCTAGTAGATTATGATCTCTAGTTCACACAAGAGCTATGTCACTATTTTTACACTAGTGAGTAAGCTAACAACTACTAGTAAAGGCTACTTCTAGAGCTACACAAGATAATCTAGTAAAAGTAAATGCAAGAGAGAGGATTGTGTATCTTATACCAACGGTGGAGTGAAGATGTTGCCAATCACCAAGATGATATACAATCAATCAATATTGACAACAACACAATATGGAGACCAATCACCGGGAGATAAGAGACACAATATTTTTGTTCACCCGGTGTTCACTTGTCCACCAACAAGCTACGTCACCGGTTGTGTCGACCAACACTTAGATGGTTCCTCGGTGCGACCCTCAAGTCACTTGCCCCTCAAGGCACGCCCCGCAAGGCACCGTAAGACACCACTCTCAAGTGGGATAACTCAATGACACGCGCAATGTAATAGAGTTGCTTTTGGCGTCCCGCCGAGGAAAGCACAAGAACCTCTTACAATCAACCGAAGGTGGCCAAGAACAATCATCTTTCTTGCCAACGCCTCCAACAATCTCCAAGCCGGCTAGGAGCGGTACTCTCCAAGAGTAACAAGAAATCCACCGACTAAACCATCCACAAGTGCCACTAGATGCCCTCAAGCTATGCAATGCACTTTGGGATTACTCAATCTCACTTATGATTTGCAATCACTCAAGAGAGATGAGTGGGAGGAGATGCTCTAGCTCAAAGGATGTAAAGGAATGTTAGAAATCACTAGTTTCCTCCCCAAGGGCCGGCCAACGAGTATTTATAAGCAACCCATCCGAATAGAGTCGTTATACCCCTTCACTGGGTCTTTTCGGGATGACCGGACACGCCGGTCATAACTGACCGGATGCGCTCAGCCGCGTCCGATCCTCAAACGGTCACTGCGCCAACGGTCAAACCCCATGATCGGACGCGCTTCTCATAATGACCGGACGCGCCGGTCATAACTGACCGGACGCGCCTCTGGCAACGACCGGACGCGCTCCTTGCGACGACCGGACGCGACAGTGTCCGCGTCCGGTTAGAGTCCAGTAAGCTCCCTCGATGATCGGACGCGTCCGATCATGTGTGACCGGACGCGTCCCGCGTCTGATCGTCCTCTGCGAACCTCAGTTCCTTCTGGGCGACTGACCGGACGCGCCGGTCCCGCGAATGACCGGACGCGCCGGTTACAAACCCTAACACCCGTGTCTCGCTGTACTGACCGGACGCGTCCGGTCATACCGTGACTGCGTCCGGTGCAGCGTCCGGTCACCTCTGTGACCTCCGTTCGCCTCCGTTTCTTTTTCGACTTCCGACGTAGTGGAAAATAGGCTTTTCAACTCCCTGAAAACGCCTGAATCCCGCGCTCGCAAGCTCGGCGGGAAGGAGAGAGAGTCCCAAACCCTCTTTACCACCCAAACTCCAACGCCTTCGTAAATGTGCCAACATCAACAAGTGATCACCACCTTGTGTACGTGTGTTAGCATTTTCACAATTATTTTCAAAGGTTTTCTGGTTAGCTCACTAGGCCCTACATGCAATGCACTTCATGAATTCACCTAGTGGCACCCGTGCATCGAATAACCGATAAGACTTCCCCTCTTAATAGTTCGGCTATCGATCCTAAACCACTCACACCCTCTATG
The DNA here is from genome assembly GCA_038087645.1 of Saccharum hybrid cultivar R570. NCBI lineage: Eukaryota > Viridiplantae > Streptophyta > Magnoliopsida > Poales > Poaceae > Saccharum > Saccharum hybrid cultivar. The sequence goes on from JAQSUU010000327.1 coordinate 10,558,255, forward strand.
GTGTCTTGAGTGCAAAACAAAATGGCCCTATGGTTATACCTTTGCCTTGAGCCCATTTTGTTTCTCCAAATGATATGATCCACTTCATATCATCACATGATCGTCTCGATCCATCGACCTTGACTTCACTTGCTCTTCTCCGTTGCATCGGTTCGTCGCGCCAATTCTTGCTCAAGCTTCATCATCGCATGGTCCCTCACTTCGAAGCCTCGACTTGCCCTTCACCCTCACAACCGGTCCATCGAGCCAAGCATCACTTCGGTCTTTATCATCTTGGTCACATGAGTCAATGTCATGTCTCATATTCAATGACCACATTTATCTAAATTATCCACTTAGATACAAAGGTTAGTCCTAGGTTTCATCAATTAGCCAAAACCAAACTAGGGACTTTCAACGACAGAAGGCGCGGGTTCGAGAGGGCTGAGGGACCGAGGATTTCAGGTTATGTAGCTAGGGTTGCTAGTTGGGCTGCTAGTGGGCTAAAATTTTCGGGCCCCGATGGAGATCCGCGGGTGGAATCAAATATCCGCACCAAACCCGCACCAATTCGGGTATCCGAATCCGCAAAACCGTGGGCGAAAATCAGACCCCGAAACCGAAACCCGCGGATCCGAAACCCGCGGATATCCACACCAAACCCGATCCGCTGCCATCTTTACCGCCCGCCACCACGCCCTCGTCCACAGCCACCGCTTTGCCGCTGCAGCGCTGCCGCGCCGCCGTCAGCTCAGCCCCGTCCGCAGCCAAGACCTCATCCACATCCGTCGCCACACCCCAGCCCGCCCACCACCACACCGCCATCGGATTTTTTATATATATTTTAATCTTTTTATTCAATATTTAAAAAATAACGCGCCACATGCATTGGCGTGGCAAAGTCCGCCACGTTAGACGGCGTTTCCGACGTGAAAAACGTTGTGACGCACTCCTGCTGGCGTGACAGTATTGTTCTGTCGCGTCACCGGGAGTGGCGTGACCAGACAAAAACATTCAAAAAATCATAACTCCTTCATACGATGTTGGATGAAGATAAACTTTATATAAAAATTGTAGCCCTCGATGAGATCTACAACTTTGTAATTTTGAGTTTTTTCATTTAAAGATGTTAAGATGCTCAAAAAGTTAATAATAAAATTTCAAGACCATAATAACCGCGTACAAGTGTTCGTCGCATTAGAAAAATAATAACGTTTTTGTATGGCGTCAAATAAAGATACTTTCTACATGAAAGTTGTAGCCCTCAATGAAATCTACAACTTTGTAGTTTTGAGTTTTTGTATTTGAGATAGTTAAAATGCACGAAAAAAATATTATAAAATTTCAGCAGTATAATAACCGTTTATTAGCGATTGTCACATTAAAAAATGATATCGTTTTTATATGATGTCAAATGAAAATATATTTTATATTAAAGTTATAGCCCATAGTGAGAGTTACAACTTTATACTTTTAAGTTTTTATATTTGAAGTCGTTAACATACTCAAAAGGTAATATAAAGTTCTAGCAGCATAATATGCTGCTCAAATTTTAGATTATTTTTTTCGCATCTTAACCATTTCAAATGGGAAAACTCAAAACTATAAATTTGTAGATTTTTCTAAGGCTACAACTTTGATATAAAATATATTTTCATTTGACACCATATAAAAATGATATCATTTTTCTAATGCGACAAATGGTAATACACAATTATTATGCTGCTGAAATTTTATATTATTTTTTGGTGCATTTTAACTATTTTAAATGCAAAAACTCAAAACTACAAAGTTGTAGATTCCATTGAGGGCTACAACTTTTATGTAGAAAGTATCTTTATTTAACGTCATACAAAAACGCTAGTATTTTTCTAATGTGACAAGCACTTGTACGCAGTTATTATGGTCCTAAAATTTGTTATTAATTTTTTAAGCATCTTAACGTTCTCAAATGAAAAAATTTAAAACTACAAAGTTGTAGATCTCATGGAGGGCTACAATTTTCATATAAAGTTCATCTTCATCCGACATCGTACGAAGGAGTTATGATTTTTCGAACGTTTTGTCTTATCACACCACTCCCGGTGGCGCGATAGAACAATATTGTCAAGCCAGTGAGAGTGACGTGGCAACATTTTTCACATCGGAAATGCCGTATAACATGGCGGACTTTGCCGCGTCAATGCATGTTGCGCGATAACGTTATTTGGTAGCGTTAGCGCCGCTGACGTGACAAAAAGGTCACATCTGAAAATATTTTTTAGGTGAGATTATTTTTAAAATATTAAATAAAAAAGATTAAAATATAAAAATCCTCCGCCGCCATCCGTCCCTTCCGCCCAGCTTCCCTTCCGAAGCAGTAAAGCCAAGGGCTAGTTTAGATGCAATTTTTTTGGCAAAATAGGCACGGTAGCGTTTTCGTTGTTATTTGGTAAATATTGTCCAATCATAGTCTAATTAGGCTTAAAAGATTCGTCTCGTCCATTTCGTCTAAACTGTGTAATTAGTTTTATTTTTTATCTATATTTAATGCTTCATGCATGTGTCCAAAGATTCGATGTGACGGGAAATCTGAAAAATTTTGCAAAATTTTTTAGAACTAAACAGGGCCTCAGCCTGCGCGGCCCGTCATTAGTGACGCAGGGTGCGGAGGGCAGACGCGGCTGGCGAAGGGCGGAGACCTGATGCTCTCGGAAGATACATCCTAGTGGTGCCGTGCTCGCCTCGCCGTGCGCTTCTGAATTTTCCATTCGGCCTTCTCTTCTCCTGTAACACAATCTCGTGGTGCGACAATTGTTTCGCGGAAAAAGTCTAAATAACCTCTGAACTATGGACCCTGGAACACCTAACCTCCTGAACTATGAAAAGGTCTAATTTACCCCCTGAACTATCCAAAACCGTCTATTTTACCCTCTGGACGGTTTTCGACGGCGGTTTTGCTACACTACAAGTGGGTTTGCTACAGTAAAAACGTTTTGTTTTTTTATTTATTTTCGCTGAATATTTGAAAAATCATAGTAAATTACAAAAAAAATCATAAAATAGAAAATCTAATTTTGTTAGACTCCACATAAGTAGATCTACATAGTGAACATATAATATGGTACGATTTAGTACAAAGTTTTTACTGTAACTTTAGTCTAAATTAGATTTTCCAATTAATCTAAAGATACAGCAAAAACTTTGTACTAAAGCGTACCGTATTATATATTCATTGTGTAGATCTACTCATGTGGAGTCCAACAAAATTAGATTTTCTATTTTATGATTTTTCTGTGATTTACTATGATTTTTCAAATATTCAGTGAAAATAAATAAAAAAGAAAAAACCACTATTACTGCAGCAAACCCACGGTTACTGTAGCAAAACCGCCGTCGAAAACCGCTCGGAGGGTAAAATAGACGATTTTAGATAGTTCAGAGGATAAATTAGACCGTTTCATAGTTCAGGGGTTATGTGTTCCAGGATCCCTAGTTCAGGGGTTATTTAGACTTTTTTCCATTGTTTCGCCTCACCTTTTTACCGCCCCCGTGCGATCCCGCCTCACCCCGCGGCCACGCGCTCGCTGCGTCACGGTTACTGTAGCAAAACCGCCGTCGAAAACCGCTCGGAGGGTAAAATAGACGATTTTAGATAGTTCAGAGGGTAAATTAGACCGTTTCATAGTTCAGGGGTTATGTGTTCCAGGATCCCTAGTTCAAGGGTTATTTAGACTTTTTTCCATTGTTTCGCCTCACCTTTTTACCGCCCCCGTGCGATCCCGCCTCACCCCGCGGCCACGCGCTCGCTGCGTCCTGCGTTCCCTCGGCGCCGGCAGGTGGGCCTCGCCTAAGGCTGGCTAACGAGCCAGCTCGGCTCGGCTCGGCTCGTTCTGGCTCGTTAGGATAACGAGCCAGCTCGGCTCGGCTCGTTATCTTAACGAGCCAGAAAGCCAGCTCGGCTCGGCTCGTTACGAGCTCGAGCTGGCTCGTTAGGCTCGCGAGCCAGGGAAAAAATACAAAATATAATATTTGTATTTATCTAAAGCATAAAAATATTAATAATATAAAAATAATATATTCAATAGCCTTAAATCGAACAAAATATTCATATGAGCTAACATATCATCTATTTGTAAAGTGTAAAACATGAAGTAATACAAAACTAATATAAGTTATGATGACTCTTTCTCTAAAACTACGACTCGTTTGGCTCGCGAGCGGCTCACGAGCCAGCTCGAGTTGGCTCGTTATAGCTAACGAGCTAAAATCCTGGCTCGGCTCGGCTCGTTATCATAACGAGCCGAGCTGAGCCGAGCCAGCCACGAGCCGAACGACCTAACGAGGTTCGAGTTTTTCGTCCAGCCTTAAGCCTCGCCCGACGATTCCGCGCAGCCTCCCCCACTCCTCTCTACCCCCCACGATTTTCATTATTTTCTCCCTTCCGAAATAAACATCTCGGCCTTGTTCGGCTGGCTGGTTGCCAGCCAGCCAGCAGTGTTTTTCTCTCACACCAGTTCAGCACCAGCCACCAGCCACCAGCTAGCCAGCAGTATTTTTCTCTCACAATAAATCAGCCACCAGCCACCAGCCACCAGCCAGCCGAACGAGGTCCCAGAGGGGACGCACGAGGAAGGTGCTTGCCATGCACGAGGGGCAGGTTGGTCAGTATGCTGCCCCCCTCTCCCCGCTTTCTTCTCACACGATCTACTCTGGCTATGATTGTGTCTCTTGTTCAGTTTGCAGATGTGCGTGAGGTGTTTGATGTAATTACTTGGTCTTGAGTGGAGAGCATCTTAGGTCCTTGATTGAGTCGACATGTTGTTGGTAATTTTCTTTTGGGATGATGGTTCATTGTATTCCCACATTATAAATTGGTATTGATAATTCGAGCTCAGTAGGTTCAAATTCTCAGAATCCTTTGTACAAATTTTCGATTGTTGACAATGCTAGGTGTGTATTGATGTACCTAACAGCTGTGTTAAATACGTTTTTGCAGCAACGATCCATCCTTGTTGCTCTTCATGAACTACCTCGGCCATTAAAACTTCAAGATCGTCAGCAAGGACAAAGAGCAAGAACCATGGATATGGCATCACGATTGTTGTATACTGCAGGACTGCAGGCCATGCTCGTTTTCTAATGACAGGCAAGAGCTCGAGGATGACTTCTCATCAGCCATCACCCTCCTGAAGGAGCCCCTTGTTGCAGGAAGTGAGAGGTTCAGTTTCAGGTCAAGGCCCTAGAGCTCTTACTGTTACTGTGGTTCTTCATCCTTTGTTGTATGTTCTGTCTGCATCCATCAAACGTTGAGTCAGTTGATTGAGACACGCTTCAGAATGGATGTTCTACTATTACAATGAAAGAGGCCCAGATACATATCGATAACAAGAGGACTTACTGTTTTGCAGGTTGACAAAGTACTATATGCAAGCGGTGATATGGCACCGATAGGAAATGCCCTGGAAGGAGAGGACTCTGAGCTTTAGAATGCTCAGAGTTGTTTCTTTCCTGTTTTTGAGAAGGAATGGCTGGTATTTTGGTTTTATTTAATGCGACAGTAAGACCTAGCTCTCATTTAATTACATATAGTTGCTTGTCCATATAAGTTGCTTGTCCAGTTTGCCGATCATAGGCAAAAGATTGACAAATTGTAGCCATGTGTATTTTCAGAATGCTTGTTGACAATATGTGCTGGCCATTAGTGTGTAAGTTTTGAAATTCAATAACCAACATAAATGAGATGCTCTATGTGCTCACATTTTTTGTTGCCTGCAATTCATAGCTTCAGATTTACTGTAGTTTCACGAAAGCAATGATCTGTGGTAATTAATTCCATTGTGTTACAGATTTGAATCATATCCTTATGTTCTTGCAGTCTCTAATTTCCTATGATTATACAACAATAAAGTACCATTGTAGGGCTAAGAAATTGTAATTGTAAGGAGCAGCCACACTAATGCAAGTTACTTGCTGCCATAGAGTAGTAGAGTAGTTGTATAAGTAGAGACTCTATCCAGTTCAGTTTAAATTTGAGTTCGGAGTTCTTAATGCAAGATTGCTTGCACAAAATCAAATCCAGAAAGGAACCATCATTTGAGACTATCCAGTATTGTTGTATACTTAGTTTCTTAATTTTTTGTTGCCTGGGTTTCAAAAATTGTTACTTGTGCTCATAACCTGCTCGGCAGAATGCCTACCCTTGCCTGCTGTAGCTGTTTACTGTGGTAGCATATTAGCTGCCTTATGTCTTACCTCATACTGCAGCAACACAAAGAAAAGGATCATCCACATGCTAATTTCCCTTTCCCGAACTTTCTGCTTCTAAATTTCAGATTTGTTTCGTTGCAGAGATGAGGCCTTGAGGAATACCAAATTTCAGATTTAGATTACCTAATGATTTTAGAGCAAACTGAAAGGATCAAGATGCCCAAGAGGGGGGTGAATAATTAACAACTAATAAAAACTCACCGCTACCTTACGGTGGAATTAGTTCAGATTTGGTTGTGATTAGTTAAAGTTATTCATAGTAGTGTTAGCTAAGCTACAATATCACAGCTCTAACACGCACACATATTTATATGGTGAGTATAACTTACATTGTTTGTCACACCCGGTTTTCTAAAGAACAAAACCAGGCTAATCATATGTGTGCCCAGGAAGTCCACACATATGCCAGAATGAAAAAGTATCAGAAATAATGTTATTATATAACGTATACATAGCTATATTAACACTTACATCAGAGTATCGCGGAACGGTGACTAAACTTCGGGCTCCATTCTTCTCAGGGACGGCTGACTGGGGGTAACATATGCCTAGCACTTCTACTAGTCTTCTGGAAACTCCACTACACCTTTGTCCTTTTTCCGAGTAGCATCTTACTACACACTGGAGTGTTGGGGAAATAGTAAGAGTGAGTCCATGTCGAACTCAACAAGTATAACACAGGGTTCATGAGGCTCAAAAAAAACTAGACACTGTTTGACTGCATTTCGCTTTTAATCATCATATAATTAGCAATTGAGTAGCATCAAGGTATTCCAATTCCCATTAATGAACCAATGATCAATTGTAATAAGGATAATGAATAACATTAATATGAGCATAATAATAATCAACAGTAATTAAACATGATATAGCAATGGTGATCATCTATCTGTAAATGTTCCAAGGCCGCTCGTATCCGTGAGCACGGCTAGTATACCAGTTTTTAACTCTGCGCAGAGGTGTACACTTTCACTGTGAGTCATAACTTCCAAATGCATGGGTTCGCGACTCCCCAAAACACCAGAAATCATATAAAGCCACTTAAAGGTTCGTCTAACAAGTTAGGGCCATTAGATTCACTCGGCAGGCAGATGTAGAACCCCCCTTCCCTGTGGCACAACAACCGCAGCCTATACACACTAGGCCAGGGGCTCGCACTACACCCAAAGTGGCAAGCCATTCTTACGCCATTTAAGGTAACCACTAACAAGCTAGAAAAGGTCCTTCAAGCAACTAAAGCCAGAGCCATATAGCCCTCACAGTTGTACTGTATGTCCCGGATGATCACGTACAGATAAGTCCTTATGGAGAGAAACCAGAGCAACAATATAACCCCTTGCTCTAGCCCCCTTTTCAACAGTAATAAAATCATCATTAAAGGTTAATTGTTTAATCCATTAATCAAATTACAAGATCATTGTTCATAATTAAGCACTAGCAATAGCTACCCAAATGCATAACCCATAGGTGACAAGGAAACAAGATATCAATAGCTGAGTTATAATCTCTATGGTTGTCAAGGAAGACACATGCATATGTATGATAATTTCAGTGAATAGGTAACAAGGATGGTCCCATGTTATACTTGCCTTAATCAAAGCTTTCCTGATGATACTACTGGTCTGGCTCAAAATAATACTCTTGATCGTCCAGATACTGCTCACCTTCTATACCCGATCATCAATCAACAACACACATGCATCCAATCAAACATACACGAAGCAAACAAAGGGATACAATTAGAACAGTACACCAAACATAAAATTAAGATGAAAAGTTTGTAGAACAAATCTACGTCTCGCTACGAATACACAGACGCGAAAAGCACACTAATCGGAGCTACGGTTGAAAAGGTACATCTACCGAAAGATTTGCTCATAGGAGAAAATATAAAACTATTAGCTTCATGTGTTTTAATTATATAATAACATATATAAGATATTTTATAGATACTATATATGGAATTAAGTCAAATTTAGATTCAAATTATGAAACTAAAGTAAAACAAATCATATTTTATTTACAAAACCCAGTTGCATAATTATTAATCAAGATATGATTTAAACCATAAAATTTCAGAATTAGTAATATGGTAAACACTGTCACTAACGCGTAGATCTCGTTGCTATGAATCTAACGCAACTCGAATGAGCTAAAACGGATCTAAAACGTAGAAGATATGATTTAAACAAGTTTTCCTTCAATAAAATAATAGATTAAATCTAATCACGAATTTTAAAAGTTGAAAACACATCTAACAGTAGTATAAGCATGTGGATTATGAAATTACGAACCTAACGCAAGTTGAACGGATCAAATCGGAGTTAAAACGAAGAAACGGTGAGGATCCATTATTGATTGTAAGTGGTGTATTTCTATAGTATTGTTGGATTTGTTTTTCTATAAGAGAACGGCCATATAACATATACGTGATGTCATGTGATGTCATCAAGCTAATTGGAATAGCTAACTGGAGCAGGGAGCACGCACGGCGCACGACAACAACTGATGATCGTATAGGAGCTCAACAAAGCTAGCAGGGTGCAGGTCAAGAAGGGAAAACTAACCGGAGGCGTGCGGAGGTCCTCACCGATGCCAGATGAGGAACAGCGATGTTGGCGTTGAAGCAGACAGCGGTGAGATCGGGTAAGCTTCAAGCGGGGGTCACCACGGCATTGGACGGAGCTAGGGCTCGATGGCGCTGCGAATCGGGGCGAGGCGAGGGCAGCAGATGGCATTCGCGGCAGCTTCGGCAGACGGCTCGACTCCTCGACGAGATTGGTCGTGTGCGGCAATGGCGATAGCTAGAGCTTTCACGTGTGAGCAGCAAGCCCTGGTGGCGTTGACAAAGAACACTCCAACTGCAGATCGACACGGCGACATGAAGCTAGGATCAAGAGGCGGCGGCAGCAACGAAAGCTATGTTAGGGCAAAGCGGCACTTCGTCCTGCTGCAGGAAAGAAAAATAGAAAAACAAGGAGATGACAAGGGCCTTTGGCATGCCATATATGTATAGTATATATATATACTAGCTGACCCTTGATCCGGCTTTGATCAAAATCGAGTTCAACTTGGCTCCCTCCCTGACGTGGAGTTCGAGTGGGACAAGGAATTGGACAGCTGATACATGTGTTGAAAACGTGCATTGGCTGGATGCCTTCGGGCTTTGGCCACAGATGGAAACGCTCGGCTCGATGGAGTGCAGGGCCAGAAAGGATCTGAAAGCACAGAGCATAACGGACGGTGTCCGGCGAACTTGCACGTAAGATCAAGAAAAGAGGATGGTATGCACGGTGGCATCCTCACCATGTCACCGTGTGTAGAGGGCGATCAGGATGACAGAGGGGAAAAAGGAGACGGCAAGCTAGCATCCGACAAGTGCTTCACATGGTTAGACTCCTCCGTGCTCCTCTGACCTTGAAGCGTGAATCGTGGGCAGAAAACTCTGGAAGCCTTGCACATATCTTGATGGAGAAGCTCCAGCTACATACGGAACACTTCAGGCTTCGGCGACGTCCTGGCCGTCGAACTCCACCAGCAGGGGCGACGCAAGTTGCGTACGGCGGTGGCAAGTGCTAGGGCAAAACCGATGGAGTAGATACAGGCATCATAAAAGACGATGGCTTCGCCTTTTATACGGCGCACTGGCCGGCAGGACTCCGAGTCGGCAATAAACTCCGGTGCCGAAGAGACGAGAACGCCGCGACGCGGCAGCTTGACGAAAAGCTCCGGGTTGCTCCAGCAAAGCTCTAAAGCGACGGACTCGAGCATGGCTTTTCCTCTTAACTTCGATGGTTTCAGCAAGATCGTGTGGAGGCCGATGATGCGGAACAGAGCGGCGGCGGCGTCATGCATCATAATGGATTGGTTTGTTTCCATAGGTTTGGAAAAGGATACGATGAGCTGAGTCTGCTATTTAAAGACATGCACACGGTAAACGGCAAAGACGGATATTGAGTCCAGGAGTCCCTACGCTCTACGCGTGCGGCATGCAGTTTAGGTGAAAATATAGTTCGGTTCCCCTTTGGTAGCAACAGAACCAAAGCACGGCCTAGTTGCTTGCTTCTTCAGATTATGTCATTACGTCAAAGCACTTGCATGCACGTATACATGTATATATGTATATTTAAGATATGGCGAGAGGTAGAGGGAGCTACGAGCGGCGGCTCGCGATAAGGGTTGTACTTCTGAAACCAGGGCGTCGAGGGCTACGCCGGCATATATATAGTCGTAGGGCTTGGAAACTTTTCGGATTTTCTTAATTTCGGGATTATTTTAATTCCGCGAATAAAATAATTTCAGAAAATCTGGAATTACCTTTTTGGCCGCGAAAAATAGTCCAGAGCTCAGAAAAATCACGGGAAAAATCCTGGAGACTCTTGGAGAGATAAGGAACTCAACCAAATGAGTTTGAGCTCATGAAAAGATTGATGAAGAGATCAAGGAAAAAGATTAAGCTCACGGAAATTGAAATTTTAAATCCAGAAAATGCCAAAAAAAATTTCCGGTGAGAAGTAAACGTCGTCCTGTGGTATTTTGAAAATAATAGCACTCACCAACACCAAAGACAAGCATCACACAAACACCACATTATCAAATTAATATGAAAAAGTTTAAAACCACAATTATCTATATTTAAATTAGCAGCAACTTAACTTATCTAATAAATTTATTCAATTATTGAAATTATTTATTTTATTTAGTATTTTTCATGCACAACCCAAAATAGGAAATTTTGGGTGTGACAAATCTACCCCACTTAACAGGAATCTCGTCCCGAGATTCGGAGAGACTAGGGAGAAAGATAAAGTTGATCTGCAAGTCTTCACTTTTCTTTCGTCAACTCCTATCCAATGATGATGCCACAAACTCATAACCAACTTTGTAAATGTCTCCTTTAGACCCTTATGATTCTTGTAGATGGTTCTAACAGGTTACCCACCCTGAAAAAGGATACCTGCGCTCGATAATGACTTTGCAACCATGTAGATAGCTGATGCTTCCAGGTGACGAAATAGAACATATAAACCTCCATCTTGTATCGTCTTTTAGTTCGACAAACCCTCTTAAGAAGAGATCAACTAGAGTACACCAAAGGATAGCTTGCATTTGTTTCTGAGTGATAACTACTATCGTGTCCTTCTATCATGTCAAAGAGACTCATGAGCATATGCAAGAACAAGTAACTTTCACTTCTTCGCGAGCAGAAAAATGACAGTGCAGAAATACAGTTATAACTCGAGTTCTACAAATCCAATGATGTTGTAGCTTATACCGTTGGAAAGCTTATCAAATTTACTACAACTTCCTTATAGAACACTTCTCCAAATTCTGCAGTTAAGGTAGTCAAAAACTGTGCACAACAGAAACTATTCCAGATTGCTGACAGCACAGATGCGTCGTCTTGTGATTTTCATAAATCCCAAATCATAATAGATATCAGGGTGGTTCTTACGGTCAGAGAAAGATATTAAAGTCTACCATTGTCTAGAATTTATCTATGATTTTTGGGCGTCCAAAAATAGAGATATAAGCTAAAGAAGACAGACTGTTCTGAAAAGACAGGATAAGGTAAAAACGAGATTCAGAGAGACTAGAGAGATAGATGACACTAATCTTCAAGTCTTCATGTTTTTTTTTTAATTTGTGTTGATGAGATATAAGACATGGATCAAGGATAGTCAAAAGATGACAAGAAAGATAAGGTTTGATCTTGAGTTCTTTGTACCTCCTCATGCCTCGTCGCTTGAGATATTCAGGACTTGCTGTTGTTGATAGCAGATGCTACCCCACTTAACAAAGATCTTATTCCATCTGGCGATGTCATTGAAGGCAACACTTTCTCTAAAGCTTGCTGTTAATGATAAGTCCTTCATGTGTTGATCATCCATTAAGATGAGATTAATAAGGTAGCATGACAACCAAGGGTAGACAGGAACGGTGTAAGAGAAAATGGCAAGAATTAGGATCGATTGAAAGATAAGTAAGATACAAGATGTCACTACCCCACTTAACATAGATCAAGCTACTTCTCAAGACTTATACCTTCCGGACCTACCTTTGAAACACGAGAACAAGAACAACACACAAGCAACACATCAAGCAAAACAAGCACACATCACATCATCGGTACTACACGTGCTTCTTCAACAATGGTGGTCATCCTAAGACAAAATATGGATGATGAAAAGCCATCGAATCTTTGAACCAGGTAAGATCAGAAAACTTTTAGTAAAAACAACATAAAACAAAATCCAAGGGAATAAGAAATAATAGCTCAAAGGAAAGCTATCAAGGAGAGGACACAACAGGACAAGGAAGAGGAATAGTCAAAATCAATGAGTCAAGGGATGAGAAAATAGTTTTATCGTAAAATAAGTTTTAGAATACGTCCAGTGCTACTTGGCATACGTCCTACAGTCAACACCGCTCCGATACCACTCTGTCACACCCGGTTTTCTAAAGAACAAAACCAGGCTAATCATATGTGTGCCCAGAAAGTCCACACATATGCCAGAATGAAAAAGTATCAGAAACAATGTTATTATATAACGTATACATAGCTATATTAACACTTACATCAGAGTATCGCGGAACGGTGACTAAACTTCGGGCTCCATTCTTCTCAGGGACGGCTGACTGGGGGTAACATATGCCTAGCACTTCTACTAGTCTTCTGGAAACTCCACTACACCTTTGTCCTTTTTCCGAGTAGCATCTTACTACACACTGGAGTGTTGGGGAAATAGTAAGAGTGAGTCCATGTCGAACTCAACAAGTATAACACAGGGTTCATGAGGCTCAAAAAAAACTAGACACTGTTTGACTGCATTTCGCTTTTAATCATCATATAATTAGCAATTGAGTAGCATCAAGGTATTCCAATTCCCATTAATGAACCAATGATCAATTGTAATAAGGATAATGAATAACATTAATAGGAGCATAATAATAATCAACAGTACTTAAACATGATATAGCAATGGTGATCATCTATCTGTAAATGTTCCAAGGCCGCTCGTATCCGTGAGCACGGCTAGTATACCAGTTTTTAACTCTGCGCAGAGGTGTACACTTTCACTGTGAGTCATAACTTCCAAATGCATGGGTTCGCGACTCCCCAAAACACCAGAAATCATATAAAGCCACTTAAAGGTTCGTCTAACAAGTTAGGGCCATTAGATTCACTCGGCAGGCAGATGTAGAACCCTCCTTCCCTGTGGCACAACAACCGTAGCCTATACACACTAGGCCAGGGGCTCGCACTACACCCAAAGTGGCAAGCCATTCTTACGCCATTTAAGGTAACCACTAACAAACTAGAAAAGGTCCTTCAAGCAACTAAAGCCAGAGCCATATAGCCCTCACAGTTGTACTGTATGTCCCGGATGATCACGTACAGATAAGTCCTTATGGAGAGAAACCAGAGCAACAATATAACCCCTTGCTCTAGCCCCCTTTTCAACAGTAATAAAATCATCATTAAAGGTTAATTGTTTAATCCATTAATCAAATTACAAGATCATTGTTCATAATTAAGCACTAGCAATAGCTACCCAAATGCATAACCCATAGGTGACAAGGAAACAAGATATCAATAGCTGAGTTATAATCTCTATGGTTGTCAAGGAAGACACATGCATATGTATGATAATTTCAGTGAATAGGTAACAAGGATGGTCCCATGTTATACTTGCCTTAATCAAAGCTTTCCTGATGATACTGCTGGTCTGGCTCAAAATAATACTCTTGATCGTCCAGATACTGCTCACCTTCTATACCCGATCATCAATCAACAACACACATGCATCCAATCAAACATACACGAAGCAAACAAAGGGATACAATTAGAACAGTACACCAAACATAAAATTAAGATGAAAAGTTTGTAGAACAAATCTACGTCTCGCTACGAATACACAGACGCGAAAAGCACACTAATCGGAGCTACGGTTGAAAAGGTACATCTACCGAAAGATTTGCTCATAGGAGAAAATATAAAACTATTAGCTTCATGTGTTTTAATTATATAATAACATATATAAGATATTTTATAGATACTATATATGGAATTAAGTCAAATTTAGATTCAAATTATGAAACTAAAGTAAAACAAATCATATTTTATTTACAAAACCCAGTTGCATAATTATTAATCAAGATATGATTTAAACCATAAAATTTCAGAATTAGTAATATGGTAAACACTGTCACTAACGCGTAGATCTCGTTGCTATGAATCTAACGCAACTCGAATGAGCTAAAACGGATCTAAAACGTAGAAGATATGATTTAAACAAGTTTTCCTTCAATAAAATAATAGATTAAATCTAATCACGAATTTTAAAAGTTGAAAACACATCTAACAGTAGTATAAGCATGTGGATTATGAAATTACGAACCTAACGCAAGTTGAACGGATCAAATCGGAGTTAAAACGAAGAAACGATGAGGATCCATTATTGATTGTAAGTGGTGTATTTCTATAGTATTGTTGGATTTGTTTTTCTATAAGAGAACGGCCATATAACATATACGTGATGTCATGTGATGTCATCAAGCTAATTGGAATAGCTAACTGGAGCAGGGAGCACGCACGGCGCACGACAACAACTGATGATCGTATAGGAGCTCAACAAAGCTAGCAGGGTGCAGGTCAAGAAGGGAAAACTAACCGGAGGCGTGCGGAGGTCCTCACCGATGCCAGATGAGGAACAGCGATGTTGGCGTTGAAGCAGACAGCGGCGAGATCGGGTAAGCTTCAAGCGGGGGTCACCACGGTATTGGACGGAGCTAGGGCTCGATGGCGCTGCGAATCGGGGCGAGGCGAGGGCAGCAGATGGCATTCGCGGCAGCTTCGGCAGACGGCTCGACTCCTCGACGAGATTGGTCGTGTGCGGCAATGGCGACAGCTAGAGCTTTCACGTGTGAGCAGCAAGCCCTGGTGGCGTTGACAAAGAACACTCCAACTGCAGATCGACACAGCGACATGAAGCTAGGATCAAGAGGCGGCGGCAGCAACGAAAGCTATGTTAGGGCAAAGCGGCACTTCGTCCTGCTGCAGGAAAGAAAAATAGAAAAACAAGGAGATGACAAGGGCCTTTGGCATGCCATATATGTATAGTATATATATATACTAGCTGACCCTTGATCCGGCTTTGATCAAAATCGAGTTCAACTTGGCTCCCTCCCTGACGTGGAGTTCGAGTGGGACAAGGAATTGGACAGCTGATACATGTGTTGAAAACGTGCATTGGCTGGATGCCTTCGGGCTTTGGCCACAGATGGAAACGCTCGGCTCGATGGAGTGCAGGGCCAGAAAGGATCTGAAAGCACAGAGCATAACGGACGGTGTCCGGCGAACTTGCACGTAAGATCAAGAAAAGAGGATGGTATGCACGGTGGCATCCTCACCATGTCACCGTGTGTAGAGGGCGATCAGGATGACAGAGGGGAAAAAGGAGACGGCAAGCTAGCATCCGACAAGTGCTTCACATGGTCAGACTCCTCCGTGCTCCTCTGACCTTGAAGCGTGAATCGTGGGCAGAAAACTCTGGAAGCCTTGCACATATCTTGATGGAGAAGCTCCAGCTACATACGGAACACTTCAGGCTTCGGCGACGTCCTGGCCGTCAAACTCCACCAGCAGGGGCGACGCAAGTTGCGTACGGCGGTGGCAAGTGCTAGGGCAAAACCGATGGAGTAGATACACGCATCATAAAAGACGATGGCTTCGCCTTTTATACGGCGCACTGGCCGGCAGGACTCCGAGTCGGCAATAAACTCCGGTGCCGAAGAGACGAGAACGCCGCGACGCGGCAGCTTGACGAAAAGCTCCGGGTTGCTCCAGCAAAGCTCTAAAGCGACGGACTCGAGCATGGCTTTTCCTCTTAACTTCGATGGTTTCAGCAAGATCGTGTGGAGGCCGATGATGCGGAACAGAGCGGCGGCGGCGTCATGCATCATAATGGATTGGTTTGTTTCCATAGGTTTGGAAAAGGATACGATGAGCTGAGTCTGCTATTTAAAGACATGCACACGGTAAACGGCAAAGACGGATATTGAGTCCAGGAGTCCCTACGCTCTACGCGTGCGGCATGCAGTTTAGGTGAAAATATAGTTCGGTTCCCCTTTGGTAGCAACAGAACCAAAGCACGGCCTAGTTGCTTGCTTCTTCAGATTATGTCATTACGTCAAAGCACTTGCATGCACGTATACATGTATATATGTATATTTAAGATATGGCGAGAGGTAGAGGGAGCTACGAGCGGCGGCTCGCGATAAGGGTTGTACTTCTGAAACCAGGGCGTCGAGGGCTACGCCGGCATATATATAGTCGTAGGGCTTGGAAACTTTTCGGATTTTCTTAATTTCGGGATTATTTTAATTCCGCGAATAAAATAATTTTAGAAAATCTGGAATTACCTTTTTGGCCGCGAAAAATAGTCCAGATGAAAGGTCCTTGTTTGGTTTTGGTAATTGAGTGACAACCTTAGGTGGACTAATTGTGTTTAATGAGAGATACACAGGAGATTAGTCCACAGGTGATGGTGTCATGGAGGAGCTCATTGCATATGAGACATGACATGGAGTCATGTGGCCAAGGTGGCAAAGATCAAGATGAGGCTTGGCTTGATGGACCGGTTGCAAGTGTGAAGGGCAAGTCGGAGGCTTTGGAGCGATGGACCGCGAGGCGGTGAAGCTTGAGCAAGACTTGGCGCCGATGGACCGACGCAACGGTGAAGAGCAAGTGAGGTCAAGATCGATGGACCAAGGTCGCATGATGATATGAAGTGAATCATATCATTTGTGATATGGTTGGTGCATGTGTTGCATCAACGTCGGAGGAGATGGAGTGGAATGCGCACGGCAAAGGTATAACCTAGGGCATTTCCATTTCACCGGTCATAGGTATGTAGAGAAGTTTATGACCGGGTTTAGGATAGATGGCCGTACTATCAAGAGGGGCAAACTTGTTTGCATATCGGTCATCTAGTGCCACTCATGTGATCTAACTATGCATCGTTGCTAGGATCGAGTGGCGTGGCAAGTTGAGTGGTTAACTCCTTCGGTAAAATGATTATGAGAATGCTAACACACGTGCACAAGGTGGTGATCACTTGTTGGTGTTGGCATATTTATGAAGGCGATGAAGTTTAAGCGGTAGAGAGGATTTGGGTTCCTCTCTCCCTCCCGCCGAGCTTTGCGAGCGTGGGATTCAGGCGTTTTTGAGAAGTTGAAATGCCTATTTTCCACTACGCCAGAAGTCGGAAAAGAAACGGAGGCGAACGGAGGTCACAGAGGTGACCGGACGCTGCACCGGACGCGGTCATGGTATGACCGGACGCGTCCGGTCAGTACAGCGCAGGCGCGGGTGCTACGGTTTGCAACCGGCGCGTCCGGTCACTCGCGGGACCGACGCGTCCGGTCAGGTGTCTAGAGGAAACTAAGTACGATCGGACGCGAGGCGCGTCCGGTCACACTTGATCGGACGCGTCCGATCATTGAAGGAGCTTACTGGACTCTAACCGGACGCGGGCACTGTCGCGTCCGGTCGTTCGACAGGCGCGTCCGGTCATCGGGACCGGCGCGTCCGGTCGTTTTGAGAAGCGCGTCCGGTCATAGCGTTTGACCGTTGGCGCGCAGTGACCGTTGGAGGATCTAACGGTCGCATTTGAAATTTGAGGGACACGTGGACGTCGCAGGGCGACCGGACGCGGCTGAGCGCGTCCGGTCAGTTACGACCGGCGCGTCCGGTCGTCCTGAAATCTACCCAGTGAAGGGGTAACGGCTCTATTTGACCGTGGGGTTATAAATAGATGCCTTGGCCGGCCGTGGCCGGTAGCTGAGCACACTTTGGCCTTGGTGGCTTATGTGGTAGTGCTTGGAAGCCCTCTAACTCACTCATGCTTGATAGTGTTCATCGGATCGAGTGAGAGAGCGATTCTAGTGCGTTGCATCGAGAGGATTGCATCGAGTGGCACTAGGTGATCGTGTTGCAAGCCGGTGGTGCTTGTTACTCTTGGAGGTTGCCACCTCCTAGACGGCTTGGTGGCTTGCGACTCCGTTGAAGCACGCGTGGAGATTGTGCGTGGCTCCGGAGAAGGATTTGTGAGGGGGATTGTGCTCACCCCGCGGGGATCGCGAAGAGCAACTCTAGTAAAGCTCGTGGCTTGGAGGATCCCCATCTTGAGAGTGGATGTGCGGCACCTGCTGAGAGTTTGACTCTTGATAGTCAATTAGCTCGTGATCCATCAAGTGGGTGTATCGTCACAACGGGGACTAGCTTGGTGGCAACCAAGTGAACCTCGGTGAAAAACCGCCGTGTCAACATTGTGTACATCTTCTCGGTGGTTTGCTTTCGATTCACAAGCTTGTATTTACATTCATATATTTGTGCTTGTGTAGTTGCTCTTGTAACTAGTTTGCTTGTGTAGTTAGCTAGTTACCTTCTTGCTTGTGTAGCATAGAAGTAGCTCCCGTTGCGTGGCTAATTTGGTTTGTGTAACCTTGTTAGTCATATTGCTTAGTTTGTGTAGCTAAGTAATTTGCGCTCTCTAGTTTGGCATTAGTTGCCTTGCTATTGAGCATTGCTAGTGAGCATAGGTGGCTTCGTGCTTTTGCTTACTAGATTTGTGTAGGAGCTCCCTGGCTTTGCTAAAGTACTAGTGCATAGGTTTGTGTGACCTTGCTCTAGAATTGTTTAGGAGAGCCCTTGCTAAGGAAAGCACCTTAGTTACATAATTAGAATCTTTGTGAGGTGCTTGTGAACTTAGATAGAGAGGTATAGTCTTGGCTAGACCGATAGTTTTAATTCTGCATTTGTTTAGGTTTGCCGACGCGATTAATTTTAGAAAGGACTATTCACCCCCCCTCTAGTCCGCCATCTCGACCCTTCACCAGAGCTCAGAAAAATCACGGGAAAAATCCTGGAGACTCTTGGAGAGATAAGGAACTCAACCAAATGAGTTTGAGCTCATGAAAAGATTGATGAAGAGATCAAGGAAAAAGATTAAGCTCACGGAAATTGAAATTTTAAATCCAGAAAATGCCAAAAAAATTTCCGGTGAGAAGTAAACGTCGTCCTATGGTATTTTGAAAATAATAGCACTCACCAACACCAAAGACAAGCATCACACAAACCCCACATTATCAAATTAATATGAAAAAGTTTAAAACCACAATTATCTATATTTAAATTAGCAGCAACTTAACTTATCTAATAAATTTATTCAAATATTGAAATTATTTATTTTATTTAGTATTTTTCATGCACAACCCAAAATAGGAAATTTTGGGTGTGACATTGTTTTAAGGTTTTGTGAGAGATTTTCAAGACACAATATTACCCAAGTGACAGGCACTAATATTTACATATATACCCAAGGATGATATGGAGATGCGGTGGAACTTATTCGTGGATTTATTAGCGCACCAAAGAAATGGATATTGGAGATTCTTTTGTGCCGATATAAAACATTATATTAGCCGCATCATGGAAAAGGCCTATACAATAGAGTTTGTGAGCCTGCGACGTTGCACTCTCCGTGACTATTAATTTTACGAACTTTGCTTTTTTAATTAAATGTCTTTTAACATCGGTATTCAATTTTACAGTATTATTATCTTATCGTGTGATCTGTGTGTTTTCAAAATAAAAGTTTAACCATCTCATAGCAACGCACAGACACGCTACCTAATCCATCTCTAATTCCAAGATCTCTCAATCAAGCACTTGCGCCGCAACCAATCCTGCTCTCCCAACGCTTGAGTTAAAATACGTACAAGCAAGTGAGGTCAAGATCGATGGACCAAGGTCGCATGATGATATGAAGTGAATCATATCATTTGTGATATGGTTGGTGCATGTGTTGCATCAACGTCGGAGGAGATGGAGTGGAATGCGCAAGGCAAAGGTATAACCTAGGGCATTTCCATTTCACCGGTCATAGGTGTGTAGAGAAGTTTATGACCGGGTTTAGGATAGATGGCCGTACTATCAAGAGGGGCAAACTTGTTTGCATATCGGTCATCTAGTGCCACTCATGTGATCTAACTATGCATCGTTGCTAGGATCGAGTGGCGTGGCAAGTTGAGTGGTTAACTCCTTCGGTAAAATGATTATGAGAATGCTAACACACGTGCACAAGGTGGTGATCACTTGTTGGTGTTGGCATATTTATGAAGGCGATGAAGTTTAAGCGGTAGAGAGGATTTGGGTTCCTCTCTCCCTCCCGCCGAGCTTTGCGAGCGTGGGATTCAGGCGTTTTTGAGAAGTTGAAATGCCTATTTTCCACTACGCCAGAAGTCGGAAAAGAAACGGAGGCGAACGGAGGTCACAGAGGTGACCGGACGCTGCACCGGACGCGGTCATGGTATGACCGGACGCGTCCGGTCAGTACAGCGCAGGCGCGGGTGCTAGGGTTTGCAACCGGCGCGTCCGGTCACTCGCGGGACCGGCGCGTCCGGTCAGGTGTCTAGAGGAAACTAAGTACGATCGGACGCGAGGCGCGTCCGGTCACACTTGATCGGACGCGTCCGATCGTTGAAGGAGCTTACTGGACTCTAACCGGACGCGGGCACTGTCACGTCCGGTCGTTCGACAGGCGCGTCCGGTCATCGGGACCGGCGCGTCCGGTCGTTTTGAGAAGCGCGTCCGGTCATAGCGTTTGACCGTTGGCGCGCAGTGACCGTTGGAGGATCTAACGGTCGCATTTGAAATTTGAGGGACACGTGGACGTCGTAGGGCGACCGGACGCGGCTGAGCGCGTCCGGTCATCCCGAAATCTACCCAGTGAAGGGGTAACGGCTCTATTTGACCGTGGGGTTATAAATAGATGCCTTGGCTGGCCGTGGCCGGTAGCTGAGCACACTTTGGCCTTGGTGGCTTATGTGGTAGTGCTTGGAAGCCCTCTAACTCACTCATGCTTGATAGTGTTCATCGGATCGAGTGAGAGAGCGATTCTAGTGCGTTACATCGAGAGGATTGCATCGAGTGGCACTAGGTGATCGTGTTGCAAGCCGGTGGTGCTTGTTACTCTTGGAGGTTGCCACCTCCTAGACGGCTTGGTGGCTTGCGACTCCGTTGAAGCACGCGTGGAGATTGTGCGTGGCTCCGGAGGAGGATTTGTGAGGGGGATTGTGCTCACCCCGCGGGGATCGCGAAGAGCAACTCTAGTAAAGCTCGTGGCTTGGAGGATCCCCATCTTGAGAGTGGATGTGCGGCACCCGCTGAGGGTTTGACTCTTGATAGTCAATTAGCTCGTGATCCATCAAGTGGGTGTATCGTCACAACGGGGACTAGCTTGGTGGCAACCAAGTGAACCTCGGTGAAAAACCACCGTGTCAACATTGTGTACATCTTCTCGGTGGTTTGCTTTCGATTCACAAGCTTGTATTTACATTCATATATTTGTGCTTGTGTAGTTGCTCTTGTAACTAGTTTGCTTGTGTAGTTAGCTAGTTACCTTCTTGCTTGTGTAGCATAGAAGTAGCTCCCGTTGCGTGGCTAATTTGGTTTGTGTAACCTTGTTAGTCATATTGCTTAGTTTGTGTAGCTAAGTAATTTGCGCTCTCTAGTTTGGCATTAGTTGCCTTGCTATTGAGCATTGCTAGTGAGCATAGGTGGCTTCGTGCTTTTGCTTACTAGATTTGTGTAGGAGCTCTCTGGCTTTGCTAAAGTACTAGTGCATAGGTTTGTGTGACCTTGCTCTAGAATTGTTTAGGAGAGCCCTTGCTAAGGAAAGCACCTTAGTTACATAATTAGAATCTTTGTGAGGTGCTTGTGAACTTAGATAGAGGGGTATAGTCTTGGCTAGACCGATAGTTTTAATTCCGCATTTGTTTAGGTTTGCCGACGTGATTAATTTTAGAAAGGACTATTCACCCCCCCTCTAGTCCGCCATCTCGACCCTTCAATTGGTATCGGAGCCCGGTCTCTCATTTGTGGTCTTCACCGACCCGAGAGGATGGCGGAATATGGACTAGATGTTGATTGTCCTCACATGTTTGATGGCACACACTTTGCACGGTGGAAAAATTGGATGATATACAATTTTAAGTTTATTTGCCCTCAAATGTGGTGGATGGTAGATGTAGGCTTTTCTCATGTGTTGGATGAAGATAATCTAACTCAAGCACAAGAGAAATGCCTAGATCTTGACATCCAAGCTACTAACATCATGTATAGATCTTTGGATGATAGCATCTTTGGTAAGATCATGGACCTCAAATCTGCTCATGAGATATGGGCCTATCTCAATGAAAAATATGGATCTATCACCGATGATGACAATGATGTCAAGCCCAAGGAGGTTGCACATGATGATGTTGAGCATGACCACAACACGGTGGTTGTAGAGGATTGCTCCACCTCATGGTCAAGTGATGATGATGATCGATCTACCACAAGTTCACTTGACAAGAATGGTGATGATGCATCAAGTGTTGCAAGTGATGTTTCTACCCCAAGCACACTTGATGGTGACAACGTTGGTTCATGCTCGGGCCTTGATGATGCTACTACAAGCCCATCCACTACATCACATTGCTTCATGCCACTAGGTGACACAAAGGTATCAAATGATAATGTGATTGATCATGTTAATTCATATGATGAGCTTGTTAGTAGACTTGCTAGCATGAACATGTCTTTAGAAAATGAGAAAGCTAAAACCATGAAATTGGAAAATGAAAACTCATTTCTAAAAACCACATGTGAACAACAAAAGCATCTACTTTATGTTACTACTTGTTCACATGAGGAGCTAAAATTGTCTCATGAGGAACTTAGTGTTGCTCATGATAATTTGGTACAAGAACATGTTTCTCTCTTTAAGATGTTATTAAAGAAAATTAAAAATAATGAGAGCTCATCACATGGATCAAATGATCAATTGCAAAATGTGACTAACCCATGTGATGTAGGGAGAAAGCATGTATCCACCTCTTGTGATGACTTATTAGCTATGCCATGTTCTTCACATATATATGCTTGTTCTACTTCTATGTCTTGTGAGACTAACCTTTTGAAGGAGAACAATGAGCTCAAAAATGAAGTGAAGAATTTGAGCAACAAGTTAGAGAGGTGCTACAACTCAAAAGTCACCTTTGAGCACATGTTGAACAACAAAAGAAGCTACGGTGACATGAGCGGCATTGGCTTCAACAAGAGCAATATCAAAGGCAAAAGATGGGGGAAGAGAAGATATGAAAGAGAGATAAAGAAGCAAGAACAAGAGAAGCTCTCTCATTTTATGTGCTTTAAATGCCATGAAATAGGACATCTTGCAATTGGTTGCCCTAATGAAGAAAAGCTCAAGTTGAAGAAAGAAGAAGAGAGGCTCAAGCATGTCAAGTGCTTCAAGTGTCGTACTTGGGGTCATCTCACCTCAATGTGCCCAACCAAGAAACTAGTGAAGCAACAAAAAAAGCCTCAACCAAAGCCACAAGTTGAGCAAGAAACCACACCCCAATCTCAAGTCAAGATCAACCACAAGGATGATGATGGTGACTTGAAGAAGAAGAAGAAAACAAGAAGGGGTGGAAGAGGAAGGCATCCAATGCAAATCCAAGATGCCAAAATAATGAGCAAGATTCAAGATAAGAAGAGAGATTTGGCTCACATCAAGTGCTTCAAGTGTGAAGATATGGGACACTTTGCCTCGGGGTGTCCTACCAAGCTTGAGAAGAATGCTCAAGCAACTCATGAGAGGCAAGGCAATAAAGAGCATCACATGAGCAAGCAAGAAAAGGCTCAACCAAAGAGAAGATGCTATTCATGCTGGGAAAGGGGACACATGGCTCATTCATGTCCCCTAGGTAATAATTCTAAGCCTAGTTCAATTAATGATACTAACATGCTTAGAAAGAATGGCAATGGTATCTCATTGGTTGGAATTGCAAAACATCCTGCTACCCATACTAAGGCTTTGCCTAAGTATGTTGCACCTAACTTGAGAGGACCCAAACTTATTTGGGTACCATCAAAGAGTGGATGATTGTTTGTAGGTACCATCGGCATTGGAGGCTTGATTCAATTGGTTTCATTTTGTTTATCATATACTGAGTCAAGTTATGAAGCTCAATGCATATCCAATCCCAATGCCAAGTCAAAATAAGTGAAGTCCAAGTGCTACAACATACAAGTGCAATATTAAAGATTGTGGTGATTTATTGGATATATTTGATGGCTTGCAAATATTCAAGTTGAAAAGCTTGCTATTGGATGATCATGAGCCAACCAAGGTATATCTCTTGTTGATCATTTCACTTGGGTGCATATGAGTTGATTGAATTGGATATATATGCAATGTTGCTTGCTATGAGATGATTGAATGGATTAAATGCCTAGCAATCAAATTTGGATTGATTTGTGTTGGATAAATTCATGAGATGACATTTAGTAAGTGAATTGAATGGATATATGTCTTGTGAAAGTATTCAAACAAGTTAGTTTCAAGTTTGATTCATATTTGATGAAGTATTGCTCAATGTATTGAAATCTGTCCAAAGTTGAAAATCTGAGCTAGCAGTGATCAAGTCTGAGTTTGGATGATCAAATCTACTTGGATTGACATGAATTTTGGTGTGCATGCTCTAGACTTATGTTATAAGATGCTGTACAAATTTCATGAGAATTGGATAAGAGATGCTTCGGCTTTGGAGTACATCTTGTCAGCTATAGTGCAGCAGTTTTCAGCATGTAGCAGTGGTAGAAGATTTGAAATCTGGTAGCAATCTATATGTCAAATGAATCTCAAATTTTTACAGCTGCTAGATGACTTAGTGAATCACATCTCTACCAAATTTTATGGCATTTGGATCTGTATATTGGGAGATATGAATTATTCCTTGAAGGGTACAGAATCTGCCAGAAAAGTGATAATTATTGGATTGATCTAGAGTCACTTTAAGTGAAAGGTCCTCAAGTTGGAAATATATTTATAAGTGTTTGAGGCACCTAAATTTGGTTTTGACTTGATCTAAAAGCATGACAAGAAATGAGTACAAGGACATTGATTGTGGAATGTACCTAGTGTACAAATTTGGTACTCAAATTTGAAAATGAAGATCAAACTCAAGATAAAGATGAGGTTCAAGTTCTAGTAATGATTGGAGATCATTTAGTAGAAAGAAAAGGACTTAAAGAATAATTCAAGGTTACTCATCAAGTTAAGTCCATAGATCAATCAATCAAAGGCAATTCAAGTAAGTGTCAAGGATGGTTCTTTGGAGAGAGGTCACTTCTCCCTGCTGAGGGGGCTTGCCGCCCATGGGTGGGTAAACCAAGCACCGGCTTGGAAGGCTAACATGGAAGTGATGAATTCAAGGGACATTTGAGATGCTTAATTGAAGCAATCAATAGGGTTGATCAAGATAAGCAAGCAACACCCAAAAGAGAGCTAGTCATGGTTATAAAATTGGTATCATAAGTACTTCTCTCACGCAAGCATTGATCAAAGAGAAAAAGCAAGCCAACCACAACAAGAGATAATGCACTTGATTATTAGTGGTTCTCATTTCATATGGGTGAAGAATGGATTTCTCTATAATAATTGGTCTTCACCAAGCTTATAAATTGGACTTCACATTGCTATTGGAGTAATGAATTGAAATCTATGTGACTATCCTCTACTCCAACATAACAAAGGTATCATTGCAATGTGCATGATCATTTCATCCCTTACTAGTATGCGATTAGTGCATATAGTACATGCTTACTAGGATCATGCATAACAAATGAAATATTTAAATTCATAGCCTACCACTATTGCTTGATTGTTTAAATGACCTAGTGGTATGAGTATGAATTTGTTCATGAGCTAGTGAACCCAAGTACTTGATCTAGTTTGGATTGCTAACAAGTGACAAGTACAACATTGGCAAGATAACCCTTAGTATGAGAAGTGAAGAAGCTTGTCATTGGATCAAACCGGACTTAGAATCTTAGGCAAATCAACTTAGTTCAAGTCATACTAGAAGCTCATGACAATGATATGGGTACAAGCACAAGACAACAATGCAAATGGATATCGAAGGTGTTTCAAATGGTATCTAGACTCAAAATATTTCTTCAATTGGTATTTACAAGTGGTGTCTAGATCATGATCTACAAGTGATATCCTACAAGTGGTACTCATAAAGATAGCAAATGTTCAAAAAAAATCATATTGACAAATCCTACAAGTGGTTCCATGATAGAGGATTCTTCAAATTGGTATCACACACTTATTCGTGGTATTTCTACACATGATATCATTTATACAAGACGGTGGTTCCACAAGTGATCCTCAACTTTAAGTGATCATCAAATGAAGAAAGTTCCCTCACACACAAGAGCTCAAGATTATCAAGTGAATGACCCATGCTATGACATAGGGGGAGGAGCCCCACCTAATGGTATCAAGGTCAAAGATCCTAAGTGGTATCTCAAGAGCAACATACAAGTAATGTCATTCCAACATGTGTGGTGATGTCCATCAACAACGCAATATTCAAGTCTCAACCATCTACCCCAATGCAAGCCTTTGTATCAATGAGAAATACACCCTTTATGGAAATTGATGACAAAGGGGGAGAAGTTGGAACAAAGATATGTCAATGCACCAAGAGAGGGGTTTAGGGTTTGGGGACATCATGAGAAGATAGGGTTTGGACATGGAAATGGACAAAGAGGGAGCAACAATGAAGAAAAGAGAAGGATCAAAATTCTTGGACAAGAGAAGCACACAAGTAGGGGGAGCAAGCTCATGAACTTTGATTGATTACATTTGATATGTGCATATTCATGTGCTTGCTAGCATTGCATAAGTTTTTATATTTAACATGCATGCTTGTGTGGTGTTTGCTAGTTATAGAACTTGAATGATGATATGATAACTAGCATGCATAGGATGATAGCTAGACTTGTGTTTATCATGAAAAACTAGAACCTTGCTTATAATGTTGATCTCACGGGGTTTCTAGTGTTTTTGATGTCTAGCTACTCATGATGCTAAGGATGATGGCAAACTTGTGATTTTCAAATGATATCGAGCTATCAAATGGTATCGAACTACAAAGGTTTATTCTATACACCTTAGCATCACTTAGTAGTGCTCACCCTCCCACAAATTTCATATTTATGCATATGTGCAAGCTTGAAATCAAACCATTTGAGCACATATATAGGGAGAGTTATCACTACCAAGTCTGATTTTATGGTGCTTATCCAAATCCTAACATAGAGCTTAAATGTTGGATAAGTGGCATAAAGTCCAAAAGAACTTAATTTTCATATCTTTGTAGAGTTGTCATCAATTACCAAAAAGGGGGAGATTGAAAGGTCCTTGTTTGGTTTTGGTAATTGAGTGACAACCTTAGGTGGACTAATTGTGTTTAATGAGAGATACACAGGAGATTAGTCCACAGGTGATGGTGTCATGGAGGAGCTCATTGCATATGAGACATGACATGGAGTCATGTGGCCAAGGTGGCAAAGATCAAGATGAGGCTTGGCTTGATGGACCGGTTGCAAGTGTGAAGGGCAAGTCGAAGGCTTTGGAGCGATGGACCGCGAGGCGGTGAAGCTTGAGCAAGACTTGGCGCCGATGGACCGACGCAACGGTGAAGAGCAAGTGAGGTCAAGATCGATGGACCAAGGTCGCATGATGATATGAAGCGAATCATATCATTTGTGATATGGTTGGTGCATGTGTTGCATCAACGTCGGAGGAGATGGAGTGGAATGCGCAAGGCAAAGGTATAACCTAGGGCATTTCCATTTCACCGGTCATAGGTGTGTAGAGAAGTTTATGACCGTGTTTAGGATAGATGGCCGTACTATCAAGAGGGGCAAACTTGTTTGCATATCGGTCATCTAGTGCCACTCATGTGATCTAACTATGCATCGTTGCTAGGATCGAGTGGCGTGGCAAGTTGAGTGGTTAACTCCTTCGGTAAAATGATTATGAGAATGCTAACACACGTGCACAAGGTGGTGATCACTTGTTGGTGTTGGCATATTTATGAAGGCGATGAAGTTTAAGCGGTAGAGAGGATTTGGGTTCCTCTCTCCCTCCCGCCGAGCTTTGCGAGCGCGGGATTCAGGCGTTTTTGAGAAGTTGAAATGCCTATTTTCCACTACGCCAGAAGTCGGAAAAGAAACGGAGGCGAACGGAGGTCACAGAGGTGACCGGACGCTGCACCGGACGCGGTCATGGTATGACCGGACGCGTCCGGTCAGTACAGCGCAGGCGCGGGTGCTAGGGTTTGCAACCGGCGCGTCCGGTCACTCTCGGGACCGGCGCGTCCGGTCAGGTGTCCAGAGGAAACTAAGTACGATCGGACGCGAGGCGCGTCCGGTCACACTTGATCGGACGCGTCCGATCGTTGAAGGAGCTTACTGGACTCTAACCGGACGCGGGCACTGTCGCGTCCGGTCGTTCGACAGGCGCGTCCGGTCATCGGGACCGGCGCGTCCGGTCGTTTTGAGAAGCGCGTCCGGTCATAGCGTTTGACCGTTGGCGCGCAGTGACCGTTGGAGGATCTAACGGTCGCATTTGAAATTTGAGGGACACGTGGACGTCGCAGGGCGACCGGACGCGGCTGAGCGCGTCCGGTCAGTTACGACCGGCGCGTCCGGTCGTCCTGAAATCTACCCAGTGAAGGGGTAACGGCTCTATTTGACCGTGGGGTTATAAATAGATGCCTTGGCCGGCCGTGGCCGATAGCTGAGCACACTTTGGCCTTGGTGGCTTATGTGGTAGTGCTTGGAAGCCCTCTAACTCACTCATGCTTGATAGTGTTCATCGGATCGAGTGAGAGAGCGATTCTAGTGCGTTGCATCGAGAGGATTGCATCGAGTGGCACTAGGTGATCGTGTTGCAAGCCGGTGGTGCTTGTTACTCTTGGAGGTTGCCACCTCCTAGACGGCTTGGTGGCTTGCGACTCCGTTGAAGCACGCGTGGAGATTGTGCGTGGCTCCGGAGGAGGATTTGTGAGGGGGATTGTGCTCACCCCGCGGGGATCGCGAAGAGCAACTCTAGTAAAGCTCGTGGCTTGGAGGATCCCCATCTTGAGAGTGGATGTGCGGCACCTGCTGAGAGTTTGACTCTTGATAGTCAATTAGCTCGTGATCCATCAAGTGGGTGTATCGTCACAACGGGGACTAGCTTGGTGGCAACCAAGTGAACCTCGGTGAAAAACCGCCGTGTCAACATTGTGTACATCTTCTCGGTGGTTTGCTTTCGATTCACAAGCTTGTATTTACATTCATATATTTGTGCTTGTGTAGTTGCTCTTGTAACTAGTTTGCTTGTGTAGTTAGCTAGTTACCTTCTTGCTTGTGTAGCATAGAAGTAGCTCCCGTTGCGTGGCTAATTTGGTTTGTGTAACCTTGTTAGTCATATTGCTTAGTTTGTGTAGCTAAGTAATTTGCGCTCTCTAGTTTGGCATTAGTTGCCTTGCTATTGAGCATTGCTAGTGAGCATAGGTGGCTTCGTGCTTTTGCTTACTAGATTTGTGTAGGAGCTCCCTGGCTTTGCTAAAGTACTAGTGCATAGGTTTGTGTGACCTTGCTCTAGAATTGTTTAGGAGAGCCCTTGCTAAGGAAAGCACCTTAGTTACATAATTAGAATCTTTGTGAGGTGCTTGTGAACTTAGATAGAGGGGTATAGTCTTGGCTAGACCGATAGTTTTAATTCCGCATTTGTTTAGGTTTGCCGACGCGATTAATTTTAGAAAGGACTATTCACCCCCCTCTAGTCCGCCATCTCGACCCTTCACCAGAGCTCAGAAAAATCACGGGAAAAATCCTGGAGACTCTTGGAGAGATAAGGAACTCAACCAAATGAGTTTGAGCTCATGAAAAGATTGATGAAGAGATCAAGGAAAAAGATTAAGCTCACGGAAATTGAAATTTTAAATCCAGAAAATGCCAAAAAAATTTCCGGTGAGAAGTAAACGTCGTCCTATGGTATTTTGAAAATAATAGCACTCACCAACACCAAAGACAAGCATCACACAAACACCACATTATCAAATTAATATGAAAAAGTTTAAAACCACAATTATCTATATTTAAATTAGCAGCAACTTAACTTATCTAATAAATTTATTCAAATATTGAAATTATTTATTTTATTTAGTATTTTTCATGCACAACCTAAAATAGGAAATTTTGGGTGTGACATTGTTTTAAGGTTTTGTGAGAGATTTTCAAGACACAATATTACCCAAGTGACAGGCACTAATATTTACATATATACCCAAGGATGATATGGAGATGCGGTGGAACTTATTCGTGGATTTATTAGCACACCAAAGAAATGGATATTGGAGATTCTTTTGTGCCGATATAAAACATTATATTAGCCGCATCATGGAAAAGGCCTATACAATAGAGTTTATGAGCCTGCGACGTTGCGCTCTCCGTGACTATTAATTTTACGAACTTTGCTTTTTTAATTAAATGTCTTTTAACATCGGTATTCAATTTTACAGTATTATTATCTTATCGTGCGATCTGTGTGTTTTCAAAATAAAAGTTTAACCATCTCGTAGCAACGCACAGACACGCTACCTAATCCATCTCTAATTCCAAGATCTCTCAACCAAGCACTTGCGCCGCGACCAATCCTGCTCTCCCAACGCTTGAGTTAAAATACGTACAAGCATTAGACAAATGAGAGATAATAGCACTACACAACTAATAAATATATTTTGACCGGCGTCCGCGTGACTTTTGTTGATCCACTAACCTTAGCTATCACCTCTTCATCCTCTTTGTTCGGCCATAGCATTTCAGCCTGAAGTGCAATGTAAAGTGTAGCTGTATAACTGCTTCTCTCTCTAAATTATTTTAGCTATACATGTCATGGTAAAGATCAATAACTACTAATTTATAAAAACTTAATTACAAAGTTTATGATTTCATTTTCAGTTCTTTAGGCAGCTTTGAACAGCAAGTAATATTATTCCGTTATGATACAGGTTCTCATCTGAGCAGCTCTTGATAGAATATAACTTGCTAAAGGTATGTACCAAGTACGACAAAAAAAATATGGTATTGTATTATTCTACATTTTTTAAGAAACATAATTTTTTTATCTGTACAAAATAATATTTTAGGGTTTGGAATGAAAAAGATGCGTCTAACGAAAATGGCCTTTAAGAAGACAAAGTATGACAGACAGGTACTCATTCTTTGCCATACTATTTTTCTTTACTTCCAACCTAAAATAAATTAAGAAGATTTATATATTATACTGTCCCTATATAACAAGCGTTTTGTTTTAGGAAGGAACAAATGATGAACACGAAGAATGTGAGCAAGAAAATAAAGTGAAGAAACAACGCTCGCTCACAAGGATGGACACAATACTAAGGTATAATACATTCTAAAATCTTAAGAATTTATTTGCCCGTACCATTTAAAACATATTAAATTGCTATATTGGTGTCTACTTTGTTTTCATATCAAATAGGCCGTTCAAGGGATGGATTATCACAAACAGACCCTGCTGATTTACAGAATCCAGTTTACAATGTTTAGCAGCTCCTTTTGGTATCAATGTAACCCTGCTAACATTACAAAGTATATCAGGATCTTTTGCTGTACACATTCCCTGATATAAAACCAAATGTATTTATAGATTTAGGAATCGTCTATTATAAGCTTTGGTGATATGACCATTTCCTTAATCTAAATCATAATGCTAATTGCTTGCTACGAGTCAAGCCTTTTCTAATGTATATGTATACATTGATTTGTACTTGTACACACTTAAATCCCATAGTTTGTAATATAGGAGTATGACACTGCTCACACTGAGTATAGTGAGCTTTTGCTTACTATACTAGCTACTTGTTGCTTTTCAATTAACTCCATGCCAGAGATGTAAAAAACTCATAGCACGTTTCGCCTTATTCGGCTGCCTGGTGACCGGTGGCGGGTACTGATTTATTGAGAGAGAGAAATCCAAATGACATGGCCTCAACTACATATTTATGCTACAATCCAAATGAACTGGCCCATATATGTCCTGTTCCGCGGCAACGCCGCGGCGTTTTTTCTAGTTATATATCATGGAATCAACAGGGCCTTTACCAATGCTTAGTTCGTGGCAGCCGCCAGCCAGACATATGATCATGACTCCAAGCGATTGAAATTGGACACCCAATAGTGCTGCCTGGCCAGCTTTGGCCAAGAGAACCAAACACGCCCGAGACTGAGTCCAAAACTACTTTTACGAATTTTCCTACCTTTCGAAAAGGTTTAGAAACACTGTTGGAAAGAGAACTACGGGTCTTCGTTGACCGTTGGTCCACCTAATCAAGTTCCTTAGGGACATGACATCTCTCCTTCCAGTGCCCTGTTTTCTAGACTAGTGTACATGCAGCGTTCGCACCCTGAAATCCTCAATGCCTGGACGCAGTGGCGGATGCAGGATGAGAATTAAGGGGAGCTAAAATAATGGAGATGTTGATTTGTATGAAGATTTAATGGTGATTTGAGGTTTTTGCTACAGTGTTTTTAGTGGTAAATCCAGTCATTAGGGGGTTGGAGCCCACCCAGCCCCCATGTAGATCCGCCGCTGCCTGGACGGTGAGACTACCCGCAATGGGTACTCTAAAACGATACTCTAAAGTTTTAGAGTATGAATATAGAGTAAAAACTGCTGCACTAGGTACTCTAAAACAATACTCTATCCTTTCTCTCACTCTATATTTAGAGTGGTATTGTGTTTACTCTATACTCTAGAGTGGTGGGCCCCAGTAGCTAAACAAAGGGAAAAAATGCTATAACTCACAAACCAAAAATCTAAATTAAATTTCGATTTCACCATTAAATTCGTCTCAATAAATCCTTCAAAACTAGATCACACATTGATATATTTAGATAAAGTGACAAGTGGATTCCACTGTGGATAGAGTGGATAGAGGATGATATAGAGGATAGATGAGTGCGGTAGAATTAAGTATAGAGAAGAGAATCTTGCTGACTAGGACGTATAGAGGATGAATATAGAGGTCCATGAGTGCGGGTAGTCTGATAAAGTTATCGATCGTGTGATACCTTTTTTTTTCGGGGTAGTGACAGTGTGATACTGATGCCGCACTAGGCAGCGGTGCGACCTTGCTAATCAGCGAATGACCGCTAGGCTGGAATCTGACTGTCAATCCCATCAACCTCGCAACTTTTCTTTTTGAAAAAAATTGTTTTCGTAACTTATCTTTTTTGGAAAGTTACAAGGTTATACTCACAATTTTCACGTATAACTTTTCGTGCAAAATTTATCACCATATTTTCTTAGAAAGTTACAAAGTTACACACAAAACTTTTATTATAATATTTGTGAAACATAACTTATCAACACAATTTTAATATAAAACTACAAATTATAAGCATAATAACTTTTGTGTATAATATTCTGTACAACAAAACTTGTCACCACATTTTTTATAATATAATTTTTAAATAAAAATATGACAAATAACATAACTTATACACATAAGTTTTATTATCTAACTTTTTTATGTAACTTATCCTAGATAAACTTCTAAATATAAAAAATATGTTTATAGTATTAAAAAATTATAGGTTACTATAAAAAAAATAACAGAAAATAGAAAAACAAAAAAGCTATGTAATACACTAATACATGAGCGGATGGCTCACAAACACAATGCCGAAAGGATAAACAAAATGAAAAAAAAGTCATACAGAACCATCGCACGTTTATTCCGAGCGGCTAATGAATAACTAATACTTAACACTTAATACTCACGGCAGTGCTAGCCCCTGGACGTTCGGACGGACGCGAGCGTCCGGACGCCTGTAGCTGCACTTGGTTTCCTATGCATGCCTGTCGCCCCCCGCGCCAGCACGCCTCGTCCATGAGTAGGCCCCCATTGTGCCTGCGTTCCACACACACACGGGCCCGCAGGCCATGGACATCACCCACGTCGCTAGACCGCGAGCGGGGATCGCTCGTGTCTCCTCCGTCGTCGGCGCCCGCTGGGCGGCACCCCAACAGCTGCAGTTGGTTGCTACGGAAGGTGGGTCCCGTTGCAATATGCGCCATACTTGATCTACTTTTGAAACATCCAGATGTAGTGTTTGAAACACATGTCTAAAGGCAAATGAAACACTTAGAACATGCGTCTGAAACACTTGCAAAAACACATGAAAAATACTTGAAAATCATTGCAAACATATACAATATCCTGATAAAACACTTGCAACATATGTGTGAAAATATATGCAACATCCAAATAACCACATTGCAACATGTGTCTGAAAAACAGATGAAACATTGAAAACAAAAAGATGCAACATACATGTACTGATGTACAACCATTAAAACATATGAAACATCATGATCTACTTTTGCAATATCCGTATGAAACACTTGTAAAAATAACTATGAAACATCTGAAACACTTGAACATACGCTTGCAACATATGTTTTTCACCCTTCTTCTTTCGGACGACACGAGCAGAGCGAAGAACGGCTAGTTTCGGCCAATCGGCCGAGGATATGGTGGCGCGACCTTGTAGTGGCCAGCTGTGTCTGTGCCTAGCCTGGTCCTAGCCCACGACGGCCCCCTATCCCGCGCGGCGTTTAGTGAGCGCGGAGGAGAAGGAGAAAGGCGGCTGCCGGTGCTCGAATGCACTAGAGATGGAGGAAGGCGCGGGGAAGCGAGGAGTGGGCGTTGGGGAATGGCGTGGAGAGGAGCGGGGATGAGACACAGAGGAAGGTCGTTGGGAGTGCCGGCTTGGCGGTCGGCCGGGCATCGCGGCTGCGGTGACAAGAAGAAACTGCGCAAGTGAGGCCGAGAAAAAAGAGAAATGCGTTTGGTATTTATTTTTAGATGGACCATGAGGAGGAGCAGGCCGGGTAGTCCCGCAAGTCCAGGTGAGCGCGTACAAATGGACGAACACCCTCACCGTATTATCGTAATACCCAGTACTCCCTTCGTATCGACAATTAAGGTCGTTTTAGGGGCCGGACTCGTTTGCACGATTCAACTCGTGTTAGGTTTGTTAACCTGATTTTGGACGCTAATGCTCCTGAACTCTTCGTTCCCTATCGCGCACGCTCATTCATTCATTCATTCGCTAGAGGAATTAAATAGCACCACTTTGGTTGCCGTCCTTCCCCGCACGCCCCCAGTCGATTTGTCACCCGCTCACCTCCCCTTCCGCGCAAAAAATTCACGAGCTTTGAAAAAAATACCACGCTCCTGCCTCGGGTTGTGGCACGCTTACCACTCCAACTATGAACATTTGTTAGTTAATAGATACTCACAACCCTATTTATAATAAGAATAAATAAGAAAAATACACCTTTATTAATTACTTTTTGGTATGCTAAATGTTAACCTAAATGATTTGAATTACCAGTATAGAGGCAGTACACGAGTACATGAGAGATTTTTTTCTTTTTTTTTTAACTCAGCAGGCTCTTACGCTC
The DNA here is from genome assembly GCA_038087645.1 of Saccharum hybrid cultivar R570. Taxonomy (NCBI): domain Eukaryota; kingdom Viridiplantae; phylum Streptophyta; class Magnoliopsida; order Poales; family Poaceae; genus Saccharum; species Saccharum hybrid cultivar. The sequence goes on from JAQSUU010000327.1 coordinate 10,593,942, forward strand.
CGAGAGAACTAACGCCAAAATGGCCTGCGGGCCTCAACAAATACTCGAATGGTCTTTCCTACCATTCTAGTCAAACGATTGTCCTCATGGTCTTTGAAAAAAAATCCATTGTCTTTATCAGTGGTGCTGCAGGATAAAAGTAGATTTCCATGTTCCGAACCGAGCAACGACTGCGACGCACAGGGCACAGGCAAAGCACTAACCCTCCTCGATCACTGCTCGCCGGCTCGCCGCGCACGAGCAGCCGCAGCGCCATGGCCGCGGCCACGGCCACGTTGGTTCGCGGCGTCTCCCCGCGCCTCGCCACGGGCCACCTCCTCTTCCTCGCCGTCGCCTCCCTCCTCCTCCTCTCGCCTCGGGCCGCCGCGCAGCCGTGGCAGGTCTGCGGGAACACCGGCAACTACACGGCCAACAGCACCTACCAGTCCAACCTCGAAAGCCTCGCCAAGGCGCTCCCCGCGAACGCGTCCCGCTCGGGGAACCTCTTCGCGGCGGGAAGCGTCGGCGCCGTCCCGGACGTCGTCTACGCGCTCGCGCTCTGCCGCGGGGACACCAACGCCACGGCCTGCGGCTCCTGCGTCGCCACGGGGTTCCAGGACGCGCAACAGCTCTGCGCCTATGACAAGGACGCGGCTGTGTTCTACGACGCCTGCTACCTCCGCTTCTCCAACCAGAACTTCATTGCCAGCACCACCAACAACGGCGATCCCATCATCCTCATGAACTCGCAGAACGTGAGCTCGCCGGTGCGGGCGTTCGACGCCGCCGTCTCCGTGCTCCTCAACGCCACCGGCGACTACGCGGCGGCGAACTCGTCACGTTTTGGCACGGGGGAAGAGGGTTTTGACGCAAGCGACCCCACCATCTATGGGCTCACGCAGTGCACGCCGGACATGTCGTCCGCCGACTGCCGGAGCTGCCTTGGGAGCATAATCTCGGTGATGCCGCAGTATCTCAGCGGAAGGCAGGGCGGGAGGATTATAGGGATGCGGTGCAATTTCAGGTACGAGGTGTATTCTTTCTTCTCCGGAGCGCCCTCGCTACGTCTGCCAGCGGCGTCGCCACCGGCGCCATCTCCTACGCCATTTAACGTGACGCCGAAGGCAACCCCACCATCACCAGGTGAGATATCAGCAACAGATTCACAAGTTTCTAGTTTTTCTTCGTTTTTAGCATTGAATGCCTCCTTCAAATCAGATTCTAAAAGTCTAAAACAGGATGTTCGTCTCAAGAACACGAAAAAGGAAGAAAAAAAAACATGCGCACGCTCAAACAACCCAAATTCTCTCCATTTGTTGCCGACCATACTTTTTTTTAAGAAAAATTGCCCACTATAATAGTTTCGCACGACTCTTGAATCGGTCATTCCAAACAAACGACTGAAACGGTTGGTCTTCTGAATTATTTGGGAACCACAATATTTTCAATAGATTTTGATAGCGGACACAACCGTGTACACCGGTTTTCTTCGATGATCTTGACATCTCTGCAGTCCCGTCGCTATCGTTTACCGTTCCGTTCGCTTGAGCTTATCAGCCAAATCAGTTAGTCATTTAGTAGTGTTTTTTTTTCCATAATAAATTAACGAATAATACTTTTAGTCATGACTTATCAGCCAAGCGAACATGACAATTACAATATGCTACTTTGTTGACCGGAAACAACGATTACAGTATGCTGAAGACTTCTTGGTTGGGTTTTTTTTTTGACAACAAGACTTCTTAGTTGATTATTTCAAAAGAAGAAACACGTAGTATGCATCTAGGCATCAATGACAAATAAAAATCGATACTCATCATATCTACAAAGCCAATCATCATATCTACAAAACCAATCATGTAAGATTTTTTTTCCCATTAATTAACATACCCATGACAAATAAAAATTGATAATGATATATGACGGGCGTCCGGACGGAACGGACGCACCCGCGCCGAACCAACCCGCCGCACGCCGCTCCTGGTCCTTATCCTCTCGACCGCTCACTCCCGAGTCCCGCAGCGCTCGCGTCACCCTCTCCGTTCTGCTATCACGCGCCGCGTGCTCGTTGGGAACCGCCGCGTGCCACGTCGTTGTCGCACCCGCCCGCCCGCCAGCGCTCCCTCCCCCTCTGCGAGCTCCATGTGACTCCACGCTGCCCAGCGACCTAGCTCCCATGCCCCCACCGGAGACGAGGATGACGGCGGCGGCTCCGACGAGGTAGATGGTCCTTCTCTGGATCTGAGCCCTCCTCCTCCCCTTCTCCTCCTCTGGATCTAAGCCATTCTCCTCATCCTCTGGATCTGAGCGCTCCCCCTCCTCCTCCTCCTCCTCCTCCTTCTCCCCCTCCTCTGGATCTGAGGGACATGGCAACGGCTAGGATTCTAGCGAGCTCTAGGTCCCTATTCCCTCCTCCCGTGTTGTAATGGGTGTTTTGGGATGTTGCAACAGATGATTTTCGAATATTGCAATGAGATTTTTCGGTCGTTGCAACAGATGTTTTTGCGATGTTTGCAGTACTACTGCTTGAGATGTTGCAATACATAATTTTTCAATGCTGCAGCACATAATTTTGACGTTGTAGCACATATTTTTCGATGTTGCAGTACACGTTTTTCAACGTTGCAGTACATATTTTTTCGATGTTACAATACTTATTTTGTAGTTGTTGCAGTAGATATTTTTCGAATGTTGTAGTGCATGTTTTTCAATGTTGCACTACATATTTTTTCAATGTTACAGTATTTACAACCCGTTGTTGCACTACATATTTCTTTCATATGTTTTTGCAATGTTGCAATTGAAGTGTTACATACTTTTTTTAAAATAGGGGTGCGGGGGAACTGGGTGTGTTGGGGAACGGGGGACATGAGCGCGTTGGGAAGCTGAGGAAGCGCGGGTACTGTTTTTCCATTCTATTCCGTGCAGGTGGGCGGGCGTGGTTCCGTACGGGGGCAGAGCGGGGTCCCGTGCGGGACCGGCGTTCGGACGCGCGCCGCGGACGTCTGGGCGCTAGTTGCGCCGAATAAAAATAGCTCACACCCATATCGGATTGAAGTCCGTCGAGTTTTCAGTTGCGAGTATCCAATGTCACCCGAGTAGCACGCATGACGCATTGAACCATTGTTGCATCATGTTCTATGTATCGACCAGCAGTCCAGCACGGCAAGGGCAAATCAAAATCAATAGGGACGTGTCTGATCGCCGTTGCCGCGTTCCTCGAAGCCTAGGAAAACGATGTGTTTGTTCATCGTAGGCACTAGGCAGTCGTCCGGCAGGGTGGCACGATACGGCGTTGTGCTGAGCGCAGCCTTGGCATGTGAATGTGAGTGACGTCGCCGATCGGCTCCACCGTCGTGTACTCCCGCCTGGGACCGGCGGCAGCTGGTGCGGGCCCTCGGATATTTATGGCTGGTTCCACGGTGTCAGTGAGTCGTCAAGTCAAACGAGCCCCACACAAGTCAACACTTGGGGCCTCAATACAGTGATGACACATCCCCGTCCCCTCTCCATTCATTTCGCTTCGCACGGCTCTGCCAGACCCCAGACCCGGTCCGGCACCACGCCAGCCACGGCTCCTGCCACCCCGACGCGGGCACCATGGCCATGGTTGCGCACCGTCACCACCTGCGCCCCTACCTCGCCACTGCCACCGCGCTCTTCCTCGCACTCACTATCGCGCCTCTCGCCGCCGGGGACCCGCTGGGCCAGTTCTGCGGTACCAGCGGCAACTACACGCGCAACAGCACCTACCAGGGCAACATCCAGCGGCTCGCCGCCACGCTGCCCAGGAACACCTCCGCCTCCCCGACGCTCTTCGCCAGGGACAACGTCGGCGCCGTCCCGGACATCGTCTACGCGCTCGCGCTCTGCCGCGGCGACACCAACGCCTCCGCCTGCAGCGACTGCGTCGCCACCGCGTTCCAGGACGCGCAGCAGCTGTGCGCCTACAACAAGGACGCCACCGTGTTCTACGACCCCTGTCTCCTCCGCTACTCCAACCAGAACTTCATCGCCTCCCCCGCCAACAGCGACGACAAGGTCCTCATCCTCATGAACACGCAGAACGTCACCGCGCCGTTCAAGGTGTTCGACGCCGCCGTCGCCGTGCTCCTCAACGCCACCGCCGCCTACGCGGCCGCCAATTCGTCCAAGCGGTTCGGCACCGGGGTGGAGCGGTTCCAGACCTTCGACAGCAAGAACCCGACCATTTACGGTCTGGCGCAGTGCATGCCGGACATGTCGCCGACCGACTGCCGGAGCTGCCTCTCCGGTATTATTCAGATGGGCCCCAAGTATTTCAGCGGGAAGCCGGGTGGCAGGATTCTTGGTCTGCGGTGCAATTACAGGTATGAGCAGTACTCGTTCTTCACAAGCACCCCGCTGCTTCAGCTGCCGGAGCCTACCGTGGCGGCCCCGGCGCCGGCGCCCGCGCCCGCGGTGGTGAACGGAACGCCAACGGCGCCGACGACCGGAGGAGCACGAGGTGAGAGTTGGGGGGTTTGGATTAAAGGTGCCATCTTTAGCATCCACGCGCATGGTTCACTATCTGCAACAGGGGAATTTAGCAACAAGGCTAATGTTGCTAAGAACCGACGAATTCGCTTCGATTCCAGTAAAATAAGTAACCGACGAGTGTCAAGATCACTGAACCCTGAAGTGCTGTTTGTTGTTTGTTTTCTTCCGATTCGTTTGTTCAATAATTTACATTAAAATCGAGGAATCAAGTAAGCGAAGAACAAATCCCGTCCACGTGTCTGCTAGATCTGGTCTTGACATTAAAATGCAGTCCCGTAGCTATCAGTTGCCTCACTAGCACTGCGAACATGGAACAATGGAAGTTCACACATGAGTACATGACCCGACTCCTGACTTCCTGAGTTCTGACCAGTTCAACATCTTGGCTGAATCGAAAGTTGTAGTCAGGAGTCAGGTGTTAGAAGTAAAGGAAAAGTGATAAAAGAAACTCCTTTATCAATTGGTCTGACCGTCTGAGGTTAATTAACATTGGTCATATACACGTGCATTTTCTAGACTAGTCAGTTCAGGCAAGATTGTATGACCGCACCGTAAAGCAAAATCGGAAATATCATTATCTGTCATCTACTCCTAGATGAATTTCAGATTAAGGGAGGAATATAAGCTAAGCTGCTTCCTAGAGTTCTTTCTTTGACCTCAAACATGAACGTGTACAGACAGGTATCAGTTACTTTAATTTGCTAGTCGTTTTATATGGCAAGTTAAGCTTAGCTGCTCTTGTCTTGCTCAAGACTTATGATAATGCAGCAATACATAAAGGCTGTAGGACTATGAACATCAAACAGTTTTCTCCTTTTGCATAGCTTATTGATTTTTGAACAAGAAGATTAATATAGTTAATATGCAGGGATGGAGGCATCCCTACCATCTAGGAGGGCTCCCTTCTCGGATAAACGCAGCAACACGGGTATATAACGGGCCAGACGGACATTGGTCCTTGAGTGCAAAGGCAGAAGGGAGCTTGACTGCAAGACTCACCCGTCGAGCAGAGACGTAGCATGAAACCTATTAGTGCAAAAGCTCCATGGAGAGCGACAAAAGTCCAAAGACCACCTAATTGACACCAACGAGTAAAATCCCCCTGTGCTTCCGGTCCCCATAGTAGCAACAAAGAGTGTGCTAAACTATTGGCAGGTGTGGAAACCGCCGCAGTTAAGAAATTGCAACATTCCAAATAGGAACTAGCCAATCCATGGGTATACCAAGAAGTTACAAAAGTAGTCCCTGTAAACCAACCCCCTAAAGCGAAATAAGCACAAGGAAAGAGCAATAAACCGGACCATCCTATAAAAATCGATATTATTCCATTCCAATTTCTTCCCGAACTTTCCCTAGTACGAGAGGACCGGGAAGGACGCACCTCTGGTGTAATTCCTTTTCTCTTCCTTCTTTTTGACCCACCCCTGTTAGTACATGTATATGATGTGCCGGATGCATTAACTTTTTGAATTCCTGTTATGTTACTTTAACATTGATCAAATTATTAATTGATGCTTTCCATTTACAGGAACAACCGGAAACAAAACTGGTAGAGTTTTAGCCATTGCACTGCCTATAGTTGCTGCAGTACTAGCTACTATAGTACTTTGTTCATGCCTCTGGAGGAGGAAGAGGAAACCAGGGAAGTCAACACTACCAGGTAAGTCCCTTGGCCAGTTCAGCTAATTCAAATTCCATTCTTTTGCTTTTTATACAACATTTTTTTGCCATGTCTAGACATAATCCTCTTATGAAAGTAGGAAATGCACTGATGTTTTAGACATCATTATTAATTAGAAATTACACGTTCTCTTATGACAGATACAACTAATCCAGAGGACATACAAAGTATTGATTCTCTCATTATTGATATATCAACTTTGCGAGCCGCAACAGAAAACTTTGATGAAGCCAATAAGCTCGGTGAAGGAGGTTTTGGTTCAGTATATAAGGTACGACTCATATATTATATTATATAGACATTTTTTTTCTATATTTTGTAGTTCTGGTACTCAAATATGTTCATTTGTACAGGGAATCCTCCCTGATGACCAGGAAATAGCAGTGAAAAGGCTCTCACAGACTTCTAGACAAGGGATGGAGGAGCTGAAAAATGAGCTTGTATTGGTTGCTAAGCTGCAACACAAGAATTTAGTGAGGCTTGTTGGGGTTTGCTTGGAGGACCATGAAAAATTGCTTGTCTATGAATACATGCCCAACAAAAGCCTCGACACTATTCTATTCAGTAGGGTTACTCACTCAGCATCTTTGAACAACAGTGAAACAACTGAAATTTTACAGCATACATTTATGAGTTTTTTTGTCTGCGTCTGACAGATCATGAGAGATGTGGTGAGCTGGATTGGAGGAAGAGGTTTAAGATAGTTAATGGGATTGCCCGTGGCTTGCAGTATCTTCATGAAGATTCTCAAGTGAAGATAATCCACCGGGATCTTAAGGCGAGCAATGTTTTATTAGACTATGACTTCAATCCTAAGATCTCAGATTTTGGCTTAGCAAGGCTATTTGGAAGTGACCAATCACAAGATGTCACCAATCGCGTCGTCGGAACCTAGTAAGCGTTGTTACCATTCATTGCCCTTGGATGACCTATATATAAGTGTACACTAATGTGCAACACATTATTCTTGTCATAGTGGATACATGGCCCCTGAGTACGCCATGCGTGGGCATTACTCTATCAAGTCCGACGTGTTCAGCTTCGGTGTTTTGATCCTAGAAATCGTCACCGGAAGAAGAAATGGTGGCTCCTATAGCTCTGATGAATCTGCTGACCTCCTTAGTTTGGTGAGTACATACTGCATAGCCAATACAAAACTTTGTGCCCCAGTTATACTTTACAAGTTTAGAGCAACAACTGAACAACATCGAAGTAATTCGGTTATCTAATGCAGGTGTGGGAGCACTGGACGACAGGAACATTGATGGAGATCATGGATTCATCCTTGAGCAGCCTTGCTCCGCGAGACCAGATGTTGAAGTGCATCCACATCGGGCTCCTTTGTGTTCAAGATGACCCCACAGATAGGCCGATGATGTCAACAGTGAATGTCATGCTTAGTAGTAGTACGGTGACCCTCCAAGCTCCATCTAGGCCGGCGTTTTGCATCCAGAAGAGTGGCTTCAACTCAGAGATGAACTCAGAAGTGTACCCAGGAGGTTCACAATCCGCAAGCAGATCGCCTATGTCGCTGAACGACGTTTCAATCACTGAGCTTGAGCCCAGATGATGATGATTCTCCTCGAAGCAGTGGCGGAACAGTAGGTATATTGAGGGCGAAATACGTCGTCTTTATTGAGGGTTGTGTTTTACCTGGGCCAAGCACGTAAGTGTGATCAGTATACAAAACTAGTAAACTATCAATATGGTGAAATATAACGTCTATTAGTTCTCCAAATACTATGTATCTATATGGCATTGCCTTTCAATGTAGAGGTGTGTAGAAATAAGAACGTGGATAACAGAATGTATCGGTGGTTCCTGAAAATGTCATCGCTGTATTGGTTAAACTTGTCTGCCGATAAATTCAGCGCAAAGTCTTATCATTTCAATGGTGCCAAATAAGGATATGACTAAAGTTCGTGGAGCAAGGAAAACTCAAGTACTTAAAGATGACCAAGGTCATTGTTCCCAGTGGCGGAGCCAGGATTTTGAACTTGGGTATTCCTACAACCGAAAAAAATTCCAATGCATAGCAACATAGGTTTCAAGTATAGTTCGTAGTATTAACTAAAGTCATAAAAACAAAACAGTACTGGAATAACAAATTATTCATATCTAAGATAAGGATGAAAGTATGAAACAATTATTTCTTGCTGCACTGCCATTAAGCACTGCTCAATGCTCCTCTGCTCGGCCTCCCCTAGCCGGTAGCCGCTAGTCGGCCGCGGCCAGTCTAGCACGCCGCCGCGCGGCCTGCCGATCCGCCACGCCCGGACGCCCCGGCTAGGCCAGCAGGCCCCGCCCCGGCCTCCGCTCGCCCTGCCTGCTGCCGCTGTTAGCCGCGTGTGGAGATGAGAAGGTCAAGAGGTGGAGCGCTGCCGCCGGCTGGCTGGCCGCTCGCCGTCGCCAGGATTCAAGAAGAGAAGGAGAAGAGCGAGAAGATTAGGGATTGGGGATTGGGAAACAATAGACTGCACGGAGTCACGGTCGGGGGCTCGGGCGTCTCTACGCTGAACAGAGGAGAGGCAAGGCTTTCTGGGCCACTGGGCCTTGTGCCCTTGCCCCTTGCAGACTGGCCTGGGAGCTCAAAACGGTAGGAGGCTGCGGGAATTGGTTGTGGACTCAGTTTGTGCTCGAAAATGATCAAATTAACACCAATATACATTATATATCTGAGTATACATATATAAATACTTATTGTTGTGCAAAAAAGTTAGGTATTCCTAGGAATACCAATGCATCAATGTAGCTCCGCCCATAATTGTTCCCTTACCACTAATGAGGTAGGCAGTACCCATAGTTGTTTTAAAGTGAAGCAGAAGGGGTCATTCAGTAAAACAATAAATAGAGGGAGAACTCCAATTTGTAGCCATCCAACTATTGTTAAAGTTTGTTTTTTGTCCACATAACTTCAAAACTTTTGACCACCGAACCATCACTAACGAATAACTTTGGCCATCTAGCTGGTTTCAACGGTGTATCTGAATTTCCTAAAACTAACAAAATTTGGTTTAGTTTCTAAAATTTTATTGCCATTTTAAATCATAAATATGAAACCAGTACCAATTTTTTTCAAAAATATTATGAACATATTGGTTCTCTATTTGGAGTTATTGGTATTTTATTTTTTTCAATTTCTAGTGATTTATTTCTCGTAGTTATGTTCATTATTTATTTAAATCATCTACAGGTAGCACGAGTGTAGCTGCAAGCAGAGCCGCGTACGGCCACCGCAGCCACGGAGGCGGCTCAGGGGGCGTTTGGTTCGAGGAGTTAAAGTTTAATCAATACTGTAGCACTTTCGTCTTATTTGATAAAAAAATTTCAATCTTAGACTAATTAGGCTTAATAGATTCGTCTCGTAAATTACTTCTAATCTGTGTTGATATGCATGCAATTAATCTACATTTCGTACTCTATGCATTTAAGAAAACATTGATGTGATGAGAGTTAAACTTTAACCTATTGCAACCAAACCCTTAAACGAGCGGCCTAGGACAGTGGCGTGGTGGCCACCCTGCACGCCTGGGCTGGCATTGCGTGGCAGCATAGTTGGGTGACATGGCGTCCGTGTGGGCGTGGATCTAGTGTTAGCTCGGAAAACAATCACATGCATACAGGATGCACCCAGACACAGTGCATACGCACGTTAGTTTGCTCCCACGTGGACAAATCAACCGCATCTATGGCATGTGCTCATCCGGTGGTAGTTCGTAATAACCATCCTCGTTCTGTGATTGGCTCGGCTCTCATGCGCTCGGCTCCAGCTCTCGTCCGTCCATGCTGCTGGTTATCCACGTGGCAGAAGATGGATGTCTGTATGCACGGAGCCTGGGTGCATACCGTATGTATCTAATTTTCTTCCGATAGCTAAGGCCGCATCTCAATCCACAGGTATTAAAATGGATTAGAGTATAATTAAACTAAATTCCATTCCAACACATGTGGATTAAAGTGAATACGCATGCATCCAAACAACGCCTAAGTGCGCACCTGCGGCAGCACCGGCGTGACCCAGCAGCCAATGTTGAGTGGGCAGGCAACCTTGACGGCGCCTTAGGGATCGAGAAGAGTGGCAGGTACGGAGAAGACTTGCTTGCGCCATCGGTGTGTGCGAAGACGACGTGGTTGGTTGGGGTCAGCCTGATAAAGAGTAGCTGGATCTTGCTAGGGTTCTTGTTCTCATTTCTCATAAATATTTGATACATTTTTTCTTCGGTTGTAATGCATGAGCATATTCTAGTTAAAGATACATAGAAGCATAAAAAAATCAAAATGGGAGGTGCTCCATTACGGACAAAAATTTAGAAAAAATGTAAAAACCCATGGAAAGAAAACTCGGAACAGACGAACACTTGGAATGAAAAAAAATCATCGAAACAAAACTGATAGACGGAACCTAAGAGAAAACACCGAAAAAAACAAACGATTCTGGCCCAGGCTGCGTCCGGACGCTACTGCCAGCTGTCCCATACAAGCGAGCTCAATCGTCAAATCCCGCATCTTCCTCCACAACGCTCGTTTATCCACACGATTTACTCCCACAACAAGAGGCCACAGTGCGATGCTATGCCCTATCCCCACCATTCCCGTTCATCACACCGTGCCCCGGTTTTTGTCTGTTGCTACAACATGGGAAATCAACAAAGTGCAACATACAACATTCAGTTACAAAGGAGATGATACATCCTTAATCGACAGGCATAATCATCGGTTACTACAACTCAGTTTTATTGCTGCAACATGAGAAATCAATCATTGTAACATCTCAGTCTTTTTGTTGCAACATGGACAATAAGTAGAATGCAACATCCAGCATCCAACTACTGAAACGTCAAATTAAAGAAGATGCAACATCTCTAATCAACGTAAGAGAATGATTCCTTACTGCAACACCAAGAAATCATCACTTACTGCAACACCAAACATGCTAGTTTGTTGCAGCAACATGAGAACGCAGAACAATCATGTGACGCAACATGAGAGATCACCTACTGAAAACATCTTCTAATGCAACATAAAAAACAACAAATGCAACAACCCAAAAAGCGTATGCTAAGCAACAATGACCCTAGATACAAGGAGGAGGCTGCGGATCTGGCCCCTTTGAGTAGCACAAAGGGTCCAACTTAGAGCATGAGAATAGCAGCAACGGACATGCTCATAATATGCTGGCTTACTGATGGAGGAAGGGAGACGGATGCGGTAGAGAGAGAGAGAGGATGTTGCCTGCTCGTCATTCCTGACGAGAGCTGTCGCTGGAGAAGGAGCAAAGCGGACGAGGGACACCATGGAGAGGAAGGAACGTTGGCGCTTGCAGTAGGGCGCGGTGGAGAGGGTGGCCGGTGCTGGGCGGAGGATGGGCAGGAACTCGGAGTGAACCACGAGAGAGGAAAGCGGGGATTTAGGAGAGAAGCCGATACTGATAAGAATATGTCTCGTGGGTAGAGACATGAGGTTGTTAGGTCGTTCGGTCCTAGCCACATTGCGTCCGGAGATTGAAGCCGTCCGGGGCCTAATCGACGGCCATTCGGGTTTCATTTTGAGCATAAGCATATAGTGCAGTGTGGGTGTGGCAGCAGGCCGCTGTTGGGCCCATAGTTCTTTTTGAGCATTTCAGGTGTTTTTTGTAAGTGTTTTAGATGCATGTTTTGTATGTTTCATCTGTCTTCAGACCTATGTTGCAAATGTTTCATCTGGATGTTTAAAAGTAGATCAGGTATTGTACATGTTGCAATGGCACCGGTGGCTTGCGGATACCAATCTGCTGCAGGTGTAAGGTCCAAATGGGTAGAGGGGGGGTGAATAGCCTAATTAAAACTTCTACAAGAATTACTTGATCACAAGTTAGTACGAAAGGTGGCGAAGCAAAAGCGCTAGCTCTAACTAATTAAGCAAGCCACCTACACAAGTCTAGTACAAGGCTATCCACTAAACACAACAACAACTACAAGCTAGAAACAAGAAGTAATACAAGAGAAGAGCTTCGAGTGATTATACCACCGTGTAGAGATGAGAAGTACCAATCAAACAATCGCACAAGAGAAATCCTCGGGAAGAGAATGACACAAGAATTTATCCTGAGGTTCACTTGCTTCCCGGCAAGCTACTCCCCGTTGTGGCGATACACCCACTTGTCGGTTCACGAGCTAATCGACTATCAAGAGTCGAGCCCTCAGCGGGCGCCGCACAACCGCACACAAGATGGGGATCCTCCAAGCCACGAGCTCCACTAGAGTATCCAATTTGCGAGCTCCCGCGGGGAAGGATCAAGAACCCCTTACAACACTTGGTGAAGGCTCCAACAATCTCCAATTGTGAGCTCAATCACCTCCGCTGCTCCAAGCCGTCTACCGTGTCGGGAAACACGGAAGAGTAACAAGAAATCCGCAGCAACTCGAAGATCAAGTGCCTCTAGAATGCAACTCTCAAGCAATGCACTTGAATCTCACTCAATCTCACACAAGATGTGCAACTAATCAAAGAGATGAGTGGAGGGGTTGTTCTCTAGCTCAAAGGATGTCTCTATATCTCAAAATGTGCAAGAGTTGCCCTCAAACCCCGGCCAACGTCTATTTATAACGAAGGGGTACGCAACTAGCCGTTACCGAACGACACAGTTCAAAACGGGATGACCGGACGTGCCGGTCAGGGTGACCGGACGCATTCGGTCACTACAGGACAAGCGTGAACAGTGCGCGTCAGAAGTAACCGTTGCTATGACCGGACGCGCCCTAGCGCTTGACCGGACGCGCCCTAGCGTATGACCGGACGCGCCCCAGCGCATGACCGGACGCGCTCCTCGCGACGACCGGACGCAATAGTGCCAGCGTCCGGTTAGAGTCCAGTAAGCTCCCTCAACGATCGGACGCGTCCGATCGTACATGACCGGACGCGCCGCGCGTCCGATCAGCACTTCGCTGCTCTTTGCCCCTCTGGACGCATGACCGGACGCGTCGGTCCCATGAAGGACCGGACGCGCCGGTCGCGCGCTCTGCTTCTGCGCACAGGTGAACTGACCGGACGCGCTGGTCAGGCCAGACCAGCGTCCGGTCACTAACCCTAGGCGCGATGACCGAATGAACTGACTGGACGCGCTGGTCAAGCCATGACCGCGTCCGGTGCAGCGTCCGGTCACCTCTGTGACCTCCGTTCGCCTCTGTTTCTTTTCCAACTTTCGGCGCAGTGGAAAATAGGCATTTCACTTCCCTAAAAAGCACCGAATCCCGCATCGCAAGCTCGGCGGGAGGAAGAGAGAAACCCAAACCCCTCTGTACCACTAAAACTCCACCACCTTCGCAACAGTGCTAACACCACCAATTGTACACCACCATGTGCATGTGTGTTAGCATTTCACAATCATTTCCCAAGGCGTTATGTTAGCTCTTTACTAGATCCTAATGCATATGCTCAAGACATTGATCTAGTGGCACTTGATTTCCGAGCTAACTGTGATTGCCCCTCTTGATAGTCGGCTATGTTTCCTAAACCAGGTCAATCACTTCTCTACTCATCTTAGACCGGCAAAAGGAAAAACCCCTATGATTATACCTTTGCCTTGCGCTCTTAGATCCTTCTCCTCCACTTGATCATCATGTACTTCATTTTATGTGCATCTCCACCATGATCATCATTTCATGTCCATGCACCATCTCTTTGTGATCTTGTGGCCACCACTCCTTGCCACGTACACCTTCATCACATGTGTTGCTTATGCCTAACTCAAAACACTTAACACATGGTATTATCAACTTGGTGTCATTAATTACCAAAACCAAACTTGGGCTTTCAATCTCCCCCTTTTTGGTAATTGATGACAACCATCACAAAGATATGAAATGAAATCAATTTTCAATTTCGATAGTATTAGCTCCCCCTACATATGTGCTCCATGAGTTTGGTTCAATTATGCACATATGTATGGATATGAATTTTGGGAGAGTTACTACTATCAAATTGATGCTAAGGTATATAGAATGGACCTTTGAAGCGTGATACCAATCGGAGTTGCCTTTATATACCATCCTTAGCATCGATGTAGCTAGACACCACTTGTAATACATCACTTGTAAAGATCATAAACACTAAAGTACCCCGTGAGATCAACATTATAAGCAAAAGGTGTCTAGATACTGCTTGTAAAGCTACTCTTAACAAATCATCATTCAAGTTCTATTTCTAGCAAACACCATACAATCATGAATATAAATTTAAGCTTTGCAATGCAACAATTCATCATGTTAATGCACATACAAATGCAACAAATAATTCATGAGCTTGCTCCCCCTACTTGTGTGCTCACTTTTAATCCCTTTGTAACTTAACTTTTTATCTTTGTGACTTTTCTCTCTTTGTGACTTTTCTCTCCCCTATCTTTTCTTACTCTTTGCAATATCTTTGTGACTTTTCTCTCCCCCTTTGTCAACAATCACCAAAAAGGTGCCAATTTTAGTGAGAGATAAGTCAATCAATATGAGGGAGTCCAAATTATGGTTCAACCTAGATCACTTGCCTAGAATATATAATTCGGTTTGATCCAAGCACAAGCTTTTTCACACCTCATAAAGTATAAGGGTTATCTTGACCATGTTGAATTACACATCATGAGCTCATTTACTAGATTCAACACTAGGTTTGCAAGCCCACAAACATGTCATATGCTACCACTAGATCAAATAAACATAGAAGCAATAGTGGTACCATACATACATCAAAATCATTTGATTTTCATGAATGAGCCTATTTGTCATGCAAATATGTCTATATGTTCTAACCATGTCCTTAGCAAAGTATGAATGATATGCCAAACAACTTTACCTTGCTATGTTGGAGGAGAGGCATGTCGTATAAGAATGTGGGGGTGCACTCATTTCAAGTTAGAGAAGTCAAGTATGTTTAATTCATTCTTCAACTTGTAAAATCTCTTTTCATCAAGTGGCTTTGTAAAGATATCGGCTAGTTGATCTTCGGTGCCAATGCTCTTAATGCTAATATCACCATTTTGTTGATGGTCTCTTATGAAGTGGTGCCTTATGTCGATGTGCTTGGTTCTTGAATGTTGAACCGGATTTTGTGTCATCTTTATAGCACTTTCATTGTCACAAAACAATGCCACATTCTTGAATTTGATTCCAAAGTCATTCAAAGTTGCCTTCATCCAAAGCAATTGTGCACAACAACTACCGACACTAATGTATTCGGCCTCGGCGGTAGATAGTGCAACACTATTTTGTTTCTTTGATGACCATGAAACAAGAGACCTTCTAAGCAATTGACAAGTGCCACTTGTGCTCATTCTATCAATCTTGCAACCACCATAGTCGGAGTCTGAATATCCAATCAACTCAAAATTAGACCCCTTTAGAAACCATAATCCAACATCATGAGTGCCCTTAAGATATCTCAATATCCTCTTGGTTGCTTTCAAGTGACTTTCTCTAGGTGAAGCTTGATATCTTGCACACTTGCACACACTAAACATCATATCCGCCCTAGAAGCGGTGACATAGAGCAAACTTCCAATCATAGACCGGTATAGCTTTTGATCTACCATGTTTCTACTATCATCAATACCTAATTGATCATCTGTGCCCATTGGTGTACTCATTGGTTTAGCATCTT
The DNA here is from genome assembly GCA_038087645.1 of Saccharum hybrid cultivar R570. NCBI lineage: Eukaryota > Viridiplantae > Streptophyta > Magnoliopsida > Poales > Poaceae > Saccharum > Saccharum hybrid cultivar. Next base: position 10,609,744 of record JAQSUU010000327.1, read on the forward strand.
GCAATCCAAATTTCTTGATGATGTCCTTGACGTACTTCCCTTGACTTACAAAAGTGCCATTCTTCATTTGCTTGATTTGAAGTCCAAGGAAGTAACTAAGCTCTCCAATCATAGACATCTCAAACTCATTAGCCATTATATTTCCAAACTCTTCACAAAAATCTTGATTGGTTGATCCAAAAATGATATCATCCACATAGATTTGCAACACAAACAAGTCATTTCCAAGCTTCTTGGTGAAGAGAGTGGTGTCAACCTTTCCCATCTTGAACCCTTTAGAGAGAAGAAAGTCCCTCAATCTCTCATACCATGCTCTAGGTGCTTGCTTCAAACCATACAATGCCTTCTTTAGCTTGAAAACATGGTCGGGCTTATTGTCATCTTCAAAACCGGGAGGTTGCTCAACATAAACTTCTTCGTTGATGTAGCCATTGAGAAATACACTCTTGACATCCATTTGATAGAGCTTGATGTTGTATGCACAAGCATATGCTAATAAGATTCTAATAGCATCCAATCTTGCAACGGGTGCATATGTTTCTCCAAAGTCAAGACCCTCAACTTGAGTGTATCCTTGTGCTACTAATCTTGCTTTGTTCCTCACAACCATGCCATCTTGATCTTGCTTGTTTCTAAAGACCCACTTAGTGCCAATCACATTGTAGTTCTTTGGCCTCTCAACAAGTTTCCAAACTTGATTTCTAGCAAAGTTGTTTAGTTCTTCATGCATGGCATTTACCCAATCGGAATCCTTCAATGCATCTTCGTTCTTCTTTGGTTCTTCAAGTGACACAAATGAGTAATGCTCACAAAAGGATGCTAATCTTGATCTAGTTTGAACACCACTTTGAATTCCACCAATGATTTGGTCTAATGGATGATCCTTTGCAATGCTAGTAGGTTGGAGTATTGGGAGTTGATTGCTTCCACTTGTTTGACCTTGAACTTGAGCTTCATCATGAGTACCACTAGAGCTTGCTTGATTTGTATCTATTTGCACACTTTGGTTGATCACATGAATATCATCATCATCAACTTGCCTTGGCCTAACATCACCAATGTCCATGTTCTTCATTGCATTTGACAATTGATCTCCTCTCACATCATCAAGGTTTTGAGCTTCATTTTGAGACCCTTGGGTTTCATCAAACTCAACATCATGAACTTCTTCCAAGGTGCTATTTGTGAGATTCCAAACTCTATATGCTTTGCTTGTGGTAGAATAACCAAGTAAGAACCCTTCATCACATTTCTTTTCAAACTTGCTCAATCTAGTGCCTTTCTTGAGAATATAGCATTTGCAACCAAACACTCTAAAGTATGCAATGTTGGGCTTTCTTCCATTCAATAGCTCACATGGTGTCTTCCCAAGCTTCCCATGGCAATAGAGACGGTTGCCACAATAGCAAGTCGTGTTGATAGCTTCACTCCAAAATGAATGACTAACATTGTATTCACTAAGCATTGATCTAGCCATATCCATCAAAGTTCTATTCTTTCTTTCAACTACACCATTGGATTGAGGAGTGTAGGTTGGAGAGAATTGATGTCCAATACCGAGATCATCACACAACTCTTCAATTCTTGTGTTCTTGAACTCACTACCATTGTCACTTCTAATCTTCTTGATGGTAGTCTCAAACTCATTTTGCACTCTCTTGACAAAAGACTTGAATAGATCATAAACATCACTCTTGTCATAGAGAAAGAACACCCAAGTATATCTAGTGTAGTCATCAACTATCACAAAGCCATACTTGTTGCCACCAATGCTAGTATATGTTGTTGGCCCAAACAAGTCCATGTGCAATAGCTCAAATGCCTTTGATGTGCTCATTTCACTCTTACTAGGATGTGGATTTCTAACTTGTTTGCCGGCTTGACAAGCACTACATGGTTTATCCTTTTCAAAAGTCACATCTTTCAAGCCTATAACTAAGTCATGCCTCAAAAGTTTGTTCAATTGTTTCATTCCAACATGACCAAGCCTTCTATGCCATAACCATCCCATAGTAGATTTACTAAGCAAGCATGATGTCAATTGTGTCTCATTATCATTGAAGTCAACCAAGTATAAGCTACCATGTCTAAATCCTTTGAATATCAAATTTGATCCATCAACACTTATGACTTCAACATCATCACTACCAAAAATGCACTTAAAGCCAAGATCACAAAGTTGTGCCACCAATAAAAGATTGAAATCCAAGCTTTCAACTAGCAACACATTAGATATGCTCATGTCATTTGAGATAGCAATTTTACCAAGCCCTTGACCTTGCCTTTCTTGTTGTTGCCAAAAGTGATAGCATCAAAACCACCATTTTGACTTGTATCAATTGATTTGAACATACAAGAATCCCCAGTCATATATTGAGTGCACCCACTATCAAGCACCCAATGCCTTCCTCTGGCTTTGTAATTGACCTACAAGACAAGATCAATTCTTTTTAGGTACCCAAACTTGTTTGGGTCCTCCAAGGTTAGTGACCAAGCTCTTTGGTACCCAAATGACTTTCTTCTTTGAGCCCATCCATGGTGCACCAATGAACTTAGCATGAACACCATTTGTACCCTTAGTAAGTATATAGAAAGAATCAAACTTAATTGATGATACATTAGCATTGGTTTTATTGTTCATACAATATCGCTCTATGTGACCAACTTGCTTGCAACTTTTGCAATAGCTACCATTGTTCTTCACAAAACGAGTCTTGTGAGGAGCAAAAGCGGCTTTGCCTTTCTTGGGGTTATAGCCCAATCCCTCTTTATAGAGAGAAGTCCTTTGGCTACCCAAACACATAAGCAAGCGGTCCTCACCACCATAAGCCTTAGCTAAGGAGTGATTGAGCTCTTTTACCTCCTTCTTGAGATTTTCATTCTCAACTATAAGTGTGGAGTCACAAGTGAGACCATCACTACTAGATGAGGATGATGTAGATGCGCTACATGAAGGGTTAGTGGGAGCAACAATAATAGGCTTATGACAAGATTCATCAATTATATCACATGATATGCTTATGTTGCAAGTTTTAGCTTTCTCAACATTATTTGGCATGTTTTCACATTTTTCAACTAGAGAGGAATGAGCTTCTTCAAGCTTGGTGTGAGACTTTTGAAGCTTCTTATGGTCTACCTTTAGATTCTCATAAGATGCTCTAAGCTCATCAAGTTCTTGCATAAGGTTTTTCTTTTCCTTAAGCAAGCCCTTGCACTCCTTTCTAGATTCTTTAAAATGTTGAGTGCAATCTTCTAGCATAGTGATTAGTTCATCTTTAGTGAATTCTTCTTCATCACTATTACTATCACTATCATTATCATGATCACTCTTATCGTCGGATGATACCTTAGCGGCCTTAGCCATGAAGCACGATGGAGTGTCGAAGATGGAGACCTTCTCTTGGATGGCAATGCTAGCATGTCCCTTCTTCTTGCTCTTGTTGTCATCCTCATCATCACTTAAGGAGTCATCACTATCCTATGTAGCAACATGAGAATCATTCTTCTTCTTATAAGAGCTCTCTTTCTTTTCTTGCTTCTTCTTTTGCTTCTTCCTCTCCTTCTTGATAGCATCTTCATCATCACTATTATAAGGACACTTTGCAATGAGATGGTCCTTGCTATGGCATCTAAAACATCTCATGCTATGCTCATTATTCTTGGATGAGTTCTTCCTCCTTCTTGCACGAAAGCCCTTCTTCTTCATGAATTTCCCAAATTGCTTGACAAAAAGAGCGATCTTCTCATCAATGTCATCACTATCACAAGAGCTTGAGTCTTCATCACTTGATGATTCAATCTTTGATTTGCCCTTGGATGTGGTGGCTTTGAATGCCACACTCTTCTTCTTTTCATCATCTTTCTTCTCATTTTCCTTCTTCTTCTTTTTGACCAACTCATCCTTCTCATCATCTTCTCTATATGAATCATCGGTCATCACTTCTTGGAATATTTGTTGAGGAGTTGAATCTTTCAAAGTTGTCCTCACAAGCACGGTGATCAACGTGTCAAATCTCTTAGGTAGACTTCTCAAGAACTTCATAGAGAATTGATTATCTTTGACCTCCTCACCAAGTGCCTTGAGCTCATTGACAATGACTTGCAACCTATGAAACATCTCTGGTACACTCTCATCATCTTGCATCTTGAAGCTTGAAAATTTTTCTTGCAAGATATATGCTTTAGCAGTCTTTGTGCCTTCGGTGCCCTCAAATGTTTCTTCTAGCTTGGCCCAAGCATCATGAGCAATCTCAATGTTCTTCACTTGCTCAAAGGTCTTGTCATCTAATGCCTCATGAAGAGCACTAATGGCAATGTCATTGCATTGGAGCTTCTTCTCTTCCACCGGTGTAGGTGCTTCCGGATAAGCAACCTCAAATTTTGTTTCGGTGACCTTCCACACTTCTCTATTGATTGACTTTAGGTGTGCGGTCATCTTAACCTTCCAATATGCATAATTTGTGCCATCAAAGTGAGGTGCCTTCTTGGTGTTGTTGATGTGCAAGCTTAATTGAGCCATTTCTTTTTCACCGTAGGTTGTTAAGCCTCAATTAAACGGTGCCTCGGCTCCGATACCACTTGTAAGGTCCAAATGGCTAGAGGGGGGGTGAATAGCCTAATTAAAACTTCTACAAGAATTACTTGATCACAAGTTAGTACGAAAGGTGGCGAAGCAAAAGCGCTAGCTCTAACTAATTAAGCAAGCCACCTACACAAGTCTAGTACAAGGCTATCCACTAAACACAACAACAACTACAAGCTAGAAACAAGAAGTAATACAAGAGAAGAGCTTCGAGTGATTATACCGCCGTGTAGAGATGAGAAGTACCAATCAAACAATCGCACAAGAGAAATCCTCGGGAAGAGAATGACACAAGAATTTATCCCAAGGTTCACTTGCTTCCCGGCAAGCTACTCCCCGTTGTGGCGATACACCCACTTGTCGGTTCGCGAGCTAATCGACTATCAAGAGTCGAGCCCTCGGCGGGCGCCGCACAACCGCACACAAGATGGGGATCCTCCAAGCCACGAGCTCCACTAGAGTATCCAATTTGCGAGCTCCCGCGGGGAAGGATCAAGAACCCCTTACAACACTTGGTGAAGGCTCCAACAATCTCCAATTGCGAGCTCAATCACCTCCGCTGCTCCAAGCCGTCTACCGTGTCGGGAAACACGGAAGAGTAACAAGAAATCCACAGCAACTCGAAGATCAAGTGCCTCTAGAATGCAACTCTCAAGCAATGTACTTGAATCTCACTCAATCTCACACAAGATGTGCAACTAATCAAAGAGATGAGTGGAGGGGTTGTTCTCTAGCTCAAAGGATGTCTCTATATCTCAAAATGTGCAAGAGTTGCCCTCAAACCCCGGCCAACGTCTATTTATAACGAAGGGGTACGCAGCTAGCCGTTACCGGACGACACAGTTCAAAACGGGATGACCGGACGCGCCGGTCAGAGTGACCGGACGCGTCCGGTCACTACAGGACAAGCGTGAACAGTGCATGTCAGAAGTAACCGTTGCTATGACCGGACGCGCCCTAGCGCATGACCGGACGCGCCCCAGCGTATGACCGGACGCGCCCCAGCGCATGACTGGACGCGCTCCTCGCGACGACCGGACGCAATAGTGCCAGCGTCCGGTTAGAGTCCAGTAAGCTCCCTCAACGATCGGACGCGTCCAATCGTACATGACCGGACGCACCGCGCGTCCGATCAGCACTTCGCTGCTCTTTGCCCCTCTGGATGCATGACCGGACACGCCGGTCCCATGAAGGACCGGATGCGCCGGTCGCGCGCTCTGCTTCTGCGCACAGGTGAACTGACCGGACGCGCTGGTCAGGCTAGACCAGCGTCCGGTCACTAACCCTAGGTGCGCTGACCGAATGAACTGACCGGACGCGCTGGTCAAGCCATGACCGCGTCCGGTGCAGCGTCCGGTCACCTCTGTGACCTCCGTTCACCTCCGTTTCTTTTCCAACTTTCGGCGCAGTGGAAAATAGGCATTTCACTTCCCCAAAAAGCGCCGAATCCCGTATCACAAGCTCGGCGAGAGGAAGAGAGAAACCCAAACCCCTCTGTACCACTAAAACTCCACCGCCTTCGCAACAGTGCTAACACCACCAAGTGTACACCACCATGTGCATGTGTGTTAGCATTTCACAATCATTTCCCAAGGCGTTATTTTAGCTCTTTACTAGATCCTAATGCATATGCTCAAGACATTGATCTAGTGGCACTTGATTTCCGAGCTAACTATGATTGCCCCTCTTGATAGTCGGCTATGTATCCTAAACCCGGTCAATCACTTCTCTACTCATCTTAGACCAGCAAAAGGAAAAACCCCTATGATTATACCTTTGCCTTGCGCTCTTAGATCCTTCTCCTCCACTTGATCATCATGTACTTCATTTTATGTGCATCTCCACCATGATCATAATTTCATGTCCATGCACCATCTCTTTGTGATCTTGTGGCCACCACTCCTTGCCACGTACACCTTCATCACATGTGTTGCTTATGCCTAACTCAAAACACTTAACACATGGCATTAGCAACTTGGTGTCATTAATTACCAAAACCAAACTTGGGCTTTTAGCAGGGCTTTGGCTCCTACTTCGTGGCTTCCTCACGCGGTGCGCCTTGCCCTCTCCTCTCCTCCCTCCCCTCCGCTTCCCTCCCCTGCATCTCGCCGCAGCAGTTCGAGTTCAGCGGGGAAATCCTACCTGACGAGCACGCATACGCCCGTACAGGTGATGGCCTGGGTGGGCGGATGGCGACGCGATGCATGTGTGGTGGCCCTGGAGAAAGCTGAGGTCCGTGCCGTTCAATCACTATGCACGGGAAACAAGCAATCACATACGTCTGGACATGGCTGTTCGTCCAGACATCCGAGTTGTCGGGTACCACGATTAGGGGTACCCAAATTAGGGTGAAAGCCCACCATGAATCAAACACTAATCTACCCTATCCAAGGAAAACATCAACCAAAAGAAGACACATAGGGTAAATCTCCCCTTGTTGGGCCTCTAGCAAGCCACGCGAGCATGGCGGCCCATTCTCCTACTTCATCTGAGGCCTCACACGAGGAGCCTCGAAATACCACCGTCTCATCCGAGCCATAGAAGCGACCCCACCCATCTCTGCCTTGCCTGAGACCAGCTCGGTAGGCCGCTCTCAGCAAACGAATTTCATGTCTCACCCAAGGCCCCGAAACAAGGTCTTGGACGCAGGAAACTCTCCACCTCGCCTGACCTCGGCCTCTGATGCTGCTTCCCCATTGGTGCGCTCGAGACCCCCTATGATGTCACCAACGTTCTTGAGCCAACTAGTCGGACAAGCCCGGATGGACAGGAGTCAAATCATGATGTCGTGGCCCATAACAGCAGTTGCTGATCACTATACCTCCTATACCGTCACTGTCTACATGATCCAGGCCTGCGCGGCGCCGCTCTAGGCCACTGTTCCCTCGGGTGGGGTGAAATCGTGCCATGATTCATGCCATCGAGGCCTTGGCTCTCCACATCGGTCAAAGCCACAGGGACAGGCACGTCGCCACAGTGATGAACATGATCATACGCTTCATAGCTACAAGGCTACGCCCGTTAAGGCACGTCACTACAGCGCCCAAAGATAGCGACCACTCCTCCAACAGTGGCACACATGCCTAGCCATGTAGCCACAGTGCCAAAAGTACTAACGCCATGCCTCTACAGTGCAAGACACGTCTTCACCAGATAAGGACCCCCCCCGAGGCCCCGGGGCTGCTTCTCTAGCAAGGATCGTCCCACGTTCCAACATCTTGTAACCCTGCACCTCCTTGAGACTATAAAAGGAGCATGTAGGGACCGTTCTAGCACACGAAAAAAAAGAAAGGAGAAAACATCACACAAACATAAGATAATACATGAGCACACGACTCTCATGGACCTTGTGAGGGCTCCGGTAGAGTCACACATGTACTACACTCCCACCTTGAGACCTAGGGACACCCCTTTCTCTCTCTCTTGTAACCCCTGCCACAAGCACTTCGGTGCAAGATAATACAAGTCTCTCCCTCCTCACTAGACGTAGGGCATTCTTCGACCCGAACCAGTATAAACCCCTTGTATTCTTCTTGCACACCATCCGAATTCCTGACGCGTAGAGACATATTACTCGTTGGTGTCAGGAACCGCCGTTTCTTACACCGACAGTTGGCACGCTAGGTAGGGGAAGTTTGCATGTCATAGCTAACCAATCCTTGTGGGTTTCAGATGGCAACCTCGCTTCATCTCGGCACGGTGATCTGGTTTGGGAGCCTAGAGTTCATGTCTCTAGGTTACGACTACGACATGATCCTCCTCCCACTCGGAACTCCGTCTGATAGTGACTTCTCTCTGCGCCACCAGAGGCGTGGGAGGCGTTCTGGCCATCATGGTCATCACTCTCGTCGCGCTCATCACGCGCGATGGATACAGGAGAGTCCTCGTCCTAGATCAGGGACTGGGGGCGAATCCCCAAACTCCTCTAAGTCTTCTTGCTCGACTGCCAGGGTAGGCTCCCTCACAAGGGACCTATCATGCATTGGCCTGGCCATAGACGAAGCACCGATGGCACAGGGCACGACGACAAGGCGACATGTTGAGGAACCATCGCGCTACACGGGCTCCGCATCAGTAGCAAGAGTGTCTGTGGCGGTGCTGTCGCCGTTCCCGTACGGACTCAACAATGCCACCATGATCCACCCCCACTCGATGCATCTCGCCATGAGCTCCTGCGTGGGGCTTCCCAAGCATCATCTACACACCACCTTTGAGCTCCTTGCAACCACATCAGAAACATCCAGCACAGACTCCTCAGAGGACAGTGATGGATGGGCCGGTGCAGACTTCTCTGGGCTTCATGACCCGGAGGGTCTACATCGGTTCATGGGTGCATGCAACTATCTCTTCAACTGCCTTGACTCTGATGGGGAGGATCACGGCCCTTCACGTGAATGCTTTCACGTAGAGGTTGAGGAGATTGCCCCGGGGGATGCCACCCCCGTAGGATAGGGCGTTCGCACTCCACTTCAGCAAACACTACCCATAGGGCCGCGGTGTTTGCCCCTATGGGGTCTCAGCGGGCCGAGCTTGAACAGCTCCATGAGCTCGAGGCCAAGGTCGACGAGGACCGCCAATAGCTAGTGCCCCTTTGGGCCACCCTCGAGCAAAGGCGTTCGGGCCAGGGTGATGGTGGAGCAGCCCGGCATAGGGCACGTGACGTCAATCGCTGCATTAACAATGATGAGAGGGGCAATCAACCCCCATTCTTCGCAAGGGCAAGTCAGAACGTCGCTGCTGCGGCAATACTCCTCCGGACAATGTCGGAGCCTTCCACCACGGAGGGGCGACAAGTCCGCAACGAGCTTCACAGACTTCTTGAGTGTGCCGTGATACAACAGGCCGAGAGCTCTGCATCTCAATGATGCGAGCCCGAAGTCGAGCTGCCCGCAGCACCCTCTCAGCAAGAACGGGAGGCCTCAGTTCACCCTAAACCCCGAAGGGCGCCAGAACGCAATAAGGCCCCATTGGTATGCGACCGACTCGGTGACGACACCGACGCCCGTGCCATTCTCAACATGTGCCGGTGCAACAAGGAGGACGGCGTCGCGCGCGGCTATCACCCACGCCGAGGTGGACGCTACGACAGTGAGGAAGACCGAAGCCCCTCACCCGAGCCTCTGGGTCCGTGCATCTTCAGCGAGGCTATCTGGAGGGCTCGGTTCCCAGCTCGATTCCATCAACCAGCCAACATTGTCAAGTACTCAGGGGAAATGAACCCCGACATATGGCTTGCTGACTACCACCTAGCTTGTCAGTTGGGCGGCGCGGATGATGACCTGCTCATCATTCGTAATCTTCCTTTGTTCCTGGCTGATCCGGCGAGGGCTTGGCTAGAACACCTTCCACCGTGGCGGATTCGTGATTGGGCTGACCTGGTCAGGATCTTCGTGGGGAATTTTTAGGGCACATACGTGTGCCCTGAGAATACCTGGGACCTCAGAAGATGCCACCAGAAGACGGATGAGACTCTTCGAGAGTTTATATGGTGCTTTTCCAAGCAGTGCACCGAGCTCCCCAATGTCACCGATTCAGATGTCATTGGGGCATTCATCGCCGGCACCACTTGTAGGGAGCTAGTCCATGAGCTGGGCCACAAGTCCCCTACAAAGACAAGTGAGCTCTTGGATATCGCCACCAACTTCGCCACAGGCGAGGAGGTGATCAGAGCCATCTTCCCCAATGCCAAGGGAAAACGAAAGGAGGATGCCGCCGAGGGCTCCCCCTCCCATGACCCCAAAAAGAAAAATAAGAAAGGTAGGACGGGGAAGCAACAACGTCAGAAGGACGCCCTCGTCACCATAGCGGACCGCAAGAACCCCTGAGGCCCCCCGCCTAGGGCCCTAGGAGTTTTTGATGAGATGCTAAAAAATCCATGCCCTTATCATAGGGGCCCGACAAAGCACACCCAAGAAGAGTGCACCATGATGCGCCACTACTTCTCTCGAGGCGGTCAGCCCAAGGACGACGCTGAGAAGAAGGCACCAGATGCCCAAGGGGGCGACGACCAAGATGACAGGTTCCCTGAGGTGAAGAACTGCTTCATGATCTTCGATGGTCGTTCGGCACAACTCACGATGAGACAAAGAAAGTGCGAACGCCGAGAGGTCTACGTGGCGGAGCCTGCCACCCCGTATTTCCTCGATTGGTCCGAAGTGGCCATCACGTTTGACCATGACAATCACCTGGGTTACATCCCAAACTTGGGGCACTACCCACTTGTCGTTGACCCTATCATTAGCAACACCCGACTCACTAAAGTCCTGATGGACGGGGGCAGTGGCCTCAACATTCTGTGCGCCTCGACTCTCGACCTCATGGGGATCAGTAGGTCTTAGCTGCAAGCCGACGCTGCACTGTTCCATGGTGTTGTGCCAGAACAACGTGCCACCCTTCTCGGACAGATCGATCTGCCCGTCTACTTCAGGACTCCTTCTAATTTTAGGCAGGAAACCCTCACCTTTGAAGTTGTCGGGTTTCATGGGACCTACCACGCCATTTTGGGGCGACCATGCTATGCCAAGTTTATGGCCGTCCCCAACTACACCTACCTCAAGCTGAAGATGCCCGGCCCTAGTGGCGTCATCACCGTCGGCTCTGCGTACAAGCACGCCTACGAGTGCGACGTGGCTTACACCGAGTACACCGAGGCCCTCTTCGAGTCAGCAGCACTGGCTACCGATTTGGAGAGGCTCTCTAAGGAGATCCCCGACCCCAAGTGTCATGCCGGTAGCTTCGAGCTGGCGGAGGAAGTTAAACTTGTCCCGCTCAGCCCCAACGACCCTGATGGCAAGGCACTCAAGGTCAGCGCTGCGCTCGACCCCAAATAGGAGGCAGTGCTCATCGACTTCCTCCACGCTAACGCTGACATGTTTGCGTGGAGTCCCTCGGACATGTCAGGCATTCCGAGGGAGGTCGCCGAGAACTCCTTGGACATCCGAGCCGGCTCCAAATCGATGAAGCAGCGGCTACGCCGATTCAACGAGGAGAAACGCAGAGCCATCGGCGAGGAGGTACATAGACTTTTGGCAGCCAGATTCATCAAGGAGGTATTCCATCCAGAGTGGTTAGCCAATCCCGTGTTAGTTAAGAAGAAAAATGGAAAGTGGAGAATGTGTGTAGATTATACCAATTTAAATAAGGCATGTCCAAAGCACCCTTTCTTGTTGCCTCGTATCGATCAAATAGTAAATTCCACTATGGGATGTGAGCTGTTATCCTTCCTTGATGCTTATTCCAGGTGCCACCAAATAAAGATGAAAGAGTCCGATCAGCTCGCAACCTCTTTCATCACTCCGTTTGGCACGTATTGCTACGTAACCATGCTGTTCGGCCTAAAAAATGCGGGAGCCACGTACCAGCGATGCATACTCAAAATTTTTGGGGACCTTATCGGGAGAACCGTTGAGGCATACGTAGATGATATCGTTGTCAAGTCTAGAACGGCCAAAGATCTTGTTGCCGACCTGGACGTAGCATTTTATTGCCTCAGGGAGAAAAATATCAAGCTAAACCCCAAGAAGTGCGTCTTTGGTGTACCCCGAGGCATGCTCCTAGGGTTCATCGTCTCCGAGCGTGGCATCGAGGCCAACCCAAAAAAAAATTTAGCCATCACTAACATGGCACCGATTTGAAACCTGAAGGGGGTACAGAAGCTCATGGGGTGCCTAGCATCCCTCAGCCGCTTCATTTCACGCCTTGGTGAAAAAGGTCTGCCCCTGTACCACCTTCTTAAGAAATCTGAGCACTTATCCTGGACTCTTGAGGCCCAAGAGGCCCTCAACAAACTCAAGGCATTGCTTTCCAAAGCTCCCATCCACGTGCCCCCTTAGAGAAGGAACCCCTCTTGCTATACGTTGCGGCGACCAACCAGGTGGTCAGCGCGGCCATCATTGTTAAGTGACAAGAGGAGGGGCATGCACTCCTAGTCCAATGACCGGTCTATTTCATCAATGAAGTCTTGTCCGAGACCAAGACCCGGTATCCACAGATCCAGAAACTGCTCTACACCGTGGTCTTGGCTCGGCGGAAGCTACGACACTACTTCGAGTCCCACCCGGTGAATGTGGTCACATCCTTCCCCCTGGGGGAGGTGATCCAAAACCGAGAAGCAACCGGTAGGATCGCCAAGTGGGCCGTGGAGCTCATGGGTGACGGTCTCACCTATATGCCTCGAAAAGCAATCAAGTCACAGATCCTCGCTGACTTCCTGGCCGAGTGGACTAGGTCATAACTACCACCAACCTAGGTCAAGGCCAAATGTTGGATGATGTACTTCAACGAGTCCCTGATGAAGACTGGCACCGGCGCTGGTCTTGTTTTCATCTCTTCTCTCGGAGTTTGCATGCGTTACGTGATCTGGCTCCACTTTTTGGCCTCTAACAATATAGCAGAATATGAAGCCCTAGTCAACGGCCTCCACATTGCCACCGAGCTGGGGATCTGGTGCCTCAACGTCCGAGGAGACTCAGAGCTCATCGTCGATCAAGTGATGAAGGAGTCGAGCTACCACGACCCCAAGATGGAAGCCTACTGCAAGATGGTACGGCGTCTGGAGGACAAGTTTGATGGCCTTGAGCTCAATCACATCACGCGCAAATATAATGAGGCCATGGGCGAGCTAGCAAAGATCACGGTGGGTCAAACCACGGTTCCCCCGGACGTCTTCGCCAACGACCTCCACAAGCCCTCCGTCGACTATGGGAACCCGGAATGAGAGGGCGACCAACCGCCCGAGCCTACGCTGGGGTCGGATCCTCCTGAAGGGACCGATCCCCCCTCGACCCCTGAGCCTGAGGTCATGGGCATAGAACGACTTGACCATGACGACTAACTAGATTGGTGAATCCCATACCTAGAACGTCTTGTCTATGGGGTGCTTCCCTCTGTAACACCCCTGGTGTTACTAGCTTATTTAGCACCGCGATTTAGGCCTAAGAAAAATTTCCGAAACGAGTTTCTCGGGTTTTTAATTTAAAACGTACTTGCTGCGACAAGTGAATCCCGTGTGACTTAGTTTCGTGGACTCAAATAAACGCTCAGGATAAATTACGCAGTGCATAGAAATATTCAGGAATGTTCGACAATGATTTTAGAGAACGGTTTGTCCTGTTAGATTAAGCATGAAAATCAACTTTTATAAATAAAATAAAATCCATTAATAAATAGAACGATACCTATATATAAACTCACGGGTTTATTTTGTTAAGCACGAACTGACGAGAAAGAGAGCGCGGCAACTTCGTTTATTTTGCCGGCATGCAATGTACTCGCCTGGCATTACTTTTTACTGTCTCGTTCTCATCGTGGCCCAGCAATTCGCTGCATTGCAAAGTCTCCTCATCCATCCGCATCCATGCTCTCTGGCTTTTGCTTTGTTTCTCTTTGACTTGATTACTTGCTAACCCTTTGCTGTAACCATGATCGTGTTGGATAATCCTGTCAAGAAGCTAGTGCTTATCGTTGATGATCATGTGAGGAAGTGAAAATATTACTGATCATGATCATTGCTTTAATAATGACAGAGTTAAATCGTGCACGAGGAGCGCTTTTAATAATGGCAGCGGAAACATTACAGAGCATGAGCTGTAGCACCGTGGAAATAACTGTAGCATGAGTCAACACTGCCACTGAGTCTTGCATGGAGCGCACACGACACGCAGAAAACACTGTAGCGGTGTGGAAACACTGTAGCACCGTGGAAACACTGTTCATCCGAAGCATCACGACTTGCGCAGCGACGTTTTATTGCCTTTAAGCAAGCTAGTTAGCCGCTAATCTTACGACGCGTCGCTGTCGCGCCTTCGCGTCGCCTGCCTTTAAAAGGTTACACCGAGCCTTTCCGCTCCGCTACTCACTTGCTTCTCTCAAATCAAGTTTCTCTGTTCTTGCCCGTGAAAGTTGCGTATATCGATTTCTCCCGAGCTGCATTAATCAGCTGAGGTAGCTAATCTGTAATTGATCTTCTCATTCTCTAATGTTTCCTTGACCTGTGGTCTCCTCCCCCCATTAATTCCTTGACCTGCATGAATGAATCAGCACCCCACCACCAAGCACGTTTAGCCCAAAGCACACTCTAGTCCTGATGTGCTCGTCAAGTCCAAAGACCACTCAAAGTCTATCATTTGAATTAATGCACTCATGACCAAAGACCCACTCCAAGTTCATCACGTGAAATCCAATTCACATGACTAGCTAGCCAAATGCCAGCTCCACCTCCAGCCCACATCTCCTGCCTATAAAAGGACACGCCAAGCCTGCCAAGCCATCCCACTTCGCCGCTCACCATCTTACTCTCTAAATTGAGTTTCTCTGTTCTTGCCTGGGAAGGCTACGCTCTGTTGATCTCCTTCCTCAAGCTATAATTGACCATGGTAGATAGTCCCCATACATCCCCTACCTCCCTTCTACCTCCCCATGCCCTTAGATTTGGAAGTCATGGCCAGAATCGCCATCAGGTGAAAGTCCAGCAGCTATCCATGGTGGACGAGCTGAGGAGCACAAACGCTCGGTGCTCTCTGTGTCTCTCTCAAAGAATCCTAGCCGTATACCCACTTTGCTCTTTGTTTAAGTCCACAGCAGCAGCTTGTCCTATGCCATGTGCTAGTAGCAAAGCCGAGAACCAACTCAGCTCCTATACACGTAAAGTCAAGAGTCTTGAGCCATTAATCCACTCCACCAATTTCTTTATTCCTTTTCCCTTTCTAATAACCAGCGGCAGCTTGTGGCCACTAATCACATTTCATTTTCTCTCCTCGTGATTAATTAGCGGCCACCTTGCACAATTAATATCTCCACTATGCTAACTCTGATTCCATCACTTCTTCTTCCTAAATTCATCTAAAATCGAACCCCACCTATCCATAAAGTTTCATAATTTTTGGAACACAGTTGAATTTATGTGAATATTTAATTGTGTATGTTTGCCGAGTACCGCGAGTTCGACACCGACGGAGGGACGTCGATGGATTGTGGAGTCATCGGGAGTTGCTGGAGAAATGGTACTTTTGGAAGCGTGATCGGATTTCTAAGAATTTCGGCTGTCATTGATTATTTACATCTATGCATTTGCATCAATACATATCATAATAGGAATGATGGTGGATCGTGGGATCAACTAGAGTAGCTGAAAGATGATGCTATGGTGATCATATCACGAAGATGGAATGCTAACTTTTGGTTATATTTTACCCAGGCAAGCCCCGGTGCATAACCTCTATTATGCTGCACTTTATTTATGCTTGTGCATTAAGTTTTAAGGAGTTGAATGAAACCCACTTGCATATATATATCCTGATCCCATGAGTCTTACTAGTATGTCAAGATCGTGTAGATTGCTATGCTACAGGACTCCGGTAGAAGTCGAGTGATTGCCCGTCACTCGCGAGAGATAGGAAATATATTATTGTTATTATTATCATGTTACTACCACATGGAACATATTTGAATGATAATTGGAGACCGGGCGGAACGGGCTTGGATGGATTTGGACCTGGTTGGGCAACAGAGCGGGGCTCTGGTTGCATTTGTTCCGCCTGTGTCGATTAAGGATCGTTCGTTGCATTGGATTCCATAGTCAGGTCATAGACCTACTTATCCCGAGCATATACTAGCGGATGGGGGCTAGAAAGACTTGTTATTCTCTTGTCATGGGTTCCGGCTCCATCCGGACCAACTGAAGGTGGATTATATATGGGTATTAGGAGGTCTAAGCACCGCGAGAGGGCGGGGGCTTGGAGTCCCAGTATGGACGGGGACTCGGTTCTCTTGACAGGAGGATAATGGGTTGGTCCTGTTTGTACCTCGGTACGGGTGGGGCGTGTGTTTTTCGGGGTACCCAGCTGGGCTACATTGATTCGCGAATCGCCGTCAATTTGACGGTCCGACATGACTATAATCTGGCATCGTAGTAAGAACTGTGGAAGATGGTGAAATGGTTCTGATTGCTTACTACATGCTTGAAAGTAGCTTTGGTGCTTACATAGAATGGTGGGTTAATGAACTACCAATGACTGCTAATAAAAGTTAAATATAAGGATGCACCTTTAGTAATGCTTCCTGCAGTTGCAATAACCCACAAGCCAGATAGCCTTGCATATCCTTGGAGTCTTTTCTTTCCTTCTGACGGGTAAGTCTTGCGGAGTACAATTGAGTACTCAGGGTTTGTTCTACCCTGTTGCAGGTGACAGGTGTTCTTGAAGCTGACTTTTATGTGTGGAAACCTCCTGGTGGGCTCAGTGAGGATTTCCCTTACGTTGCGGATATAGAGTTGATTTATAACTCTCACCAAAAATGTTTTACAAAGGAAAGATTTACCACCTATTATGAATTCTTGTATATAAATGTTCATCATGATAATATTTAACTCATCATCAAATGGTTTCATTTCCGCTGAACTCTGATAACATTTTATTTTCCACTGTTATAATTAAACAATGGATTACCCTGATGTTGTACTAAAAGTGATGTAAGAAATGGTAAAGATGTTGTAAGCTTTATCTCTCATTTATGATCCTGAGGTAAAAATGTGGATTTTCGAGTTCTCCCTCGGGTGTGCTCGACGGAATCGCAGAGTTTATTGCTCTCCCTTGGGTACTTAGTGTCTAATGGAAGACAAGTACTCTTGGGAGGGTATTAAATTAGGCGGTTCTGCCACAGGTGGTATCAGAGCATAAATGAAGAAATAAAGCTTCAAAACCCTTTTCTAAATTAAAATTTGACAACACATTTTTGCAAAAAGTTAGGGCGTTTGCATACGAAGTTATATAAGTAGCCCTATTACTATAGTTAAGTCTTCGGAATAAGTTTAAGTAGGCTTTCGTCCGGTAAACTAACTGGTGTGTAGCGTGCGGTCCTAAAATCAGATGCGCTGTACTGCTATAGTCATCGTGCCAGTTTTACTTGCAGGTGCCCTGTTCGTGGGTACCATGCGTCCTTGTCTAGGAGTTACTGCTGTACTGTGGCTTCGTGTATCGCGTTCGCTCGTGCTTCGCGACTGTCGGGGCTTACGCTTTCGGCACTCCTTTCTGCGCCCTTGTCGGACCTCTGCCCGACAACCGTGCTAGTCTTTATGGCCTCGAACACCGCTCGCCTTGTGTGCATAAAAATCCTATTGTTGTACTTTTACTGGTTCCCACGCATGGCTCGAGGGTGGTCTGCGCCAGGACCACTGGCCGCTCTGCCTTTTTAAGGGGGCCAAGCCCAGCCACTTTGTGTCACCACTCAGTGCATTCCAGCTCGCTTAGCCCTTTTCTCTTGAGCAAGCTTCTCCTCAAGCCTTCCTTGCAACCACCACCCACCTAGGATGGCAGGAGTTTGGGTTAGCAGCTACTGCCTGAACACCGAGGGTTTTCCCAAAATCCTGTATGCTACCCTGCAAAAACTCGGCATTCGGGAGCGTCCTGAGTATGAGGGTCGTGAGTACATGAAGCATGGCATGGAGCGATGCAAGGTCACCATCTACATTGGCAAGAGTGAGGAGTTTCCCGACGTCACTGAAGCCTGGAATGTGACCGCAACCGGGTTTCGCTTCGGCGACACCTACCAGGTTGTGGCCCGCAAAGCCTTGCGACATCTGTGCTAGATCTATGAGCAGCCCATTGCTCGTACCCCCATGCGGTTCTTTCCACCTTTGGACAAGAATCGGCGAGTATGGAGGGCTCGCATGGAGGCCTTGCGGGGTCAGGACGTGCAAGAGGACAACCTGACCGTGGTGCACCTGACCACGTACTTGCTCGCTCTGGATGAGCAGTACGACTGGCAGGCCTCGGAGCTGAGAGAGTGTCTCCACCGAGCTGAGGAAGCCGAGATCTTCTCCAGGATGCTCGAAGTGCAGCTTGCTGAAGCTCATGCCAATCTAGCAGCCACTGAGAGTCGAGAGGCTGCCATGGCGGAGGCCGTCAAGGTGGACCAAGACCGTCATGCCCAGGAGCTGGAGGACGCCTATCTTGCCACAAGGGCCAAGCGTAGGACGCTCGCCACGAAAAGGCAGGAACCCTTAATCCTGGAGGGGATCCCTGTCCATCCGCTGGAGAGAAGGAGAACTGGTTTTGCAGCACCTCCGCCCACGGAAGCCTCAGAAGTAGAGTCATTGCTTCCCCTCACCCAGCCACCACCACAAGAAGGAGCAGATCCACAACCTAGTGCAGCAGAAGAACCCCAGGAGCCCAGGAAAGAAGCCGTTTGGGCCGACGAAGTAGATTAGTTGTCCTAGGGAAGATGTAACTGTTGCTAGTAGTGCTTTTCATCGTTGTCCCCTAGTGTTGTAGTCTTTCCGTTGTACCGTAGCCGTAGTTGTTAAGGGCGCCTGGTTGTACGTTTCGAGCGATGTGTCGAGTGTGGGAGAGTGTATGCATGTATGTTGCACCCGTGTAGGGCCGTTGGGAATGAGTATTTGCTTTATCCATTGTGTTGTTACGTCGTTTTTCCTTAGACCTCGTTCGATTCGCTTAGGGTTCTTGAGACGACAATAAGCAGGTTACAAGGGGAACAACTATTCTGATGCAGCAGATCGGCCGTGATTGGAAAACAGAGGACACTGTATCACTAATTGTGGATGTCCCAGCAGAACACTTGAATTCCCTTGATTTAAATCTGCCTTGGGATTTACTTTACTTGTTCCTTATTTTGAAAGGAACCTGTGTTGCCTGAATTTTCCCTTACTCCTCTGATTCTGTGGTCTATGACCCCGTTGTTTTTACTGCGAGTAAGTTGGTAATAGTTACTTAGTTAATAGCTTATGGTGTCGCGACGGAACCGAGGGCCACCTGTGGAACAGCTGCCACATGGTGACGCTGCTCGACGCGCGCTGGTATCGAGGTTGTTGACCAAGTGCTTTTACCGAGTTACACCGCGGTATCGCTCTTGCTATAAAAATTCTCTTTGGTAAAAATATCCTTGTGTTCAAATGGGAAATCCACAATGGGTTGATAGAATTGTGCTCTGTCAAAGTAACAGGGGTAACAAGGTTTTTGAAGAAAGGAAAAGAAGAAAGAGAAAAGCAACAGGAAAGTTAGCCCGCACGTAGGTCAGAGAAATTGCATCGCCCGACTTGACGTCGTTCCTGTGACCGGTTTGGTCACGCTACATACGCCGGGTCGTTGTCACTGCGTACCCTGCGGACGCCGTTTGTGGTGGGGCCCACGTGTGCCGTTCTCGCGTGACCACGGCGTTGTGCCGCACTCGCCTCGTCTTGTCGCACTGTACGCCCCTCTGATCCCGGCACCCGTGTCGGCTCTCGATTCTCGCTCTCGTCCCCGTACCGGACCCCCCCTCTTTCTTTTCCTTTGGGGCCCCGTTGCTCGCACGCCGCCTGGTCGAGCGAACCGCATCCCCTCCTTTCTCCTTTGCCCACTCAAGCTCGCACAGGGAGCGCACCATGGCCGACGCTCTCCCCACCTTGTGACCCCCCAATGATTCCCATCTCCTCCGTTTCCGGTGCACTGCATCACCACCTCCGTCCACCAAGCTTTTATAATGCCACCTTGCTTCTCCTCCATTCAACCCCCAGATCCAGAGTAGAGCTCATAGTATCGACTTCCTCCATCTGTGCTCTGGTGGGAGAAGCTCGAGAAGTAGTCAGGAAGAAAGTAGTTGGAGGTAGGGCTACGAGATCCAGTCGTTGCTCGCAGATCTAGGGTTGCTAGTCAGAGGCAATGGTGTAACTTGAGAAGAAGGGATCTGGTTTCCATGGAGAAGTTCAAGTTCATCCCTGGTTAGTTTAGGTTTTAGAGTTCGCAATGATCTTTGTACCAGTCTCCAATTTCTGGCTGTGTTGGGCATACGCCATGTTCTGGATAATCGTTTTCCTTCTGCTTTTCCATTGTCCCTGTCTTCGTCGATTTCTAGAGAGGTTGTGAGTTGTATTAGATTTGTTCTTAGCCGTGTTCTCTAGATCCCAGAGTAGTTTGGTGTTCGAAGTCATGTAATCTCCTATGTAAGCTCAGATCTGTGAAACGTAATCGCGTTTCCCTCTTTTGTTTCTTGTTCCAGATCTCGGGACGAGATCCTTTTTAAGGGGGGAAGGATGTAACACCCCTGGTGTTACTAGCTTATTTAGCACCGCGATTTAGGCCTAAGAAAAATTTCCGAAACGAGTTTCTCGGGTTTTTAATTTAAAACGTACTTGCTGCGACAAGTGAATCCCGTGTGACTTAGTTTCGTGGACTCAAATAAACGCTCAGGATAAATTACGCAGTGCATAGAAATATTCAGGAATGTTCGACAATGATTTTAGAGAACGGTTTGTCCTGTTAGATTAAGCATGAAAATCAACTTTTATAAATAAAATAAAATCCATTAATAAATAGAACGATACCTATATATAAACTCACGGGTTTATTTTGTTAAGCACGAACTGACGAGAAAGAGAGCGCGGCAACTTCGTTTATTTTGCCGGCATGCAATGTACTCGCCTGGCATTACTTTTTACTGTCTCGTTCTCATCGTGGCCCAGCAATTCGCTGCATTGCAAAGTCTCCTCATCCATCCGCATCCATGCTCTCTGGCTTTTGCTTTGTTTCTCTTTGACTTGATTACTTGCTAACCCTTTGCTGTAACCATGATCGTGTTGGATAATCCTGTCAAGAAGCTAGTGCTTATCGTTGATGATCATGTGAGGAAGTGAAAATATTACTGATCATGATCATTGCTTTAATAATGACAGAGTTAAATCGTGCACGAGGAGCGCTTTTAATAATGGCAGCGGAAACATTACAGAGCATGAGCTGTAGCACCGTGGAAATAACTGTAGCATGAGTCAACACTGCCACTGAGTCTTGCATGGAGCGCACACGACACGCAGAAAACACTGTAGCGGTGTGGAAACACTGTAGCACCGTGGAAACACTGTTCATCCGAAGCATCACGACTTGCGCAGCGACGTTTTATTGCCTTTAAGCAAGCTAGTTAGCCGCTAATCTTACGACGCGTCGCTGTCGCGCCTTCGCGTCGCCTGCCTTTAAAAGGTTACACCGAGCCGTTCCGCTCCGCTACTCACTTGCTTCTCTCAAATCAAGTTTCTCTGTTCTTGCTCGTGAAAGTTGCGTATATCGATTTCTCCCGAGCTGCATTAATCAGCTGAGGTAGCTAATCTGTAATTGATCTTCTCATTCTCTAATGTTTCCTTGACCTGTGGTCTCCTCCCCCCATTAATTCCTTGACCTGCATGAATGAATCAGCACCCCACCACCAAGCACGTTTAGCCCAAAGCACACTCTAGTCCTGATGTGCTCGTCAAGTCCAAAGACCACTCAAAGTCTATCATTTGAATTAATGCACTCATGACCAAAGACCCACTCCAAGTTCATCACGTGAAATCCAATTCACATGACTAGCTAGCCAAATGCCAGCTCCACCTCCAGCCCACATCTCCTGCCTATAAAAGGACACGCCAAGCCTGCCAAGCCATCCCACTTCGCCGCTCACCATCTTACTCTCTAAATTGAGTTTCTCTGTTCTTGCCTGGGAAGGCTACGCTCTGTTGATCTCCTTCCTCAAGCTGTAATTGACCATGGTAGATAGTCCCCATACATCCCCTACCTCCCTTCTACCTCCCCATGCCCTTAGATTTGGAAGTCATGGCCAGAATCGCCATCAGGTGAAAGTCCAGCAGCTATCCATGGTGGACGAGCTGAGGAGCACAAACGCTCGGTGCTCTCTGTGTCTCTCTCAAAGAATCCTAGCCGTATACCCACTTTGCTCTTTGTTTAAGTCCACAGCAGCAGCTTGTCCTATGCCATGTGCTAGTAGCAAAGCCGAGAACCAACTCAGCTCCTATACACGTAAAGTCAAGAGTCTTGAGCCATTAATCCACTCCACCAATTTCTTTATTCCTTTTCCCTTTCTAATAACCAGCGGCAGCTCGTGGCCACTAATCACATTTCATTTTCTCTCCTCGTGATTAATTAGCGGCCACCTTGCACAATTAATATCTCCACTATGCTAACTCTGATTCCATCACTTCTTCTTCCTAAATTCATCTAAAATCGAACCCCACCTATCCATAAAGTTTCATAATTTTTGGAACACAGTTGAATTTATGTGAAT
Organism: Saccharum hybrid cultivar R570; assembly: GCA_038087645.1. Lineage (NCBI taxonomy): Eukaryota > Viridiplantae > Streptophyta > Magnoliopsida > Poales > Poaceae > Saccharum > Saccharum hybrid cultivar. The sequence goes on from JAQSUU010000327.1 coordinate 10,632,371, forward strand.
ATTTAATTGTGTATGTTTGCCGAGTACCGCGAGTTCGACACCGACGGAGGGACGTCGATGGATTGTGGAGTCATCGGGAGTTGCTGGAGAAATGGTACTTTTGGAAGCGTGATCGGATTTCTAAGAATTTCGGCTGTCATTGATTATTTACATCTATGCATTTGCATCAATACATATCATAATAGGAATGATGGTGGATCGTGGGATCAACTGGAGTAGCTGAAAGATGATGCTATGGTGATCATATCACGAAGATGGAATGCTAACTTTTGGTTATATTTTACCTAGGCAAGCCCCGGTGCATAACCTCTATTATGTTGCACTTTATTTATGCTTGTGCATTAAGTTTTAAGGAGTTGAATGAAACCCACTTGCATATATATATCCTGATCCCATGAGTCTTACTAGTATGTCAAGATCGTGTAGATTGCTATGCTACAGGACTCCGGTAGAAGTCGAGTGATTGCCCGTCACTCGCGAGAGATAGGAAATATATTATTGTTATTATTATCATGTTACTACCACATGGAACATATTTGAATGATAATTGGAGACCGGGCGGAACGGGCTTGGATGGATTTGGACCTGGTTGGGCAACAGAGCGGGGCTCTGGTTGCATTTGTTCCGCCTGTGTCGATTAAGGACCGTTCGTTGCATTGGATTCCATAGTCAGGTCACAGACCTACTTATCCCGAGCATATACTAGCGGATGGGGGCTAGAAAGACTTGTTATTCTCTTGTCATGGGTTCCGGCTCCATCCGGACCAACTGAAGGTGGATTATATATGGGTATTAGGAGGTCTAAGCACCACGAGAGGGCGGGGGCTTGGAGTCCCAGTATGGACGGGGACTCGGTTCTCTTGACAGGAGGATAATGGGTTGGTCCTATTTGTACCTCGGTACGGGTGGGGCGTGTGTTTTTCGGGGTACCCAGCTGGGCTACATTGATTCGCGAATCGCCGTCAATTTGACGGTCCGACATGACTATAATCTGGCATCGTAGTAAGAACTGTGGAAGATGGTGAAATGGTTCTGATTGCTTACTACATGCTTGAAAGTAGCTTTGGTGCTTACATAGAATGGTGGGTTAATGAACTACCAATGACTGCTAATAAAAGTTAAATATAAGGATGCACCTTTAGTAATGCTTCCTGCAGTTGCAATAACCCACAAGCCAGATAGCCTTGCATATCCTTGGAGTCTTTTCTTTCCTTCTGACGGGTAAGTCTTGCGGAGTACAATTGAGTACTCAGGGTTTGTTCTACCCTGTTGCAGGTGACAGGTGTTCTTGAAGCTGACTTTTATGTGTGGAAACCTCCTGGTGGGCTCAGTGAGGATTTCCCTTACGTTGCGGATATAGAGTTGATTTATAACTCTCACCAAAAATGTTTTACAAAGGAAAGATTTACCACCTATTATGAATTCTTGTATATAAATGTTCATCATGATAATATTTAACTCATCATCAAATGGTTTCATTTCCGCTGAACTCTGATAACATTTTATTTTCCACTGTTATAATTAAACAATGGATTACCCTGATGTTGTACTAAAAGTGATGTAAGAAATGGTAAAGATGTTGTAAGCTTTATCTCTCATTTATGATCCTGAGGTAAAAATGTGGATTTTCGAGTTCTCCCTCGGGTGTGCTCGACGGAATCGCAGAGTTTATTGCTCTCCCTTGGGTACTTAGTGTCTAATGGAAGACAAGTACTCTTGGGAGGGTATTAAATTAGGCGGTTCTGCCACACCCTCAGATCAGACGCAAGCACGGTGGCTCGTGCGATGGGCCAAGTCGTTCGTGCTGCTAGGCAGGGAATTGTACAAATGCAACGCCTCGGGAGTCCTGCAGCATTGCATTCCCACCAAGGAGGGGAGGCAATTGCTTCGGGAAATACACTAGGGGGCTTGTGGCCACCATGCAGCACCACAAACACTGGTTGGGAACGCCTTTAGGCAAGGCTTCTACTGGTCGGCGGCTGTGGCCGACGCCACCGAGATCGTACATTCTTGTGAGGGGTGCCAATTCTACGCACGACAGACGCATCTACCAGCACAAGCTCTCCAGACAATTCCCATTACATGGCCCTTTGCCATGTGGGGTCTCGACCTAGTTAGGCCTCGACGAAAGGCACCTAGGGGCTACACGCACCTGCTCGTCGCCATGGACAAGTTTTCTAAGTGGATCGAGGCTCACCATATCTCCAAAATCAAGTCCGAGCAGGCGGTGTTATTCTTCACAGACATCATCCACCAGTTCGGGGTTCCTAACTCCATCATCACTAACAACAGCACTCAATTCACCGGTAGAAAATTCTTGGAGTTTTTACGACCATCACCACATCCGTGTGGATTGGTCAGCAGTGGCCCATCCAAAGACAAATGGCCAAGTCGAACGTGCAAATGGCATGATCCTATAGGGCCTAAAGCCAAGAATCTTCAACCGGTTGAACAAGTTCGGCAGAAGATGGCTCACTGAGCTCCCCTCAGTCATTTGGAGTTTGAGAACAACCCCGAGCCGCGCCATGGGACTGACGCCGTTTTTCATGGTCTATGGGTCCGAGGTCGTCCTCCCCACTGATCTTGAGTATGGCGCCCCAAGGATCAAAGCCTACGAGAACAGGGCAACCAGACCACTCATGAAGAGGCGCTAGACCAGTTAGACAAAGCCCGAGACATTGCACTACTACATTAAGCCAAGTACCAGCAAGCTTTACGACGCCATCATTCTTGATGCATCCGAGGCCGAGCCTTTAGCATCGGAGATTTGGTGCTAAGGCTAAGACAGTGCAACAAAGCGCGTCACAAGCTTACACCACCATGGGAAGGCCCGTTCATCGTCGCCGAAGTGCTAAAGCCCAGAACCTATAAGCTGGCCAACGAGAAGGGTGAAGTCTTCACCAATGCTTGGAACATCGAGCAGCTATGTTTCTTCTACCCTTAAGCTCCCAAGCTTTGTATATACTTTTATCTTGAAAGCAATAAAGAAGCATTCTTTACTTGTCGCACTTTCGAGAATCGATCCGAACCCGCTAGTGGGGTCAGAAGCATCTTTCCTTTACCACGCAATCAGAGCGAGGCCTGACCCTGCCACTGATAGAGCCAAGTCTCCCTCAGGGGTAGGTGGGGGGGGACCACCCCCAATCCCCAATGTTTTTTCTTTTTTGATCACTTTTTAATTCCGTCTCAAAGCTTGCTCCCGTACTTTGGTAAAAGAACCATGAAATCCGAAGGAGCAAGAGAACGAACTGAGGTCAGGGTTGGCCGAGCCACGAGACCACCTACACCCCTAGGCTATGGCACCTCCACTCACCACTCTTTGCCCAAGGGACAACTCGCGCTTCGAAAGGGCTTCACGGAAGTTTACCTAAGAATAGGACAGGAAATAAGGGTTCGGAAGGCAAAGCAAAAAATGATCGCACAACTTTCTTTCCGAGGTACCTAGCAAGCGCAAATACGATAAAGTGGGAACCCCTCGGATCGGATGAATGATAGTTTGGGCTCTGCCTATGCTGCTGAGGCTATGGCACTCCCAAGAAATCACTAAGTCATTGAGGTCAGACCACATGTCAAGAGGCACGTGCGGATATGGAACTCGAAAGAAAGTAACATACGTGAATTACAAGCGTTTTTCATCACAAAGGCCTCAAAGGGCCACACGCTTGTTTTGCCAAAAAAAAAGACTAACTTATTACATGGGCACCACAACCCAAACTTCTTCGCAGGTCAAGAGGAGGAGGGACGACTTCATCCTCAAACTGAGCCACCAAGGCGGCGCCAGGAGCCTCAGCCGCGTCAACCAGCTTCTCTAGGTCAGAGTCGGGCATGTCGATGAAGCCCTCGCTGACACTTTGGAGGTCGAAACCGCCGTAATGCAAGGTCATCACCGCCAGAGTCCGCTACACGCTAGTGTGGAGGGCGTCGCATACCCTGATCACACACACCACCATAGAGGACGGTAAGGCGAATCCGAAAAGTGATGCCCGACTGCCTCCCCTCGGGAGGTTCGAGAGCATCGCAGACTGCCCACACCGCATTTTGCAGGGCGGTGTGCTCCCTGGTCTCAGCATCAAAGGTCGTCTGCAGCACGACAGATGCCATGGTGGCATTGACTAGATCTTTCTCCAGGCCTACTCTAAGCAAAAGGGGATAATGAGATAAGTGCTAGAAACAACAATTAAAACTTGGGGATAAAGTTGAAAGAATATCACCTTCCACTTTGTGCTTCCATTGCAGAATCTCCGCACGAGCTACCTTAGCCATTTAGATGGCCTGAGCCACAGTGCCCGCTTTTAGCTTAGGCTCCATCTTCATCTCCACCAGCTCGGTATGGAGGCCGCGGGCAGCAGCAGCCTCATGATCTGCGTCGGCCCTCAGGGCATCTCGCTTGGTATTGAGCGAGCCCCTACTCCAATCCTTGTGTCTTCTAAGCCAGGGAGGTGACTTCCTTCTAGGCTGTGGCCAACTCCTCCTTCAGATTGGAGCAACACGCGTGGAGATCCGCCATCTCCATGCTCCGCTCGGCCAGCAACTCGTTCGTCCGGGTGAGGGACTCCCTCTACTGGTCCAGCTGAGCCTGGAGACCTTCTTGGCAGAGGCGCTCGGCCTTGGCCTAGGACTCTCCTTCAGATCCTAAAGTAAAAAGAGCGTGTTCCAGGGCCCCTCACGGAAAGGGAAGGGGGAATGGCTGTATGAAAATAAAGAGGGACTCACCTCGACGACATAGGGAAGGTCTTTGGTAAGGATGTGGAGCAGTGTTGACGATGGTTATCTACCATAATAAAGGGTTAAAATAAATATATAAAGGGCTAATAAATGATCACCAACATAGTTTTAGGGTGTCAACTAACAAAATTCCATGAGTTTTGGTGAATCTATATTTTGCAGGGGGTTATCAGAATAATTCAAGAATTGATATCTTCCACGAGAAGGAACCCACATCAATCGGCCTAATCTCCACGTCACGAATACACAAGAGGCTTCTAGAGGACACCAGAGGACTCCACGAGGAGGGCCACCACGAGGCGCCGCTAGGTGGGGCCGACCGACCTCAACCCTAGGCCGACCGGCCCCTAGCCGCCGCCCCTTGGCTCCTTTCTTTGCAAGCTACTTCAACTGCCTCCAAGGATGCATCCTAACCTCATGTGAAGGTCAGTTTGATCCAAGGGCCACAGTTCCATGCTCTAGGCTATATAAACAAGTCCCTAGACCCCCCTCTGGGGGGAATTCATTCAATCTATCATCATAATCACATTTAAGAGAAAAGCTAGGGTTTGGGGAAGAGAGGTGTCCCTCGAATGGATGTCCTTTCAACTCCCAAGTTAGAATAGATCTAGTCTTCTAGATAGTAGAGAGATGGAGAGCGAGAGAGGAGTTCAGAGGAGGTGCTGGCCTGTCAGTGCCTCTTCAACAACTTGTACTTCGACAGGATCGAGCTCTACATGAGCTTGCTCCTGAGATGGCTCAGGCTTTGGCAATCAACTTCTGATTCAAGTAAGATTCATATTTATATTATTCTTCTGATTTGCGAGTCTCTTTTGAGCGCTTTAATCAGTCAACTAGGTTAGAGTATAATTCATAGTGTAAGCGTGGTGCTTAGACTAGGGTTACTCGTAGATGCACCCTATATTCTAGATCGATGGTAGATCACGAAGGTGACAGTTTCGTTGAGTCCTCTGTAGTCCACCTCCCATCTGTAGGCCTAGCAGGATATATAATTACGTGGTAGATTCATACTCTGTTTGCGGTCTTCTATAGTAATTCCCTAGTTGAATAGTAGAAGATGTGGACTGCCCAAGTTAGAAGTAGAAAACCCTGATCGAGTTATCCTCTCTATACTCCTACTATCGACCTCATACTAGATTGATCCTCTCTTACGTTTTAGTCTTGTTTTCACTTTAGTTGTTCCCACCTTATTTATATTTCCAACTCATTCACCTTTTTTGGTTAAGTTAGAACATGTAGTTAACTTACACGTTTCCCTGTGGATATGATATTTAAAACCCTCCGGGTGAAAGCTACAACGGTATCCGTGCGCTTGCAGATCTTTTCTGTTCGTGTTAATAAATACCAACAAGCAGTGTCTGCAGAGACTGCCTAGCCAGATTCCCAAAGCCCTTAAGGACCGTCCAGTGTGCTTCCTCCTTCTCAGGGCTGCCCATGAAGACAGGCGTCGAGACAGTCCGTGGACCGGCCCCAAAGCGAACAAGGGCCAAGTTCCCCTCGACCTCTTGCCCCTCCGGTGCACCCGGGGGGCCATCTCCATGGTGCTGGACACTTTAGCATCCATCACCGCCTTCCCATGTGGCCTAGGGGGCTCGTCCGAGGAGATGGTATGAACCTCCCTCTCCTTGCCGTGACCCCCCGATTGATTGTCTGGTTGAGGCGACGTCAAGGCCGCCTCTGCTACCGCCCTCTCTGCTCCGGTGGGTGCCACACGCTCATCGCCCTCATCTGCTTTGGACGTTGTGGCCTCGTTGGCCTTGGCCATCGTGGCCTCGTCAGTCTTTGCCGTCGAGGTCTCTCCCACCACGGCCCTCTCAACCTCCTGCTGCTTGGCAGCCTCGGCCCCAACGTTGGCCTCCTCCTGTGCGACCTGTGCCGCCTCGGCAGTGTGAACTAAGGTGCCTCCGTGTTGTAGGGCGGCCCCAGCAGCGGCCACCCACTGGGCCACCCTACCAGTCTTGCCAGGAGAAGAGAGGGCCCTCGACTTGAGCGCCTTATGGGGCGCCAAGGGAGGCACCCCGGCCCTATGGCGCACGTTGCAGGGATAAACAGGGTAAGGCGACCATGAGAAAGAGAAAAATGCCATGGGGGAACATAAAACCACTGCGCCACATGTACCTCGATCGGGGGAAGGCAATCTTCCTCTTCTTCATCGCCATGATGACCACCATGGCCGTCCCCTCCCCTGGTTCTTGTCGCTGGGGCGGTGGTGGTGGCGGCGGTGGTAGGGCGACGGAGGCCTTTGCTACTGAGGATCCTAGGTCAGGAGACACTAGGGCATCTGGACCTAGAGTCTGACCTCTGGCAGTCGTGGCCGCCTCCTCGTCTTCTGCGGAGGGGGCAAAGGCACCTCTCCGGAATGAGATTTGCCTAGCGTCCCCACCACGGGTGCCACGGCCGACGCCCTGGAAGGAGCAGTGCTCTACGCCAAGGCATCTCAGCCTCCTACCGAGAGCGCCAGGCTCCCCCTAGGGCTCTCAGGCCTCGGTGATAGGGAGGAGGTTCCCTGCAACACCAGCATCTCGCCAGGGCCAAGGGGCCTGACCCCTGTCCTCTCCTCCGGGAGCACCGAGCTCCCCTAGGGCCTCGGCCCCCCGATAGGAGCACCTTGCGGGGCACCTTGCCACCAAGGCCCCGTGCCTCCACCTTCTCGTCTGAAGAGGTTTTAGAGTCATCACCGTCTGTTTTTGGCTCTGACGGTGACTCCTCCCGGGGAAGCCCATTGTAACACCTCAGGTGTTTAGCTCCATAATTGCATTGCATTGCATGAGCATAAGCATGCATCATTTCATGTTAATTCATGTGGTTGCAACAAATGTGATTTGTTTTGAAGTTTTGTTTGACTCACATCATGTGACACTAGGGAGTTGGTGTAACTAAAGGGTAGAGTAGCCAATTATATCCCACAACACCTTAGTTATACTTAGGGTCACTAATGGAGCAAGGTTCATGTTGACCAAAATCACCAAAATGCCCTCCAAGGTGTAGTTGACCACCACTTAGCCCTAGGATGCTCTAGTTTGACCAATTAAAAAGTCCAGCTTAGAGACCTTGCATGGAGGAGCACCCTTAAGAAAAGTTGTAGGGAATTTTATGGGGAACAAAAGTCTCAATATGACCATTTCATGAAACTAGCCAGAACATGCTCAAAAATGGCCCACAAGTCAGCTAGAGGGGCTATCTCAACACTTAGAATTTTTCTAAGTCTCAAAAGTGTCCCTCCAGTTTTACTGTGGCCTACTTTGGAAGCTTGTAGTTTGCAAACCAGACCAAACCAGCCCCAACTCATATTGACAAACTTGTAATCCTTGTGTAGCTCTACAACATTGTCAACATCACCATCACCTAGTTCTAAATGGTTTAGGAGATATGATGCCTGGAAAAACGGGTTTCAATCGGTGACTCACTGAAACTCAGTTTCAGTTTTCGGGTACCCCACTTTGGAGCTATGTAGTTTCAAATCCAAGCCGAATCTGTTCTGGAGCCAATTGACAAAGTTGTAGCCCTCACAAACCTCTACAATTTTGGTGTTATCATCTTCGACTAACTCGAAACGGTTTGAGAGGTAATCAATGCCAAAATGTCGCTGTCAGACCACCACGTCGGCTCCTTTCAGTCGACAGACGACCTCCCTGTCGTGGTGGCCGCGTAGAGCAAGGGAGCCGCGTGGCGCTTGCGCCCTACCGTCGCCTCCACGTCGCAAGCATGCACGCGGGCGTGAAGTCGGGGCTGCCACCTCAACCCCCACCACTCGCGCTCACCATTCCCTCCTTCTCTGCTTCCTCCTCCGCGCGCGGGCAGTGACCGGAGAAGCAGAACAACGACCGCGTTTGAGCCATTCTCCCAAACCGTAGCTCCATTGGCCAAACCGTCTAGACCACCGCACCACCGTGAGCCCCTCCACCTCCTCGTCCTCACCGAACCATTTCTATCGCTTCAGGTGAGCTACACCGCGAAGGCGGCTCCACCGGGCCGCCATGTCCGCCGCCGTCGAGCTCGCACATGGCCATGCCATTCGGCCCCCCCTATCCTATCTCCTCCATGCTGTAGGTATAGTTAGGTATGCCGAAGCTCATAGGGTAGGCAAATTGAGCCGGGATGCCGGCGACTCGTCGGAGTTGGTCGAGCCGCGGCCGCACCCCGCCATGACCGCTGCCATCCTCTCTGGCTGCCATAATCCTAGCAATTGAGGGTACCCCTAGGTGCACGAGGTTGAGGTGAACGCGCTGGTATCGTAGCTTCGCCGGAGGCACCGTCGTCAGCGAGCTAGAGCTCGTCGGAGTCGCGGCCGTCTCCTCCCCTCCGCTCTTCTCTCTATGGCCTGCGGGCCCGCGCTGTCAGCCCCCCGCGCGTGCGGGCGGGAGCCATAGCAGGCCGCGCGCGGGAGCGGGCCGTGCCGCGCGAAGTGGGCCACGTCGGTTTTCCGGGCCGGCCCAGCATCCGATAGGGTTTATTCATTTTTCTTTATTCTGTCACTGTTTTTGTTAAGTTTTGGAAAATGTAGATCTAGGGTTTTACTTGCCCAAAAATTATGAGATAAATTTTGTTAGGATCTACTTGAGGTGTAGTATTTTAGAAAAATATAAATTGGTTATGTGATGTTTAGTTCCCGGGATATTTAAACAGGTCTTTGAAATGTGTTTTAAAATCATATGCAAACTTGTTTAAATCATATCTTGAGTTTCATTGTTCCACAAATTTTGAAATTTGGTGGGTAGACTAATTTATACTTGCTCTAGCCCTGGTAAAAATTTGGGCAGTAGTGCTTAAGTACTTTTCAAGTTATAATACTATCTTGTTATTTTAGGAAATACTTAAATGAATTTTTGTAATTTTTCTACATGTGCAATGTTCATATAAATTTTTGAAGAAGGTCTTGGTACCCTAGAGTGTCCAAGAAAATTAGGAAATCTGTTGTTTGACACTTTTTACTATGCTTTGTTATTTATACAAAAATCAACCTTTTGGGCTTGTGAATTTTGTGTAGGAAGTTCCTGTGAATAAATTTAGTTCAAATTTTTACAGTAGCCTCTTTTTTGGTCAGAGAGTCTCCTGTAATGTTGGCAGAGTTTTAGGAGTAGTTTACATATATGTTTAAAATTCCACTTAATTACTTAAGTAAATTAAGAAATGGGCTTAAATAAATATTTTAGGTGGGCCAACCTTACTTTCTGGTATTTTTGTGACCTATGTGAACTTTTGGTAATATTAGTTTGGTCTTATGGGATGTTTGCCACATAAAATAAATATTTAATCTTTGCAATTTTAGGTTTTCTGGACAGTTGGTAGTATCTTTAGGTTTGACCCTTAATAAAAGTGTTTGCTGGAAAACTTGTGAATACCAAAATTTTAGTAAACTTGATAAACTAGCTTGTGTAAAAATTTGGGAGCATTTGGCTTAGTAGTTTAGGAGTTATTGCTGTTTTAAGTGACAGTCCAGAATTAGCTGCTCTCTGTTTGGGGAGGACAGATTCTGGAACCTTGGAATTTCGACTAGGTAAACTTTCGAATTAAGTGTTGTGGTCTGAAAATATTTTGTGGTGCATTTATTAAGCTTTCCAGATTGTCTTAGATCATATCTTTTGGAGTTGGGAATCTCCAGTTATGTTAGAAACAAGTAGCTGCTGTCCAGAATGTCTTACTGTGATATTTTGGTTGGATGTGGTAACCTAAATAATGTCACTCTTGTGTTTGTTAGGTGTTAGGGCCTTAACCGAAGATGAACAACTATACCTTAGGTTGAGTAGATTAGGTAAGTACTTCTCCACCGGAGAAGAGATTTGCACGTACTGATGAAGTGACTTGATGAGATTATTGTTTTTATTTCTGAAATGCATTTCATCCCGAGCATGTTGCACCATTATGCACCCATGATATTTATTGTGCACTCATGCAATAGGTGTTCCGGAGGGGATAACACTCCTCGAGTTCGAGCCAGTGATTCCGGAGGAAATCAAGGACCAGCCAGAGGAGCCAGCGGAACCAGTCGGCGGAGGAGACGCCACTGAAGACTTGCCTGAGTGTCCTGACCACCGGCCTTCGACCTTTCTGAAAGACAAGCCCCGGTGCATGCTGAACCTACTGTTATATAAATTAATCTTGAGTACTTTTAATTGTTTACTGCATTAAGTTGTAGGAGTTGTATGAAAACAATTGTTGCATTATACCTGTCCTTGTCCAGATATCGTACTTAATCCTATATTAGGTTTAGGCACGTGTCAATGCTTAGCCCTGCTTAGTTCGGTAGAAGTCGGGTGATTTCCGGTCATCCGCGAGATGTAGGAAGGAATCACGAGTGGCTTTATGGCTATCGTGGATGAAACCATGCCTTAAAATAAAATTGAGACCGGGCGGGAGTTCGATAGTACAGCCGCAAGACACTTCACATCTTGGGTGTGGAGCTATGCCCATCTGAGTCGTTTAAGGACCGCTTCGCTATACGTCCTTGAGTCATGTTGAACGCAGTCTAACACTTAGTTGGCCGGATAAGTCGTTCCGACCGCGAAGTCGAGTAGTATGGTTCAGGCCGGGAATCGAATGGTAGGTTGCATCTTGGAGGAGAGAAAGGATGTGCTTGGGGACATTGGCGTGAGACCAAGGGGGGTTAGAGTCCCTATCACCTGGCAGAGTGTCACCCTTGGGGACGCGACATTATTCGGACCCGCGATTCCTGAACTTTACAAAAGATGACCTGAGCAGCCCTCGCCAGACGTGACTCGGTGAGTGTTAGAAATACCCCTCCAGCTGGATAGGAATTCGATTCGAATCGCCGTCGCTCCCGGTTAGTGAGCACTTGACTTGAGCAGCGGCAACGTAGATCTCATTAAATGAACAGATGGTTAAGTGAATGATCTAATGTTGCCACAATGATATACCTGCGATGGATATAATAATAATGTTGTTTGATTATACTCAAGTGAATGTTTAGTACAGGTGCTAAGATAGATGACAGGTAAATGCTAAAAAGAACTGCTAGTACAAGTTATAAGAGTTTCAATTACTTATGCCTTTATGCAAAATGTGATGTCAGCTAGCCTTTTGTGTAAGCCTTGCATAATCCTTGGTGTCATCTTATTTCTAGTTTTCGACGGGTAAGTCTAGCTGAGTACATTCCAGTACTCAGGGTTTATTCCCTTCTGTTGCAGATGATATGCTCTACCAAGGCTTCTGCAAAAATTGTCTCCACCCTGCGGGTGACGAAGACTAGATCACTAGGGCGTGATCATCTTTATGTACTTTCCTGATGCTTTTGTGGGTTGTTGATCAACAAGACTGGCAGTAGTTAAACAACTAGTGTATGTTTGCTTCCGCTATTTTATAAACTTGGTTTGTAATAATTGCGACTCCGTGTGTGTAAACTTATTTTAGAACTACTTGTGAAATATAACGTATGATGTTGTATGTTGAATGATGCGATCCTGGTTGTAAGCAAGTTGGTTTGAAATCCTTCGTGGTTTCGATTGACTACCGGGATTATATGGGCTCAAGTTCGAAAATTTGAGCACTTCGGTGCTTGTTTTTGTACTTGTGCTCTTATAATTTGGTCGGTTCTGTTACAGCTGGCATCGGAGCATAATTCAACATTAAACACATCGTACGAGTATTAAAAACAAAAGTATTTGATTATGAAAAGGGTTAAAACTCTAAAAACTATTTTCATAGGTATGCCAGTGATCACATCCCTTAGCCCAAATAAGGACTCTTAGGTGGCTTATTATAAAGACTAACTTGGGGGCCTTGTTTGTTTTTGTTTCGTCGTCCATACGGCGTGATATTGTATGGATGTCATCCACTTGGGTGGTAATGTATGGATCAACTGCCTCGACGCTCTGGTAAGTGTGAGTTGTGAGAGCATGATCGTCCAACCGACGATCTAGGGGAGAGTAGTTTTGGTGACTTGTATACTTACATGTTTAAACCGTGTAATTATGTAAGCACTTAATTGTGGAAACCTTTATATCGGGTAGCTTTGATACTGAAGTATATACATCAGGGGATGTGTATATGGAAAGTATTTAAATTACTATTTTCTTGTGTGCTTATTGGGAAACTGTTGGGCTGAAATGAGATTTCCTGCAGGTACACTAACAGCGTAACGAGTAGACCGATAGTTTCGCTTATATGAGAGAATGTATGTATGCCACCACCTAGCGTTAGAACTTTAGGTTTCTACTAAGGTGAGAGGGCGTACGGAACGTGCATGCATCATGTTTAATTATATCATACATTTCATTTACTCCCTCCTTAAAAATTTCAATAGTCCCGACTAAATTAAATTTCGTATCCCCTAAATGATCCTCACTGTAAGTCGTATCTTGTTGCTACAGATGGCACGTACCAAGAGGACCGCTCGCAAGTCCACTGGGGGCAGGGCACCTCGTCACCAGCTCGCTCCACGTGAGCCCTGCCCTGAGCCTACTGAGGTGGAAAGGCTGAGGGCAGAGTTGGCTGAAGTGACTGCTGCCAGGAATGCAGCGCGTCAGCAACTGGAGCAAGTGATTCGTGATCGTGACCAGGAAACCCTTACAGTCCAGAGATTGACAGTAGCAAACCGCAACTGTCAACGCATGTTGGTCCGTGTCATGAATCAGAGGGATGAAGCCTGGCACGAGGAGAACGTTCTGAGAGCTCGTCAGTTTGAGCTCGAGCAACAGTTGGAGAATGCTGAAGAATACAATGACAATCTTCATGAAGAAGTGCACCGCCTAAACAACCAGCTAAATCCTCTGCTGCCTCGAAACAACAACGTAGATGAGGACATGGGTTCGGGAATCGCCATGGCTGAAGATGATGAAGAAGTGGAGGTCAATGGGCCCCAAGATGCCGCACCAGAAGAAGCACTAGAAGAAGAGCCAGAAGAAGAAGAAGAAGAAGAAGATGAGGAGTTAGAGCCTGTTAGTGATGAGGACGACGGGGAGATCCTTGACACCGACTCTGAGGACGATGCTTAGAGTAGTTATCACGTAGCTATGATGTTAGGATCGTCTTTTGTGTCTCCTGGGGTTGGAGTGAGGCTTTGTAATAACTTGACTTTTGGGATGTAAGGTCGAACCCTATGTTTTCTAGATGTTTATTTGAACCTGTTAATTTCGATCACAATTGGATGCCTTATTGCGTGTGTTCGATGATGGTGTCACGATTAGCACCCTTCGGTGCCGCGACAAAACCGAGGGCCTCCTATGGCGCGCGACATAAGGTTGTGCTGCTTGGCACGCGCTGGTATCGAGGTGGCTAGTCATGATCCACCATGGAACTATACCGTTGAGAAGTCTCTTTGTGGTCAGTTTGAAGTAGCCTTTCTCAGCCAACTAAAAATTTGAGATCGAATCCAAGTACCGTGCGAAAAGTAAAAAAAATCATATAGCTATTAAAGTAAACGGTTCAGTCACTGTTGTGCCTCTGTGAGTGAGCCTTTATCAAAATACATCTTGATGGATTCCCTCGCATGATTGCGTCCATTGATGCGCTTGAATGGATTGTGTGGTTGTGATGAATTATTGTGCCTTGATTATTTGAGAAGTCAATTTCATGAAGTCAGTTTGACATATTTGCAAGAATTCATCTACAAATTTCCTACATCGTCAGTGCTCATTGGCTATGCATTTTGCAGATGTCGTACAATCTCCGTCGGGGTCGTGGCAATGAGGATGAGGAACAGCCACCCCCCTCCGCCACCACCTACTCCGGCTGAGCTAATGCAAACCGTGGTCGAAGGGCAGCACATGTTGGCTGATGCTATGCGCCAGCTTGCTAACCGGGAAGCTCGTCATGGCCGCCAGGGCCCAGAACCCAATCAGTACAGTGATTTCAAGGACTTTCTTGATACGAAGCCCCCGCTCTTTAAGGAGGCGGAGGAACCACTGCAAGCCGATGAGTGGTTGAACACTATTGAATAAAAGTTTCGTCTGCTTCGCTTGACCGATGAGCTGAAAACTGAATATGCTTCTCACCAACTGCATGGTCCAGCGGGTATTTGGTGGAGCCACTATCATTCCACACTGCCTGCAAATGTCCCGATTGCTTGGGACCAGTTCAAGGCCGCATTCCGTGGGAACTATATTCCTCTAGGTCTTATGGCTATCAAGCACACAGAATTTATGAGGCTGTCGTAGGGCAATAAAAGCTTGACTGAATACCTGCAATCTTTCAACAACCTGGCAAGGTATGCCACAGAGTTTGTGGATACCGATTCCAAGAAAATTGCTAGCTTTAAAAGAGCCCTCGGCCCAAAGCTGATGAAGACTATGGGCACTAGCAAGTGCACTACCTTCAATGAATTTATCAGTGATGCTCTGACTCAAGAGAACAATAACTCTATCTATGCTGCTTCTAAGAGCCGCAAGAGGGCACTTGAGGCAGGTGCTTCACAGTCTCGAGCCCTAGCTGCCCCGAGGGCTCCTCCTCGCCCTCCTGCCACAAGTGCTAAGTTCCGTCCTCCGCAAAAGAAGGCGCCAGTGAAGACTGGGTTTCGCAAGGCATATACAGTGGCTCTGCCAAAGGGTAATTCAGGCCAAGGCAGCTCCAGTGTCCCTCCTAGCAACATGCCTTGCTGGAACTACAACAAGCCAGGCCATTGGTCCCGGAACTGTCCTTACCCTAAGAAGAATGTCAACCAAGATGGCCGTCAAGGGCACGCTCATTATAACAGTATTGAGGAAATCCCATCTGGTGAGGTTGTCACTGCTGGTAAGTTCCTAGTTGACCAACACCCTGCAGTGGTACTTTTTGATTCAGGTGCTTCGCATTCCTTTATCAGTCCTAAGTTTGCATCAGAGTTTGCACACAAATTGCATACTGTTGAAGGTGGGGGTTATTGTATTAGCGCAGCAAGTGGGAATATTTCCACAAATAAAGTAGTGGGGAATCTTGAGCTTGAGATAGAAGGGCGAAAGTACTCGCTTGCCTTAGTGGTTTTGCCGGGTTTAGGCATAGATGTTATTCTGGGCATGAATTGGATGAGTCAGAATGGGGTACTCATTGATACATCCACTCGGGTAGTTATGCTCAGAGATCCTACAGATCAAAAGGGTTTTCTGGTACAACTTCCCAGAAAAGTTGATTTGTCTGGGGAAGTTCATGCTGTGCAAGCAAAGGCGTTGGCCGAAATTCCAGTAGTAAATGAGTTTCTGGACGTTTTTCCCGATGATTTGCTGGGGCTCCCTCGGATCGGGATGTGGAATTTAAAATTGAGTTGTTGCCTAGCACAGCGCCCATCTCTAGGAGACCTTATAGGATGCCTCCGAATGAGTTAGCTGAACTTAAGGTGCAGTTGAATGAACTGTTGAAGAAGGGGTTGATTCGTCCCAGTTCGTCTCCGTGGGGATGTCCTGCTATCTTTGTGAAGAAGAAGGATCAGACCTTGCGGATGTGTGTAGATTATAGACCTCTGAATGCAGTTACTGTCAAAAATAAGTATCCTCTGCCACGTATCGATATTCTGTTCGATCAGTTGTCCAAAGCTAAAGTCTTTTCCAAGATTGATCTGAGGTCTGGTTACCATCAGATTAAAATCCGTCCCGAAGATATTCCAAAAATAGCTTTCTCAACAAGATACGGCCTTTATGAGTATCTTGTTATGTCTTTCGGCCTGACAAATGCCCCCGCACACTTCATGTGCTTGATGAATTCGGTGTTTATGCCCGAATTGGACAAGTTTGTGGTGGTGTTTATTGATGATATCTTGATATATTCTGAAAATGAGGAAGAACACACTGAACACCTACGTATTGTTCTCACCAGACTGTGTGAACATCAATTGTATGCGAAGTTCAGTAAGTGTGAATTCTGGCTTCGTGAGGTACCTTTCCTTGGTCATGTGTTGTCCGATGGGGGAATTATGGTGGATCCCACCAAGGTACAGGAAGTATTGAATTGGAAGGCTCCTACTTCGGTTCATGAGGTTCGGAGTTTTCTTGGGTTGGCTGGCTATTATCGTTGCTTCATCCCGGATTTCTCAAAAATAGCCAAACCCATGACTCGGTTGCTGCAAAAAGACACCAGGTTTGTCTGGACTCCTGAGTGTGATGCGGCTTTTTACCAACTGCGAACCCTCCTAACCTCGGCTTCGGTTCTGGCACAACCGGATATCGAGAAACCATTTGATGTTTATTGTGATGCCTCAGGCATAGGTTTGGGAGGTGTGTTGATGCAGGAAGGCCGAGTGATTGCATATACCTCTCGACAACTTTGGAAACATGAGGTGAATTATCCAACGCATGACTTAGAACTGGCCGCAGTTGTTCATGCTTTGAAAGTATGGCGGCATTATCTGCTGGGCAATGTCTGCAATATCTACACAGACCACAA
This sequence comes from Saccharum hybrid cultivar R570, assembly GCA_038087645.1. Taxonomy (NCBI): domain Eukaryota; kingdom Viridiplantae; phylum Streptophyta; class Magnoliopsida; order Poales; family Poaceae; genus Saccharum; species Saccharum hybrid cultivar. The sequence continues at coordinate 10,649,402 of JAQSUU010000327.1, forward strand.
AAGCCTCAAATACATCTTCACCCAACCCGAGTTAAACATGCGTCAAAGAAGATGGCTCGAGTTGATTAAGGATTATAACCTTCAAGTGCACTATCATCCTGGCAAGGCAAATGTGGTTGCGGATGCTTTAAGCCATAAGTCTCATTGCCATTCCCTAGTTGAAACTGATTTTCATCGATCTCGCCTTCTACATCCAGCAGTCTTGTACAACATCACTGTCAGTTGTACTCTCAAAAGCAGGATTATTGAGCTCCAAAAGACTGACACTGGTATATTCCACATCAAGCGCAAGATGAAAGAGCAAGAAACTACACAGTTCAGGGTAGATGAAGAGGGTGTACTATGGTTCAAGGATAGGTTAGTTGTGCCTAAGGACCGAGAGCTTAGAAATGATATTATGTCTGAAGCACACTCCTCCAAGTTGTCCATCCATCCGGGCAGCAATAAGATGTATTATGATTTGAAGCCATACTATTGGTGGACCAAGATGCGGAAAGAGATAGCTGCATATGTGGCTAGGTGTGACACCTGCTGTAGAGTTAAAGCTGTGCATATGAAAGCTGGGTTACTTCAACCACTTTCTATCCCAGGTTGGAAATGGGAAGAGATAAGTATGGATTTCTTTGCAATTCTAGGTTTTCTGGACAGTTGGTAGTATCTTTAGGTTTGACCCTTAATAATAGTGTTTGCTGGAAAACTTGTGAATACCAAAATTTTAGTAAACTTGATAAACTAGCTTGTGTAAAAATTTGGGAGCATTTGGCTTAGTAGTTTAGGAGTTATTGCTGTTTTAAGTGACAGTCCAGAATTAGCTGCTCTCTGTTTGGGGAGGACAGATTCTGGAACCTTGGAATTTCGACTAGGTAAACTTTGGAATTAAGTGTTGTGGTCTGAAAATATTTTGTGGTGCATTTATTAAGCTTTCCAGATTGTCTTAGATCATATCTTTTGGAGTTGGGAATCTCCAGTTATGTTAGAAACAAGTAGCTGCTGTCCAGAATGTCTTACTGTGATATTTTGGGTTGGATGTGGTAACCTAAATAATGTCACTCTTGTGTTTGTTAGGTGTTAGGGCCTTAACCGAAGATGAACAACTATACCTTAGGTTGAGTAGATTAGGTAAGTACTTCTCCACCGGAGAAGAGATTTGCACGTACTGATGAAGTGACTTGATGAGATTATTGTTTTTATTTCTGAAATGCATTTCATCCCGAGCATGTTACACCATTATGCACCCATGATATTTATTGTGCACTCATGCAATAGGTGTTCCAGAGGGGATAACACTCCTCGAGTTCGAGCCAGTGATTCTAGAGGAAATCCAGGACCAGCCAGAGGAGCCAGCGGAACCAGTCGGCGGAGGAGACGCCGCTGAAGACTTGCCTGAGTGTCCTGACCACCGGCCTTCGACCTTTCTGAAAGGCAAGCCCCGGTGCATGCTGAACCTACTGTTTTATAAATTAATCTTGAGTACTTTTAATTGTTTACTGCATTAAGTTGTAGGAGTTGTATGAAAACAATTGTTGCATTATACCTGTCCTTGTCCAGATATCGTACTTAATCCTATATTAGGTTTAGGCACGTGTCAATGCTTAGCCCTGCTTAGTTCGGTAGAAGTCGGGTGATTTCTGGTCATCCGCGAGATATAGGAAGGAATCACGAGTGGCTTTATGGCTATCGTGGATGAAACCATGCCTTAAAATGAAATTGAGACCGGGCGGGAGTTCGATAGTACATCTGCAAGACACTTTACGTCTTGGGTGTGGAGCTATGCCCGTCTGAGTCGTTTAAGGACTGCTTCGCTGTACATCCTTGAGTCATGTTAAACGCAGTCTAACACTTAGTTGGCCGGATAAGTCGTTCCGACCGCAAAGTCGAGTAGTATGGTTCAGGCCGGGAATCGAATGGTAGGTTGCATCTTGGAGGAGAGAAAGGATGTGCTTGGGGACATTGGCGTGAGACCAAGGGGGGGTTAGAGTCCCTATCACCTGGCAGAGTGTCGCCCTTGGGGACGCGACATTATTCGGACCCGCGATTCCTGAACTGTACAAAAGATGACCTGAGCAGCCCTCGCCAGGCGTGACTCGGTGAGTGTTAGAAATACCCCTCCAGCTGGATAGGAATTCGATTCGAATCGCCGTCGCTCTCGGTTAGTGAGCACTTGACTTAAGCAACAGCAACGTAGATCTCATTAAATGAACAGATAGTTAAGTGAATGATCTAATGTTGCCACAATGATATACCTGCGATGGATATAATAATAATGTTGTTTGATTATACTCAAGTGAATGTTTAGTACAGGTGCTAAGATAGATGATAGGTAAATGCTAAAAAGAACTGCTAGTACAAGTTATAAGAGTTTCAATTACTTATGCCTTTATGCAAAATGTGATGTCAGCTAGCCTTTTGTGTAAGCCTTGCATAATCCTTGGTGTCATCTTATTTCTAGTTTTCGACGGGTAAGTCTAGCTGAGTACATTCCAGTACTCAGGGTTTATTCCCTCCTGTTGCAGATGATATGCTCTACCAAGGCTTCTGCAAAAATTGTCTCCACCCTGCGGGTGACGAAGATTAGATCACTAGGGCGTGATCATCTTTATGTACTTTCCTGATGCTTTTGTGGGTTGTTGATCAACAAGACTGGCAGTAGTTAAACAACTGGTGTATGTTTGCTTCCGCTATTTTATAAACTTGGTTTGTAATAATTGCGACTCCGTGTGTGTAAACTTATTTCAGAACTACTTATGAAATGTAACGTATGATGTTGTATGTTGAATGATGCGATCCTGGTTGTAAGCAAGTTGGTTTGAAATCCTTCGTGGTTTCGATTGACTACCGGGATTATATGGGCTCAAGTTCGAAAATTTGAGCACTTCGGTGCTTGTTTTTGTACTTGTGCTCTTATAATTTGGTCGGTTCTGTTACACCCATCACGCGCCTACTGTCACCGGCGCTTCTCAAGGGCTTCCCTAGTGAGAATATCCTCATTGCGCTTCCTCTTCGTCTCGTCCTTCTTCTGCTTCTGCCCTTTGGCAAAAAGTCGGTTCTGCTCCCGCCACTCATGGTCCTCTAGGATCAGAGGCTCAGAGTCTCTCACCATCATCAGCCCTAACGACGGAATGACATTAGTAACAAAAGAAGAGGCCCGAAGGGAGTAGAGAAAATATGGGAAAAGTGGTCGTACTCACCAGAGAGATGTATCCCCGGGTAGGACGCATCCGCACCTGGTTCAACTCTGCCGCGGTAAACCCTGCGGCCACCATGTAAGTCACCCTCCTAGTGACCTCAGTTGTTGAGAGAGAGGCATCGGACATCCAACACCGCTCCAATGGTGCTCCTTTCTCCATCTCGTCTAGGCGTAGCCGCCGAGCCATCAGCGGCAACACCCATCGCCGGTGAAAGGCGGCGACAACCCCGGCTGTGGTAAGATCGCTGTCCCACAGCTTCCTCAGGGTGTCGAGCAGCGGCTGTAGCCTGGGCAGCTCAGAGGCAGGGCCCCCCCACCTCCACTTCTCCAGCCTCTCCGTCACGCCGCGACCCGTATAGGGAGGCAGTCGACCGTCGTCATTGCAAAGGTAGAACCAGCCCTCCTACCATCTCCTATTGGATGACGTGAACTAGGCGGGGATGTACAGATTTGACCGCTCTTGGTGCACCTAAAGGGTACAGCCGCTGGCCCTCACCATCTTTTGGGGACCTTCGCCATCAGCCGCCTTGGTGAAGTGCTCCGCCTTGAAAAGGTAGAGCCAGAGGTTCCAGTGGGGAGGAATGCCCAAATATCCCTCGTAGACTGCGGCGAAGATGGCCGCCTATGAGATGGAGTTTGGATTGAAGTTATGAAGCTCCACCTCATACCAAACAGGCAGCACTCGCAGGAATCGACTCGCTAGAATCCCCAGCCCCCGCTCATGGAACACCATGAAACTAAGGACATAGCCCACGGGCGGATTCAACACGTCGACTCCCACCCCTGGCGCAATCCATTCTGGCGCGACGATGTCAGTGACAGGGTAGAGAAGACCCTCCTCTACGAGCTCCTCCAACTTCTCTTGGGTCATAGACGAGCGGTTCCAGGGCTCCACGGGCAGGGCAGGGGGAGCCATGAGATGGGTGGTGGCGACGAGCGACGATGATGAGGTTGGTCTTTTTTCTTTTCTCTCCCCTATCTGACTCTCCTTGTTTGTGGCCACAGCACGGAAGCAAGGAAGGCAAGAGCGAATGATGGGGTAGGGGAACGCAGCGCCCGCTGCACACTTATATAACAAGAATGGGAAGGCGAACAGGCAAAACCCCAAGAGACGAATGAATCTAGCGCATTTACTATGGAATCGACAGAAACCACCATGATTACTTCCTTTTTTTTCTTAGTAACCGCATGGGTGCACACGCCGCATTAACTGCACCTGCTAGTGGGTGAAATGTCCCATCTAGCCCCAGCCACTACGACAACCGTTTCACCTCCCCGAGAGAACCACTTAAAAAGGTGCGCCCGTCTTCCGCTCACAGCAGGCAACAAATCCTTTCGCTAGATTCCTTCTCCAAGAAGGAATTGCAGGCGCAAAACACCCTCAGCCCTCAGCAAAGAGTGAACTCCCACCACCCTGAGTCACGTCTGAGACCCGGTAGGAGTTGACTAGTGGAATCTCAACGGAGGGAGGCACCAAGCCCTCAGATCCATTCAAACGAATCTGAGACCCACTGGATGACCATCAGGCGACTCGGAACACGCCTTAGGACCACTAGCTGACCCCGAGCGAGCGGGGCTCGGGCCTTCGCCTGAGCTTACCCATTAACGACTCAATGGAAGTGCATGGCACATTCCACCTCTTCTTCTCTGTGAAAGAGAAGCATGTGGGATGCCCTTGACCGCCCTCTCGTCATAAGTAGAGGCTCGAGGACTGCCCTTGCACCACGAACAACGCTTCGAATTCACAATCCGCGTAAGATCAAGACCTTGGAAGTATACCCTATCCTTCTAAGGCCTCAGGGGCTACACCCGCCGGGTGCGCTTGCGTGCACCCCCTAGAAAAAGGCACCCAAACGCCAGCTGATGGCGCAAAACCCAACACAGACAACTCGACTCATAACCAACGAACAACCTCTGAAGGAGTATACCTACTCCTCCACAGGCTCGGGGGCTACACCCGGCGGGTGCGCTCGCGCGCACCCCTTAAAAAAAAGCAACCCAAAAACAGGCCAAGGCCTCAACAACAACTTGGCCAAAGCCCAACAAATAGCATAGCCAACGTACAACCTCTGAAGGAGTATACCAACTCCGCCATAGGCTCGGGGGCTACTGTCGGGTACCACAATTAGGGATACCCAAATTAGGGTGATAGTCCACCATGAATCAAACATTAATCTACCCCATCCAAGAAAAACATCAACCAAAAGAAGACCCATGGGCTAAATCTCCCCTTGTTGGGCCTCCAGCAAGCCGCGCGAGCATGACGGCCCATTCTCCTACTTCATCCGAGGCCTCACGCGAGGAGCCTCAAAATACCACCATCTCATCTGAGCCCCAGAAGCGACCTCACCCATCTCTGCCTCGCCCGAGACCGGCTCGGTAGGCCGCTCTCAGCAAACGAATTCCACGTCTCGCCCGAGGCTTCGAAACGAGGCCTTGGACGTGGGAAACTCTCCTCCTCGCTTGACCCCGGCCTCTGATGCTGCTTCCCCATTGGTGCGCTTGAGACCCCCTATGATGTCACCCACGTTCTCGAGCCAACCAGCCGGACAGGCCCGGTGAAAGGTCCTTGTTTAGTTTTGGTAATTGAGTGACAACTTAGGTGGACTAATATGTGGTTATGTGAGATACACAGGAGATTAGTCCACATGTGATGGTGTCATGAAGGAGCTCATTGCATATGAGACATGACATGGAGTCATGTGACCAAGGTGGAGAAGATCAAGATGAGGCTTGGCTCGACGGACCGGTTGCAAGTGTGAAGGGCAAGTTAGAGGCTTTGAAGTGAGGGACCACGTGTGACGGTGAAGTTTGAGCATGACTTGGCGCCGATGGACCGACGCAACGGTGAAGAGCAAGTGAGGTCAAGATCGATGGACCAAGGTCACATGATGATATGATGTGGATCATATCATTTGTGATATGGTTGGTGCATGTGTTGCATCAACGTCGGAGGAGATGGAGTGGAATGCGCAAGGCAAAGGTATAACCTAGGGCATTTCCACTTCACCGGTCATAGGTGTGTAGAGAAGTTGATGACCGGGTTTTAGGATAGATGGTCGTACTATTAAGAGGGGCAAACTTGTTTGCATATCGGTCATCTAGTGCCACTTGAGCGATCTAACTGTGCTTACGTGTTAGGGTCGAGTGGCGAGGCAAGTTGAGTGCCTAATTCCTTCGAAGAAAATGTTTGTGAAAATGCTAACACACGTGCACAAGGTGGTGATCACTTTGTTGGTGTTGGCACATTTGCGAAGGCGGTGGAGTTTGAGTGGTAGAGAGGGTTTGGGTTCCTCTCTCCCTCCCACCGAGCTTGCGAGGCGGGATTCAGGCGTTTTTGAGAAATTGAAACGACTATTTTCCACTACGCCGGAAGTTGGAAAAGAAACAGAGGCAAACGGAGGTCACAGAGGTGACCGAACGCTGCACCGGACGCGGTCTCTAAATGACCGGACGCGTCCGGTCAGCGTTCAGTGTCTGCGCGTGTTTTAGTTTGATGATCGGACGCGCAGCGCGTCCGGTCACTGTCGACCGAACGCGTCCGGTTGTTCAGGGAGCTTACTGGACTCTAACCGGACGCTGGCACTGTCGCGTTCGGTCATTTCTACAGCGCATCCGGTCACTGTATTGTTGTGTGCTGCTCAGGCTTGACTAGCGCGTTCGGTCAGTCACGGGACCAGCGCGTCTGGTCTGCGCGATGAGCGCGTCTGGTCGTTGCTTCGCGGGTTTGCGGTGCTGTGCGATTGGCACGTCCGGTCGTTTGGGCGGCGCGTCCGGTCGTGACGTTTTGACCATTGGCGCAGTGACCGTTGGAGGATCGGACGCGGTTGAGCGCGTTCGGTCAGTTCGACCGGCGTGTCCGATCGTCCTGAAATCTGCCCAGTGAAGGGGTAACGGCTCTATTTGATCGTGTGGTTATAAATAGATGCCTTGGCCGGCCTTGGCCGGTAGCTGAGCACACTTTAGCCTTGGTGGCTTATGTGGTAGTGCTTGGGAGCCCTCTAACTCTCTCATGCTTGATAGTGTTTATCAGATCGAGTGAGAGAGCGATTCTAGTGCGATTGCATCGTGAGGTTGCATCGAGTGGCACTAGGTGATCGTGTTGCAAGCCGGTGGTGCTTGTTACTCTTGAAGGTTGCCACCTCCTAGACGGCTTGGTGGCTTGTGGCTCCGTCGAAGCTCGCAAGAAGATTATGCGAGGCTCCGGAGAAGCTTTGTGAGGGGGATTGTGCTCACCCCGCGGGGATCGTGAAGAGCAACTCTAGTTGAGCGTGTCATTGAGCTACCACACTTTATGGTGGGTTCTTGCGGTGCCTTTTGAGAGGCTCGGTGTGTGACCGATTAGCCGCTGAACCACGAAGTGTTGGTCGACACAACGGGGACGTAGCTTGGTAGCAACCAAGTGAACCTCGGGAGAAAATCACCGTGTCAACATTGTCTACTCTTCTCGGTGGTTTGCCTTCGTGCAACACAAGCTTGTATTTACTTTCATATATACTTGTGCTTGTGCAGTTGCTCTCGTAACTAGTTTGCTTGTGTAGCTTGCTAGTTGTCTTCTTGCTTGTGTAGCTAGAAGCTTTCCCTTTGCGTGACTAATTTGGTTTGTGTAACCTTGTTAGTCACATTGCTTAGTTTGTGTAGCTAAGTGTTTTGTGCTCTCTAATTTGGCATTAGTTGCCTTGTTATTGAGCATTGCTAGTGAGCTTAGGAGCTTTGCGCTTTTGCTTCACTAGTTGTGTAGGAGCTCCCTCGGTTAGCAAAGTACTAGTGCATAGGTTTGTGTGACCTTGCTCTAGAATTGTTTAGGTGAGCTCTTGGTAAGCTTAGCACCTTAGTTGCTTAATTAGGATCTTTGCAAGGTGCTAGAGAACTTAGATAGAGGGGTGTAGTCTTGGCTAGACCGATAAGTTTAATTCCGTATTTGTTTCGGTTAGCCAACGATTTAAGTTTTAGAAAGGACTATTCACCCCCCCCCCTCTAGTCTGCCATCTCGACCCTACACCCGGATGGACAGGAGTCAAATCACGATGTCGTGGCCCATAACAGCAGCTACTGATCACTATACCTCCCATACCGTCACTGTCTACATGATCTAGGCTTGCGCGGCGCCGCTCTAGGCCACTGTTCCCTCGGGTGGGGTGAAATCACGCCATGATTCACGCCGGTCAAAGCCATAGGGACAGGCACGTCACCACTGTGATGAACATGATCCTACGCTTCATAGCTACGAGGCTGCGCCCGTCAAGGCACGTCGCTGCAGTGCCCAAGGACAGCGACCACTCCTCCAACAGTGGCACACATGCCTGGCCATGTAGCCACAGTGCCAAAAGTACCAACGCCATGCCTCTACAGTGCAAGACACGTCTTCACCAGATAAGGACCCCGCGAGGCCCCGGGGCTGCTTCTCCAGCAAGGATCGTCCCACGTACCAACATCTTGTAACCCTGCACCTCCTTGAGACTATAAATGGAGCATGCAGGGACCGTTCTAGCACACGGAAAAAAGAAAGGAGAAAACATCACACAAACACAAAGACAATACACAAGCACACGACTCTCCTAGACCTTGCGAGGGCTCCGGTAGAGTCACACACGTACTACACTCCCACCTTGAGACCTAGGGACACCCCCCTCTCTCTCACCTGCTTGTAACCCCTACCACAAGCACTTCGGTGCAAGATAATACAAGTCTCTCCCGAACCAGTATAAACTGCTTGTGTTCTTCTTGCACACCATCCGGATCCCTGACGCGTAGACACATATTACTCGTAGGTGTCAGGAACCGCCATTTCTTACACCGACACGAGCGCTAATAATGCCCTAATTAATTTGCACGTGATAGTGCGGATAAACACAAATTCCATCTAAAAGTTGAAAGGGAAAGGAGATGGGGGTGGGTGTAGTACTCCCTTTTCAAAAGGGGTTTGATATATATATATATATATATATATATATATATATATATATATATATATATATATATAAGAGGCAAAATTTTCGTAATTTTTTTTCCACCTACATGTAAGATGTAAGACTGCTCCTAAACCAAGATTACATGTAAGATGTAAGACTCATCCTAAACCAAGATTCAATTTCAAATACGTACATTTTAGGAAAATGAGTCAAGTACGACTTTTACATTGACCTACACCATTATTTTTCTAGACTCAAGTCATCGTATCTGGTTTCCATGAGCCAAGGCGTAACCAGATTGGAGTTCTATTTTATTTTGGACGGTGACGGAAAAAGCTATTGGATTAAAGTCCGCTTGCAAGACGTTTTGGTCGATGATGATTTGACCGTACGTGGTATGATGGGCAAGAAAAACCAAGATAGTACGTGGCGCCGTTGTTAATAATTTTTTAACAAGTCCAAATATGATTATAGAAAACTGACCTACCGTAGGAATTTTGATCTATTTATACATGAAACGACTAGCCGTCTTATATCTGTGTGCCGAGTCCGGACTTATGGTCTGTGACAAGTCCAAATATGATTATAGAAAACTGACCTACCGTAGGAATTTTGATCTATTTATACATGAAACGACTAGCCGTCTTATCTCTGTGTGCCGAGTCCGGACTTATGGTCTGTGCTCATACAACATAACTCGCATTTCTTATTTTTTATCTCCCACATTTTTTTATAAACAAAAATAATAAATCATAAATATATTATGAGCCTATTTTTTTCTTTCCAAATACGCTCACGCCCTTATTGTCCCATATAAGAGTCTGGACTCTTGATGCGTGCTCATAGAAGTTACCAAAACTCGCATTTAGCAACGGGTTGGGTTAGTGGTCACAACATGGTGATGATGGTGGGTGAGACAACGTGGGCACCGCTCACCGAGGCGGTGGGAGATGGCAGTTTGCGCAGGCTGGCGGCGGGGCCGTCGTGCCGAAGTAGTCGACAGGAGCCCTATGGTTAGGGTAGGGCGGTGTGGGAGTTGGTGGGGTAGTAATCCTGTGTCAGCTGCCGACCGTGGGTGCTAGAAGACCAATGGAGGAGGTGGCGACTGAGGGGTGCGTGAGGCAGTGTGCGCAAGTGAGAGCAGGGGTGGGGTCGGTGCTGACGAGGAAGAAGAAAGATCAGGGGTTCTCAACCACACAACCCTTATCCCATAGCAACATACGGATAGAGATGGCAGCGGATCGGGTTTGGGTCGGATACCCGCGGGTTTCGGGTCCTGCAGGTTCGGGTTTGGGGATGAATTCTCACCCACAGTTTTCGGTTTCGGTTTCGGGTTTGGTATCAGGTTCGGTTTCAGGTTTGATTTTTCACCCGTAGATATCCAATGGATATCCGAAATAAATCATTTGGAATAAAAACTCATGTTTTATAATATGCTAATAATAACTTATTTACTTATATTATTAAATCTATTCAAAATTGACTCATGAAAATATTTATTATTTATTGCCTCTTATTTATACATGTGAATATGTGTATATTTATCCGCGGGTTTCGGGTATCCGTTCGGGTTTCAGGTATCCGCGGGTTTGGTTTTGGTGATGGATTTCCACCCGAATCGGTTTTCGGTTCGGGTTCGGGTTTCGATTTCGGGTGCACGGAGACTCCACCCGATCCAAACCCGACCCGTTGCCATCCTTACATACGGACATATTTACTAGTATTATCACAAGGAATTGAAAAATAGCTCTTATCGAAAATTTTATATCCACATTCTCTTAGAACCGTTAGATGATTTATTATCTTTAAATCTAATCTTTACCTTTCGAATCCAGGGTTCAAGCTTGGGCACCCGATTAAGGCACGTCGCCCGCTAGTCTCCTAGCCGTCGGATCGACCCCTCATGCAATAATGACCGTGCGATGCGGGTCTGATCGGGCCTCTCGCCCATCAACCCGCAAACCTGGTCACTCGCGAATCGTCGCGAACCCGGGCTAGCTGACCGCTTCCTTTGGGCTCCTGCCGATGCTGCCGCCGTCCTGCCTTCCCACACTCCGTGAACGCCCTTCTCCGGTGTCTCTGCCCACCGCCCTCGGTCTCCTCCGGTCCTCCCTCATCCCCTCTTCCGCAGCAGCCCCTCTCCTCGCACCGCGCTCGAGCTCGATCTACGAGGAGCCCGCCGCACCCTTCCACGCAGCTGCGGCGGACGGCGCCTGCCCTTGCCGGCTTGCCGCTTAACCGTTTGTTCCCCTACCCCAACTATGCCATGCAGGAAACCGAGACGGAGTGTACCGCTGTAGCCGTCCGTCGGCTTTCCCTGTTGCTCAGGTCAGTCACCGGCCCCTTCATTCTTTCTTGAAGTGATCTCGAGTAGCAAAGTTAATATCCGGAACCGGAACTGCAGTTCAAGCAGAATGATGCGTGGTATGGTCAGCCTAACAACTTATCAATCTCTGCTATCCTTGTCATTTTAGCAAGATCAGAATTGTTGCCAAATAATATTACAAGTAGGCTTATTGTATTTCTGATAAATGTTTTTTTTCAGATGAAAAAAGGATATAAAAATGATGACCGATTGACCTCACAATTATATGCTAAAAATGTTTGTAGGACCTGAGATAAAAAAACATTCTCTAGGGATCAGAATACAAGGCCATTATGGCAAACATTTCCTCAAGTATCCATATCCTGGAATCTGGAGTTCTAACTCATGCAAATGGATTATTGATCTATATGTGTTTATTCTATGATTTTGAGGTTTCACTGGTTATAGGTATATGTGCTTTTGATGAAGTTGCATTCTCAAGTACAACAAGGCCTAACATATGTGGACCCCTAGGATTTTAAGTTCTAGCAAAACTAAATTCTCCCTCCTGAACTTTTCTTCTGCATTCTAACTGAAGATGAATATGGACCCTTCCTACATTGCCTTTCCTAGGCTTAGATGAGGTACGGGTTACTTGCAGAATTTCATCTCATGATGGATCTATCCCCTTCCTAAGATTCCCTTGTCGATCTTCTTCTAGAATTGGCTCAGGAAGTGTAGTCCTCTGGGACCAAAGGGAACATGGAATCAGGGATAGTGGCAACATAGTCCCTCCGGGACAACATATTCAGTGATTCGATCTTTAAAAAAAAGAATCAGTAAGTCGATCTTTCAAAATAAAAAAAAATCAGTGATTGGATCTTTCAAAAAAAAAAGAATCAGTATTCATCTGCTTAGGCAGATAACTGCATCCACTTTCAGAAAACTAAGTCGCAGGCTCGCAGCAGATGAATAGGATTACAGGGAGGATATGTCCTCAAGATAATTCCGCTTCTCTTTTACTACTATGATGAACAACATGGGCACAAACTTTTAACGGGGGCTTTCAATTTTCTGTTGGATGTACAGTGATTCCGATCTCTCCAGGGGTTGCTGCAGGACAGCCAGCAGATCGCCGGGAAGAACTTGTTGCTATGGTTGTGGAAAGGCATGCCGCATGCGCATGCGCAAGTTGCCGAACGAGGTCTGGGTCCTGCTCAAGGTGCATGTTGTCTCTACTTGGTTGCTATGCTTCCTCCTGTCAGAAGATGCTTGTCTATCCCCACTTCCTTGATGCCAGCCTCGATCACATTCTCATGATCTCATCAGTAAGAGCTCCTCTATCTCTTTTGTATGTATTGCTCAGAATTGGTTGGCATCATGCTATTGTTGATTATGTTCACAATAAGACTGATATATCAATACTTGTTTGTATAACCTTATTCTAAATTTCGTGACATAATCAATTGAGAAACTATCTTCAATTAGATTCCTTATGTTGATGATCAATGTCTATTCCTTGTACTTCTGGCGCTTTTCTTTTTTTTTTTCTTTTTTTGCTTTTCTATTGGCAAGATATGAATCAATGTCTGATATTATACATGGGGTCTTTGCACCCTTTTTATCGGTTAGGCTATATGCAATATATGCTCCCTCCTAGCTTCAATTATTTTTTATATACCAACACAACTCAAGTGGAGACAAGACAAAGTATGACAAAAAATTGGATCTCACATGTAGTATCCCATGGAGTACCTTTTTGTGAAATAAAAGCAAAATCGTTTCTGCCAATACAGCAAACAAAGATAGCAAAGGAAACGAATTCTGCTTTTTAGAAGGTCATGAAGTTGGTATAAGACTGGGGATTCCAGTTAACAAAATAACGGCGCACAAACTGACTAGAAACTTAGGGAGAAAGCAACGCCATACCACTATTGCATCCAACAATAGCACTCCAGACGGTTGAAACTCCATGATCCAAATCCTCAGCACATCAATGACGCTTCCCGCTGTTTCCTGCTCACTGCCCTTCAGATAGCAAGTAATTACTTCGCAAGTCTGAAACAGGTTCAGAATTCTGGAATCCGGATACCTGAAGGAAAATTAACATGTATGTTTTCTTAGTTAATTTGAAATGAATTGCAAGAATTGGTATTTAGTACTGGTAGCAGGTTTGGTATGTATAAAGTAGTCTCTTGCATAAGGAATGATTAATTCAATGCACTATTGGGCTATTATATAAAGAGTTGATCCTTTATTTATAGACTACTCAAAGCCTGTTCGTTTCGCTAGATTACTGTGGCTGAAAGTACTGTTCGCTGGTTTATTGAGAGAGAAAAACACTGCTGGATGGCTGCTGATTTGGCTGAACCAGCGAAACGAACAGGGTGTCAGTTTCAGGAAAAGTGAGCATCATATCACAGTTTGGACGATATGCAATGGATTCGATATGTTATCTGAAATATATAGGTTTGCTGAATGGAAATTTGATGAAATCGCAATCTAATTAACTTAGAGAATGAGTTATACAGTTACTCAGTTTATTTCCAAATTTAGGTACAACACTTGAACCTGAACAAGCCGCAGAATGATACCAGTACCCAAGTAAGAGACAAATGCTAGGCTGGTGCAACGAAGCTACGAAATGGATTTCTAGGATTAGTGGAGGCTTTATAAACCTGTGCTGATTGGACTATAAAATTTGAGATTTGCCCTTAGCACACAAGTTGTAGATCAGGTTGTGCAGAGCATTATCCTCACTGTTTTGGTCTATCATTTTGGCTAGCCCTCCTAGTAGCACTTACAATTCCTGTGATCTGGATGCTGCAAGGCCTTAATCTCGTTTCTATAAAAGCTGAGTAGTATTGTTCTCGAAGATAGAGTGAAAGAGGTGAGGCTAGCTAGCTGCATTAGAACGGATTGGAAATATCATCCGTGTTATATATTTCTCCCATTTATTTTTTTATCTGTACTTTACATTTACATATTCATGTGTCCAAGCCACATTAAAGGAATACTAAAAAATTTAATCATTTTGTTGTCCTGGCTGGCTGGTTTTCTAGTGGTACTTACTAAGGGGGTGTTTGGTTTGAGGAGTTAAAAGTTTAATAAATACTGTAACACTTTCGTCTTATTTGACAAAAAGTTTCCAATCTTGGACTAATTAGGCTTAATAGATTCGTCTCGTAAATTACTCATAATCTGTACCGACATGCATGCAATTAGTCTATATTTAGTACTCTATGTATTTAAGGGAACATTGATGTGATGGGAGTTAAACTTTAACAAAAACGAAAACAAACAGGACCTAATTTGATTGATGGTGGGCCACCTGTGATCTTACGCGTTCCTGCCGTTCTATTCGAGGAGCGGCCCCTTCCCCGACGTACGGGTGTGTTCGCTTCACGAAAAGCAGCTGAAAAGTCACTGTACCATCTTTCGTTGTTATTTGATAAAATTTGTTTAATTATAGACTAACTAGGCTCAAAAAATTTGTCCCGATATTTACAGACAAACTATACAATTAGTTATCTTTTTAGCTACATCTAATGCTCTATATACGCGTTGAAAGATTTGATATGATGGGTGGAAAATGAAATATTTTGGGTTGGGATGGGGAAGTGCAAGGCCTATGTTTTTCTCACCGAGCGCAGCTGTACCCGCCCTGCCGTACCCACGGAGATTCCCATCCAATCGATCCACGCGTCGACCTCCGCGATCCCGCCGCACGCGGACGAACGGGAGCGCGGGGCCGAGGTGCGGTTCCGCGGCGAGGCCTCCGGCGCTGCCGCTCCACCCTGTGCAGCGCCGCCCCTCCTCATCGCCAGCGCAGACGCTCCGCCCTCTCTAGCGCCGCCTTCCCGTCGCCGGCGGCCCCCTGTCCTAAGGCATCGCTCGCCTCGCCTCCGCCGTCGGCGTCCCCTGCCTTCCGTTCCTGGTGCCCGTGCCATGGACATGCTGCGTCGCGCTTGGCGCCTCAGCCAGGCAACATCTAGGTCACAGTCGATCCGTCCTCGGGCCCATCGTCGGCTCTCAAGCGGCTTCACACCGGTACAGTTTTCCTGCTCATCACCGCCTCCAAATCCGTCATCGGCATTCCGCTCACGCCAAGGTCATGTTAGCCGACAGGTTTCTCCTTCTCTTCAGCACGCCGCCGTGCAGTAAGGATACAGACGACACAGGTACAAAATAAGCATCATTTTCCCATGTTGTTGCATTTGGGTTCAAATTTATTTATCCATTTTGATGTATATCCTACATAATCTAAAGTCCACTTATCTATTGATATTTCAGTGCTGTAGCTTGGCCTCTGGGAATAATACATTTTCTACTCGCAGAACACTGTTTTTTGGGTAAAAAATATGGTTGCCTTTTTGTTATGATAGATGTTGCCACATGCAGATTCCTGCTTTATAGCAATGTGATGTGAGTACTAGGTCTTGCAGCTACAAACATGACATTTTACTTGGATGCGGCTGCTATGTCTACTGTTCTACCTTCGACTGTGGTTTGCACAAAATTTGGATCATGCCTGCTTTGCCTGCACTCTCTGGGACATCATCACCTAATGTTCATCAACTCGCCAAGATGACTGTAGCCTGTAGGCAGCCTATGTCAGTATGCTTAACTGCAGGTGAGTTGTTCCAAATGTCGTTTACATGCTCTCAATTGATTCGTGATTTTTCTTTACTCAACTCATGCAGCTTTATATTGAAACTTATTTGCAGACGCTACTCTCAAGGTTGGTAGTATGCCATTGTAAATGGAGTGTTGACCAACTATGCCAATTACTTCCCAGGGGCTTTAGTTTTCAATTCGATGTGCGACGCTATTGGTTTGTTCATTCTTCTGGTTGCATGCTATTTGCATTCTTAAAATGACATTGCGATTACTGAAGCTGCATATTCACTTCGTCATAGTGCTCTTGTTTCCTTTTAGGACATCCAGGCTGTATATTCTCTGAAAGCACTCCAAAAGATAGAACCAGAGTTAGCTCCTTACCTCTATAGTCTATTCTTTTTTCCCATATTGAAGTTCAAATTTTTCCATTTTTAATTTGAATCCACCTTATGTTCTTTTTTTGTGACAGCTCAGTTATTTCATCTCCCGTGATCTCCAGCTACCTAACATTACAGTATGTTGGGCCGGTGGTATGGTAGAAAACTCAAGTTAAATGCCATGCTCATGCATTGATCAATCTAATAGTTTAAGCATGGGTTACTTCAACCCTGATAATTGTATATCTCAATTTAATGAACCTTTCTTACACAACAGAAATATGAATTAACAAACCTAAAAATACATGATTTCAGGATAACTCCACTTACTTCCATAACGTGCTCTATGCCTCCATGCCACTGGCAGCAGGCGAGCAGGGCAGCGGCGGCGTAGCGCACAGGCATAGGTGAGTTTTGGGGCTCAGTTCTCCCTTCTGCGGTTCAACTACCAAAGTTAGTATATGTATATTATTTCCTCAAGCGTTAAAAAAAAATTCTTAAAGAAAAAATAATCAATGTTGAATGAAATTAGATGAGGTTCCTGCAATCAAACTTTATTAATATGTAAGTTTACTGGCTGGTTCATGCTGTGATTAGCCCTTGCAAGTTGCAACACACACACCAGATAGATGAGTAAGCATGTATTACCCTTATGTTTAATTGTATTACCATCTATAACACTATAACTCTACTGCTGGCAAATAAAGGCGAGAAAAGGATTTAACATATAATTAATGTTTTGTTCAGACAAAGATTCAGGCAGCTTTTGGGAACTTCTTTCCGTCATCTTAATTTTAGCTTGCAATGAGGTGTGAACTTTCAAATTACGTTAGCACAGTAAATTTTCTATATTGAATTTCACGTTTTGTATATTTTCCTCAACCTACTGGATTCCGTTAATTATCTCTACCAGTCTCGCCATTTTTGCTTTATTTTCCCTGAGCAATGGCATTTTCTCTTTTTGAAAGTTCAGTCATGTTACAGAAATATTTTCTGGTTGACTACTGTCCCCTGTTTCATGAGCAGCATTTGAGGAAATGAATTGTCGTTTGTGCTTCAATTCAATAATTCAGAGCTTGTGCTATTAATGCCCCAAGGCTGCAAGCTGGTACTGCTTATTAGTCGGAACCCATGGAGACTACTAGAACAAATGAACATATTAGTAAGAGATTAAGGGAGCAATGTGGGAACTGGAGAGGAATCTTGAACAGACCAAGGATGCAGAGGTGAGGAGATTGTGATTTCACAACTATATTTTAATATGCTACCTTACTTGTAGAGTTGTTCATTATACTGATTGTGAGTATCTGTGTAACTCATTTGCTAATGAATCTTTAGTGTTTTTCAAATCAGTATTCCAAATGTTGCCTCCACAAGCTGCTCTTGCAAATGCCGCACCTAGATAGAGCCAACCGAGGTCTCTGGTTTCTCCTGAGAAATGGTTAGGTCAGCCTAATTAGTTTCTTGTAATTTGCCTGTTGAACCTTTGCGTAACGTGCAGTGCAGTTTTTCCAATATATTATGACAGGAATACCAGCTTCAAGCTTACATCTATTGGATGGATTAGAATCAATTGAAGAAGGCACTGTGGAGACCTGTCTAAGCGCTCCAAGATTTTTCTCTATTCAGTTATTGTTTCAGTTATTTGCATTTTTTTATCCTTATTGAGATTATTGAGATCAATTGGTAATCTTTATCACATAGCTGTGCTCAACATTTTGGTTCATTTGAACAAGTGAATCGAGACATTTGTATCCTATATATGTACAAGGAAATATACGGCTTTTTAGCCATGGAGAAAACCATGACAAGATCATTTACACGACATTTGAATAGAGATAATAAACAAGTTATAAGAGACTAAGAACCATTAGATTTTGATTTCAAATGACTCTTAAAAAATTCTTTTTAATTCTGTACTATAAAAGAGATTTTTTTTTGTTATAGTCCGGGCGGGCGTAGGTGAAGACGGCGACGAGGTGGACGAGGCCGCAGAGGACGATGAAGGCGCCGAACTGGAGGAGCACCCACCGGAGCGGCGCGAGGTCGGCGCTGGTGGCGAAGTGCAGCAGCTCCAGCGGGATGGACATGTAGCCAGGACGCCCCGATCAGGAAGTCGCTCACCTTCTGCCACTGCACCAGCGCCTCCACGGCGCCGTCCTCACGACCGTCGCAGCCGCCGCTGCACCGCGCACCCATTATTGATCCCGTTCTCTGCATTCCTTGGACGCACACAGCTACTCAAATTGAGACACCATATCAAACACTGCTCATGCAGCTAGACAGATCACCTGTCGATGACTCACCAAGCGAGTCACTGGTGGGATGTAATATAACAGATGAAGAGACGAAGATGAACCACATCATATCATGCATTGCAAGGAGAAGAGAAGCGGGGGATGAACAAGTAAGGAAGAAGGCAGGTGTAGCTAGAGTGTGGCATCGAGCCAAAGGTGGAGGCTGGCGCTGCACGGCATTCAGAGCTTGCCCGCAGGTCTGCTGTGGCCCTGCCTCTAGCTGCTCGGGATTCCGTGAGACTTCACATGCTCCCTCCGTCCCAATGAATATGCAATTCTCGCATCCCGAGAAATCAGCCATCACAAATTTTGATTAAAATTATATAAAAAAATACTAACTCTTATGAGACAAAATAAGTACCGTTAGATTGGTTATGAAATATATTTTCATAATAAATTTATTTCGAGACATAAATGCTAATACTTTTTGCTATAAATTTGGTCAAAGTTGACACAGTTTAAACGGCACGTTTTCCATAGTTGCACGATCAATGGGACGGAGGGAGTACAATACAACCATACCCATATGGATATGCATGCCTGCTGCGATGCACCGCGGTATGTAGCCAGCAAGAAACAAAAGGGAAAGGCTGAAGCGTGCTGGGTTACTCCTAAAATGGCACCGAGGTAGCTAGTACAGGATACTGTAGATGTAGAGCCAAGTGCAGCACAAAGCAACACTGGAGCGTGTTAGGGCGTGCAGTACGCGGTCGGTGCCAGACTGCCAGGTCCAGGTTCCGGTGTCTCGTTCATTCCCGGCGGCCGCCGGGGACGGCCGTGGGCACGTCGGAGTGACACGTCGTCCATGGCGCATGCACGCATTCGACGAATGACAGCAGATCGGGTGTGATGTATATTGGGCCTGCTTGCTTTGCTTCCCTTACGAGCTATTTGCAGTTGCTTGGCCCTGGGTGTACAGAAAAGCCCATCGGCATTCGGCAGCAGGTAAAGCCCGATGCTAAAGTGATGTAAAATTTAATAATCGACTCAATTTTAAACGGAGTCTTTAGCTTGCTAGCCACGTCTAGAACAGGAACCAAACACACTATAGAGGACGCGATTGACCAAGTGAAGCCGGCAGGCTTAGGCTCTATTTGGATCTCATAATCTAAAGTTTAAACACTAAACTTTGGACCAGTTAGCTCTCTTCAAAACATATGGTCTAAAGTGTTGTCTAAGGTTTAGCCAACGTGATAAAAAGTTTATTATATTAGTTCATTAGAGCATAAAAATAAGTTAAAAGTGATCTAAAGTTTTGCACTTAATTTTAACCAACTAATTTATTATATATCATGGGATCAATAGGGCCTTTACCAATGCTTAGTTCGTGGCGGCCGCCAGCCAGACATACGATCCTGACTCCAAGCGATTGAAATTGGACACCCAATAGTGCTGCCTGGCCAGCTCTGAGACTGAGTCCTATGAATTTTCCTACCTTTCGAAAAGGTTTAGAAACATTGTTGGAAAGAGAACTACGGGTCTTCGTTGACCGATGGTCCACCTAATCAAGTTCCTTAGGGACATGACATCTCTCCTTCCAGTGCCCTGTTTTCTCCTCTTACTAGACTAGTGTACGTGCTGCGTTCGGACCCTGAAATCCTGAATGCCTGGACGCTGATAAAGTGATCGATCGTGTGATACCCTTTTTTTTTTTGCGGGGTAGTGACAGTGTGATACTGATGCCGCACTAGGCAGCGGTGCGACCTTGCTAATCAGCGAATGACCGCTAGGCTGGAATCTAACTGTCAATCCCATCAACCTCGCAACTTTTCTTTTTGAAAAAAATTGTTTTCGTAACTTATCTTTTTTTGGAAAGTTACAAGGTTATACTCACAATTTTGACGTATAACTTTTTGTGCAAAATTTATCACCATATTTTCTTACAAAGTTACAAAGTTATGCACAAAACTTTTATTATAATATTTGCGAAACATAACTTATCAACACAATTTTAATATAAACCTACAAATTATAAGCATAATAACTTTTGTGTATAATATTCTGTAGAACAAAACTTGACACCACATTTTTTATAATATAATTTTTTAAATAAAAATATGACAAATAACATAACTTATACTCATAAGTTTTATTATCTAACTTTTTATGTAACTTATTCTAGATAAACTTCTAAATCTAAAAATATGTTTATAGTATTAAAAAATGTATAGGTTACTATAAAAACAAATAAATAACAGAAAATAGAAAAGCAAAAAAGCTATGTAATACACTAATACATGAGCGGATGGCTAACAAACACAATGCCGAAAGGATAAACAAAATGAAAAAAAGTCATACAGAACGATCGCACGCTTATTCCGAGCGGATGTCTAACGAATGGCTAATACTTAACACTTAATACTTACGCGCGAGCATCCGAACGCCTATAGCTGCACTTTGTTTCCTGTGCGTGCCTACCACCCCCGCGCCAGCACGCCCTGTCCACGAGCAGACATCACCCACATCGCTAGACCGTGAGCAGGGACGGCTCACGTCCCCTCCGTCGTCTACGCCCGCTGGGCGACACCCCCATAGCTGCAGCGGGTGGCTGCCGAAGGTGGGTCCTGTTACAATATGTGCAATACCTGATCTACTTTTGAAACATCCAGATACAATGTTTGAAACACATGTCTAAAGGCTAATGAAACACTTGGAACAACACTTGCAAAAACACATGAAAAGTACTTGAAAACCATTGCAAACATATACAATATCCTGATAAAACACTTGCAACATATGTGTAAAAAATATATATGTCGGTGTCTAGAAACCGGGGGTGGTCTAGGCAGAGCGACGAGTGAATTTATATCTGCGCGTCTAGGCCCGGATGGTGTGCAAAGCAGACACAAGGGTATATACTGGTTCAAGCAAGAATGGTCCTACGTCCAGTGGATTCTACTGCTACTCGTGTTGCCTTGCACCGGAGTGCTCGTAGTAGGGGTTACAAGCTCTCGAGAGAGGAAACGAATCTCATGTCTCTACGGGGAGGTGTGTATGCGTGTGTTGTCTTTGTGCAGTGTGTATGTCCTCTTCCTCACGTCTCTCTTCTCCGATGTGGCCCCTGCCTCCTCTTTTATAGTTTCCAAGGGAGGCTCGGGTTACATTTGAGGTAAAAAGGTGAAATGGAAAAAAGATGAAAGAGAAAGACAAAAAAGGTGGCCTCGGGCGTGGCAGCCTTCCTCCTTATCCGGCGTGAGCAGGTTCCCCTATAGCGCAGAGATGTAATGGGCGTTGATCTTTGGCCTCTCCATCCACTGGTGCAACATGATGTGGCCATGCTTTGTCCTGTGTGCGACGGTACCATCGAGGATGGGCGGTGCGTGCGCCCGGATTTGCGTAGAGAGGGAGTTAGGTGATATAGTTGCCGTTACCCCCGTCGTTGTAGAAGTATGGATGTCGTCATGGTGGAATGACCGGGGTCATGTAGGGTCAGAGCGCGGTTCCCACGCTCCTGTTCACTATGCACGGTCATGTCCATCTCATCGGCGGGAACGGGTGCCATGGTTGGGGGCCCCCATGGCTTCCCGCCTTGCCAGAGGGCTCCACGCGTCCCTCGGTGTAACATTTCAGATGTTAAGAAACAATTAAAACTTGATTATGAAGCATCATCAAGCATAAACATCAAATGACATTCCATAAATGCATTCATGTTGCACATGTTACTTTAGTCATGTTGCATGTGTTGCATGTGTTACATGTGTTATTTAAGCAATGTTTCCCATGTAAGGTTCATATGTTGCAGTAAACCAGTGTTTCACATGTTAGGTATATGCCTTGTTTCACATTTTATAATTCCTATGTTGCATAGTAATGTTCATTTATAGCTTTGCTATGTTGCAAATAATATGTTTCATGTGTTGCTTTACAATGTTTCATATGTATCCATAAGGTGTTTCGCATGTTAGCTATGCTTTGTTCATATGTTTCATATGATATGTTTCACATGTTTCATGCAATAATAGATGATAAGGTTCTTTATGGTTTTATATATGAGAATTGGCTTAAGCAAATAAAATTTTGTTCAAATACAAGTTGTAGTGTTAATTGTGATTTACAATGATCTATGGTTGAAAATATTTCTAAGTTAAATATGTTAAAAATTGAGTCCCAATATTGAATCTTATAACTAATTTCTATACTTAGTCATTTATGGTTAAGTGATTGTCCTTAGTTATAAAGTTCAATATTTGGCACTTTGATTAAATGAAATTTCATAAATAAAATATGCCCAACTTTTATTTCATTGATTGGAGTAATACTTAAGATTTGCTAGTATGCTTTTAAGAAGTAATGTGTGACCTATGCTTAGTCCTAAATTAATTCCTAAAGTGTGCTAACCAAAACAGTTTTAAAAACTTGAAACCGAAATCTCTTTCAGTTTCACTGAACCCTAGTTCGGCATTCAAAATCTCTTAAAGCTTTGATCTGTTGATGATGGTTCCTTAAGCAAAGGTGGAGAACTTGGATCAAGAAACAACTTTTATTTTAGGAGCAGATCAAGTTACTATATAAAAGTTGGAGAGAATAGAGGAGAAAGTGAAGGGTTTCAGGTTGTTTTTGAAACTGCAATTCTGTTTCAGTTCAGTGTTCAAAAGGCAGTTTCTTGTGTCTATCTTCCCCTTTCAAAATCTCTTCGATCCGGCCCGAATTGGAGTATGAGCATGAAATCAAAGTTGTATATATAATCAAGGAGAACAACTTTTGTATTGGAAGATTTTCCTGTTCTTTTGTGGAATTAGGATAAAAGAGGAGCTGAAGATGCACTGTCAGTCTGCTACAGTACCGCGACTGGAGTAGCTCGGCTGTCTGCTTCACCGGTGAGCTGCCGTGCACCGTTTGGCCAACTCCGCGCCGCCTCTCGCGTTTGGGCATGTGGACGACCGTGTGGCTCGCTCCAGAAGGTGCCCGTGCTCTCTCCTGGCTCGCCCTCGCCGTTTTAAGCCCGCACCGGTCGCCCTCTCTTTCTTTCCTTCCTCTGCTCCGTCGCCGCAACAGCTCAACCCAATTTCCCTTGCCTGTAGTTTCGCCTTGCCCTCGCACACCTTCTTGACCTGCTCACCTCGCCTCTCGTCGTCAGAATCAGTCGTGCGTTCGATTTTGGCCGCGGCCGTCATCCATGGCCGCTGCACGCGCCTCCACCGTGGCTGGACCTCTACGGAGCACCTCTCGTCCTCTTGCTTATTCCTACAGCTTCCTTGTGACCTTGTGATGCTCACCGGTCTCTCCGTTTTATCAGCCACGCGTCGGAGCGCACCATGCTGCCATGTCCGCCGCTGCAGCTCGCCGGCACACGTGGGCAGCCCTCCACAGGCCGTCTCCGGGCAAGCTACGGCAACTGGAGGATGCGCACGAACCCCGGGATGCTCCCTCGCCTCTTCCTCACCGCCGGCAGGCACCACCGTGCCCGGAAATCGCTGTCTCCGACGTCCTCTGTTCTTCAAATCGCGATAGGGACTTCGCGCCAGAATAGAAGCTTTTCCAGGGGCCCAAGTGCGAAGACTGTGACTCAGGTGAATAGTGCCAACAGTGCAGTTTTTCTTTTTCTTTTTTTATTTCGGCTGAAACTTTGGAAATTCATAGCAAATCATAGAAAAATCATAAAATAGCAAATTAAGATGTTTTGGAATCCTCATGACTAGCTCTATGCAGTAGAGTTATAATATGATAGGTTTTAGCGGAAATTTTTTGCTGTGTGTAGGTGGTTATTTATTTGTCTTGAAAATTAGAGTTTTCAAAGAATAATTAATATATGTAGATTCCATGCTCCAATTGATGTGAAATTTTTAGGGTAGTCTCCTGATGCTATGTATGTGCTGTGGTAAAAATTTCATGACCATTAGATGTGATATGATTGAGTTATTACTTTTTCTTACTTAGTGCTTGATAAATAGTGCTAAATTAATTTACAGTTAAATTGAGGAAGCAAAATATGTTTTCTGTTGATACGGTAAATACAAGAGTTGTTTAGAACTTCCATATCTTTCATTCCCTAGAATGTCATAATTTTAAGTCTAATGTTTTGAGAGTTATAAATTTTATAAGATGTCTATTAATATCTGCTTACTTTATGACCTGATTCGTAAGATGGAAATGTTTGGACTATTTAGCTTGTTAATTATCTCTTGGAAATATTTATAAAGTTGTAGTACTTTTTATGAGCTTTCCAAAATGTTAAGAACCACTATTGGTGGTAATCTAGAACTCTATTTATAGCTGTTGCAAGTGAGGTAACAGTTTCTATCCAAATTTGGACAGAGATGTCTTTGTGGTGTTGTTTGACTTTGTTAGCTGTAGAATCGTCTTAAAATGATAATAAGAAAGTTATTGACAACTTGATAAGCTTTCCAGAAAGTCTAAGATCCCCTTTGTTGGATGCTTGGATCTTTAGTTATGGTTGAGTGAAGTTGTGTATATGCTGCTTTCCTGATTCTATGAAAGTCTTAAATTGGTTGTTAAGTTAGCTTATGTGAAGATTATAAACGATTATTTGAGCTAAGATATGCTTGACGTTACATACTGCTTGTACATGCCTTTTCGTAATGTAGATTTAGTCAGTAAGTTTGTATGCCAAATAAACTCATAACTTGTATGTTATGTGTGAGATACTTCCTTATCTTAACATAATAAGTTGTGTAATGCTTGGTTGCCTGACTTAACCTCTAGTACTTAAGTTAAGTTGATATGATCATAGATTTGAGTTGCTTAACTCTTATAATATGTGATATGCTTTACTCTTTGTTAAGTTCATGGTTAACTTGTTAAGATAATAATTAAAGATGCTATGTGATAATTGCTTGCATTTGTATCATGAAGGAAAGTTGTAATCAAGTAGATGACTAATGTTTGTCCTTTCTAAATGTCTCTTGTATGCTATGCCTTGTTCATCATCATGCATCATGGCATGCATTTCATCATGTTAAGCAGAGCATTATTTATTACGTATAGAGTACGAGAGTGAGAAGATGCGTGTCGATCAAGCTTCGGAGAAGGTGTAGTCCACCCGTGGTGTTGGTGTCAAACTTGACTTCTACGAGAACTAACCACCGCTGCAACACAGGCAAGCCCCGGTTTCATTTAAACCTTCCTTGTGTTTTGAAAAGCTTTACTTCACTTTGTTATTATTTTGCTGCATTCGGTGATAGGATTTGAGTGATAACCTAATTACTTCATTACCATTCTTGAAACTTCAATATTATCCTTGTTGTTGTTTTATTTGAAAATGCTTAGTCTGCTTAGCCTTACTTAATAAGAAAACTTTGAAAATGTTTAGCAAAGTTTGAAGGGTTGTTGTGAAACAACTGAATGAATGAATGAATGATAATGTTAATTTGAGATCGATCGGTGGACTTGCATCGGGAAAGGAGTCCCACTGTAGTGTCTCCGATTGTATCGGTTAATGACCGTCCGTTGTAGTCCCGTTTGGTCGAGACTTTGCAACTGACCGCATGCTCCGGTAAGCCTAAGATCTCGGTAATGCCATGATGAGTGGCTAACCGCGCACTGGGAGTGGAGAGATGGCGAGAGTAGTGTGTACCCTCATGACCAAGGGCCGGATTGGAGGTGTACTATACTCTCGGGTGGCGCTAGACTCGGTCATGTGTTGGAAGATCCGAGTGAAGGTTGATATATGTCGGTTAGAGTCCTACATATGTCATGTGATTAGAGATCCCCAGTTAGGTATAATCGATTCGAATCGCCGCTACTTCTCGGATAAGGAGACTTGACCTCCGCAACTACATCGTAGTTAATAAATGGAATGTTGGTCGGAGAATAAGAAAGAAGAGGTATGAGTTATCTGATCTAGATTAGGATCACTTACATTCTGTAATATCTAACGATGAATTAAAACATTGATTTTAAGGATGCACTCTTAGTAGCTTTTATGCAAAGTAACCTCGAATCTCGCTGGAACCCTACCTTGATTCTCTGAGCCTGCATTCCTGAGTCTTCTCTACCTTTTTGATTGGTTAAGTCTTGTGGAGTACTTTTGTACTCAGGGTTTGTTGAACCCCTATTGCAGGTGCTGCTAATTAGGTCATGTCGGCAGGCTCGATATGATCTGGTTGTCCTCTCCTGACTTAGGTGCTCTACCTAAGTTGTCTTCTGTAGTTCTACTCTACTTCTGCTATTTAAGTTAAGTTTGAATAAAATTTAACTTAATCATGATTTGTAAATCTATTGTTGTTATTCTTCCGCACTCTGATGTAAGTTTTGTATCAAATGTTGTAATGTTGTAGTTACTCCTTTGTTGATCCTGGTATGAGTTGTCAAACGTAGTTGAATCGGGGTCCTGCGAGGGCACCCGACAGATCTTCTTAGGTTATCTGGTGTACATGCATAGCCGTCAGAGGTATTCGGGATAATGACAGGTGCATGTGGGCCATATAATCTAGGAGGTTCTGCTACACTCGGGCGAGGCAAAAGTATGCTAAGGGGGTCAGGCGCTCCCGTGCTCACGTTGCAGGGGTCGGTGAGGCGGAAATTGTTCCCGACAGGGCGCAGGGGTCGGGCGCTTTGATGACATCATGGGGGCTTAGGCGAGGCGGAAGACATCCCTAAGCCTCGGGTGATTTAGTAGCAGATATACTTATTAACGTCCTTGGTTGGGTATGCCTACTATTGATACCCGACAATATGCAACATCCAAATAACCACATTACGACATGTATCTGAAAAACAAAGGAAACATTGAAAACAGAAGCATGCAACATACATGTACTGGTGTACAACCATCAGAACATATGAAACATCCTGATCTACTTTTGTAATATATGTATGAAACACTTACGAAATACCTATGAAACATTTGAAACACTTGAACATACGCTTGCAACATATGTTTTTCACCCTTCTTCTTTCAGACGACACGAGCAGAGCGGGGAACGGCTGGTTCCGGCCAGCCGGTTGAGGGTATGGTGGCACGACCTGGCAGCGGGCAGCTATGTTTGTGCCTAGCCTGGTCCTAGCCAGTGATGCTCCCCCTCCTGCGCGGTGGTTAGTGAGCGCGGAGGAGAGGGAGGAAGGCGGCCGTGTGGCGCTCGGATGCACTGGAGATGGAGGAAGGCGCGGGGGAAGCGAGAAGTGGGCGTTGGGGAGCGGCGTGGAGAGGAGCGGGAATGAGACACAGAGGAAGGTCGTTGGTAGTGCCGGCTCGGCGGTCAGCGCGAGCATCGTGGCTACGGCGACGAGAAGAAACTGCGCAGCGAGGTGAGGAGAAAGAGAAATACATTTGTTATTCATTTTTAGATGGACCATGAGGAGGAGCAGGCCGGGTAGTCCCGCAAGTCCAGGTGAGCGTCTATGAATGGACAAACGCCCTCACCGTATTATCGGTCGTTTTAGGGGCTGGACTCGTTTGCACGATTCAACTCGTGTTAGGTTTGTTAACCTGATTTTGGACGCTAATGCCCGTGAACTCTTCGTTCTCTATCGCGCACGCTCAGTCATTCACTGGAGGAATTAAATAGCACCGCTTCGGTTGCCGTCGGTTCGTCACCCGCTCACCTCCCCTTCCTCGCAAAAAATTCACGAGCTCTGCAAAAATACCACGCTCGAGAGGGAATGAACCGTGCTCCTCCTGCCTCAAGTTGTGGCACGCTTACCACTCCAACTACGAACATTTGTTAGTTAAGAGTAGGGATGAAAACAATACGGATATTTTCTGACCGTATTTGAGACCGAATCCATTTAGAGTAGTTTAGATCTGTCTGTATCCGAGTCTGGATATTCAACATCTGATATCGTATCCGTATTCGAATACTCAAATCGCATATTTATGACGTCGATATCTAATCGTATTCTATCCGATATGGTTGACACTATCCGTACTCGAATCTGAATCCAGATAGAAATATGAAAATAAATATAATATCAGTGATATCCATCCATATCCAATCCGTTTTCATCTCTAGTTAAGAGATACTCACAACCCTATTTAATAAGGATAAATAAGAAAAAATACATCTTAATTAATCATTTTTTGTAATGCTAAATGTTATCCTAGACGATTTGATTTACCAGTACAGATGGCTACGCACTTCTTGTCGGATGCCGGAATTCATTCGTTCCGAGAGATTTTTATTATTATTTTTTTTAACTCAGCAGGCTCTTACGTTCGGAGAGAACTACGCCAAAATACCCTGCGGGCCCCAGCGAATACTCGAATGGTCTTTCCTACCATTCTAGTCAAACGATTGTCTTCATGGTCTTTAAAAAAAAGAGAGATTTGTTACGATGCTTGGGTGGAGCCACCAGTTTCTCCCTATATAATTTTTTCTAGCCGTCTGATGTAAAACAATTAATAATTAAATATAATTAAGGGTAGTTCTTCTTAGTAGGTTTCTCATATTCCTTAACCATCCGATCAAGCGAAACGGATGACTCATTATTTCCAGCGTCCTAAAATTTCTTAAAAAAAAAAACACTCCATTCTCTTTATCAGTAGTGCGGCAGGATAAAAGTAAGATTTCCATGTTCCGAACCGAGCAACGACTGCGACGCACAGGGCACAGGCAAAGCACTAACCCTCCTCGATCATTGCTCGCCGGCTCGCCGCGCACGAGCAGCCCCAGCGCCATGGCCGCGGCCACGGCCACGTTGGTTCGCGGCGCCTCCCCTCGCCTCGCCACGGGCTACCTCTTCTTCCTCGCCGTCGCCTCCTTCCTCCTCCTCTCGCCGCGGTAGCCGCGCAGCCGTGGCAGGTCTGTGGGAACACCGGCAACTACACGGCCAAGAGCACCTACCAGTCCAACCTCGCGAGCCTCGCCAAGGCGCTCCCCGCGAACGCGTCCCGCTCGGGGAACCTCTTCGCGGCGGGAAGCGTTGGCGCCGTCCCGGACGTGGTCTATGCGCTCGCGCTCTGCCGCGGGGACACCAACGCCACGGCCTGCGGCTCCTGCGTCGCCACGGGTTCCAGGACGTGCAGCAGCTCTGCGCCTACGACAAGGACGCGGCCGTGTACTACGACGCCTGCTACCTCCGCTTCTCCAACCAGAACTTCATCGCCAGCACCACCAACAACGGCGATCCCATCATCCTCATGAACTCGCAGAACGTGAGCTCGCCGGTGCGGGCGTTCGACGCCGCCGTCGCCGTGCTCCTCAACGCCACCGGCGACTACGCGGCGGCGAACTCGTCACGTTTTGGCACGGGGAAGAGGGTTTCGACGCAAGCGACCCCACCATCTACGGGGTCACGCAGTGCACGCCGGACATGTCGTCCGCCGACTGCCGGAGCTGCCTTGGGAGCATAATCTCGGCGATGCCGCAGTATCTCAGCGGAAGGCAGGGCGGGAGGATTATAGGGATGCGGTGCAATTTCAGGAACGAGGTGTATTCTTTCTTCTCCGGCGCCCTCGCTACGTCTGCCAGCGGCGCCACCTCCTACGCCATTTAACGTGACGCCGACGGCAACCCCACCACCACCAGGTGAGATATCAGCATTCAGCAACAGATTCACATGTTTTTGTTGGTTTTTAGCGCTGGATGCCTCTTTTTTTTTAATCAGATTCAAAAAGTCTAAAACAGGATGTTCGTCTCAAGAACACGAAAAAGAAAAAAACAAACATGCGCACGCTCAAACAACCCAAATTCTCTCCATTTGTTGCCGACTATACTTTTTTTAGAAAAATTGCCCACTATACTAGTTTCGCACGACCGTTGAATCGGCCATTCCAAACAAACGACTGAAATTGTTGGTCTTTTGTTTCAATTATTTGGGAACCGCAATATTTTCTATAGATTTTGGTAGCGGACACAACCGTGTACACCGGTTTTCTTCGATGATCTTACATCTCTGCAGTCCCGTCACTATCGTTTACTACTTTGTTGACCGGAAACAGCGATTATAGTACGCTGAAGACTTCTTAGTTGGGTTTTTTTTGACAACAAGACTTCTTAGTTGATTATTTCTAAAGAAGAAACACATACTATGCATCTAGGCATCAATACATACAAGTAAGCATAAAAACCCACAGCCTTGTTATCCATTTTTTTAAAAAAAAACAACCATGTATGCCACAAGCCACACAACTCTTCGTGTTAATCATGTACAAGAAAAATGGCTCACCTTGCCTTTGCCCATTCCATTTCAAGCGCGCTTGTGTTTTCATTTAGCATAGTGATGTCTGTCAGTCTACAAAGCAATGTGGTTAGTTCCACTTCCAATGGGGATAAGTCACTAATCAATGTTAAGTGTTCTAAATTATATCATGGTGCACCGCATGATATGCTAATTAGGAAAGGGACAGAAAAAGATGAAAACTTGTGAAGTTATCTTTATTTTATTTTTCTGTTGGAACTTTTTGCAAATAACATATTGCAAAGGACCATGCTGCTAGTCAACTAGTAGTCGATTTCCATAATGTTTGGGCCTAGTACCACTAAGGTTCTTAGTGCTTGGACTCCGAAGTCCCCTACAACTACAAGTGCTTGAGTCTATATATGCACCTTAAAAAGAACCTTGATTGCAGTAAAATATGTTTTGTACGAAGTGGTTCATATTATAGCCGAGTTGTTTCTAAGACCAGTAGAAATGCACGTGCAGCACACATGTGCTTATCAAAAAAAAATCTTTTTCAAATGAAACAATAATAATAACAATGAAACTCTGGAGAGTATTCTCACATTTCATTTTGAAAATTATCATAGTAGCATGTAAAGAACTATGATAATAATAATAATAATAATAATAATAATAATAATAATAATAATAATAATAATAATAATAATAATAATAATAATAATATATCTTTGTCACTAATTTTTTTTCCAAAAATCAACTCGATCAAATCCTTCTATGGCTCTATCTAAATTATGATTGCAATTTTTTATCAAAGCCTAGCAAGACACTTGGTGTAGGTATATTGCTCACCAAATAATCTAAAAGTGACATAAAAAACTCAGGCTGTTCCTGTTGAAGGTGAGTGATACTATCTCTGTGTGATTCTAAACCATGTGCAGTTTCAATTTCAAACTAAAATATAATATAGTGATTTTCAATTGGAAACAGAGGTATATGTAGCAATGCACTACAGCAGAGAAGGACATCACTGGCGGTTCAAAACCCCCCTTCACTGGCGGATTTTGAACCGCCATAACCAACTCGGTAGTGATGAGCTGATCACATCACTGCCGGTTATGCCAAACCGGCAGTGATACTTGAGCCATCACTGCTGGTTGTTTTAACCAACCGGTTGTGTAGATTATATTATCACTGTCGGTTTTCTTTGAACCGGTAGTGATATACTTTTCACAATTTGAATTTTAATAATTGTTTTATTTTCATTTCGAGGGGAGGTGGTGGGGTGGGAGGTCGGGGAGGTGGAGGTGGTTGCTATCGATCAATTTGATATCGATGTGAAGGTGGTTGTTGATCAGCGACAATACAAACCCATCAACATTTATATTACAAAAGTTTCAAAAAAAACTTTAAGTATCGAATTAAGAGTCGCATTACAATAGCCTATCAATGTGGTCTCTTCCGTACTGCGCCTTGTACTTCTTAGTCCTCACAATGGAGAATGATCCTTTCTTGGTCAATATCTCGTCCATCATAAACCTTGCTATCTCCTCTTGAATTCCTCTCATCTCAAAATCTAGCAACTGGTTGTGATTGTTTGCTTTGCGCTGTAATTGAAGCAAGATGATATTGAGATGCACAAACGTAAGACAAAACAATAGAAATGGGATGCCTATGTACCATGTCATCTCCCTTATTTGTTTTTGCGCCAAAGTATTTTAGCATTGCCCACATCACATAGAACCCGCATTCGTTGTTCCACATCGGTTGATCTAGGGTCTTGAGATCCTCCATATACTTTACACTGAATGGGGCACTCCATTGCTTTTGCATCTTGCTATCGAGATTTTTCCAATTAGGTAATGCCTTCATTCTATGTTACATTGTAAATGAAGTGTGAAGACCGAGGACATTACAATATCCTATGTGATTAGAAAGTGTTGTGATATTGGGTTCACTTACTTATTCAGCACTTTGACTAGGGGGTCGATAAGAGAAAGTGGCTTTTTCTTTGAGTCACACACCTCGATATGTGAATCTTCAAGATAGATATCTACGAGGATGAAATGGTTGCTGCAATCACAAAGTCCATGTTATTGAATGACATATCAAGAAAAGAAACACTAAAATAAGGGTCGAGAACACATACTCGCAGTTGTAGGGTAGGAGTACGTTTGTTTTGTTGTTTCTGAACATCCTTTCAAACTCAATCTTCAAACTTGTTGGTACATAGTCATCTTCACCAGGGGCGGTGCATGTTGTCTCATTTACAAATATGGGATCCAAGAAGTCTATATTCCTCAATTGCTTCTTTAGGCACCATTTTGCCATACACCTGCATAATAAACATATGATATATTCAAATGCAAATCACGTAGTTTATTATAACGTTGTGAGGGTAGGGTACTTACATAGACCATATCATCAAAATCTGCGTATCGAGCGAGCGCCGTTGGAAGAGCTGAAAGAGGTGTTCATAATAAATAATATGCACCGTTTCTTCAGGATTCACTACAAGTAGCAAACTAAATCACCAAAAGTCATAACACAGCGTGTCCCTGTACTGCTTACAATTAGGCATGAGCAACATACTACCCCCGTCCCAAAAAGAATGCAATTCTTGATGCATTCTTTGGTTAAAGTGCCTAAAGTTTGACCAAATATATTGGTAAAAAAATTAATATATATGACACCAAATAAGTATACTACAAAAATATATCTTATGACAAATCTAACAATACTTATTTGATATCATAAATATTGAGTTCTAGACAACATGTGATTCAGCACTAAAAGGGAAACTGCATTCTGCAAGAAGGTTGCCATATCCAAATTCGTTATACATGTTAGTAGGCCAGTCAGCACTTCAGCAGGTAAGAAGAACCCAAAGCACACAAGTTTTATTAGCAATCAAAGGCATCACGAACCTAACAAGCAATTCAGCCACCCTCCCAGAAAGCAACTTGAGGTGGGCATTCTATCGAACACCTTATGGGCACTCACCGAGTAAGCAGGGGTGGCGCGCTCAACAGCGACGTGGAGGAGCTCCTCGCGGCGTCGGCGTAGCTGTAGGGGACGGCGGCGTTGAGGAAGCGGTAGGGGACGGCGTCGTGAAGGGCGGTGTCGGGCTGCGGCGTCGTGCAGTGCGCGTCGGGCGGCGGCGGCGTGCACTGGCGAACAGCGTCGAGCGCGTAAAATATCGTGCACTGGCCTTGGAGCGTGCCAGCGCCTTATATAACCCACGCATCACTGCCGGGTGGTTATTAGAACCGGCAGTGATGTCCCATATCACTGTCGGTTCTAATAACCACTGCCGGTTCTAATAACCACCCGGCAGTGATGTCCCATATCACTGCCGGTTCTAATAACCACCCGGCAGTGATGTCCCATATCACTGCCGGTTCTAATAACCACCCGGCAGTGATATGGGACATCACTGCCGGGTGGTTATTAGAACCGGCAGTGATATTGATTATTTTTAAACATTTTGGGTCCCCAATTGATCTCAAATGGAAAAGTTGTAAACAACAAAGTTGTGGAACTCATGAATGTCTACAACTTTTATTTTAGTCATTTCTCAATTTGAGAAAGTTTTATTAGGCATGTCTCATAAAGTGCTCTATCTCACACAAAGTTATGTCACTTTGTTGGAAACATGGCATCCGTTATATCAATAAAGTTCCAAAATAATAGTGGTAGAACTCATCAATCTCTACAACTCCATATGATCTCAAATTCGATGCAAATTACTAAAACAATATTTCATTAAGGATTACATAGTTTATGATATTCTAACTATGATGGCCTCATCGTGATCACTCCGGAGGTAAGCAGGTTCGTCACCCTCTTCAAGGATAGGTAGGGTAATGCCTGCCCCAAAAGGAGCCATTTCTTGATAACCTTTGTACTCTTCTTCGTCCGTCACTCCTTCAACACCGACAATCTTCCTTTTGCCTTGCATGACTACTTGTAGTCTTCCCTTTGTATTGTTATCCATTGCATAGAAGATTTACAAAACATCCTTTGCAAGGACGAAGGGGTCATCTCTGTATGCGGTCTTAGATATATCAACGGTAGTGAACCCATCATTGTCGGTATTGATTTCATCTAGCCGGACCCACTGGCAACGGAAAAGAGCGACCTTCAACTATCGTCCATAGTCTAGCTCCCATATCTCATCTATGAAACCATAGTATGTTGCCTCCACCATGCCGTATTCATTGTGGGCGTCGAAACGAACAACACTATTTTGGTTGGTGCTCTTTCCATCCTATTTTTTTGTGTAAAATGTAAAACCATTTATATCATAACCTTGGTACATCATCACCGTAGTCGAAGGTCCGGGAGCTAAGAGATCTAGCTGACATCCCGTCACCATTCCTAGCCTGCGGCGTCGAAACCAGTCACCGAATTCCTCCTTATGTTTTTTCTCAAGCCAAGCCTGTGACCTACCGATGTGCTTACTTTGCAGTAACTGCTTGTGCTCATTAATGTATGCCATCACACCGTCGGCCTGCTGGAGAATAGCGAAGTGTGCCTGTCTGAAGGAAACCACTTCGACTATTTTGACAGCTTTCTCACCTATCGTTCCTTTGCCCCCTAGTCTTCCATCGTGACGAGATACTGGAACTCTGACCCGATTGATGTCCATATAATATGTGCAGAACTCAATGGCCTCCTCCGTTGTCCATCCTTCTACCATGCTCCCTTCTGGTCTGAATCTATTCCTAACATACCGCCTGAAAACTTTCATCAACCTCTCGAAAGGAAACATCTGGTGTAGGTACATTGGACCAAGGGCTTTAATTTGGTCCACAAGATGAACAAGTAGATGCACTGATATGTCAAAGTAAGTCGGTGGGAAATGCATCTCAAGCCTGCATAGAATCTCGGTTATCTCCTGCTTCAGCTGGTCTAGCTTGGCCCCTTCAATGACCTTTTTAGAGATCGCGTTGAAGAACGAACATAACTTTATGATTGGGGCACGAACCTTGTCAGGGAGGATACCTCGCAGGGCAACTGGGAGCAGCTGAGTCATAATGACATGACAGTCATGGGCCTTCATACAACCATAGTTAAACTTAAGTTCTCTCATGTTAACTAGCCTCTTCGGGTTCGCACAGTAGCCAGTTGGCACTTTGAGATCATTGAAGAAAGAAATAAGCATGGCCTTTTCTTCCTTTTTCAGTGTCCATGATGCCACCGGAAGTTTCAAGTGGCCATCCTCAAGAGTTATTGGGTGCAACTCCTTCCTAAGGCCCAGGTGTTGCATGTCCAAGCGTGTCGCGAGAGAATCCTTTGTTGTTCCCCCGGTGTTCATCAACATGTTAAGTGTGTTACCGCACATGTTTTTAGTTATGTGCATTGGATCAAGACAGTGACGTACACTCAAAAGTGACCAATAAGGTAGTTCCCAAAAGATTGATTTTTTCTTCCAGATACTACCGGCTGGCGCTGGTACTGCACCTTCCCCTTCCCAAGGACAACATCTGTGAGTTTGCTTACTTGTTTAAGTATCTGTTTCCCGTCTCGATACTTTGGAGGTCCACGTTTCTCAGTAGTCCCATTAAAATCTTTTCTATTCCTACGGTAAGGGTGATCCCTTCGTAGGAACCTACGGTGTCCCATATAGACCATCTTCTTGTTTTCTGGTAGATGTATAGCATCAGTCTCGTCCAAGCACTCGACACACCCAGTGTATCCTTTTGTCTTCTCTCTAGACAAGCAACCTCGTCCTGGCAGGTCAGTGATTGTAGCGATAAGTATAGCCTTTATCGTGACATGTTCTTTTATGTACTCATCCCAAACATCCTTCACACCCGTCTCCCACATCTGTAGTAGTTCATCAATCACTGGTTGTAGAAGCACATCGATATCATTACCAGGTTGTTTTGGCCCTTGGATTAGTAGTGGCATCTGGATGTATGACCGTTTCATACAAAGCCAGGGTGGAAGGTTGTATATACATAGCGTCACTGGCCAAGTGCTATGATTGCTTCTAACCTGGTCAAACGGATTCATCCCATCTGTGCTCAAACCTATCCAAAGATGCCTTACCTCTCCATCGATGTTCTTATAGAACATAGTGTTGATAGTCCTCTAGTCCGACCCGTCGGCGGGGTGCCTCAACATTGTATCTTTCTTACGCTCTTCGCCATGCCAACGCAACAGTTTGGCTGACTTTGCATTTGCAAACAACCTATGCACTCGTGGAGCTATAGGAAAATACCATACGACCTTTATGGGCCCTCCTCTGGTCTTGCTTCCCTGATTTGACGGCCCTTGCTTGTATCGGGGAGCTTTATACTTGGGATACGCATCCAAGTCTTTGTATTTTTCTCCATGGTACAGTATGCAATCGTTGGAACACGCGTGTATTTTCTCAACCTCGAGGCCGATTGGGCAAATCATTTGCTTGGCCAGGTAAGTCTTTTCTGGTAACTCACTACCCTTCGGGAGCAGTTTATGTAGTATACCTAACAAGCTATCGAAGTCTTTATCACTTAATCCATTCGTTGATTTGAACTCTAATAGCATGATGTTGGCTTCCAGTTTGCTTATTGGGCAGGTCGGATACAATGGTGTTTTTGCATCCTTTCTCATGATCTCCAGTTTTTTCAACTGTGTAGCACTAAGGAATCCACCATGCACATCATGTAGAAACTATGAAATGCCATCATTTTCCTCTGTGTCGTCAACTAATGTATTCCTAAACACATTATCATTGGTAGGCACAGGTACTGTGTAGCATTGGTAATCATCAATAGGCAGAAATACGTTTAGGGATACGCTAGGCATGGGCACATCATCATTGTTTTCTTGTGCAATATTTTGACCAACCTCCCCATGCAAAGTCCAAATCGTGTAGTCTCTCATGAACCCCCTGGTAATCAAGTGCAATCGTATATGCTCCACGTCGCCCTATTTTCTCGTATTCTTGCAATCTTTGCATGGACAGAATACAGGCTGTGAGTCCCCAGCATTGGCTCTAGCGAGCTTGATGAAATCGTCGATGCCCGTCAAGTACCGTTGGTCTGTACATGACAGATCGTATATCCACCCTCGATCCATGTCTGCACAGGTAAAATGGGCCGGGCAGAGGAAACATAGGAAAGTTTTAATAAGAAACAATTATTGCACAATATTGAAGAACAATTATTCTACTCCATGCAACATAAAAATGGAGACACTAATTTAAAAAAGACTAAATTTGGAGACATGATCATGAATAACAATGTTGCTCCAAACAATGCCCATATAAATTAAAAATCGCAGCCCCATAAAAAATAATTATTGCACAATATTGTAGAACAATTATTCTACTTCATGCCACATAAAAATAGAGACATTAATTTAAAAAAATACTAAAATTGGAGACATGATCATGAACAACAATGTAGCTCCAAACCAGTGGCGGATGCAGGATGATAATCAAGGGGGGGCTAAAAACAATGAAGATGTTGATTTGCATGAAGATTTAATGGTGATTTGAGATTTTTGCTACAGTGTTTCTAGTAGTAAATCAAGTCATTAGGGGGGCTGGAGCCCACCCAGCCCCCTGTAGATCCGCCACTACTGCTCCAAACAATGCATTGTTTGGTGACACATGGGTTAATTTGCTCATCAACATTATAAAAGAATCTACTCTACTCCTAAGAACCAATTATAACATCACATACTAACAATGCATTATAGCCATGAATTAGAAAAGTGCTCTGTAGAAGAATGGAGAAATAAGAATGAGAATCAAGCATTATAGCCATCAAAACAAAGCTAATTAAGCAACAAAATCGAAGGAATGGAGGCTGGTTACTAACCTTAAAGCAAAAAGATCAAGCCATTCTTCCAAATCCAAGTGGTAGCTTCACGGATTTGGGCGACCGCAACATTGGAGAGAGTGGCCCAAACGCGCGCCTCTGTTCTCGGGATAAAAGAGTGGAGGAAGAAGATGACGGCTACAACCTTTTTGTGCTGTCAGGCTCATCACTGTCGGTTCTATCCTAGAACCGACAGTGATAGAATCAAATCACTGTCGGTTCTTGGCTTGAACCGGCAGTGATAAGTGGAGTTGTCATCACTGCCGACGGGAGGCACAAACCGGCAGTGATAGTTGTCATCACTGCCGGTTCTCGCACCCCCCAATTATTTTCTGGTTGTCAGAGCCTAGAACCGGCAGTGAAGGGTCATCACTACCGGTTGTCCTAATTTCGGCAGTGATGTGGCCGGCACTGATGACTGAATCTGTAGTAGTGATGGTACAGGAGATCAGTTATTTAGTTCATCGGATCAATGGATTTGGTAAACATGTGCAGTAAAAATAAACCAGCCACAAGTGTCAATTTTCCGAAGTTGATGCAATCATGTCTACCAAATTGATTTATCTGAAACAAATCATAGATGAAGCAAGACAGCAACAGGTAGCAATCACCAAGCAGCATTAGTTGCCGGCACACTGCCTTGCAGCCGGCCACATATACACAGGTTGAATGAATGAATATAAATAATACAAATTAAAAAGCACTTGACCATATATGATAAAGCAAAGGTTCACTGAATTACCAGAACGTAGCGACCAGCAAAAAGATAGGCATCCGGCCATGACCTAGCAGATTGATCCAAAACATTGTTTCTAGTATTATATCTTTGGAACTGAAATAAGATTAAATAAAAGTATTGAATGTACTGGTGTCACATCTCTAATACATCTTTGAAGACAATATTTTGTGTGCTCTTTCCAGTGGGGTCGACATCCTTATTTGTGTTGGCCAAAACCCACGTACTCTTACGAGAAACACCTCTAGACAGTGCTGCATACAATTGGCCATGGGAGAAAACTGGTTTAGGGAGATAAACACCAACATTTGGTATGGTCAGACCTTGGGCTTTATTTATTGTCATTGTAAAACTCAATCTTATTGGGAACTGTTTTCGCTTGAACTTGAATGGCAATGTAAGGTCTTCGGAGGGGACATGGGAATCCTTAGTATGAATACTCTGGTTCTTGCATGATCTCCATTAACTATTTTAGCATCAATTGTATTGTTCTGGAATCCTCTAATTACCAACCTAGTGCCGTTGCAAAGACTGTTGTGAGGATCAAGATTACGTAGTAGGATAACAGGGCAGTCTTTTTTAACCTTAAGCTCATGAGGAGGCAGCCCATTAGGTGTAATAGAATTTAGAAAATCAAGAGGGTAATTATTCCTTGTATCATCATCCACTGATTCAAAACTGTAGTATACCTTCTCATTCCCAGGAAACATCTCGATCATTATTGCATTCATTGCATTGACATGCTCATTTGTAGTAGAAAGAATCACACGTTCGCGCATATAATCTGCAGAGGTACAATTTGCCTTGAGTTTGGGAAACACTTGTTCGATAAGGTTATCAATTGGATTGTCTTCTGAACATATTTTATTTGCACTCTTACTGGAATTTTGCCTCCATTCCACGATGATATCATCAAGCAATTGAACATAGTTATCACCAAATGTTTTTTCAATTCCATTCCCAATTCTTAACAGGTACTCCGCGAACCAATTATCATTTTTAGCTCGCATGCTTTGGGTAAGCCGAATCCTTCATATATTGTCCCATATATATGACTTTAGTAAAGTAGAATCAATGATCTGTGCTCTTGTTCCTCGTGTCACAACGGGAAGAACTTGTTTGAAGTCACCACCAAACAACATGACCTGAGCACCAAAAGGTTGGTTGCAACCCATTATATCTTGCAATGTTTTGTTGAGTGTTTCTACTGCTTGTCTCATTGTCATGGCTACTTCATCCCATATTAGCAAGGCAGCCCTGTGAAGCAATTCAGCAGTACCACTCTGCTTTGTAAAGCTCAACATAGTGTTATTATCTAGCTTTATGAGAATCTTGAAGCGGGAGTGTGCAGTGCATCCGTCGGGCATGATACTTGCTGCAATACCAGATGTGGTTGTAGCAATTGCTATAAGATTCATGGAGCACACCTTTACAAGCAAAACCTTATAAATATATGTTTTGCCAGTTCCTCCTGGTCCATCGACAAAAAATACCTGGCCAACTTTCTTCTCCACATGATTCATAATCAAATCAAACCCAGCTCTCTGCTCAGCATTTAGTGTTTGTATCATTTTTAGATGTTCTTCTCCATATCCAATATTCAATTCTTCTATAAGTTCTCTATAATGGTCTCTTGACATCTCAGCTAATCAACAAAGTGTAAAGGGTCATGTCAAAATTCAAAATAATGAATAAGAAGCATTAAATTATTGATAAAAAAAAGTTTTTGGGAATTTTAATATTTATCAATTTACCTGAGGCATCTAGTTCAAGAAATCCATAGTTTGTAATGTCTCTACCCATATCTTTAACATGTATAGATATATCTCTAAGCACCATTTGTTCAACCATTTTAGAGTTGCAATTTGAGCGACGATAATCCTCAAACACTGAATCAATATGTTTGTCCCATAGTGCTCGGACGTTATTACACTCACAGAAAACTATGATAGTTGCAAATAGCCTCCTCAGAGCACAAGGCATCTTAAATTGTGCAGATTCAGTGAGGCAGTCATCTAGGCTCTTGTCAGTTTCCACATAGCCCAAGGCCTCACAAGCATCTCTAAATGTTGCATATGTAGTTCCATGTCGACTTCTAAGATACTCGAATGAAGTTGCACCCCTCACATGGTTAAGAAGCACACGGAGATAGTATCTCTCTCCTTCAGCAGGATGGGCATACACCAATCTTCCAATCTGACCACCTCTTTCTCTAGGTTTCCAAAACTTTTTTGACTTTATCCAAGTAAAGTGCTCAGGGAACTCTCTATATAAATACTTTCGTGCACCAGGATCATACATGTTTGTGCTGAAGTACTCTGTAAGCATGAACCTCTGAGAGTTAGGATTTTGCACAACATTGTTTAGATCATCCCTAGCTTTGTAGGCAACCATATGCTTTCCTAGAAGGTGAACTTTCATTTGTAACACAGAAGGTGACATATCATACAAAGGAAGACCATATAATTTATAAATTGTCTCTATAGCTATTATACACCTTCCATCTCTATACTACTTAATCTCATTAATAACTAGTGGTTGCCCATCTATATTTGCCTGAGCTTGATTTATCGAAGCCGAAACACGTTCGTGGCCCTTAAAGACATACTTGTATAGATACTTGGCACACTTTATGCTGCTGCAAACTTCTACATTAATATGACAATTATACCTCATTAGAAGGATTGGATTGTATGGCACAACCCATCTGTTGTCCAACAATTCTCTTCTTATTTTCACTTTTTGTCCATCATATCTCCTTCTATAAATTGGCTATGAGTTCTTTACCTGTAGGGTGGTTTCACAAAAGTCACGGGGATAATGAAAGCGGCAATTACCGTTTATCATACATCGACACTTACGATTGAGGACACCACATGGTCCATGCATCATATATTTGCACACAAGTTTAAGCAATTATGGATATTTCTTCTGATAAGGAAGCTCTGCCGATATATACTTATCATAATCATCGGGAGTACATACTTTGCTCTCGTCTTCCATAATCAAAAGGAAGTGTTCATATGGTAATCCCCTTTTCAAAAACTCAATGACATGTTCCCAGGCAGCGACCTTGTCCAAATGATGTTTTTAAGAAGGAAATCTTGGAGGTCTCATAGTTTGCTCTATAAACTCTTGCCACGATATCTAGACGATCTTGCGGCATTTTTCCTGGCAATAATTGTTCTACTATCTCATCCCAATATGGATTGGATGTCATTGTCAAAAAAATATGGCTTTCCATATTGAGTAATCAAAGCCATGGCATCTGTCGGGTACCATGGTTAGGGATACCCAAATCAGGGATAAAACCATTTCATCAACAAAAACTAAGCAAGACCGCTCGT
Organism: Saccharum hybrid cultivar R570; assembly: GCA_038087645.1. Taxonomy (NCBI): domain Eukaryota; kingdom Viridiplantae; phylum Streptophyta; class Magnoliopsida; order Poales; family Poaceae; genus Saccharum; species Saccharum hybrid cultivar. The sequence continues at coordinate 10,692,018 of JAQSUU010000327.1, forward strand.
GAGCAGCTATCCGTCTCCCCCGAGGCCGGATCGGTCAAGCAACCTTCAACTGGACGATTCTCCGCCTCGCCCGAGGCCCCGATATAGGGTCTCGGACGCGGGAAGTTCTCCGACTCATCCGACCCCAGCCTCTGATGTCGCTCTCCCATTGGTGCGCTCGAGACCCGCGAGACGCCACCCACGTCCCTACGCCGACCAACCGAACAAGCCAGGAGAGACAGGGGTCAAATCACGACGTCGTTGCCCATAACAGCATAAGGAAAAACTGTTGGTCACTATGCCACCCATACTGGTACTATACGCACGATCTGGGCCTGCGCGGCGTACGAGGCGCCACTCTAGGCCGATGTTCCCTCGAACGGGATGAAATCACGGCATGATTCACGCCTCCGAGGGCTCGGCTCTCTACAGCAGTCAAACTGCAGGGACAGACGCGTCGCCACAGGGATGATCATGACTCTATACGTCGTAGCTGTGTCATCCACAGGGCCACATATGTCAGGGCACATCGCTACAACACCAAAGGACAAGGGCCACTCCTCCAACAGTGGTACGCCACCAACTACAGGACAAGATTGGAAACTTCAGCCCTTCTTTCCCAGGAAAGACTTCACGTAACGCATGCATATAACCCTGCATTCCCCTTGTATCTATAAAAGGGGAGGGCAGGGACCATTTTAGAAGGAGGAAGAGGCGAACTCATTTTGACTCATCCCGAGCGAGCGTTCTACACTTAGGCACCTTGAGACCTAGGAGCTCCTCCCTCTCTCACCAGTTTATAATCCCCTACTACAAGCACCTCAGTGCAAGGCAATACAAGACTCTCCTCCCCACTGGATGTAGGGCATTCTTTGGCCCGAACCAGTATAAATCGCTTGTGTTCTTCTTGCACACTATTCGGATCTCCGACGCGCAGCATCATTCACTTGTCCCGTTTCTAGACACCCCCGTTCTAGAACACCGACAGCATCCATATACCTTGAGTGCACATCACGGTCACTTCCTGAGAAATCTTTTGATAGTACAATTCTACAACCAGCTTGTGATGCACGGGCTTCTCTAGTGGCAAGAGTGTCTAAAAGGCCCTATTGAATATATGTGTTAAAACATTATAGGTTTTCCTTGGGTTGAAAAATAGAAAAATGAACTTTCCAACTCAAATACAACTAACCTGGTATAGATCAGCACGAATTAGATCTTGATGCGCCAATTTTGAGTACCAATCTAATCGCATTGACTCCACCTTCACATACATATCAACAACCCATTGCTGAAAAAGCCTCCCACCATGAAACATGATATTAAATTCTCTGTCACGAATTTGTAGCCTGAAACATAGATATTCCCTAGCGTTGACATATCGCCGTGACTCTGTAATTTCTGTTCATAACAACAAAAAAGATTAAACTTCATTCTATGTTATTGAATGGCTTAAACATCTTAACTTCATCATGTTGAGAAAAATAATAATATTTTAAATAGATAAAAATTTTTGCAAAGGAAATAACCTTCTTCTTCATGTGCGTTCGTCTCTAAGACATCATTGATTTGAACATAAAAGTAAGAAATTTGTAATTAGTTGTTAATGAGATTTTGAGGAAAAATTTTTAAATTGTTTATTGTTTGTGCAAATAACAAATAAAACCACCTTTTTGTAAATGCTTAGTATATTTTCTCTTCGGTTTTGATGGAGGTGAGTCTTGATATAAAATCTTCTTATCCTCCCAACTAGTTTCACCATTAGGATTGAACATAGGATACGCTAATGGATCATAACATCCGTGGTATGACCTTATATAATGAGGTTGATTTTCTTTACCGTAAATGACTATGCTTCGCTCAAACCTTTGTTGTGGGTCATTTTCGTCAAACCATATAGCAGCCATTGCTCCATTGCGGGCGCATTATACCTTCTCTGGTCAACAGAAATACTTGTATTTAGCTCAATAGCGTAGCAATCCAAGTTGGTAAGAGTGCCTAGACTCTTAATGCTTGAACATATGGATTGTGTTGCATAATCTTCAATATAGTGCGGATCATATTAGCGTCAAGATGTGGTGATCTTTTCATCCTATGATGCATAGTCTCATCTATGTCATAGAAGTATAACTGCATGTGGAAAGGTCCCTTAGCACCAGGCACAAGTTGATCCAACCTGTGATATATTTGGCCATGAGCTTTAAATGTATAAATACCAGTATCCTTTGCTGTTGCCAAAGTACGATCAATGGAAACCCCCATGCTGGTGAAAGAAAAGTGTGAATTGAAGTAACGAATTTTCCTTCTAAAATACTTTGCATCCTTATCAGTTTGACTTGTGAACAATCGACAGAGCTCATCTGGGACTTATGGTATAAATATATTAACCTGACCGTTCCGACAACAAAATGCAGGACCTTCACCTTCGAACCTCTTTACACGACAATAAAAACAGTTCTGCACTTTCTTCAAGACATGATGGGTCTCAGGAAGACCCACATACACAAAGTTATAAGGATTATGACCATTTGTTCTTGTTGTGGGTTCTACAGAATACTCGTATTTGAAATCTACAATTTAAAATCAGAATTTTTAAAGTTTGCATGAGTATCAATAAAAAATAATATAAGAAAATGTCCTCACAAGCTTACCTTTATCATTAAATATTCTAGCTTCATCATCCTCGTACATGTCAGGGCCATCTTCATTTGGGTTCTCTTGATCTAAATCATTTTTTGTTGACAAAATATTAGACCATTACTCATTGCACATTAATGTATTTTTGGGATCTATGTACACAGTTTAAACCTTTCATACTCTCTATTCCATGCAATGTGTCTTCTGGTTCCCAAATGCTAGAATTGAAAGCTCCTTGATCCACTTTTCTCTGTGCACGAGAATCACATTGATATACACCTTTTCCAACACCTAAAATAGATAGGATTAAGCAGAAAACATTAATACCATACCTGAAATCTTTGACACTACATGTATAGGTGAAAATATATCAGTATCATGCCTAAGATATTAACATGTTTGACACTACATGTATAGTTAAAAATATATTGGTATCATACCTGACATATTAAGAGTTGATGCTAAGAATTTCTTGGACTTGCGGTAGCACTCAACTTAGCTCGATAGTTACGTTGGTACTCACGTTTTTTTAGCAAGGACCTCATCCTTCTTATCACTTGGCGTTGCATGCCTATACCTCCTCTTGGCCATGTGATTTAGAGTGTCTTGATCTTCACGAGTGCCTTGATCTTAAAAGACTCAAAAATAATTAAAAGTACTATTTTTGCTAAAATGAACGGTGTGCGAGCAATTGAAAGTAAAGAGCACAAACAAAAAAATTGAGAGCAAAATACCTATATTATTCTCTTGTGAAGCCATGACCCGTTTCCTCTTATAAGTGTTGCCTTTACCATCCATTCTAGTATCTTTGATTCCAGATGATGCAAACAATTTTGATGCATCTGCCTCAGCCTTTAGACAAGCCCGACGACCTCGTTGGTATTCACGGTTTTTGGCCCGAACTTGCTTCTTCTTATTATTAGGCAATGCATCATACCTCTCTCTTTCGTACTCATTTTTTTGGCATGAGCTTTCTCATTCTGAGCAGTGATTTGAGATGATGCAATCAATTTCGCTGCATAAGCCTTGGCCTTCAAACGAGCCCGACAACTACGTTGATACTCACAATTTTTGGCATGAATTTCTTCCTTCTCATCGCTAGGCAATGCAGAACACCTATCTTGTTTATGTTCACATTTTTTTTGCCCGAGCTTCCTTGTTGATAGGCGGGGCTTCTTTTTCCTGTTCATTCATTCTTTCAATCTATGCCTCAGATTGTGCCTGCGGAAGAGTGTCAGATCTTAGGTGAATTCTTTTTGCTTGATTACCTATTTAGTGTAGGAGGATGAACTAATCAAGCACTTGTTTAGCATGTTGTGAGTAAGCCCATCTCTCCCTAGCGAAATTTACAAAAGAGTCAACATCATTCATTACGACAGTTTGAACTGCACCCCCAAATTAGCGAAGCCACGGCCGGATCTGGATAGGGACACCATGCATGATTGGCACAGCTAATTAACAAGCTAGACAGCTGGCCGAGAGGAATTATGGGGCCGGGCAGGGAAGAATCTGCATTGGCTGACGCAAGCAAAGGAATCTTGGTCCGATGGTATGGTAGCTAGGGTTAGATGACGACCCCAACAAACAAACTGAATCATCTAGGCATGATCATCGGCGACAGACAGAAAATAATACAATTATTCATTGGAGAATCACAAGTGCTCCTTTCATTCTCGTCATGAGTGGTGGTGGTGGCGGCCAGGATTTTTTTTATCGGCCGAAAGTCGCCGATATTTTTGAAATTTCCTTTCTATCTTCGGGGTCCGATAAAATTTGATATCAGTCAAATTTTTCCCTTCTTTTCTGTTTCTACACAGACAATCCAAAATCAGCTACGCGACGGTCCGACACTAATAATGATTTATTCTTGTTTTGATTTGTAAACAAGTGATGTTTAATATCTTAGGAATAGTTTCAAGTCAAATTATACAAATTTTTTAAATTTTTTTTATATTTTTTAATTTAGTCCGATATTTTCGATATATATTGCTTATCCTCTTTATCCATGACGTTCGATAAATTTTAATTTCCGATAATGAAAACCTTGGTGGTTGGCTCCTCATGGCCGGGGGACACGCCAGCTGCTAACTTAGTCGCACTGCTGTCTGCTAAGGCCACCACGGCAGGATCTAGTCCGTATCTTCATTGGAGTAATTGTAAAACTAATTAATACTCATATAGTATAATCTGGTGGCGTTAGTATAGCACTGCACCAGATATTATTCCTGGAGGGCCAAGCTCCTCCATGAGCCACACAGCCACTCCATTTGTTTACCTCGTTCAGTGCCTGCTGGCTGCTGCTAGCTTGCTTTTATATTCCTCGCTAGTTGCATTGCATGCATTGGTGCCGAGGCCGCTAGCTTAGAATAGAGGGAGATGCAGGCAGGCATGCAATTGTTGGTTGCTGCTTGCTTAGTGCGCCTGCACACGCACGCCATGGGAGCTGCAAGCGCGTACTGAGACCAGTCCTGCTTTCAGGTGGACGACTGCATTGGCCGGTCGGATTAACGGAGAATATTTTGATTCTGCACTTCTGCAGGATCGATCGGCAAGCAGGAAGGTTTATGTATAATACAAAAGACCAATCCTACCAATGTTGATCTGACCTTCGGTGCGGTTCTTCCGGCACTTGTCCACCAAGAAAGCACGCGCCGCGGGGGTGAGCGGCTCTCCCAGCACGCGCTCCCGCTCTTGCCGGCGCGCCTCCTCCAGCCCCATCTCGGCGTCAAGGAGGGGATCCTCTGCCTCGACGTCGCGCAGGGTAGCGTCGACGGCCGGCGCGCAGAGCCCTGTCTAGGGCCGGTCGAGCCGCCCGGGGCTGAACGGGGAGTACCTGCTCTCACGGAGCCCGATGGGCTTGGAGGCCGGGGTGCTCTCGCCGCTGTAGTCCACCGAGGACGGCGAGCGGTAGGGCGGCTTCTTCGCGCGCCGCTTCGCGGAGCCCGATGGGCTTGGAGGTCAGGGTGCTCTCGCGCCGCTGCAGTCTGCTCGATGGGCTTGGAGGCCGGTGTGCTCTCGTCGCCGCTGCAGTCCACCGAGGACGGCGAGCGGTAGGGTGGCTTCTTCGCGGCCGCAGCGTCGCTGGGAGGTTGTCGCGAGGTCGGGCTGAGGCCTGAGGGTCAAGAACGAGGCGGTTTAGTGCGGCGAGCGAGGAAGCGCGGCTTTTGGCGGTGGCGCGAGGACGCGGGTATGCGGGCGGGTAAGAAAAGGGCCCGGTGTCAAAACTCTGCGGGCGGAGTGGATCGTTTGCCGATGAACACGCGTTTCTGGAATCAGGAAAAGTTGTGGGCCCATGGTTAACCAAATCTACACCTAATCTGATGCGTTAAATGTACATCCAAGAGAGGAGATCTCATGTGGGTAGGCTGCTTTTAGGTGACAAATGTTATTCAATTTGTTCGCTCCTTTATAGTATAGATTTGTAGCATGTTTTTTTTGCTGAAGTTTGTGGCCTTTGTTTACAGGAAGAACCAGAAACAAAACAGGACTTGCTTTGGCAATTGTGTTGCCTATAATTGCTGCGGTGCTAGCTATCAGTACTGTTTGTCTCTGTTTCTTCTGGAGGAGAAAACAAGCAAGGGAGCAGACACCATCTTGTAAGTTTTCTTGACAATTTGGAACTGTGAGCGGGTTTGCAAGAGGAACCAATATATACTTGACCTTTAAAGAACACTACATATTTGATTATATATTACTCGCTCTGTCCAAATTGTAAGTTGTTTTGGTTTTTCTAGATACATAGCTTTTAGAATCATCTATCTAGACATAATGTATATCTAGGTACGTAGCAAAAGCATGTATCTGGAAAAACTAGAATGACTTTCAATTCGTAACAGATGGAGTATTTCTTTATTGATTGTAAAGGGCGTTATATATATGTGTTTTCGTTATATATATTCTGACAGATTCAACTAATGATGGAGACATGGAGAGCATCGAGTCACTTCTTCTTGATATATCAACTTTAAGAGCTGCGACTGGTAATTTTGCTGAGAGCAATAGGCTTGGTGAAGGAGGTTTTGGCGCTGTCTATAAGGTGCCACTCATACTAGCCCAATTCATAAAGCATTTTCATTTTCAGCAACTGAAGGTTCACACTTACGCAGGGCGTCCTTCCTGATGGTCAAGAAATTGCAGTGAAGAGGCTCTCACAGAGTTCAGGGCAAGGAATACAAGAGCTGAAAAATGAGCTTGTTTTGTTTGCCAAGCTTCAACACAAGAATCTTGTTAGGCTTGTTGGTGTTTGCTTGCAAGAACATGAGAAACTGCTTGTGTATGAATACATGCCTAATAGAAGCATCGACACCATCCTTTTCGGTACTATTTTGTAATAATCTGTTTCCGATAGAACTAGTAGTATCAGAATATAACATTTCTGACATGAGGTTTCTTGTTCAACTGCCAGATCCTGAGAAAAACAAGGAGCTTGATTGGACAAACATAGTCAAGATAATAAATGGAATTGCCAGAGGATTACAGTATCTCCATGAAGATTCTCAGTTGAAGATTATTCACCAGGACCTTAAAGCAAGCAATGTCCTTCTAGACTATGATTATACTCCTAAGATTTCGGATTTTGGCTTGGCTAGGCTATTTGGAGGGGATCAATCACGGGAGGTCACAAGTCGCGTCGTTGGAACATAGTAAGTCTACTTCCAAACTAAGGGGCTACCATGCCTCCCACCCACTTACCTAAAATTTGCATGCAAAGATAAAACACCTTTTTAGCACCATTTATTGTTAAGCTTTTGCTCTTTCTAGCTCCATCATGCCTCTATTCTTGACTAGAATGAATTTCCCTTCATGTTGCAGTGGGTATATGGCACCCGAGTACGCCATGCGTGGCCACTATTCTATAAAGTCCGATGTTTTCAGCTTTGGCATCTTGATTCTTGAAATCTTAACCGGAAGAGTCTGTTGATCTCTTAAGTCTTGTGAGACATTCTGCTATCACAAAACTCTCTAGATAAGCAATCTGCTTCAAAAACACTAACAAAATTTGCATTTGATAACTGATACAGGTTTGGGAGCACTGGACCATGGGAACAATTGTGGAGGTTATGGACCCATCTCTGAGAGGCAAAGCTCCTGCGCAACAGATGCTCAAATGTTTCCATATCGCCCTACGGTGTGTTCAGGATAACCCGGTCGATAGACCGATAATGTCAGCGGCAGCACTTTCTCCCTCCAGGCTCCACTAAAGCCTGTATTTTTCATTCCCAAGAGTGGTTACTACTCAACTGTTTATCCAGAATCATATCCTACAGCTTCCCAATCCACCGCTAACATTATGTCAGGGCCGATATCACCAAATGAAGTTTCAATTACAGAACTGGAACCAAGATGAGCCTTGAAGCATCACGTTGCCACTAGCCAGAGCAATTGGATTATTATTGTACGAATAAACTGAACATGGGGCAATGCTCCAGTGTCTGTGTTACTAACTTTTCAGTTATGTTTCCACTGGCCCCTCTAATCATAAGTCGTATATTTCAATTAGCAAATCTGAGTCAATTTTCATTTAGCTGTAGATGGTTATTCGAATTATCGTTGGGACTTATCGTTACTTATGTTTCCACAAATGCAAGGACTTATGGGATGGTTATTCGAATTATTGTTGGGACTTATCGTTACTTATGTTTCCACAAATGCAAGGACTCATGGGATTTTTAGGACAACTAGGAGAGAGTGAGAAGAGCCATATATCCCTCAATCAAACACCTGAACCACAGGGATATATGACTCAGATTTGCTAATTTAAATTCTGGCTGTTTAGGTAACCGATGCAAAGTATTAGATTCTAGTTATTCACATAAATTAGGCTAGAAGTTATTAACATCTGTGGACAGAGGGAGCACTAAGGTCACGTCTTTGATGTTTTAGATTGTGTGGTCAAACTATTTATATCTTTTGTTATCAACTATTCTTTATATATATATATATATATATATATATATACTGAGATTGCAAATGCGATTTGATAGAGGAACAATTATCAAGAAACCGTAAATTAGTTTGAAATATTCAAGATGATAATGGAATAATAATGATAGATGACGCAGGCAGGTCTCCTAGACTCCTACACAAGATAACATGGGTGGAAGTGGAACAACAAAATTAAGAGGCGATTTTGTATCATACTTATATTACTACTAGATACTAGAAGACTAAAGTTCTTGTTGGTCTTACCGTGCTGCTGCCATGTTGCAGCCCCACTAATTAGCGAACGACAGCTGGTTCCAAAACCAGCGCTCAATCCCACAACCTTTTTTTTTTGGAAAAAAATCCATTCCTGTATCTTTTCTTTTTTGAAAAGTTACAAAGTTATATATATAACTTATGTGCATAACTTTTTACGTGACAAAGTATCCGTAACTTTTATTTTTCTTTAAAAAACATTTTCATAACTTTTCATTATTTTGGAAATTTACAGAGTTATAATACAAATTATGTGCATAACTTTTTATAGAACAACTTATCATGACAACTTGTCATCATAATTTTAATTTTTCTTCTTTGGATTTTTTTCATAACTTTCTATTTTTAGAAAACTACAAAGTTATGCTCACAGCTTATGTGCATAACTTTTTATGTGACAAATTATCACTACTACTTCCCATCATAACTTTTACAGATTTGTGGTCATAAGATTTAATTAGATTGGAAGAAGAGAAAAAGTGAAAAAAAACTGAAAAAGATAATGAAAAAGAAAAAATATGGTGGATGACATCGTATTATACATATACAGCTACAACTAGTATATGAGTTCATATACAATCATGTAATATTGTTAGGTTAATGCATCTATATCTATATCTATATCTATATCTATATCTATATCTATATCTATATCTATATCTATATCTATATCTATATCTATACCTAATAATAAAGAGACAAATATAATACTAAAGAGACAAAATTTCTGCCACCAAAATTTTTTGGTCCAACCTACTAATCCGCCTCAGTCTCGTCATCGCCTCCCCACTCCGCCCAGAAGATCGTCGTCTGATTCTGGCGACCAAAGAATGAGAAGGAGTTGAAGGAGGAATTAGAAACAAATAACGGGGTTCCAGATGCAAAGATACCAGAGACAAAGAAATAATGAAAGGGATTAAACGATTTTAGAAACAAATTTAGGGTTCTTAATGCAAAACTTTCTTTTTCTTTTTTTTCTTTTTTTCTCTTGGGCCCATTGTAGTGGGTCTCGAATTCGGCCCTAGGCTGGGCTGGCTGTGCAGTGGTCTGGGCCAAAGCCCATGGCCTAGCCACACAGTAGCCCTTTTCCTTTCTTTTCTGTTTTCTTTTCTTTTAAACCAGTTGAGAATTCTAAAAATCATACAAAATTACAGAAAAATAAAAAAATACCAAACCAATTTTTTTACACTCGCTTTGACTAGGGCTACACAGTAAACATATAATATCATATGCTTTAGTATAAAGATTTTGTTGTATCTATAGGTCTATGCTTTTATGTAATTAATTTTTGTAATTTTTTACGCATTGTTACCTATACCTAATTATATGTATATTAAAGAACTAAAATTTCAACCTTTTTTTGGGCCACCTTCCCCTAACTACCCGATAGCGTAGCTTCTTTCGTCCGAACTTATATAAGACATGCTCATGCGAGTTAAAACAGCTAACATCTAGCACGATACGAAGTCCGATTCTAAGATGTGTTGGGTTATGTATATGATGCGAACTCATGAGCCATGCTTATACGAGTTAGAACAACTCACGTCTAAAGACGATTAAGTTGAATGTGAGCCAATGATGATAGCTTAAACTTGGTCCGGGTAATTGGAGGGTCCACCAGCTTAAACTTGGTCCGAGTAATTGGAGGGTCACCAGAGGCCAGATTCGCCCGCAGCCAGTGGCTAGTTGGCGCGGGTGGGGACAACCCTGGGGAAGCAAGCGCTGGCTAGGTGCAATTGCAGCCCCCACCCTAACCCTAAATGGTGCGGATACATGTCGCCAATCAGTAGCTGGTGGCAGGTTGACAGTGGCCATGCTTACCTGAATCGATATAAGGAGCTAGGACAAAGAAAATACACACATGATGAAAAACCCGAAGAGAGGAGGAAAAACAACTTGCTACTAAATATGGAAAGTTAGTTGGAGAAGAATTTTAACAACCTCTTATTGTAACTCGGTGAGTATGAAAACTGTTTGTGCTCGTGCCACCGGCAACGCAATAGATTATTCTCCCGTTGTAACGTACGGGCATATTTACTAGTAAAAAATACAAAACAAAGAAAATAGGTAGATAATAGAAAAAATATAGAAGGATAAAACAAATTGAGCAAGAGGGACGCATAACGGGTGGCGTGGGATGGGCCTCTACGTAAGCGGCGCGTCTGGAGAGTGAGACGAAACTGGATTGGGGCCATGTTGGGCCTGGTGCACGAAGATAGGCCGAACAGCCTGCAGCTACCCGGGGGGCGGGGGAAGGGCCCTGTGGCCGAAGAAAGATGGGCTAGAAGGCCGGAAAGGGTTGGCCCGCGTTGCTTCTTCCTGCGAGGCACCTGGCCCTTCCCTCGCTGCTCCACGCGCCCACGCCGTGCCACCATCCAGCGCCGCGCCCCCATCCACTTCGCCCGTCGCGGCAGGGGAGGCCTACGCCTACGCTTGGGAAGGCCTGTGCCTGTGCCCCCATTCACCTCGCGTCGTCGGCAGAAAGGGGAGGCCTGTGCTACTACAGTTCCCCATTAGGTACATCGTGGCCGAGCAATGCTGTTTTTTTCAAGTGTTTTTGGGTGTTTTCAGACATGTTGCAAGCCTATTTTTTAAGTGTTTTAGTTGTTTCAGATGTATGTTTCAAATGTTTTATACAGATGTTACAAAAATAGATCGGGATGTTGCATATGTTGTAATGGCTATACATGTATGTTTCAAGTGTATGTTCCAAATATTTCATCTGTTCCAGATGAATGTTGCAAGTGTTTTATCTGGATGTTGCAAAAAAGTAGATATGAATATTGCATATACATGCATGTTGCAACTGTTGTATCTGAATGTTTCAAAAGTAGATCAGGTGCTGCACATGGGATGCGCATGGGAAGTGGTCGGCGGCACGGACGATGTTTGGGGCGGCATGGGTGACGTCCGGAGGGGGGGCACTACTGGTGTGAGCGAGCCCGACGGGCGCTCGCTCGCTCCCTGTACGGGTAGCGTCCAGACGCTAGCGCACGGATCGGACGTTCGGGTGCTAGCATATCCCTATGAAGGCTATTCTAGTACCTATGTTGGGTGGCACAATGACACGCCTAGGGCCCATCTTGTTGATAGTAATGCTAGAGCATGGAGAGAGAATCATTATTACAATCAAACAATTAACAACACTATTTAAAAGACATTTTTTAATCATGTAAAGAAAACACAAATGCTACCATCACAAAAAGTTAAGCTAGCTACCTAATCGTACTATTTGCACAAGCTACCTTGTTGCTGTGTACTCTGATGGCAATTTCTAAAATCTAAATCGACACATCCGCCGACACGGTCGTGTTAGTGCCACTCTTTCTGGCGAAGAATCCCGGCTTGGATGGAACCTGGAGAGTGACCGTGTCGCTGCCGAGCATCATCACGACCGACGACATCACCGGCCGGGCCGCGGGGTCTCCCTGGACGCAGAGCAGCCCGATGTGGATGCACCTCAGAACGTCGCCCTCCGGGAAGCTTCCGCCCAGGGACGGGTCCACCAGCTCCGCCACCGTCCCGGCCTCCCAGTGCTCCCATACCTGCACGGTGGTTTGTATTGTCATCGTAACCGTGAGGTATAACTTCACCTGAAGCCAATGTGTAGCTGTAGCAACAATGGTGATACCCCTGTCAGATTGCACTTACTGTGGTCAAGAGGTCTCCAGACTTGTGGCCTTGTGGGAGTTGTGGTAGCTGTCGATGTTCTTCCTCCCCGTGACGATCTCCAGCACCATGACGCCGAAGCTGAAGGCGTCCGATTTCACCGAGTAGTTCCCGCGCATCAGGTATTCTGGCGCCATGTACCCACTGAAACGAGAAACGAAGCAACATAGTAAGTATGCCTAAAGGGAATCTCAAGTTCTCAACCAGAACACAACTAACACTGAGAAATGGGTACTGACTAGGTTCCGACAACGCGGCTAGTGACGGCCTGTGTCTGGTCTCGGCTGAAGATCCTCGCGAGGCCAAAATCTGAGATCTTGGGGTTCATCTCCACGTCGAGCAGGATGTTGCTGGCCTTGAGATCACGGTGGACTACTTTGAGCTGGGAGTCCTCGTGGAGGTACTGCAGTCCCCGAGCGACGCCGTTTATGATCATGTACCTCTGCTCCCAGCTAAGCTGCTGCTCACGATTATCAGTACCGAAGAGTATCAGGTCGAGGCTCCGGTTGGGGACGAACTCGTACACGAGCAGCCGTTCTTGCTGCTCCAGGCACACGCCGATGAGCCTGACGAGGTTCCTGTGCTTCAGCTTGGCGACCAACGCGAGCTCGTTCTTCAGCTCCTCCACTCCCTGCGTCGAGCTCTTCGACAGCCGCTTCACCGCTATCTCGTCGCCGTCCGGGAGAACGCCCTGAACAAATCACACACCAATGCACTCTGTTGTTAGTGATGAGCAATTGTCGATCAGCTGGGGAGGGAGCTCCATGGCACATTCTTCATTGCTTGTTCAGTACCTTGTACACCGTGCCGAACCCGCCTTCGCCAAGCTTGTTGCTTTCGTCGAAATTCCCTGTTGCGGCTCGCAGGGTGGAGACGTCGATCATCATGTAGTCCACCGTCTCCATGTCCTCTGCTTCAGTGGAATACATGGATTCTGTTCAAGTACAGATTGGATGTGTCATTTCTTTTCAGTTCAGACTCCATCAAGTGTCGGTTTCAGGCTGTGACAACGTGGGAGGATTTTGCAGGAACATACGTGACTGCTTTGCCTGTGCTACTGGTCGCCGCCGCCTCCAGAAACAGAAGCAAAACACAAGGTTCAGGGCAGCTAGAGTAGGCAGCACAACTGCAAGAACCACAATGAACACGGTGTACGTCCTCTCCCCTGTGAATGAATTAATTAAAGAATGTGTGATCAGACAAACGGAATTTCAGTAGAAACAAAACAAACAATAGCTTTATCACTGGTCAAAAGTATTTCCTCATCAATTCTTATATTTTGACTGATACTTTCAGGAACTAGTGACAAAACTAGAATATAATAATTGACACTTGGTATGGAGAAAAGATGGGTCAAAATTTTATGTTACGCCATTATTATGCTTATGCCAGATTATATCAGTGCTTGTCCTAGAAAACCTGGGGCCAACTTTTGGATAAGTGTGACCACGAAATGCCAAAATAGGTAACATGTAGACCTGAACATTTTGCGGGCCGGGCCGAAAGAAAACCCGGTTATTTCGTGCCGAAAAATCGCATCCATGATTGTCCTATTAGGCGAGTCAGGCTTATTTTTTTAGGCCGGGCCCAAGCCTGGACGGACTGCCCGTGGAGTTTTTAGTGTAAAACAGCTAAAATAAATATTTCGGGATAGGCTCAGTCTGAGAAAAAAATTTCTGGAATCTGTGTCAAGCCCTGTCCACCAAGAGCCGTGGACAGGCTAAAACCTAGCTGGCTCAGGTCGGGCCAGGCTGGGCTAATTTGCTCACGTCTAGTACCATGAAAGTGATGTTGAAGACTAGCTTTGAAGCAACTAATATAAAATGCTAAGATTTGCGCCACTCGAGTAAAGATTACAATAATTCATCATCCACGCACGCGCGCAGTAACAAACATTAATCAGGGTCAAGCAAGTTCACGCGCACGAATAATTTACAGTCAATATGCACGGGGTCCATATGTCCATGATAATTATTCTGTCAAACAAAGAGTAAGGGGGTGTTTAGATGGAAAATTTTTTTGAAATTTGGCTATTGTAGTATTTTTGTTTGTATTTGACAATTAGTGTTTAATCATGGACTAATTCGGCTTAAAAGATTTGTCTTATTATTTACAACCAAACTATGCAATTAGTTATTTTTTATCTATATTAATGCTTCATGCATGTGTCAAAGATTCGATGTGACGAAGAAAGAATGTAAAAATTTTGAATTTAGAAGGCACGTAAACGAGGCCTAAAATAACAAAGGCACGCTTTATCTCACCCCGTCCTGTCGCTGCCGTCGCCGGTGCCGGTGCCGGTGCTAGAGGGCTCGGTGATGCCAGCCGCGCCATGGCCGGTCCATTGAAGAAGGGCGCGGTCTCGTAGCGCCAGGTGCAGTTGACCCAGAGCACCCTGCCTCCGATATTGTTATGGAACGCGTTGAGCTTATTCACGATGATCCCGGCGAGGCACTTGCGGCACTGCGCCGGCGTCTGGTCCGGCGTGCACTGCGCCAGGGTGTACACCTTGGGGAACTCCTGGTCGAAGTCGGCCTCCCCCGTGGCGAACCGCCGCGTGGAGTTGTATGCGGCGTGCTCGGCGGTGGCGTTGACGAGCGCGGCGAGGAGGCGCTCGAACCGGGTCGGGTCCGACGTGACGTTGGCGTTGTTGTTGATGGTGTACGACAGTGTCGTCGGGCCGGTGTCGTCGTCGGGGAGGGTGTGGACGTCGGAGTAGTGGAGGACGCAGGGGTCGTAGTAGATGGTGGCGTCCTTGTTGTAGGAGCAGTCGTTGGGCAGGTCTTGGAAGGCCTGGGTGAGGCAGGCGAGGCAGCTGCTGGCGTTGGTGTCGCCGCGGCAGAGCCCCATGGCCCAGATCTGCTCCGGGACGGCGCCGACGACGGCGGTGGCGTAGAGGATCGGGGACGCGGAGACGTTCTTGGGCAGCGTGGCGGCGAGGATGTTGAGGTTGGCCTGGTATGTGCTGTTGGGCTTGAAATCGTTGCTCGTTCCACAAATTGGCCACGGGTAGCCAGCGGCACCGGGCGCGAGCAGCGAAATGGCGGCCACGGCGACTGCCACGGCCAGGAGGTGGGGAGCCATTGGTACACAGAACGGATGGCGGAAGCGGAAGAAGTAGGAGCCAAGCTTATGTACACAGTAGACGCGGGGACTGACAGTACGCCCAACGCGGCGACACCAACCACTGTCCGTGTTAGTACTCTTGGTTGAGTGGCCATTGAATACTAGGATTTGATTCAATGTTCTATTCTAAAAGGCATGCCCTTTGTGCATTACTAGTATTTTTTTCTTTTCTTAATGATAAAAGCTCTTTATGCTTAAATCAGCTATCCATACACAGTATTGATATAAGCGATTGGCATAATCATTTTGACCGCTTAAGCGACTTTGTTTAGTTTTAAGCATCTTATATTTCCATAAATACGACTCCTCGAAATATGAGATGTGTACTTAATTTGGGAGGGGGGGAGTACATATCGTTTTTAGAATTATGCATAAAGATTAAAAACGACAATGATCAAGTTACCATGTTGTGACTTTCATACCACATTCAAAAAAGATGGGTCATTTATTTGTAAGAATGATAGCAGTTATAACGGCAAGAAAATAAGTAAATGTAGAGAAGGGACTACAAGTTCTAAAACAATTTGTGCTACCCCCCATCTAAAAAGATGTAATTTTAGCTATATCCTAGTTAAATTTTCTAAAGTTTGATTAAATTTATAAAATAAAATGGATATGACATGAAAATATATCCCGCGACCAATCTAATAATACTCCTGAATAACCACAAACAAATAACCACACATACACATTTCTAAAGGGAACTAAACTCGGACACTACTACACACAGAGTCAGTCAGAACATATTTTCAGAGGCGGGCATGGCACCGTCTCTACTAAAACGTCACTGTTAATCAATGTTTTTAGAGGCGATTATACATGCCCACCATTGTTACTAAAAAAACTAGACCCTAGCTGAGCCCGCTCGTGGCTCACCAAAGCCCATTCCTCGTTGCCCACCGCGCTAGCCCATTCCTGAGCGCGCTACTGGCCTCCTTGCCCGCACCTGGGCCGCGCCACTACACCTCACTCGGGCGCCGGTGTCATACCTCGACCTCGACCTCGCCCTTTCCTCAGATCTGCCATTATAAGGGGACTGGAGCCCGCGACCACACACTACCACCGAAAGAAGAGTACCTGCACTACACGTTGATGGAGACAGGAAGTGGTGTGGGCTAGAAGGAGAGGGTCCGCGCCGACGAAGATGATGGAGTGGGGCAGCACACCAAGAGGGGGCAGGGTCATGCACCAGCACCACCACCGGAAGAGGCCTGTCACGCCGTTGGGAAGGGGGCAGGGTTGTGCGCCAGTGGCCGATGCGCCACACCCCCGCCCGTTTTGCCTATAAGGTGGCAGGACTCTAAGCACTAGTGCCGCATGTGGGTCAGGGACCCCATTCCTTGTCGACTGGGCCTTAATTAACAGAGATGGGTCACTTAGAGTGTGTCCAGCTTAAGAGGTTTATCTCTGTTAATTGATTTTAGGTGTATTCATCCGTAAAATTCATTATCTATGTTTGGAGACACCCACATAGATACCAATCACAAGCTCACTAGTCACAACCTTAGAAGACTCGCCGTCGAAATCCACATAGTAAAAGACAATCATGCGAAGGTTAATTCTGGCCGTGACCAAAGCGCAAATAGACGTGTTACACGTGCGTGTACATACCAATCACGTCAGCATCACTACAGATCCAGGACTCCCAATGCAAGTTAATTCTGGGAGGAAGTCGCGGATGGTGGTTGGTTCTGTTACAAGCAAACGCTGCCGCCTGCCGCTGGGACGGCAGTGTTTTGTTCGAATGTGACGATGTGAATGCAGGTCAGCATCCTCATGTGTAAGCCCATGTCTGTACCCATACATATACACACAGGTCACGATAAAGACAACTACTAGTAGCGGTACTGTACTATTCTCACACGATTGAGCAGATGCATGCATCTACTCATCTAGATGCAATCGACAATGTTTAGATCGACCAGTTGGCCAGCTGTTGGTCACCTATATAATTTGGGCATAAATGTAATCAGGCCCTTCCGTTCTAAACTGTAATTCATTTCGATTTTTCTAAATGTATAGTTTTATACCTATACACACACGTACTATGTCTAGATATACGATAATATCTATACATCAAAAAAATTAAAATGACTTATAATTTAAAATGGAGGGAGTAGTAACTTAGGGTAGTTTATCATGCCTTTTTGTCTAAAAAGGTTTATATTAATGAAGGCCGAATTCGACAACACATGACAACATGGCTGTCTAGGCCATGAGCCCAAGGATCAAAGCCCATAGGAGGCAACTACAAAATAGAGGGAGATGAACCGATAGTGAAACCAGGCCAAAGGAGGTTGGATCCAGCCACAGGTGATACGATGGCGACCGACCTATCCAAAGATGACCATGGAGCCGTGAGAAACAACAGTGTCAACCAAAGAGAAAGAGGGGGCAACAGGGGGGAACATGCACAATATTAAACATCGGCGTCGCCGTTGTCGATTCCACCACCACCCATCGGTAGTGGCGACTACGGTCATCAGATCTAGGGTTTGGAGGGGTTGGTGTTGGTGCAAGTTATGTCCCTCCCGGGCTGTCAAGGAAAGCAAAATAAAGGCCCCTTGGCTTGGTCGTCTAATATTTTCTTTGGTATTTTAAATTCCATGTTTCTAAGTTAGAATTCTCACAATGGAGTTTTTTGTTGGTCTTTTCAAAATGCTAGAGATGTCCCTACAATTTTTCAAAAGAACAATGAAAAAGCGTCTGTTTGTTTAGGTATGTTTTACTTAAACTTGTAGCTTAAGCGAATCAAGTGAAAAAGATGCACATATACAAGGCTACTATACTTTGTACGTGTAAAGTTGTATTTATTAATTAATGGATATGTTCTAAGTCATATTATTCTAAGTTTGACCACGTTATAGAGAAAAATATTAGCATCTAATGCCTCAAACAAGATAAATCATGAAACTACATTTCATAATTGTCAGTGATATGGATCCAGGGTACCTCACCACTCGAATAAGGGCCCATTATCACCTAGGTGGGCCGAAGCCTCTGAAGATGAGGCCCAACCAAACTAGGGTATATCATCAGACGTGGTGGACAAATAACCTATCGTATAGAGCTTGGAAGCCGACTTCTACAAGATATAGTAGTTATTCTGCTTAGATTTCCTTGTATCTGACTAGGGCACATATATGTAAACCGATCAGGATCCTTATAACCCTACCCCGGACTATATGAGGAGTTGGGAACCCCCGATCGGTACATGAACAATTCTTAGCCTACATTTCATAGGAAACTAGTCATCAGTGCCCCTTGTAAACTTGAGCGTACGAGATAAGAGATCTATGCTCAACTGTACGCAGTGTACCTCGTACCTGAACCAGTATAAATCTGTGTCCCGTGTGCTACCCTTCTGATTCCCTGTGCATGGTACGCTGATCTGCATTGCTGGAGTCGATACCTCCGACAATGCCATATATATTATTATTATTTTCTATAAATTGGTCAAATTTAGGACAATTTGACATAATAACTTGAAATCATTTATGTTTTATTAATGGTCAGGGGGAGAGTGTCCACACCTAAATTGTATTGATATAACATGGACATAACCATGTATCGACAAACACAGTTTTAGAGAAAGTGAGGCAAAACCTTTTATTGTCTGGTTAATTTAGGAAACCGGGCTAAAATGACACTACAGTAACCAGCCCCAACACATGTGCAACAGCAAGCTCTAGCACAAAGACGAATTGTGGCACAACCACAAATAGCAATAGAAGACAGTAAAACTACTATTCCAAGGCACCATTGTGACATCAACATGCAATTCACCGGCCATAGGAGCTTCTTCGACAACGCCTCCAAAGGAGGGATATGATGCCCAAGGACGTAATCGTCGTCATCAGCCTTAGCATGAGCCAAACAAGGTTTTCACCTTTTTTTTTTTTTGAATTAGCAAGGTTTTCACTTGTGTCAAGGAGTTGTCGAGGAAAAGATCTGCATTGCACAAGGACACCATTAGAGTGGATGCAACAATTAGTTTTTTTTATAGGAATTTGCATTCCATTACTCAACCATGTCAGCTAAATCTCCTGACACCCATACCATAATACAATCTGGCACTCCGGCCATCACCGAGGGCGCCATAGAATGGCTCCTACTACCCAAAGAAGCAAGCTCATGCGCTACTCTATTACAATCACGTGAGACATATTTAACTTGCGAAATTACAGAGCTATCAGCTAATAGGTCCTTGAGCTCATGAATTAATCCACCTTCCACAGCAAGTCTGAACTCATTACTCTGAATCGCCCATACCACCTGTTGGGCATCAGTTTCTAATACGGCATTGTTAACACCCAAAGCAATTGCTGTCTTCACCCCTTCTATGCAGGCAACAAGCTCCATATGCAAAGGGGTACACGCAAAGTGCATTCTTCCAAAACCTGACTGGACAACATCTCCATGATCATCACGAAATATATATCCCCATCCTCCATTCTTGTCTGCCTCCCTAAACGCCCCGTCAACATTCAGTTTCAGTACACCATTTGGAGGTACAACCCACTTACTTCTTTGATTTCTGTTGGCTATTTCTTCAGAAAATCGTCGTTGGAGATTTCTAATTTCCGTAGCTTGTCTCCCACACATCGCAGCAATGTCATCCGGCGATCTTCTATTTTCTCCTTCTCTTACTCTATTGCGTTCATGCCACCAATTATTCAAAAGAAGGACTGCACGCAACTGTAGCTCGTCATCTATTTTTAGTAGCCTCGACACCACCTCCTTTGCATTACAACATTCAGCCAGGATTTGCCGGATCGATTCCAACCCTGCACATCTCCACAGAGCTCGTACTGACTTACATTTCAGGAACAGATGGCCTCCATCTTCGCCCTCTCTGCTGCACATAAAGCAGCGATCGTCATCAATAGCTGAGGGAGGAACTGGACCTCAACTCGAGGACGTCACCGCTGCTAGCCTAGCCGAGAGCTAGGTTTAATTTTATCCAAAATCCTTGCAACTGTCTTGCAAATGAGATAAACCCATGCAATTATCATTGCACCTATCTGCTTGAGCCCTCCATTTGTGCTCATCACAAGCTACCCGAAGGGCCGACCAACCAGATTTGGTTGGGGAAGTTGGGAGTAGCCAAACCTAGACACCACCTCCCAAGGAGATGCCCTCCACCCAATAGCGCAGGTGCGTGGCAAGGGTGCGCTAGACACAATTAGAGCAAGGTTAATAAGACTTGGCTATAAACCAAGCCAAGTATCAATAGCCAAATTTAGAGTCTGATACATATAACGGCTAGTCTCTTTCTCTACTTTAAATACTGTTTTTTATTCGGATGGGAAGGGAAGAGAAGAGGATGGCATAACTGTGTGAGGCCTTGTTCACTTCCCCATCCCAACCCAAAATATTTCCTCTTACACCCATCACATCAAATCTTTCGACGCATGCATGAAGGATTAAACGTAGGTAAAAAAGATAACTAATTGCATAGTTTGTCTGTAAATGTCAGGACGAATCTTTTAAGTCTAGTTAGTCCATGATTAGATAAATTTTACCAAATAACAACGAAAGATGTTACAGTAACTTTTCACCTACTTTTCGCGAAGTGAACACACCCTGAGGCTCCTTACATGTAAAATAGTCTCTGCCTCCGTGTTGCACCGATCGACGAAATTAGTAACAAGCTTGACTTTCTCTCCCTGTCTCCTCCATCTCGGCCAGGCAGCTGACGTGGTGGGCGATACGCCCATTGCTGTATCTACCGTTATACAACCACCAAATAAAGGTGCACCTAGTTGGTGGGCTATCGAGGACAAACGCTGCTTGCCACCATCACATCCAACACTTGGTGGACCGGATCCAAATGAGGAGGCCCCGGATTGGAGGTCTCCTTGCCCGCAGTGAGTCGCCATCACATGCGAGGGGTGAAGTGCTCAACGGCACGACAAACCCAAACCTTTCATGCTCAACGAGCTTTTCATGCTCAACGAGCTGCTGGTGTGCGTCATCACGAGCGACGCATTCTCGCCGGCGATGCGTGCCCCGTGGCGGCGGCACGCGTTCTTCATCTGCACCAGCAGGTTGTTCGGGCTAGACCCCGTGCTGTGGTGCTGCTTGTTCATGCACACGTCCATGCCCGGCACCACCATGGTGCAGCCGTCGCGCGCGAACGTCTTGTAGAAGGCCGCCGCCGCCTCGGCCGGCCGCGACCGCGCCCCGTGCCACCAGTGCATGAACGGGATCTTCGCCGACAGCTCCACGGGCTTGCCACTGAACACGGCGTTGGTCGTGCCCAGGACGCGGTCGCCGTGCCCCACCAGCCGAACACCGGCCGAGGACGTAGTCGCCGGCGCGCACTGGCCCGTTGGGGCACTGGACCAGGCACGGGCGAGCAGCGCTGCTGCCGCATAGGGCGCGCGCCACCGCCGCCGCTGCCGCATACGACGCGCGCTGCCGCTGCGGCAACTGCATGGAGCGAACAGCAGCACGCCGTCGAGCTGACCATGGCGGTGAGAGACAAGAGATAGAGCTGACCATGGCGGTGAGAGACAAGAAATAGGGCTGACATGTGGACCTAGATCCGTTTGGATGAATATGAGACCCAAATAGAGTTTAAGGGTCAAAATAATACACTTTTTAAGTTTGGAGGTCGGGATGACACACCAGCACAAGTTTGTGAATAGGTCATAAACTTTACTAAAAAAAATCCACTCTAACTAGGTAGACTATACCTATAAACACAGTTATTTTGAGATAAAATTTAAATAATAAAAATATACTTAGTTTACGATAGAGAAAGCACATGAAAGGCCCTCCTCAGCAATGGAACATGAACGGCTCTATTTTTCTGCTCGCTTCGCTGAAAAGTCATGGATGAAAGTACTGTTCGCTGATTTATTGTGAGAAAAAAATACTGTTCTTTCGCTGAAACAGTAGGGCTCATAGGACAAGCGAAACAATGTCCCTAGTTAAAATATTATTATCTAAAAATCAATGTCCTAGCACAGGGCGAAAAACGCCAACTGAACTAACTAATTCGGGGTGACATTAGTGTTTAGTACTGATTTCTGAATTTTAGGTGACGCCGAGGCAACTCGAATCACTCATAATAAAGATATAAAGGATCACGCTTTCAATAATGCTTTGGCTTTATAAAAGGATTCCCATTCAGTAATGCTTTGGCTTTATAAAGCAAAAAAAGGATGATGATGCTTTGGTGGGTGGCTCTTGAACATCAGCCCACTGTTGCCCGATTCCTTCTCTGTTGATATCGCTTTCTGAATTCCCCGTTGGATATATACCTGCACAGATTTACTTTCCGCCTGCTTGCTGATCGATTTCTACGCTCTACTCTGTCCTCTGCGGCTGCGTGCTGCAGCCAATCAAGTTAGGCTTCGTGGAATCTTGGATTTCAATTGTTATGAAATGTATCGAAGCCGTAAGCTTCTCGATTCGGGTAAATGGTCATCTTTCAAATTATTTCATACCCTCAAGAGGTATCAAGGATCTCCCTGCCTCTTTCTTCTATGTGCAAAGGGTTTGTCATGTTTATTAAAATACTCAGGGCCTCTTTTTTTTTGTCAAAAGGTGTAAGGATTGGAATACATACACCATGAATTTCTCACCTGTTTTTTTTTCTGATGATTGTATTATTTTTACCCAGGAAGGGGGGCAAATAGACTAAATGACATCCTTGAAACCTATAACAGAGGTTCAGGGCAATCAGTTAATAGATTGAAGTCTGCAATTTTTTCAGTAAGAACTGCTCAGAAGATGTTAAAAGAGAAGTTATCCAAATCTTAAATATTCAAAGAGAAGCACTCGAGGAAAAATATTTGGGTCTACCTACAGCAGTAGGTCGATCCACAACACAGGCCTTTGAGAAACATACCACAAGAATTCAGAATCTGGTGAATGGTTGGAGCGAGAAAAAGTTGAGCAGAAGTGCTTATCAAGGCTCTCGGTAGTGGTATGTTGGAACAGAACAAAACAAATACTGCAAATTCAGAATCTATGAGCTGCTTTGAATTATCCAAAACTACATGTAAAAGAATTACTTCATCAGTACCTCGGTAGTGGTGGGGAGGCGATGGTGATAGAAGGAAGATGCACTGGAGGACATATGAAAAAAGAGGTGGTATGGGTTTTAGAGACTTGCACCTTTTTAATTTAGCAATATTAGAAAAGCAAGGCTGGAGACTTTTCTCTTTGTGCTCGTACTCTTAAGGGCAAATATTACCACAATTCATCTTTCTTGTCTGAAAAAGGAAACATAACAGTTCTCATACATGTCAAGCAATCCTTAAGGGTAGTGTCAGGTATCAAAATACCAGGGTACTCAACGAACGACGAAATATGGCACCTTGCACGTCTGCAACAGCCCCATCGTAGGGGCCCCGGTAAAACCAACCCGCTAAGGGCGCTGACAGCGTGTCAACCGAGAGCCAACCTCCATCCCGGCCGAGCGTCGCGGAAAGGTCTCGGGTGAGACAGGCGCCTTGGACGGCAGTTTCCGCCTCACCTGAGCCCCATGACGTCATCAAAAGCGCCCGACCTCTACAACATGGGCACGGGAGCGCCCGACCCTCTTGGCACACTCCTGCTTCGCCCGAGGGACACGTGGAGCCTTCTGGTCAGACAAGGAGCCATGGGGGCCCTCACCACGGCACCTACTCCCGCCGATGGGACGGACGTGACCGCTCACAGTCAACAGAAACGCGAGAACCACGCTCTGACCCAACATGACCCCGGTCATTTCACCACGACGACATCCATACCTCTACAGCGATGGGGCAACGACAACTGTGCCACCTAACTCCCTCTCAACGCAAATCCAGGCGCACGTACCGTCCATACTTAACGGCACAGAAGCACACAGGGCGAAGCATGGCCACACTGCGTCGCACCAGCGGATGAAGAGGCTAGAAGTTCGAAGCCCACGACGCCTCTGCGCTACAGGGGAAGTTATTCCCACCGGATAAGGAGGAAAACGGTCGTGCCCGAGGCCACCTTTTTTTGTTTTCTCTTTCACTTCACCTTTTTACCACAAATGTAACCCGAGCCCTCACCTTAGAAGCTATAAAAGGGGAGTCACGAGACAATTCATAGGAGGAGAAAAAAGAGACGACTCCGAACGACACACACCACACACCTCCCCCAAAGAGACTTGGGATCCGTTCCCTCTCTCGAAAGCTTGTAACCCTACTACGAGCACTTCGGTGCAAGGCAACACGAGCAGCAGCAAAACCCACTGGACGTAGTGTCATTCTTGTCCGAACCACTATACATCCTTGTGTCCGCTTTGCACACTATCTGGGTCTAGACGCGCAGATATAAATTCACTCGTCGCTCTGTTTAGACCCCCGGTTCTCTAGACCCCGACAGGTAGATAAGTATTGAAGAAGGGCTTAATCAAATTAATTGGTGATGACACTTCTACACAAGTATGGATAGACCCATGGATTCCAGGAATACCAGGGTTTAAACCTTTGTACAAGAAATCAGAAGCTACAGTTGAGAGATTTCATGAACTCCTCACTTTAGAAGGCTCTGCTTGGAATGAACAGGTTTTACAAGAAAATTTCGTGGAAGCTGATGTAAAGGAAATCTAGAAAATTCCACTTGGAAGATTGAAGGAGGATATGTGGGCATGGAGTGCAGAAAAAATGGTATATACTCTGTCAATTTTGCATATCGATTAACGATTAATATCCCTCTCTATGCGTATGTTGGAACAGAACAAAACAAATACTGCAAATTCTTCAGTAAGTGAGGATAATCCTTTTTGGAAAAGGATATGGAAACTAGCAATTCCTCCCAAAATGAAAGTTTTTTTGGTGGCGGGTGATGCAAAACTTTGTGCCGGTCAAAGCAAATCTCATGGAAAGGCATATAGAAAATCGAGGTACATGTCCTGATTGTGGTGCTCAAGATGAAACTGTTTATCATGCTTTAATTACATGTACTTTTGCTACCATGTTTTGGCAGTCTTTCTATGAAATGTTTAATATTAAATTGCTAGATTGCATCCTGCTACATGGTGTTTTGATTTACTGGATAATTCATTTTGCCCTGCTGCAAATTGTGGCCCCATTTTATGTGGAATGTGGGTAGTTTGGACAGTGCACAACGGAAGGCGCCATGGGGAAACAAAAATGAATCTGATACAGGCCTGCAGGTGGGTGAGAGAATTATCTTCTAATCTAATTATCTCCGGTGAATCTCTGACAGGAAAGAAGGACAATGCACAAATTATGAAATGGAAGCCATACATTTCTGGAAAACATCAATGAGGGGCATAATAGACCATTTGCAGAGAAACAACCCATTTCTGAAACTAGAGCTAGGCTGTGTGCCAAAAAGTACCATCTGCTCCACAAACTCCACGGTAGAGCTGCTCCACGGTGAAGTTGGTGGAGCAAAGCTGCAAAAACAGAAGCGGAGTAGTCCCAAACACGCCCATAGTAAGCTAGATTCTTCAAGTCACATCTCTCAAAGTTTGAAAATCTCTGAATCCCTTACATGGTAGATAATCTGGATTTTTACAATCCCAGGTCACCCAGACGGGACCTTCGTTCCTCTGTGTCCTCTCGATTTGGAGGAATCACGAGGGATAACATATGAGCGGTAATTTCCCTCATGGATTGCCTCGTTCCCTATTGTCCCTGAACCAAACTGCCATGAGAAACAAGATCATCCATCCCATCTCTAGACGTCCCCTGAACCAAATACGCGATAGATAACTTCGACTTCAAGTGATCCCAGGTTCCAAAATGTGCTTTTGAAGATCTCGTTCTAAATCACAAGGACCCAAGGTTCACTTTTGTCGAACAAACCTCTTTTAGAGATCACATGGCTTCGATTGTTTTCGTGCTTAACCTTTTCCTTTGGACATGACATAATTCTAGCTAGTGGACAACTCATCATCCGCACCGAACGTGTGGCGCCTATATTATATATCTTCCTCTAAAGAATGGTTGCTTCATTATTACTACCCTGCTTCCACCCTTATCAGCATGCAGCTGATCGAATGCCCGTTCAAGTGACGTGAAATCTTCCTCTAAAAAATGGTTGTTTACCCTGCTTCCACCCTTATCAGCAGCTGATCGAATGCTAGTTCAAGTGACGTGAAAAGGAGTTCCCTCAGTTTTTGAAGCATGTGTATAATTAGGAGGATGACTGGAGATAGGCCTATCTCCGAGAATATTCTTCTCAAATGCGGGCGTCTCCATCTCAAGAAAACGAGCGGAGGCCGGAGTGCGTTCTCTTTAGATGGCATCTTCGGCTGTGTTCGGCTGGCTGTATTTTTTTTTGCTGATGCTGATGCTGATTGTGAGAGAAAAACACTGTTTCATGGTTGACTGATTTTGGCTGATAAGCTCAAGCGAACAGAGTCATTAGTTTCATGTAGAAAGAGCAGCACATCTAGATTAGAAGGTGAGGGCGGTGTGAAAGGGCGATAAGGTTTAGACGAGCGACTATACCTGCAAGGGGGGCAGGTCAACCCATTCCAAAATGTGATCCGCTCCTGATTTGGACGTCCGGTTCGGAGCGGGTCGACCCCAGTAGGAAGAGGGTCCAAAGGGTCGAACCGTTGTCGACCCCAATCGACCCTAGGATCAAACCCCCCGTCCGCCTGGGGGCTCCTCCGCAAGACTGCAAGTCCGGCTCTCCCCGTCGCCTAGGGCTCCTTGGCCCTCCGCCGCCGTTAGTTGTGGCAGCCACGCCGCACAACTCCTCCCTCCCTATAGCGTCCCTGCTTTGCGGCTCCTTCCTGCCCGCGGTGCGCCACGTGGCTCGTCCCTCCTGGTCGTCGTCGCCGTCGAGTCTCCCCTCCGCCGCCACTCCTCTCGTCGCCGTCTATTTCCCTTGCAGGTACGCTCACTTGGCGCCTTCCTCTCGTGATTGGAATCTTGGATGGGAGTAGTAAGAGTCTGTGATTTGCTATTGGACACCTTCATGTGAAAAAATATATATTTCTTGTAGATCTTGGATGGGAGTAGTAAGAGTATGTGATTTTGCATTGACTGGAACCTGAGAGAATGGATCATGATCTAGTTTATATGATACTGAGAACTGAGTAGATCTCCACTTGTACTCTCTATCTCCCAAGCATTTACTTTCCATGTATGGTTGTTGAATTTTGGAAACTTGGTCTGCTACTTCTTTATTGTGCATATACAGGTGAACTTGAGCATTTTTCAGTTTCACATACAACTATTCCTAAATAGTTCTCTGCCTGAAAATTATAGTGGATGTAGAAGATGACATGCATTGAGTTTCTTCTAATGTTTTAGATTAGAGTGATAAAAAGGATTTGAAAATAGGCTGTCAAATTCTTTTGTTTCTGAATATTGTATATTTAGAGATGCCATAGAATCTTCAATGAATTGGCAACACTGCAATAACCGATAAGATGGACTGTTGTTGAGGATTTTCAAAACAAAATATTGTAGACCTAATCATTCCACTAGTTTGTTATTAGAAAATATGTTATGCCTGATTATTTGAGAATATGTTGTTGTTACTGAATTCTGGAAACTTGGCTGAGATAGTCCATCTAGGCATATGAAGCTATGACTAATCAATTTGAGAAAATAATTTCAGTTCAGACATATCAATTTGAAAATAGGCGAGACATATCAATGTGTTCTGTACTTCTGTAGTACCGATACATCTTACAGTTCATATCTTTCTATGATGGTGCTTTGAACTCTTGCTGAAAATCAGTTCCAAAAATGTGTCTGTACTTTGAACTTTTTTTTGTGTTTCAGCCTTTTAGGGAGTTCCATCATATTTTATTCTGCAGGCATATGTTTCATTCTTAGTATATTCCAGTGTTGGGTGTAGGTAGTTCCATCATATTTTACATAGAAGTTAATCTAGCTGGTTTAAATTTTATTCTCAGGTCGATTGATGAGCCTTTTACAATCCTGACAAAGCTGAAAGGCGTTCCTTCTGAAGTCATCACTACAATCTTGAGAAAGATGCTTCAAAATTTATTTTGCAGGCTCCAATCTTTGTGAACAAAGGCCCTGTAATTTAAGTATTTTTTCAGCACTTGTGATATGTTGGAGGCACACCACTAAAAATATGCAGGGACTGTAGTAGCATGATAGTCCAGGATCCACTTGTACTAATTTTTGGTTAATTGCTTGGTACTCTTGTAAACTAATTCATGTTGGATTATGAGTATATTAGGCCCATGAGGGGCTAGGCCCATGAGGCCCATGTATGGCTACCAATATAGCTACCCTTCTAGGGTTAGCCCAAATCAATAGAATCACTTTCCCTAACATGGTATCAGCAGCCTAGGGTTAGTTTCCTCCCCACCCACCCTCTTCCCAGCCGCCGCCGCTGGCCACCGGCGCCATGGCCGGTGCTCCTCCTCCTCCTCCTCCTTCTCTCTACAGCTATTTTCCTCCCCTCTCCTCTTCCTCCTGGGCCCAGGTCCTGGCGGCTCCTCCTTTAGGCGCGGCAGCCGCCACTCCTCCAGGCGCGGCCCTGGCAGCCGTGACCCCTCCTCCAGGCCACCCCTTCCCCGGCGCGCCTCCTCCAGGCGTCGGCGCTCCTCCTCCAGGCGCCGGCCCTCCTCCAGGCGCCTCCTTCCCAGCCGCCAGTCCGCCAGGCGCCAGCGCACCCACTTAGGTGTTGACCGCAGGGGGGAAACCGGGGCAGATGTGCGCGTGGCTGCTGCTGGCCTGCACCTGCCGCCGCCTGAGGTCAACCTTCCCTTGGCCGAGGGTGCGGCTGGCCTTCGTCTGCTGCCGCCAGGGGGCGTCCATCCCCTGACCACGGCCGCGACATGGACTGCTCCGGGCCTCCATCCGCAGCCGCCTGACGCGCTCACTGGTCCGGTCCAACCCAGCGGCCGAACTGCACCTCCCCCGCCTCTCCACGGCCCGGGTCTGGACTCCGCCCTCGCCGCAGCTCTCGTCGCTGCCCGAGCTGCCACCGCGGAGGGGCAGGCTCGTGTGCGCGCGGCTGCCCTCATGTGGGAGCGTGAGCGCGACGTGGCCGATGCCCTGGCCCGCCAGATCGCCGAGGCGGAGCAGCTCCTCGCCTCTCCCACCTCCCACGACGCTGGGGCCACCTCCTTCGCCTCCTCGGGACGCCACGTGTCTCACACCGCCGTCCTCTGGCACGACCCGACCGACCCGCTCGTGACTCAGCTGCACTACTAGGCCGGGGGGAGGGTCCAGAACATTCGCCTCCTTGTTCCGATCGTCCTCGAGCCAGAGTCGCCCTCATATGCCCACTGGAGGGATCTAGTGCTTCTCACTCTCCGCCGCTACGCCCTTGACGACCACGTCCTTGTTGACGCCTCGGTCACCGTTCAGACACCGTCCTAGATCCGTCTCGACAGCATTGTCTTCTCCTAGATCCTGGGGACGATCTCCCTGGACCTCCACGACCTCGTCCGCAACTCCCCTGACGCACGCCGAGCGTGGCTTGCCCTTGAGGGACAGTTCCTAGGCAACGCCGAGGCCCGGGCTCTGCGTCTCGACGCGAGTTTCCGCACCTTCGTCCAGGGTGACCTCTCCGTTGGCGAGTTCTGTCGTCGGATGAAGGGCATGGCAGACTCCCTTGGCGACCTCGGCTGGCCCGTGGAGGATCACATCTTGGTCCTCAACGTCCTCCACGGGCTCAGTGACCGCTACGCCCACCTCAGGACATGGATCACTTGTCAGCAGCCCTTCCCCACCTTCCTGCAGGTCCGTGACAACCTTGTCATGGAGGAGCTCACTCAGGGCATCCAGTCGGGGTCTGCCACTTCTCCGTGGTCCTCGTCTTCTTCGATGGCTCTGGCTGCTACTCCGTCGTGTCCATCTGCTCCACCACGTTCGTCTGCTACACCACCGTCGTCTCTCCTAGGTCCCCCTCCCTCCGGGCCGAGCGGGGGTGGGGGGGTCGTGGCGGTCGTCGTCGCCGTGGTGGGGGTCGCGGGGGAGGCCATGGTGGTGTCACCCAGGCTCCGGCTGGTGGTCAGGCACCGGCTGGACCGCAGGGGGGCACCATGGCCATCGTTCCACAACCCGTGGTCAGGGCGCATCTCTATGTGGCCCTACCATGCTCCCGGTGGTGAGCCTCGTCCACCGGTGGCCATGTTCACTAGAGCTCCACCTCTTGGCGTCTCCACTGCGCCTACATGGGCTACACCCACCAGCACCCCTCCTGGGGTTGCCGGCTAGGACTAGGCGGCCTTGGCTCGCTCGTTCAGCACCATGGGCCTGACACCTCCTGTCGGACCGGAGTGGATCACCGACTCGGGTGCCACCTACCATACCACCCCTGACTCTGGTATACTCTCATCTGTCCATTCTCCCTCTTCTTCTCTCCCTTCGTTCATTATGGTCGCAAATGGTTCGTATCTTCCTGTCACGTCTATGGGTACCGCCGGTGCTCATGGCTCCTTTCGTCTTCCTGATGTTCTTGTTGCTCCTTCTATAATTCACAACCTTCTTTCTATTCGTCGTTTTACAGCTGACAATTCTTGTTCTGTGGAGTTTGACTCTTCTGGTCTTACTGTAAAGGATTTGGCTTCCCGGCGTCCTCTGCTCCGATGTGACAGCACCGGGCCCCTTTACACTCTTCGCTTCCCGGCGGCTACTTCCTCTACTTCGCCGTCCGTTTTGTCAGCTGCCTTCGCCGCCTCTACTTCCTCTACCACTTGGCACCGGCGCCTCGGCTATCCTGGACGTGATGCCCTGATGCAGCTCAGTCGTAGCTCCGGTCTTCCATGTACTCGGGCTCCTGATGAGCATTTGTGTCATGCATGCCAATTGGGCCGACATGTTCATCTTCCTTTTCGTAGTTCTACTTCACATGCGGCCTGCATTTTTGATCTTGTACATTGCGACCTATGGACATCTCCTGTCATCAGTATTTCTGGTTACAAGTACTATCTTGTGGTGGTCGATGATTTTTCGCATTATTCGTGGACTTTTCCCCTACGTGCGAAGTCTGACACTTTCCCCACGCTCCTTCACTTCTTCTCTTGGGTGTCCACACAGTTCAACCTCACCATCAAGGCCGTCCAGTGTGACAATGGTTGTGAGTTTGATAACTCCACCTCCCGCACCTTATTTCTCTCTCACGGTGTTCAGTTGCGCATGTCTTGCCCATATACCTCTTCCCAGAATGGCAAGGCCGAACGGATGATTCGCACCACCAACGACACCGTGCGCACCCTTCTGTTTCAGGCCTCTCTTCCTGCTCGCTTCTGGGCTGAGGGCTTACACACCTCCACCTACCTCCTCAACCGTCTTCCTTCCGCTGCCTGTCCCGCTCCTACGCCACACCACGCACTCTTCGGTACCCCTCCTCAGTACGATCACCTTCGCGTCTTCGGGTGTGCGTGTTACCCCAACACCACTGCCACTTCTTCCCACAAGCTGGACCCTCACTCCACTCTCTGTGTCTTCCTCGGGTACTCCCCGGATCATAAGGGGTACCGGTGCTTTGACCTTACCTCCCGTCGGGTCTTCATCTCTCACCATGTGGTGTTCGATGAGTCCGTCTTTCCCTTCTCCAGCACACCCACCACCACTCCTGTTCCTGATCCCTCCTCCCTCTTTCCCTCTGACACGGTGGTCCAGCCACCTTTTTCGTGGTCTCCTGCAGGTACTGCTTCGCCGCGCTCCTTGCCGGGCACCTGTCCCAGCTCCCCGGTGAGTCCGGGCCCGTTGTCCCCTAGCGCGACACCGACCTCTCTGGATGGCGCAGACTCGGGGACTTCGTTTCCTGATACTGCCCCGGGGGGACCGTGCCGGTCGCCGTGCTCCGGTGCTACCCCGGCACCTTCACCTGTCCTGGCACCTCCTTCGCGGTTTGCTGCGCCGATACGGGTGTACCAGCGCAGGGTGCGACCGCCGCCACTCGCGGTTGAAAGGTCCTTGTTTGGTTTTGGTAATTGAGTGACAACTTAGGTGGACTAATATGTGGTTATGTGAGATACACAGGCGATTAGTCCACAGGTGATGGTGTCATGAAGGAGGCTATTGCACATGAGACATGACATGGAGTCATGTGACCAAGGTGGAGAAGATCAAGATGAGGCTTGGCTTGATGGACCGGTTGCTAGGGTGAAGGACAGGTTGTGATGGCTTGGCGCCGAAGGACCGAGGCAACAGTGAAGAGCAAGTGAGGTCAAGATCGATGAACCAATACGGTCACGTGATGATATGAAGTGGATCATATCATTTGTGATATGGTTGGTGCATGTGTTGCATCAACGTCAGAGGAGATGGAGTAGAATGCGCAAGGCAAAGGTATAACCTAGGGCATTTCCATTTCACCGGTCATAGGTGTGTAGAGGAGTTGATGACCGGGTTTAGGATAGATGGCCGTACTATCAAGAGGGGCAAACTTTTTTGCATATCGGTCATCTAGTGCCACTTGAACAATCTAACTTTGCATACGTGTTAGGATCGAGTGGCGAGGCAAGTTGAGTGCCTAACCCTTTGAAAATGTTTGTGAAATGCTAACACACATGCACATGGTGTGTTACACATGGTGGTGTTGGCACATTTGCAAAGGAGAAGGTGTTGGAATTGGTGTTGATCATCTTGGAGAAGAGAGAAATGTTTTTCGGTGTTCTCCGGACACTAGGATGGCTCTTAGAGTGGAATACTGCTTTGATCCATTGTGAATTGGATCAAGTGCTTTAGTGGGTTGTGTAGCCCTCTGATTAAGCTTTCCAAAATGTCTAAGATCATCGAAATCGGAGTTCGGAGCTAAGAGTTATCGCCGTTTTACCGAAGAGTGGTCTGTGACCGGACTCATGACCGGACGTGTCCGGTCAGCGCGTCCGGTCAGTGTTTTTTGCGGGTGAAAGTGACCGGACGCTGCAGTGAGTCCGGTCAGTGATGACCGGACGCGTCCGGTCGCGTCAGAGAGCTTGCTGGAACCTCTCTGTTCGCTGTTTCGCTGCGACCTGCGCGTCCGGTCCTGTTAGTGACCTGCGCGTCCGGTCAATACAAGTTTATACGCGCGAAAACTAGCCGTTGGAGCACGCTACTGACCTGCGCGTCCGGTCCGTTCGACCGGCACGTCCGGTCGACCCGAAACTTGCCCAGTGAAGGGGTACAACGGCTATATTCGTGTGGGGGCTTATAAATAGCCCCTTGGCCGGCCTTGGCTGGTGCTTGGCACCCTTGGGACTTAGTGTCCATGCTTTGAGAGTGCTAGGAGAGCCTCTAACTCACTTGTGCTTGCTAGATTGCAAATCAATAAGCGAGTGAGTGATTCTAGTGCAATTGCATTATGAGATTGCATCGAGTGGCACTAGGTGATCGAGTTACAAGCCGGTGGTGCTTGTTACTCTTGGAGGTTGCCACCTCCTAGACGGCTCGGTGGCTTGCGACTCCGTTGAAGCACGCGTGGAGATTGTGCGTGGCTCCGGAGGAGGGTTTGTGAAGGGGATTGTGCTCACCCCGCGGGGATCGCGAAGAGCAACTTTAGTAAAGCTCGTGGCTTGGAGGATCCCCATCTTAAGAGTGGATGTGCGGCACCCGCTGAGAGTTTGACTCTTGATAGTCAATTAGCTCGTGATCCATCAAGTGGGTGTATCGCCACAACGGGGACTAGCTTGGTGGCAACCAAGTGAACCTCGGTGAAAAACCGTCGTGTCAACCTTGTGTACTTCTTCTCGGTGGTTTGCTTTCGATTCACAAGCTTGTATTTACTTTCATATACTTGTGCTTGTGTAGTTGCTCTTGTAGCTAGTTGGCTTGTGTAGTTTGCTAGTTACCTTCTTGCTTGTATAGCATAGAAGTAGCTCCCGTTGCGTGGCTAATTTGGTTTGTGTAACCTTGTTAGTCATATTACTTAGTTTGTGTAGCTAAGTAATTTGCGCTCTCTAGTTTGGCATTAGTTGCCTTCCTATTGAGCATTGCTAGTGAGCATAGGTGGCTTCGTGCTTTTGCTTACTAGAATTGTGTAGGAGCTCCCCGGCTTTGCTAAAGTACTAGTGCATAGGTTTGTGTGACCTTGCTCTAGAATTGTTTAGGATAGCTCTTACTAAGGAAAGCACCTTAGTTACATAATTAGGATCTTTGTGAGGTGCTTGTGAACTTAGATAGAGGGGTGTAGTCTTGGCTAGACCGATAGTTTTAATTCTGCATTTGTTTTGGTTTGCCGACGCGATTAATTTTAGAAAGGACTATTCACCCCCCCTCTAGTCCACCATCTCGACCCTTCAATTGGTATCAGAGCCTGGTCTCTTATTTGTGGTCTTCACCGACCTGAGAGGATGACGGAATATGGACTAGATGTTGATTGTCCTCACATGTTTGATGGCACACACTTTGCACGGTGGAAAAATTGGATGATATGCAATTTTAAGTTTATTTGCCCTCAAATGTGGTGGATGGTAGATGTAGGCTTTTCTCATGTGTTGGATGAAGATAATCTAACTCAAGCACAAGAGAAATGCCTAGATCTTGACATCCAAGCTACTAACATCATGTATAGATCTTTGGATGATAGCATCTTTGGTAAGATCATGGACCTCAAATCCGCTCATGAGCTATCACCGATGATGACGATGATGTCAAGCCCAAGGAGGTTGCACATGATGATGTTGAGCATGACCACAACACGATGGTTGTGGAGGATTGCTCCACCTCATGGTCAAGTGATGATGATGATCGATCTACCACAAGTTCACTTGACAAGGATGGTGATGATGCATCAAGTGTTGCAAGTGATGTTTCTACCCCAAGCACACTTGATGGTGACAACGTTGGTTCAGGCTCGGGCCTTGATGATGCTACTACAAGCCCATCCACTACATCACAATGCTTCATGTCACTAGGTGACACAAAGGTATCAAATGATAATGTGATTGATCATGTTGATTCATATGATGAGCTTGTTAGTAGACTTGCTAGCATGAACATATCTTTAAAAAACGAGAAAGCTAAAACCATGAATTTGGAAAATGAAACTCATTTCTAAAAACCACATGTGAACAACAAAAGCATCTACTTTATGTTACTACTTGTTCACATGAGGAGCTAAAATTGGCTCATGAGGAACTTAGTGTTGCTCATGATAATTTGGTACAAGAACATGCTTCTCTCTTTAAGATGTTATTAAAGAAAATTAAAATTAATGAGAGCTCATCACATGGATCAAATGATCAATTGCAAAATGTGACTAACCCATGTGATGTAGGGAGAAAGCATGTATCCACATCTTGTGATGACTTATTAGATATGCCATATTCTTCACATATATATGCTTGTTCTACTTCTATGTCTTGTGAGACTAACATTTTGAAGGAGAACAATGAGCTCAAAAGTGAAGTAAAGAAATTGAGCAACAAGTTAGAGAGGTGCTACAACTCAAAAGTCACCTTTGAGCATATGTTGAAAACTCAAAGAAACTTTGGTGACAAGAGTGACCTTGGTTTCAACAAGATCAAGAAGAATATGACCAAAGGGGAAAAGAAAAAAGAAAGGAAGATGAAGAAGCTAGCTCGAGAGAAGCTCTCTCATTTCATGTGCTACCGATGCCATGAAGTGGGCCATCTTCACCAAACATGCCCCAACTTAGAGAAGCTCAAGTTGAAGAAAGAAGAAGAAAGGCTCAAACGCAAGTGCTTCAAGTGCCATACATGGGGTCACTACACCTCAATGTGCCCAAGCAAGAAACTAGTGAAGCAACAAGAAGAGCCTCAACCAAAGTCACACGTTGAGCATGAGAAGAAGAAAAAGAAAACAAGAAGGGGTGGAAGAGGAAGGCATCCAATGCAAATCCAAGATACCAAGATGATGAGCAAGAATCAAATTGAGAAAAGAAATTTAGCTCACATCAAGTGCTTCAAGTGTGAAGATATGTGTCACTTTACCTCGGGGTGTCCTACCAAGCTTGAGTAGAAGGCTCAAGCAACTCATGAGAGGCAAGGCAATGAAGTGCATCGCATGAGCAAGGAAGAAAAGGCTCCACCAAAGAGAAGATGATATTCATACCGGGAAAGGGGACACATGGCTCATTCATGTCCCCTAGGTAATAATTCTAAGCCTATTTCAATTAATGATACTAACATGCTTAGAAAGGATGGCAATGATACCTCATTGGTTGGAATTGCAAAACATCCCGCTATCCATACTAAGGCTCTGCCTAAGTATGTTGCTCCTAACTTGAGAGGACCCAAACTTGTTTGGGTACCATCAAAAAGTGGATGATTATTTGTAGGTACCATCAGCATTGGAGGCTTGATTCATTTGAATTCACATTGGTCACCATATGTTAAATCAAGTTTTAAAGCTTAGTGCATATTCTATCCTAATGCCAAGTCAAAATAAGTGGAGTCCAAATGCTACAACATACAAGTGCAACACTCAAGATTGTGGTGATTTATTGGATATATTTGATGGCTTGCAAATATTTGAGTTGGAGCTTGCTAAGAGGATGATCATGTGATAACCAAGGTATATCTCTAGTTGATCATTTTATTTAGATGCATATGAGTTGATTGAATTGGATATATATGCAATGTTGCTCGCTATGAGATGATTGAATGGATTAAATGCCTAGCAATTAAATTTGGATTGATTTGTGTTGGATAAATTTATGAGATGATGTTTAGTAAGTGGATTGAATGAATATATGTCTTATGAAAGTGTTCAAACAAGTTAGTTTCAAGTTGGATTCAATTTGGTGAAGTATAGCTCAATGTATTGAAATCTGTCCATTATTGAAAGTCTGAGCTAGCTGAGATCAAGTCTGAGTTTGAGTGACTAAATCATATTGGATTGGCTTGAAATTTGGCATACATGCTCTAGACTTATGATATTAGATGTTGTATAAATTTGATAATAATTGGATGAGAAATGCTATGGTTTTAGAGCACATCTTGTCAGCTATAGTGCAGAAGTTTTCAGCATGTAGCAGTGGTGGAAGATTTGAAATATAGTAGCAATCTAGAAGTCAAATGAAGCTTAAATTTTTACAATTGCTAGATGACTTAATAATTCACATCTCCACCAAATTTCGTGGCATTTAGACATGTACATTGGGAGATATGAATTATTCTTTGAAGGGTACAGAATCTGCCAGAAAAGTGACAATTATTGGATTGATCTAGAGTCACTTTAAGTGAAAGGTTCTCAAGTTGGAAACATATTTATAAGTGTTTGAGGTACCTAAGTTTGGTTTTGAATTGATCTAGAAGCATGACAAGAAATGAGTACAAGGGCATTGATTGTGGAATGTACTGAGTGTACAAATTTGGTACTCAAATTTGAAAATAAAGATCAAACTGAAGATGAAGATGAGGTTCAAGTTCTAGTAATGATTGAAGATCATTTGGTAGAAAGAAAAGGACTTAAAGAATAATTCAAGGTTACTCATCAAGTTAAGTCCATATATCAATCAATCAAAGGCAATTGAAGTAAGTGTCAAGGATGGTTCTTTGGAGAGAGATCACTTCTCCCTGCTGAGGGGGCTTGCCGCCCATGGGTGGGTAAACCGAGCACCGGCTTGGAAGGCTAACATGGAAGTGATGAATTCAAGGGACATTTGAGATGCTTAATTGAAGCAATCAATAGGGTTGATCAAGAAAAGCAAGCAACACCCAAAAGAGAGCTAGTCATGGTTATAAAATTGGTATCATAAGTACTTCTCTCATGCAAGCATTGATCAAAGAGAAAAAGCAAGCCAACCACAACAAGAGATAATGCACTTGATTATTAGTGGTTCTCATTTCATATGGGTGAAGAATGGATTTCTCTATAATGATTGGTCTTCACCAAGCTTATAAATTGGACTTCACATTGCTATTGGAGTAATGAATTAGAATCTATGTGACTATCCTCTACTCTAACATAACAAAGGTATAATTGCAATGTGCATGATCATTTCATCCCTTACTAGTATGCGATTAGTGCATATAGTACATGCTTACTAGGATCATGCATAACAAATGAAATGTTTAAATTCATAGCCTACCACTATTGCTTGAATTGTTAAAATGATCTAGTGGTATGTGTATGAATTTGTTCATGAGCAAGTGAACCCAAGTACTTAATCTAGTTTGGATTGCTAACAAGTGACAAGTACAACATTGGCAAGATAACCCTTAGTATGAGGAGTGAAGAAGCTTGTCATTGGATCAAACCGGACTTAGAATCTTAGGCAAATCAACTTAGTTCAAGTCATACTAGAAGCTCATGACAATGATATGGGTACAAGCACAAGACAATAATGCAAATGAATATCTAGGGTGTTTCAAATGGTATCTAGACTCAAAATATTTCTTCAATTGGTATTTACAAGTGGTGTCTAGATCATGATCTACAAGTGATATCCTACAAGAGGCACGCCCCCTCTTCTCCTCCACCGGCGCCGAGGTCGCGCATCCCTCTTCTTCTCCTGCACCGACGCGGAGGTCGCGGTCGCGCCCGCCCCTCTTCTCCTCCACCAGATCCGTCTCCGTCGAGGCGAGCGTGGGGCTCGGTGAGGCAAATGCCACGCGGTGTGGTGCTCGGCGCGTTGGGTGTGGTTCTCGATGAGGCGTGATGGGAACGGGGAAGAAGAGAGAAAAGGAAAGAGAAACGTAGGGGCATGCAGGTCTTTTGGCTTTTGCCTCGGTTTGCCTGTCGACTCCCAGAACGTCCTTCTTTCTAGGACGGAGGGAGTAGGTTTGTGTGACCTTGCTCTAGAATTGTTTAGGAGAGCTCTTGCTAAGGAAAGCACCTTAGTTACATAATTAGGATCTTTGTGAGGTGCTTGTGAACTTAGATAGAGGGGTGTAGTCTTGGCTAGACCGATAGTTTTAATTCCGCATTTGTTTTGGTTTGCCAACGCGATTAATTTTAGAAAGGACTATTCACCCCCCTCTAGTCCGCCATCTTGACCCTTCAGCGGTACCTTCTCCGCCGGGGACACTGACACCACCGCCGTAGTCCCCGCCGGCCCGTGTCGTACCGCCGGTCTACCACCCGCCGCTTCTTCACCGACACCCGCGGCATGTTCACCCGATGGTTACACGGCACGCGGCTGGCACACTGCCACCCCGGGCTCTTGCGGCATCGACCAGCGACGCGCCGGTTTCCCCTGTACCCTCTTCCGTTCGTGATGCCTTGTTGGATCCCCACTGGCGCCGCGCGATGGAAGAGGAGTACGCCGCGCTCCCCACCAACCAGACATGGGAGTTGGTGCCCCGGCCGCCGGGCTCCAATGTCGTCACCGGCAAGTGGATCTGGACCCACAAACGTCGGGCTGATGGCACTCTCGATCGCTACAAGGCTCGCTGGGTTCTCCGGGGTTTCACTCAGCGCCCTGGGGTCGACTATGATGAGACCTTCATCCTGGTGGTGAAGCCGGCCACCGTCTGCACAGTGCTCTTGCTTTCCCTTGCTCGGTCATGGCCCGTCCATCAGTTGGACGTCAAGAATGCTTTTCTGCACGGTCTTCTCACTGAGACAGTGTACTGCAGTCAGCCGGTGGGGTTCGTTGATTTCTCCTGTCCTGACATGGTCTGTCGGCTCAACAGGTCTCTCTATGGCCTCAAGGAGGCACCCCGGACGTGGAACCATCGGTTTGCTGTTGTTCTATTGACACTGGGGTTTGTGTAGGCCAAGTCTGATACATCTCTGTTTATCTATCACCATAGAGCTGACACTACGTACCTACTGCTCTATGTTGATGATATTGTCCTCACCGCCTCGAGTGAGCCACTTCTCTGCCGCATCATTACCGCTCTTCAGCAGGAGTTTGTGATGAGAGATCTGGGTGTGCTCCACCATTTCCTCGGGGTCACTGTTGAGCCTCATCCTGCCAGGTTACTTCTTCACCAACGGCAGTATACTCGAGATATCCTGGAGCGGGCTGGGATAACTGATTGCAACCCCTGCTCCACTCTGGTTGATACTCAGGGCAAGTTATCAGAGGCTGAGGGACCCCCAGTGTCAGATCTTACTGCATACCGGAGTCTTGCTGGTGCCCTTCAGTACCTCACCTTCACCCGGCCGGACATCACCTATGTAGTTCAGCAGATCTGTCTTCACATGCATAATCCCTGGGAGCCTCACCTCACTGCTCTCAAGCGCCTCCTCCGCTACCTCCGCGGCACGATCGACTACGACCTCCTCCTTCACTGGTCCTCCTCGGCCGAGCTTGTCGTCTACACTGACGCCGACTGGGCAGGGTGTCCAGACACCCGGCGCTCCACCTCCGGCTATGCAGTCTTCTTGGGCGGCAACCTGGTGTCCTAGTCGTCTAAGCGCCAGCCGGTGGTCTCCCGGTCTAGTGCTGAGGCGGAGTACTGCGCTGTTGCTAACGGCGTGGCTGAGGCCTCCTGGCTCCGGCAGCTCCTCGCCGAGCTCCACACTCCGCCTTTCCGGAGCACGCTGATCTACTGCGACAATGTCAGTGCGGTCTACCTCTCCACCAACCCTATCCAACACCAGCGGACGAAGCACGTGGAGATCGACCTATACTTTGTCCGGGATCGGGTCGCCCTCGGCGAGGTGCGGGTCCTCCATGTTCCGACCATCTCTCAGTTCGCGGATATCTTCACCAAAGGCCTCCCATCCACGACCTTCACTGAGTTTCGCTCCAGCCTCAACATCACAAGTGGCTAGTTGCATCTGTGTGGGCTTGTGTGTGTTCTTTCTTCTTTCTTGTCCAGTCTGGAACTCCACTGCGCCGACAGTTCAGACTGCGGGGGGTGTTGGATTATGAGTATATTAGGCCCATGAGGGGCTAGGCCCATGAGGCCCATATATGACTATCTATATAGCTACCCTTCTAGGGTTAGCCCAAATCAATAGAATCAATTTCCCTAACAATTCAGTGGTACTTGTTTGGAGAGTAATTTGGTAGTACTTATTATTCTGTTCTATTTTTAATTACTTGGTTATTTTTTGGAAGCATGGAGAGAGTAATTTGGTAGTAGTAAGGACCCCGCTTCTACTAATCAGTGCTTCATGCGTTCACCTTTGGCAGCTTCTGCATTTCGGAACGCTGATGCTGTGCTTCCCGTGTGTAGACGCATACTGCTAGCAGCTTTGGCAGGTTGGAACCACGGGGCACCGTGGATCATTGACATCAGCACGGAAAGAGGTTCGGGTCGACCCTGACCCTCATTTAATTAAGAGTGGAGCGCAGGTTTGGGAATAGCGCTCCGCCCCCCTTGCAGTTTGACGAGTGACATCCCCAACGGCTGGCAACATTGGAGTCAAGTATGAGACTATGAGTGAATAAGGAAGACAATATAAAAATATTTGACTTACGAAAATTCTAGAAATTTATTTATTTAGAAACAGGAGCAAGTTCGATTAGTATAGTGTTAGAGCACAAGACTATATGAGCAGTGGCGAAGCTACGTTATGGGTTGTGGGTGCAGCTGCACCCATAGAAATATGAAAATCCAATACTATATTCTAAATTTTACCATATTTGCAACAAAATTCAAGTATCTACGTAACAAGCGCATCACTCTTTGATTTGCTCTAGCTTTGCCAGTGTATATAAGTGAATAAGGAAGACAATCAATTTTTTTGACAAAATACTCGGCGAGCTTTATTGATTGAAAGATGTTACATCGTTTATCAAAAACTCAAATAAAACTAGGGGGCTCATCATCCCAATTACAATTAAGTTTCGTATGCATGCCTCGCCTAGCCAGCTCATGCGCCGTCTTGTTCGCTTCTCTGCTGCAATGCTCAAATGGAGATCATCTGAAACCTGCTCCAAATAATATTACACTCATCATAAACAGTAGCTGCTGAATTTGTCGAGAATCCTCCGTTTGCCATTGTTTCCACCACTTCCATGTAGTCAGACTGGACAATCGTCGGTTGCAACCTGCATGTTGTGCTAGCAACAACCCTTCCTTTAATGCAAAAGTTTCCGCCATGGGAGCGCCATGATTTTTTTTAATGCTTGTGTTTCTTTACATGCAGAGCCGGGTATTTAAGGTACCGTTTGGTTACCACTGGATTTTAAGAATCTAGATAAAAAAATCTCGGAATTCTAAAATCTCATTCAAACAGACTAGGAGTTTACATGATTTTAACTCACATACACAGAATCCAAGAAATATCAAAGATTATTTTTATCCCAAATCTGGATTTTAGAATCTCATCCAAACGGGACATAAATTGCACGCACCTTTGATTGCTCAGCATGTCTCGCCCTGTCGTCTACGAGTGAGGAGTGAGGACTGAGGAGCATGGCCCTGGCTCGCCTCTTCGTCGTCCTTGTCGATATCGCATTTGTTCTGCTCTCCTTCTCCCCTGCAGGTAACCGCGTTCGGCTCAGACTGCTGTTCATTTTCCAGGTCCAATCTCTAGTGCTAACTGTTGTTCATTGTGTACAATGTAGATGCCGGCGTGGTGGGCGTGAGCTACGGCCAGTTGGGGAACGACCTGCCGGACACGGCTTCGGTGGTAAAGCTGCTGCAGAAGAGCGGCATCACCTCGGTGAGGCTATACGACGCCAACTCAACGGTGCTCAAGGCCCTGGCCAACACCGGGATCACGGTGATGGTAATGCTACCCAACGACAAGCTCGCCGCCGCGGCCGCGGACCCGTCGAGCGCGAGGCGGTGGGTGCAGGGAAACGTGGCGGCGTACTACCCCGCCACGCGGATCCACGGCGTGGCCGTGGGGAACGAGGTGTTCGAGGAGGCCAAGAACCTGACGGGGCAGCTCGTCCCGGCCATGGCCAACGTGCACGACGCGCTGGTGAGGCTGGGCCTGGACGAGGCCGTGAAGGTGTCGACGCCGATCGCGTTCACCGCGCTCCAGGAGTCGTGGCCGCCGTCCAAGGGCAGGTTCCGGGACGACATCGCGCAATCGGTGATGAAGCCCATGGTCGATTTCCTGGAGCGGACCGGGTCGTACCTCACCGTCAACGCCTACCCGTTCTTCGCGTACACCGCAGAGCCAGACAAAATCTCCCTCGACTACGCCCTGGGGAACTCCAACGCCACCGGCGTGCGCGACACCGGGACCGGGCTCGTGTACCACAGCCTCCTTGACGCCCAGCTCGACGCCACGTACTTCGCGATGGAGAAACTGGGGACGTCCAGATCCAGTGCGCAGGAGCAAAATTCTATGGCCCAAATCTATCTGAGCGCGTATGTTTCGGAGACCGGGTGGCCTTCCGCCGGCAATCTCCAACCTGGCGTCAGGCGTCTGGAGCGGGCAGGGGTAGCCAACGCGCAAGCGGCTTCGGTAGCCAACGCGCAAGCGTACAACAACTACCTCATCAACCGCGTGCTGTCCGGCGACACGGGCACGCCGTACCGCCCCGACGCCGACATGGACGTGTACATCTTCTCCCTCTTCAACGAGAACCAGAAGGGCGACGGAGCGAACGACATCGAGCAGCACTTCGGCCTGTTCTACCCGAACCAGACGAAGGTGTACGAGTTCGACTTCCGGGGAGGCGCGTTGGCGAGCTGGTGCGTGGCGAACGCGTCCGTCGGGGACGCGCGGCTGCAGGCGGCGCTGGACTACGCGTGCGGCGACGGCGCCGACTGCAGCGCCATCCAGCCCGGCGCGGTGTGCTTCGAGCCGGACACCAAGCTCGCGCACGCCTCGTATGCGTTCAACAGCTTCTACCAGCGCAAAGGCCGGGCCAAGGGTGCGTGCGACTTCGACGGCGCCGCCTACGTCGTGTATCACCAACCGGCTGGTGAGTTCTCGGCTTCTCTCGCCAATTGTCTATCCGATTGGCCCCTTGTTCTAGTAGTATGGCAACATTTCACATGGTGTTTTCGTGCACTGTCTGTAACTCTGTATCGACGTAGGAACCTGTGACCCGAACGTGAGCTGGTGCGTGGCCAAGCCTGGGGTCGGGGACGTGCGGCTGCTGGAAGCGCTGAACTACGCGTGTGGCAACGGCGCGGACTGCAGCGCCATCCAGCCCGGCGGAGCGTGCTTCGAGCCCGACACCGTGGTCGCCCACGCCTCGTACGCGTTCAACAGCTACTACCAGCGCCACGGCCGGGGCAGCGGCACGTGCGACTTCACCGGCACCGCCTCCGTCGTCCACCACGCACCAAGTGAGTCCACTATTCTTTCTTTGCTCGCGTTATTGTTCTCTCCAGCTGTTCCTCACTACTGAAAGTCTGAAACGTGTCCCACGTGGGGGATCCAGACATCCAGTGAACTGTAAATCTCACTGTTCTTTGCTTCTC
Organism: Saccharum hybrid cultivar R570; assembly: GCA_038087645.1. Lineage (NCBI taxonomy): Eukaryota > Viridiplantae > Streptophyta > Magnoliopsida > Poales > Poaceae > Saccharum > Saccharum hybrid cultivar. Next base: position 10,736,755 of record JAQSUU010000327.1, read on the forward strand.
TATTTACCGCAGAGATTGGAAACTGCGTCCTCCCGTCGAATGCTTGGATTCAAGAAACAACACCCAAGTCTGAAGGATACACTGCCATTTGATGCTCAATAACTTTTAAGAAAAGTTCAGTTTGACCTTGCGCTAGAAATGTAGGCATCTGCACATCAGAATAACAGATGCCTTTGCTTGCTTTGCTCTGCGGATACGCATGAATCATTGTTCCTATTTTCCAGAGGTGCATCTCCTGCTAGGTTTGGTTCCGGCTTTATCGTACACTGTAGCTATGCTTTAATAAGAAGCTGGTTTTATCCTTCACAAAATGAACTAGACGCAACGCTTGTTTTTCCTTCACTGGCTTCGGTCTTTTCGTGCACTATAGTAAAGAGTCAAAAAAAAAAAATCAACAAAAATGCCGTACCAAACGTGCCCTTGGTTATCATCTCGAAATTCGAAGCAAGCGCATCAAAATTTCTTATATTTGCACTATCTAATTTGCTCATATTACAACCCGATATTCACAGTGATTGATACATCCTTATTTTTTTGTCTGGTGGCAATAAACTTTAGTTACTATTTACTCTATATATATGCTTTTCAATCACTAGATCACTAGTTATATAGTTCTCTCCTTTGCATCACATTCCCATGTGTATTTGACATGTGTTTAGTTAAAATCTTAACTTGAGCTACGTGTTTGAGCAAATAGATATATAATATGATCACGGTTTTGTGCATACACATCCTATTTTGTAGATATTTTTCTATATTAACAACAATGGAAATGGATAACCTGAAAGCAGGGTTTTTTCGGGTTATCCATTTTGGTAATGAAAAAAATTCAGCCACCTCGAAATTACCAAAATTCGGTCAAAATTTTTTAAAGACATACTCATGAAATATTTTTTTTTCTAAAAATAGATTTAAACAAATATTAGCATGCTTTATGATTACACATCTATTAAGTAGAAGAATATGCAACATAAACAATGCAAAATATAAGTCTAGAATTATATAGCACTTGTATTAGTGTATTACAAAATTTTGGATTTTTCTTTTCGCCACCACCAAAATTCACGAAATTTCACTGAAATTTCACAGAAATTCTAACAGCCGGGCTAGTGCCCGTACGTTCGGCCCTAGGCCCGCATTCGGACGCAGCTCCGACGCCTGCAACCGCTTCGCATCGGACGCCCACCGCGCTCGCATCAGATCCCGCGCCAACGAATTGTGTCTGGCAGCCCGCGACCGATCCCGCGCCAATGACCGCATCCGACCATTCGCGACTTGATCCCTATCCCGGTTGCGCCCCTGGCGTCAAGCCCATCATGCTCCTCCCCCCGCCATGTCGCGCTCCTCTCCTGTCACGCCGCGCTCCTCCCCTTGCTGTGGCGCCATCCCTGTCGCGCCCCGGTCCTCCGCCATGCTCTGTCTCAGCCGCACCCTTCCCCTGTCCTAACGTCTCATCTCCTCTGCAACATCCGTCTAACCGTTGCAACATATACAGTATACTATTGAAACATTCTTGTATAGTTATTGCAACATCTAGATGAAACACATGAAACATACGTCTAAAACAGCTAAAATATTTTGAACACACATTTGCAACATACACCTAGAATAGATGAAACATGTGAAACAGACACTTGAAACATACGTGTATAGCCATTGCAACATATGCAACATCATATCCTTTTGCAACATCAAGATGAAACACATGAAACACGTGAAACATACGTTTGAAACAACTGAAACACTTAAAACATATACTTGCAACATACGTATGTAGTCATTGCAACATACAAATGAAACACTTGAAAACAACTTCTAAAACACACCTGAAAACAAACACATGGCGTCGCCGACAGCCATGGCCTACCTGGTGGTGAACTGCGGTAGCCAACAAGCAGCGCTCAGGTGCAATGGAGAGAGAGGATGGCGGTCGGCAAGCGGCTGGGCGTGGTGAAGAACGCCGCGCGCGAAGTAGTCGCCGTGGGCCACGCCGTGTCGGCTCGAAGAACTCGGAGGCAAGTGGTGAGTGGCGGTGGGGAGACAGAAAAGCAAGCGGCGGGGTTCGGACACGGTGCAGCACGCCGCTACATTGCGACCGCGGCGGTAGAGGCGCGGCAACACGGTCATGGTGGAGCAAGCCGCGGCGATGCCGGCGCGGAGAGTTGGTTCGAGAATGGACGCGGAAACAGCGGCGATTTGAGAAGAAGGTGAGAGCGGTGATTTTTAATTTTTATTTTCGTACAGATGACAGTGTTGCCTGTTGGGCTGTTCGTGCGTCGAGGACCACCGACGCACGTCTGGACGAAATGGACGCCCTACCCACAGCATTATCGAAATTTTAAACCCTGCACGAAAGCACATACATAGGTAATTTGGGATTTTGTTCATATTGATAGGTAATTTATATACAAATATTGATGTCACTTTAAATTATTTTAAATAATGACGGATATGGATAATTTATATGCGAATCTGGGGAGTTCCTTTAGATACTTTTCATAACGGCGTAGATAATATGGGATAATTGCTTTAGACCGCTTTCATGATGCTATGCGTGGATAATTTAGTAGGAAGTGAACTTATGTTTACTACCAACGCTTGCGACTGTCGGGCCACAGAATGGTCGTTGCGCATTGCCTCGTGCGCGTGTGCGCGTGTTTTTTTTTTAGAATTTGCAGGGGCAAAAGCCCCTACACCGAAAATTTTAATTTAACTCCCAGTAACCGTATAAAGATACGTTGCAGATTCCTCTCTATATGATGCGACCAACTGAAAAAATTTCTGGACTCCCATGGGTGGCTAACCCTTCACTAACACTGTCGATACGGCTGTGCTGGCGCGTTGTTGGTCCTGGCGACTGGAGGCTGAAGGTGTCGCTGCCGAGCATCATCACGACGGACGACATCACCGGCCGGGTCACGGGGTCTCCCTGGACGCACAGCAGCCCAATGTGGATGCATCTCAGCCCATCGCCCTCAGGGAAACTGCCGCCCAGCGACGGGTCCACCAGCTGCGTCACCTTGCCGGACTCCCTGCACGGCAGTTTGTAGTCATGTGACTCATGTCTGGCAACGGTGGCGATTGCGTGATCACTGCAGGTTGCCGCTTACCGTGGTCAAAAGATCTTCACTCTGCTGTGAGTTGCTGGAGCTGTTGTTCTTCCTCCCCGTGACGATCTCCAGCACCATGACGCCGAAGCTGAACGCGTCCGATCGACTTGACAGAGTAGTTTCCCCGCATCACATACTCTGGCGCCATGTAGCCACTGAAACATGAAATCGAGCAAAAAAAAATTTACGGACACCGAACTTGAGGGCACGGCTCACGCCTAAGGTCTTTTTAAATGCGCATGTATTCATCTCAATTCACATGTATTGAAATGAATTGGAGTGAGGCCTTTTTAGATGCACCCTAAAAGTTAGAATTTTTTCACTCTCTCTCCATTACATCAATCTTTAGACCCATGCATGAAGTAATAAATATAGGTAAAAAAATAACTAATTACACAGTTTAGTTGGAAATCACGAGATGAATCTTTTAAGCCCAATTGGTCTATGATTGGATAATATATTTACCAAATAAGACGAAAGTGGTACTATTCATTGGGTTCAAAATATTTGCAATCTAAACGTGACCTAGAATTTAAACTAAATTTCATTGTACTTCAACACATGTAGATTAAAATGAATACCTAACGGGGAATTAGTTTTGAAGCTCTTCTGGCCTTCTGGGTACTGAGTACTCAGCACTTACTAGGTGCCGACGACGCGTTTGGTGACGGCCTGCGTCTGGTCGCGCTCGAAAATCCTTGCGAGGCCGAAGTCAGAAATCTTGGGTCTCATCTTCGCGTCCAGCAGGATGTCGCTGGCTTTGAGATCGCGGTGGACAACTTTGAGCTGAGAGTCTTCGTTATGGATGCAAGCAGGCGCTCCTGCGGACGCCCAGCAGGACACTGCAACAGCTGTTAGGCCACTTTTTGCAGGCGGGCCAAGCAGGCTGGCAGGTCGGCCCGCACCTGCTTGCATCCGTTGTCTTCGTGCAGGTACTGCAGGCCCCGAGCGATGCCCTTTATGATCTTGTACCTCTGGCGTCTGACCCCAATCCAGCAGCCCACGTTTCTCAGTGTCTGATGACATCGATCGATCATAAAGGAAAGTGAGGAGTGAGTGACCATCGATCGATCGATGTGATAATCTCATGCTTTGCAGAGAAAATGGACCATTTCCCGTAAAAAGAACACAGAAAATGTAGGGCGATGAGCACGGTTCAAGCAGTACCGATCAGGTCGAGGCTCCGGTTTGGGACAAACTCGTAGACGAACAGCCTCTCCTGCGGCTCATGCAGACGCCGACGAGCCTGACAAGGTTCTTGTGTTTCAGTTTGGCCACCCCACCAACGCGAGCTCGTTCTTCAGCTCCTCCACGTCTAGCGACAACGAGGCCGTTCGGATGATCGGGCAGGTGAGTAGGTGACCATATAGGAGTCACTGAGTTACAATCGAAGCGAATCCAAAGAGACCGTGCGGATGGTGGACATTTTTTTTGAGGGAATTTTTTTTGAGGGAATGATGGTGGACATTTCGGGATTCGAGAGAGAAAGAGAAGGTTTGGACTAAGAATTGTGTGTTCTAATATAATTGGCTAAAGTCTTGAAATTATATATGGGCCCTTAGAAATTGGAGACCTATTCCGTCGCACTGGCCGCACTCCCCTAGGCCCTGTCACCACAACACAACTATAGGAACGGTGATAAGCCATCGTGCTTGGTGGACTGGAAAGGCCGGATGTACAGTACGGCCTATTCCGCAACCCAGCTACCGCTGGCCTTTTCCAACAAAAAAAAAAAAGGCTATCGCTGGCCTAGAATCAGCGGTCAATCCCACAACTTTTATATATAATATTTTGCGAAACATAACTTACCAGCATAATTTCATAGAAAATTACAAAATTATATGTATGACTTTTATGTATAATATTCTACCGGACAAAACTTGTCACCACAATTTTTATAATAAGTTTTCAATAGTTTTTTATATAATAAATTTCACAAATAACATAACTTATACGCATAAGTTTTTATTATCTAACATTTTTCATGTAACTTATTCTAGACAAACTTCTAAATTAAAATGGTAATGCTCACAGTCGGGCGTCCATTCGATCGGACGCCGCTTCCTGGGCCGGCGCGGGCTACCGGCCCAACAAGCCAGCCTTCTCTGTACGTCTCCCCCACCTCTCTCAAAAATATTTTCCTACTCGCTCGCCCATTGTATGCTTCACTACGCTGTGCGGCTGTCAGCCCGCCCCACACCGCATTCGCCACAGCAGCCATCTCTCCCCGCGCGCCCTCATCCTACGCTGCTCGCTCTTCGCTCCTGCCCGTCGCACGCTATGGGGTATAAACCCGTATACCCTCATGGCTCCACATGGGCCGCGCCAGGAAACGTGGCCCAACTCGCCGCAAAGGGCTGCGCGGATCTCCGAACTGTTCGGCGGACCGTGCGGAGCAAGCAGAGACTACTTGCTGGTCAAGGAAACCTAGTTGGTTATGGTAGATATCGTATCCTCCACGGATACAATTGTTGTAATCGGCTGGGATTAGATTCTTTAGATATGTAACCTTGCCTCCCGTACTATATAAGGCGGGAAAGGACCTTCCCTCAAAACATCTCATCATCACGTATCAATACAATCCACAGAGACATAGGACGTAGGGTATTACGCAGTTCGTGGTTCGAACCTAGATAAACCCCGTGTTCATCTTGCGTCATCATCTAGTTCGTTGTCTTACGCACCTCCACCGATAATCTACTACCGCAGGCATACCCCTCGGTAGACTGCCAACCACATCTCGTCGACAGTGGCACGCCAGGTAGGGGGTGTGCGTGTAGACTCCATGGTGAGCTAGATGGTCAACTTCCCTGCTTCCATGGTCCTTCCGGCGGGACTGCGTTCACGATCGGGATGTTCACCAGGACCACCGGCGCCGAGGGGCCCACTGAAGTAGTGGAGGCGGTGCAGGCTCCTCTTGCGCCAACCGAATCTACATCGACAACGGCGGATTCAATCTCGGGACCACTCTCAGGGTCGTTTCCTCCGACCACTCGTCGTCCGCTTCCCCGCTATCAAGGGAGACGTCTCGACAACACTGATCTGATCGAGTCTGGCTGAAACCTTAACCCTAGTAGATTCGATCAAAGATCGATCTGTTGAGGACGGCTATGGACCCACCTGCCGTTCTCGACCTGCTCGTGCTGGCCGCCAGAGGTGTCTAGACCCTGATCTCGTGATTACGGCAACCCCAAAGGGGCGGATGGTTTGTTACCGACCATTGTGGCAGAACCGCCTAAGCTAATGCCCTCCCAAGAGTACTCGTCTTCCATTAGACACTAAGTATCCAGGGGAGAACACTAAGCTACGCGATTTCGTCGAGCACACCGCAAGGGAGAACTCGAAAGTCCACATTTTTACATTAGGATCACAAATGAGAGAGTAAAGCTTACAACTTCCTTATAATTTCTTACATCACTTTTAGTACAACATCAGAGTGATTCATTGTGTAGTTATAACAGCGGAATATAAAATATTATCAGAGTTCAGCGGAAATGAATCCATTTAATGATAAGTTGAACATTAACATGAAGAACACTTAAATGCATGAAATGATAACAGATTAATAGAATTTTCCTTGTAAAACTTTTGGTGAGGGTTTTAATAAATAACTCTAGTCCGCATCGCAGAGGAATTCCTCGCTGAGCCCACTAGGAGGTTTCCACACACAAATGTCGGCTTATCAGCACCGGCCACCTGCAACAGGGTAGAACAAACCCTGAGTACTCAATTGTACTCCGCAAGACTTACGCGTCAGGAGGAAGAAAAAGACTCCAAGGATTATGCAAGGCTTTTTGGCTTGTGGGTTTCTTGTTTGCGAGAAGCAGCACTAAGAGTGTGTCCTTAATTTCTTACTTTTGATAGCCGTATTTTATTTCTTATCCAACCTTTTATGTAAGCACCTAGTCTATAATCAAGCAGGGTTGAGCAAAAGAAACCATTTCTTCATCTTTCAACTGCCAGTTCTTACTACAATGCCAGAGCGTAGTCAAGCCGTACCGTCACACAGAAACGACGATTCGCGAATCAATGTGCCCAGTTGGGTGCCCCGAAAACACACGCCTTACTTGTACCCCGGGCACAAGCAAGACCAACCCGTTCCACTTCTGTCAAGGGGTCCAGGTCCTCGTCCAAGCTCGGACTCTAAGCCCCTAACACTGCATGCCCGGCCTCAGTATGGTGCTTAGACCTCCTCAACCCAATATATATAACCACCCTAAAAAGCCGGTCCGAAAAGAGCCGGAACCCATGACAAGAGAGAAACAAATCTTCCCGCCCTCATAAGCAAGTATATGCTCGGGACAATAAACCTGTGACTTGATCAAGGTCCATGCAACGAACGGTCCTTAATTGACACAGGCGGAACAAATGCAACCAGAGTCCTTCTCTGTTGCCCAACCAGGTCCAAGTCCATCCAATCCGTTCCGTCCGGTCTCCAATTATCCAAATACCTTTATATTCCATGTGATAGTAACATGATAAGAGTAATAATAATATATTTCCTATCTCTCGCGAGTGACAGGTAATCACTCGACTTCTACCAAGATCCTATAGCATAGCACACTACATGATCCTATCATACTAGTAAGACTCATGGGATCATGATATATATATATATATATATATATATATATATATATATATATATATGCAAGTGGGTTTCATTCAACTCCTTTAAACTTAATGCACAAGCATAAAATAAAGTGCAGAATAATAGGGGTTATGCACCGGGGCTTGCCTGGGTGAAAAATAATCAAGTTAGCATTCCATCCCGATGACACGATCATCAAAGCGCCATCTTTTTTTGTTGCTCCAGTCAACTCCACGATCCATCACCATCCCTATAATGAGATTCGCGAATGCAATGCAGAGACGTGAATACTCGATGGCAAAAGCAACGCTCAAAAGTATGACTATGTCTCCCATGCTAACGAGCGAGCGCGGATGGTTAACGTACCCGGCTACGCACCCACGATGTCGGATGAGACATTAGTTTCCAGCCATTGCTTTGTCATACAGACCGAGATGTCGGTTTATCATTTTATCGATTAAACGCATATATTCTAATTAAGGTTCATTAGCTACCCTAACACATTAATTGTTATGGAGCCACAAAAGTTACAGTGAGCAGCTACTAATATTGAGGATTTACTATAAAATTTTTAAAGCCAACACTATCCCCGTTTCCTCACAAAATGTTCCACAAGTTTATATTTTAATAATATTAAGCATTTTGAATTAATTAGCGAACTCCTAAAACTATTTTGCAACCATATGGTTAAACATACTAACAGATAGATCCTGATTTTTGGAACCCAACCAAACTTGTTTCACGATTTTGGACTCCTACATGTTTTTATATTGGATTTACAAGTTTACTTCAGAAACTAATTTCGAATTCTCTTTAGATAAAGAAAAGGCCGGTGGCAGCCAGATTGGCCCGGCAGTCAAACGGCCCAGCGCGGGAGCGGCTGCGAGCGCAGCAGCTGGCCCAGCACCCGACGGCGGCCCGCACGAAAACAGTAGCACACACAGACACGACGGCCCACTGTGGCCCAAGGCCGGGGAGCCCGCGGCGCCCTCGCGATTTGCAAAACAACCCCTAGTCTAACCGAATACTACGTTGCGCCTCCACTCGCTATTGCACTAGAGAAGAACTTCGCAATGAGCACCACCAACAAATTCCTCTTCGCAATGAACCGGTCCCCATCACCCCTGCGCACGGTGGCGCGGCCCCGCCGTCTAGACGAGCGAAACCCCGACTAGAAGAATGAGCCGACGAGCATCGCAGGGTCAAAACAAAACTCTAGGCGGGGGTTAGAGGCCGAGCGGTGGCGCCAATCCTGCTGCCCACGATGACGGACTACCCGCCATGGTGGCGCATCCGTTCCGACGAGCTAGTGAAGGTAACGGACTCAAAGAGCGGCGATAGAGCATCAGCAACTTACGAAGAACACGGTCGAGGCGATGGTTGAGGCGAAGGGGTGCCGAGGTGGGCTGGCCACGTGCGCCTAGTCGGGGCGGCGGCGCTCCGGGGCGGCACGGCCGCGTCAGCATGCCAGTGATGCACAACCTAGACAAATGGAAGCGAGCACCGGATAGAGGAAGTTAACCCAAGCTTCGAAACACCACCAATCGAATCTCTTGATCGCTGGTCCGGGACTTACCCCAACTCACTCTGCTCAGGCGGAGAGATGGCCGCCGCCGATGGAAATCAAAATTTGGTTGACTGTGAAGCATGGCGAAGACCCCAGGCGGGTCGGCTGGCTACCTAGTTAGCCTAGCTACAAGTAGACGCAAGCAATCCCAGCGAGTGAGAGAACCGAGCGAGCTGAAGAAAACAGGGAGGGAGAAACAGAGCAGCAAGGGCGCATCGCGTCGCAAACAATGGCGCGTGCGGACACGGCGTGCCGGGGGGGGTAGAAGCTTGGGGAGGCGTGCACAAATTGGAGAGGTCAACCCGAGCAGTGCCCTCGATGGCACCTAGTGGAACAAGCAGGGCAGGTCGGCACGTAATGACCTACTAGGCGCGGTCGCGTCAGTGCCGGCTACCGGGAAACACCGAGATAGAGGGAGATCCCATCCCTTCTGTGACCGGGGTCCTCAACCTCGCCACGACAAGCAAAAGGGCATGCGGGGGAGTTTATCGCAGTAAGCAAATCGGGCGGCGAGATACGCGCCACGAAAGTGACCTGGCACGCGGCAGCGGACGCAGGCGGCAGCCTGGGCGCCCCTTTGCGCACGTAGACGCAGCAAGGAAAAGGCGGGCCAAGGTGAGGCGGCCATCAGCGGCGAGTAGCGGAATAGCCAGCGGCAAAGGCACAGGGAGACAGCAACGCTGGCAACGGCTGGGCGCACACAAGGGCGGCAGAGCGCGCACAGTGGCCGCGTCGTGACAATCTATGCGTTGATCGTGGCCACGAGGCCAAAAAGGCCGAACCATGTGCTGCACGCATTTTAAAGCTAAACAAAAATGGCTAGTCATCCCGTCTATGGTTCAACCGTTAAAACCAACCCAACCTGACACTACCAGGTTTCTAACGAAGCAGTCAGCACGAGCAAAGAGCAGCTATCTAGGGGGGAAAACGAGTGCCAAGATGAGTTCGTCACCGAAACACGGGTTCATGAACAGAGAGCCAATACCAGGTTCGTAAAGCGTTCTAGCGAGGTTTCGAACAATTTTAAGACAAGCAACCCGACCTCCAAACCAACCACAACTACACCATGCTCGAGTGCTCCCTTAGAAGCAACCAACTAAGGAAAAACTTGGTATTATTACTTAAGCATTTTTGTTGGGAATCAAATGTCAACATGGCATTGCCATCACCTCTTCCGGTCTTAGACAGGGTCTAGAGTTGAGTTCGGATTGAAATTCGAATTTGATTTTTGAGCTTGCAAAATACCAGTTAACGGCATTTATTTTCAAAAATGAAAGTTGTATTTTTCATCTAAGTAACTTGCTCGTCAATCTTTTCTTAAGCGCTACCCACCAGTCATATTTCTATTTGTGTTTATAAAAATTGTTTTTCACGTCAATTGCTTCAAAAACTTAGACCGCATTCACATGATTTTACATGAAACAACTAACTTACATTATTCGTTTATCATTTCCGGTGAGGTAAAATTGTAAAACTTGAGAGCTTATTTACTTAATTTCTTTTGGGTTTTAAGCAAGGTGCTAAGCAAGCTCGTAACACCAGGGGCGTTACAACCATGACCCGCGACCAACCTGAGGTCAGGGGATTATGAAGCCCTAATGGAGCACTCACCAACACCTACCGATACGGGCTGGTGAACACGGCGTCTGAGTACATCGCCCGCATACCACGTCTGTTCATGGGTCCCACTGAGCGCGACCACGTTTTAGATCTCTATCTAATAGACCTGCCTGAACCAGACCACCCAGTGCCTGCTGTTAATGTGGTAGAGATCAGGCAGATCAGAGAGGCTTCCCTCTCTAGAATCACGGAAGAAAGTACCGGGTCTACCGAATCTCACGGGACTAACTATACCCGCACCCTCATTGATCCATATGGGCAGGAGTTCCCAGCTTTTCCAACCGGTTTTAGAGGCACCGTCTTCGCCGTTAGCAACGATGAGCCCGTTCGTGACGGGGAGACCGATCAAGAGAGGGTAGCTCGGGAGAAAAGAAATGCCGCCCGTAGGGCTCGGAGAGTCAACCTAGAGAATGCCGAAGAGGATGCGGCTAATGTAGGCACAGGCGGCCAGCACGATATCCGTCGCGATCTAACCGACGCATTCGACTTGTGCGACAACCAACAAGTTTTCAAGAAGCCAAGCCCCAACATTGCTGTCTCCATGAATGAACTAAATAAACTCCCTGAATCCTCGGCACTCGACGCCGTCAAGGCTTATCTGAAGGTGGTCACAGTCCAGGTCAACGAGAGGCATACACCCGCTCCATCGGCTTCCACCACCCGAAGTCATCGACAACGAGGTTCCTGGCAACAAGGTGGTCCCTATCTTCACCAGGGCCACGACAGGAACTATGAGGCGCATCGCCCCCGAGATCAAGGCGAAAGACGCAATGTCGACCAGCGAGGCGAGCATGACGCCGATCAAGGGGGAAAATGTAACCAGCAAGGCGGACGTGCCCCACGTGCTGCAAACCGCGGTGGTGGTCATGGTCGACAACATGGCGCCGACTAGGAAGTGGAGCAGCCTAGAGGCGACCTCCGTGACCATCTCAGCGCCAACTAAAATCTTAGGAATTACATCGAGAACAATCAAGAGGAGAGACATGCATCTGAGATGTAGCATAGGAGGGAATATGATGAAGCACATGGCATACCTGCCCGTGGCTACGCACCTTGTGCTGGCCATATCCCCGGCCTCCATCCATTCACCGATTGGCTCTGTGCTGTCATCTGACCTAGAAATTTTAAGCTCCATGATCTAGACACCTACGACGGGAATGCCAATCCCGAACAATGGATAATACTGTATGAAATCGCTGTCCGAGCAGCGTACGGCGATAAAGACGTGATGGCCAATTACTTGCCTATGGTCATCAACCAATCTGCGAACCAGTGGCTCCTCGGCCTGAGGAAAGGCTCCATCAACACCTGGGCTCAGCTCTGGAGGGCTTTCATCGACAACTACATGGCCACTTGTTAGCAGCCCAGCAACAAGTATGATTTGAAGAAAGTCAGAGACTATCCAAATGAACCGTTGCGTGACTACATCCGCCGCTTCTTAGAAACGCGGATATCCATCCCTAACATCAATAGCGATGAAGCTATTTCTGCGTTCATCAGAGGCCTCCGCCAGCATGATGCTCTCAGGACCAAGCTTCTCTGCAAGAGGCCCGACTCAGTCCAGGACCTTCTCATGGTGGCGAAGAAGTGGGTAGATGCTGATGAAGCCAACTAGCAGATCAAGGAAGACGTTGGACGGGCTCCTCGACCCTACCAGCAAAATCGTCGCCCCGATGACCGGCGCGATGATCGGCGCCGTGACGACCACTGCGATGATCAGCGCAACGACAACCGCGATCGCCGCAACGACAATCATGATCGGTGTCAGCAGGACGACTTTAGGGGGCGGCAAAGCCGCAACCAATCAGTTGACAACGCCGTCAGCGCCGTCAAGACAGTGCCCAAGCGCAACTATGAGGATGCCTATTCCAAGGTCCTTCAGGGTCCCTACCTAGCCCATCTGGGCTCCGGCCATACAATAGGGGATTGCAGGGGTCTGAAGTCCATCTACCGCTCGAACGCCCACAAAAGATAGCGCGACAATGACAAAGACGGCGACAAAGACGACCGCCGGGATGACAAGAGGCCTGATGAGGAGGACAATATTGAAGAAGAATGCGACAAGGACCCTCGTCATGCCTACAAGGATCCCGATAGAAGCGTCCGCAGTATCTTTGGTGGGAAAATTGCCCTGGAAAACGGGCGATAGAGGAAGCTTACTGCCCGAGCTGTTATGGCCCTCAACAACTTTGATAGAAAGGTTGTCGACCCCAAGTATCAAAACTGGTCGCACCAGCCCATTACATTCAGCAGAGCTGACCAGTGGGCCAATATTCCAAAGCCAGGGCGCTTTCCCCTTGTTTTGTATCCCGTCATCAGGAATGTACGGTTCGAGAAGGTGCTCATCGATGGTGGCAGCGCCCTTGACATCCTCTTCCGCAATGCCCTAACTGAGTTAGACATTAAGCTGGAAGACCTGAAACCTTATGATGCACCTTTTTGGGGAGGACTCCCGGAGCAGACCTCTCAGCCCTTGGATCAGATCACGCTGGCAGTCCAGTTTAGCACCACCGACCACTTCCGTATCGACTACGTTAACTTCATCATCGCAGATTTCAAAGGGACATACCACGCTATACTTGGCCGACCAGCTCAGGCCAAGTTTATGATGATACCACACTACGTCTACCTGCTCCCAATGTTTTCCTAAACACTAAACGGTAAACAGTCGGCCACCCTTCGTTTAGCATTTAGACCGTTTAAACGGTGTTTAAACGGAGTTAAACGGCCTAAACGGTTTTGTACAATAACAATAAAATATACATATTTATGTAGGTAAAAATAAAATTTGCTAGAACCCATATATATTTACACATGTAAAAATCAAATATTCTACCAAATAATCTTGTTGGAAGAAATCTAAATCCCACAACACTTCATATAATTACAATGTTAATTAGTTTCATGTTGATTGTGATAGACGTAGTCCTTTAATTCACTTAATTATGGATTAAATGGTTGTTTAGCTCATTTAATAATGTTTAATCTGATTTTGTTTAGACCGTTTAGACGAGATTGAACGGTTTAAACAGGTTTAAACGGCCCAACTGTTTAATTCACCGTTTAGGGCCTAAACAACACGACTGACTTCTGTTTACCGTTTAAACGGTGTTTAAACGGACTAAACGGCCGTTTAGGTGAACAATGCCTGCTCCTGAAGATGCCAACCAAGAATGGCGTACTCTCTCTCAGGGGCAATGTATTCATCACTTACAACTGCGAGAAGGAGGGTTACGCAACTGCTGAAGCCCTCGAGCTCTGGATCCGCATGCAGCAGTCCATCGCCAACGCCAAGAAGATCACTCCCATAGATCTAGAGATTCCAAGCAAGGAAGCCACCCGTGCTGCTGCAAGTCCAAGGAGACCAAATAGGTGGAACTGCTCCCGGGTGACAAGACCAAGACAGCTCGCATCGGGGCCACCCTAAAGTCCAAATAGGAAGACACGCTCATCAGCTTCCTGAGGGAGAATGTCAGTGTGTTTGCATGGAAGCCCGCAGACATGCCCGGTGTACCTCGAGAGTTGATCAAGCACTCCTTGGATGTTTCGAAGACCGCCAAGTGAAAGCCCAAGTTTGGTTTTGGTAATTAATGACACCAAGTTGCTAATGCTATTGTGTTAAGCGAATTGAGTTAGGCATAGCAACACATGTGATGAAGGAGCAAGGAGCATGATGGTGCATGGACATGAAATGACAATCATGGTGGAGATGCACATGAAATGATGATCATGGTGATCAAGCATGAGGAGATCGACAAGGAACAAAGTGATCAAGGCAAAGGTATAATCATAGGGTTTGTTTTTGCCGGTCTAAGATGAGTAGAGAAGTGATTGACCGGGTTTATGATTGATAGCCGACTATCTAGAGGGGCAATCACAGTTAGCTCATGAATCAAGTGCTACTAGGTCATCATCTTGAGCATATGCATTAGGATCTAGCAGAGGGCTAACATAACACCTTGAAAAATGATTGTAAAAATGCTAACACACTTGCACATAATGGTGAACACTTGGTGGTGTTAGCACATTTACGAAGGAGGTGGAGTTTGAGGGGTAGAGAGGGGTTTGGGTTCGGAGGCAAAAGGACCATCGGACACTGCACCGAACGCTGGCTCCGAAGTCACCGGACGTGTCCGGTGGCTAACCTTAGGTGCTGCGCAGTTGGATGGCTGCACCGGCACGTCCAACGGTCTTTCATCGGACGCTGGCTAAACACTGTTCATCATCCAGTGCCTGCTGACGTGGCGTGTGGCAAAAGAGCTGGAGAGCACAGGACACGGTGGCGCGTCCGTTGGTGCTGCGTCGAACGCGTCCGATCCGCGTTTCCAAGCTCGGGGAGCTTACTGGACCGCATCGAACGCCATGTGTGGTGCGTCCGATGAAAAGCACCAAAGCGTCCGGTGTTCACTGAAATGACCGTTGAACTTTGAACATGCAAGACACGCGGCGAGATCTAGTGCACCGGACGCTGCTGAGTGCGTTCGATGCCTGTGCATTGGAGCGTCCGGTGCCCTCGATTTCTGCCCAACGGCTCTATTCGAAGGGGTATCTCTATATATACATGTTTGGCTGGTTTTAGGCCTTCTCTCTTGACTCTTCGAACACTTGAGACATACTTTGAGCTAGAGAACTTTCCCTCCACTCATCTCCTTGCTTGGTTGCATACTCTAGAGAGATCGAGTGAGATTCAAGTGCATTGCATTGAGAGTTGCATTTAGTGGCACTTATTCCTTGAGTTGGCTGTGGATTTTTTGTTACTCTTGGGTGTTTCCCGACATCCTAGATGGCTTAGAGTAACAGTGGTGTTGAGCTCGTGATTAGAGATTGTTTCGAGCCTCACCAAGTGTTTGTGAGGGGTTATTGAGCCTTTCCCGTGGGAGTTCGCGAATTGGCTACTCTAGTGGAGCCTGTGGCTTGGAGGATCCCCATCTTGTGAGTGGATGTGCGGCACCCGCTGAGGGTTTGACTCTTGATAGTCAATTAGCTCGTGATCCATCAAGTGGGTGCATTGCCACAACGAGGAGTAGCTTGCCGAGAAGCAAGTGAACCTCGGTAAAAAAATCTTGTGTCATCTCTTGTCGAGGATTCTCTTTATGATTGTGTGTGATTGATTCTTTGGATACATCTCATCTCTACACCGTTGGTATAAGAATCAATTCACTTCCTTTTTCATTCTTGCACTTTATCTTGTCTAGTGTGCTTAGCATAGTTTGTATCACATAGGAGTAAGTAGCTTAGTGACTTAGCTTTGTTGGTGTGAATTAGAGATCATAGTCTTGTTCACTAGAATTGTATAGGTGGCTTGCATAGTATAGTTGAGCTAGTGCTAGAATTAGCATCACCATCTTTTATACTAACCATTATTGATTAGTGAAGCTTGTAGATTTTTAAATAGGCTATTCACCCCCTCTAGCCATTTGGACCTTACACCAAGCCAATCAAGCAGAAGCTACGACGGTTCGCACATGACAAAAAGGAAGCAATTAGGGTAGAAGTAAACCGGCTCTTAGCTACCGGCTTTATCAAAGAGGTGTATCACCTAGAGTGGCTTGCCAACCTAGTTCTTGTAAGAAAAAAGAATAATGAATAGAGGATGTGCGTTGATTACACCGATCTCAACAAACACTGCCCTAAGGACCCCTTTGGTTTGCCTCATATAGATGAGGTCGTAGACTCTACCATTGGCTGCGAGCTCTTATCTTTCCTAGATTGTTACTCTGGATACCATTAGATCTCTCTGAGAGAGGAGGACCAGATCAAGACGTCGTTCATCACACCCTTCGGCGCTTTCTGCTACACGACCATGTTGTTTAGGCTTAAAAATGCTGGTGCAACCTATCAATGAGCCATCCAGCAGTGCCTTAAGGACCAAATTAGAGATCAGCTCGTTGAGGCATATGTCGATGATGTAGTGGTGAAGACTAAAATGGCCTCTACCCTGGTCGACGACCTCAACCAGACCTTCAAGGCACTCAATAAGTTTCAATGAAAGCTGAATCCCAAGAAGTGCATATTTGGCGTGCCATCCGATATACTACTCGGTAACATAGTTAGCCGTGATGGCATACGGCCTAACCCAGAAAAAGTTGAAGCTATCATGAAGATGAAACCACCCAAGTGCATCAAAGACATCTAGAAACTAACTGGATGTATGGCCGCTTTAAGTCGATTCATATCGCGGCTCGGGAAAAAGGGTTTGCCATTCTTCAAACTCCTCAAGGCAAAGGAGAAGTTTGAGTGGTCGGAGGAAGCTGACACTGCTTTTACAGAGCTCAAGCAGTTTCTCACATCTCCTCCGGTCCTGATAGCGCCTAGGGAAGGCGAGACTTTGCTGCTCTACATTGCCGCAACCAATCGGGTAGTCAGCACTACCATCGTCACCGAGCGCGAGGAGGACGAGCATGTGTACAAAGTCCAGCGACCAGTATACTTCATCACGAGGTATTCAATGAGTCTAAGACCCATTATCCCCAGGTCTAGAAGTTGCTCTATGCCGTCCTGATTACTTTCCGCAAATTGCGCCATTATTTTGATACTTACCCCATTAAAGTGGTCATTGAGTTTTCGCTGGGGGACATCTTGCGCAATAAAGACGCCAACGGGCGCATTATCAAGTGGGTGTTGGAACTTAGCCCATATTCACTAGAATTTCGAAGCCGCATGACTATCAAGTCACAGGCGTTGGTCGACTTCATTGTCGAATGGACAGATATGAATACACCCGTCTCTGACAGCTTCCCCGAGCACTGGAAGATGTATTTTGACGGCTCCATCAGTATCAACGGTGCTAGGGCAGGGGTGTACTTCATCTCACCATCTGGGGACAGGCTGAGCTATGTCCTCTGGATCCACTTCAAGGCCTCCAATAACACCGCTGAGTATGAGGCGGCTCTGCAAGGCCTTCGCATCGCCGTTGAGCTCGGCATAAAAAGACTCATGGTGTTTGGTGATTCTACTCTTGTCATAAACCAGGTAAATAAGGACTGGGACTGTACCAGCGAAAGGATGGATGCTTACTACACCCAGATCAGAAAGCTGGAGAACAAATTCTATTGCCTGGAGTTCCATCACGTGGTCCGGGCTGATAATGAGGTAGCTGATAAGCTACCGAAGCTAGGATCAACCCGGACAGTGATCCCCATGGAGTTTTCATTCATGACCTTATTAAGCTGTCCATCGAGGAAGAAGAGAAGCCTGTGGCCGAACAGCCATCTACAGACCAGCTGGTTGCCATGATTTTGACCACTGGCACTGACTGGAGAGAGCCATTCATCAGGTATCTCACCTCTGCAGAGGTCCCCAAGGACAAGACTGAGATGGAACGCCTCATACGGTGTAGCAAGTATTATGTGTTGGTCGAGGGGAAGCTTATGTGTAAAAATACGAAGGAAGAATTGTTGAAGAAATGCATGTCTCAGGAACACGGAGTGAAGATTTTAGAAGAGATCCATGCTGGCACTTGTGGCAACCATGCTGCTTCACTCACACTGGTCGGTAAGGCTTTCTAGGCAGGTTTCTATTGGCCCTCAGCGGTCGCCGATGCTGAGAAGCTGGTCCGTCATTGTGAGGGGTGCCAGTTCTTCGCCAAGCAGACTCATGTTCCAGCCCACGAACTCCAAACCATTCTAGTGTCTTGCCCTTTTGCATGCTGGGGACTAGATATGATCGAGCCTTTCAAGCCAGTTCTGGGAGGTTTCCGCTAGGTTTATGTCACTGTCGACAAATTTTTCAAATGGATCGAGTATAAGCCCTTAGTATCAGAGACTGCAAAGAAGGTAGTTGAGCTGCTCGATGAAATTATCCACCGTTTTGGCCTACCTAATAGCATCATCACCGACCTGGGGTCCACATTCACCGGTAATGATTTCTGGAAATTCTATGACAACAGAGGCATAGTTGTCAAGTACGTTTCGGTGGTGCACCCAAGGGCTAACGGACAGGCTGAGCGAGCAAACGGTATGATCCTTGATGCGTTGAAGAAAAGATTGTACAGGGCAAACGATAAGTATCCTAGGAGATGGTTAAAGGAGCTGTCGGTCGTGGTCTGGGGACTGAGGACCCAACCCAGTCGCAATACCGGCGTTTCCCCGTACTTCATGGTCTTCGGCTCTGAGGCCGTGCTACCAGCTGACATTGCTTTCCAGTCACCGCGGGTCGAGAACCATGACGAGGAGAGGTCGACTGAAGCCAGAGAGCTCAAGGTTAATTGCGCTGAGGAACAACGCCTTGACACCTGCGCACGCACAGCTAAATATTTGGAAGGCTTGCGTAGGTACTAAAACCACAATGTCAAGGATAGATTCTTCATGGTCGGCGATTTGGTTCTGCGAAGGAAGCAGAAGACAGAAGGATTGCATAAATTAGCGTCACATTGGGTGGGCCCTTACATGGTCAAGGCGGTCACTAGGCCTACTTCTTGTAGGCTGTGTGATCTCGACGGAGTTGATGTCCTGAACTCGTGGCATATCGACCACCTTAGGCACTTCTACGCTTGATTCGCTGCTAAGAAAGATATGTGCTCGTTTTGTACCTCAAGTATTCAATAAACGTTTCATCGCATTTTTGTTGCCATCTCTTCTGTGCATCGCAATATCTCCTAAATTTTTGTTAAGTGGTTTGCCGACCAGTTTTTTCTCCTACTTGAGTTTCCCAGAGCTGACACTTTCTCCGACTTCTCCCCCCACGTGCATGAGATCCGTTCACTACGCTCTAGGTGGTCGGCAGTAGCTCCCTGCCACGGTCAGTAGTCTTACGCGTGCCTGGGCTCTGTGCCTCACACTCCGGACTGGTGGTCAGACACGGGCTGGAGTGACTCTAGGATGGAATAACTACTCACGCTTACCATATAACATGATAAAAATAGAGTTTTCACAACTAAAATCACAATTATGTATTATACAGAGATATAATATCTGGTTGGCATGGGCACCGAGTGCTCCGCTTTAACTTACTTAATGTTTTTGCAAAGGCACTGAGTGCTCCATCACCACTTAAAACTACAAACAGAAGTTTTTTTCTAGACCTAACCTACTGGCTGCTTTGTCCAGCCTCGCCACATAGGTCCACATCGGCTATCATATTCGACGTCATTTCCATTGAAGTAATCCTAAGCTCCTCGACCGTCCCTTGATCGGTGTTGTTGCACACCGGTCTCCAGCCTCTTTAGGTCTACTACAGGGTAGTGCGATCGCACCACGCATAACACGTGGGCGGCCACATACTCGCCAGCATCATGGATGAATTGTTTGAAGCAGGTCCAGGAGCTCTGGCACTTATCGACGACGGCTTCTGATCAGGCTAGTCGGTCGGTTGGTCCCTCTTTAGGTTCCATGCTGATCAGGTCCAGCACGGGCTTGATTCCTTCTTCCATCGCCTTGCACTTCAACGCCAGGTGATCCTTCTCCTTTATCAGCGCCTCGTGTCTTGGCGTTTTGGCGTACGACTGCATTCAAGCGTAAGACCATGCTGAGCATGATGAATAATACTGAAGGAAATCAACAACTGAGTGGTCGTTAACTTACTTGCGAAGCCCTTGTCCAGCTTGGTCACCCGCTCTTTCAACTTGGTGTTCTCGCTGGTCAGGCAAGTGACCTCGTCTTTGCGCTCTTTATCGAGCTGGTTGTTTTTCTCCACCAACTCCTTGTTGCTTTTCGCTAGCCAAGCTACCTTGTCAACAAGAAGCGTCTTCTCTGCCTCTATGCCTGCCGACCAAAGCCTGGGTCATCAGCAAGTCATAAGGAGAATAATGTATGAAGATTTTGTCATATGCCTTTCTTTTCCTGGTCGAGGCGGTGGTGTTGTTCTTCTACGATAGCCCGCAGCGTGTCCTGCTCATTCCGGGCCTACTGTAGCATCTCTTGCAGACGCACTACGTCTTCCTTCAGGGCCCTATTTTCTTCCACGGTTGGGGCAATAGTGTCGAAGCACCATTTCTGGTACTCCAATATTTTCTCAATGCTCTGCAACGCAATGAAGGATCAGTAATAGCAATTTCTACAAAGGTCTAATAGGCTGCATCGGGCTTCCAACATTCTTACCTTTATTTGGGCCAATAGGTCGCCTACTGTTCACTGCAGTTGCGGATGGCTCGGTCTGAGTGGTCTTCTTCATAGAACACACACTTGTTGCCCCACTTCCTTGCAACACGAATGCATTGAGGCGCTGTGTTTTCTTCTTCCGGGCGGACATTTCATCAAACTGCAGCGGTTTTGACTGCTGGAGCCTCTGAAGCAGGGTTCTCGGTGTAGCTCTTCTCGACCACTACAATGCCCATTATAACGCCTGAGGTGGCATTGGGCTCTTCTATAGTGGGTGCGGGCTCTTCACGCTGCTGCTCTGTGGTGTGCTAGTTGGCGGTGCCGCTGGACCCAGCACGCTCCTCTACAGCGTGACTGCTCTCCCCAACTGATGGCGGTTGGGTGACACTAGGCTGCTCCACATCTTTCGTGGACTCCGACCTACACCAGCCTAATAAGCTACTGCCTTTAGATATTAAAAAGGGGTTATGAAACTACTTATAGTTCCAAGCGCCTGAATGCGGTCCTGAATGGCCGATCGCTTCGGCTCTAGCTCCCCGGCTCCATCCTAGCTCGAACACCCACGGGGACTGCTGAGCGAGTTCACCCCGTACTTGGTATGGCCGTCTGGGCTGGCGTTGGTGCTCAGGCCGGTGTGGGTGCCCTTGGAGGCGTTGGTGCTCGGGGTGGTGTGGGCGCCCTTGGAGGCATTGGTGCTTAGGGAGGCGTGCGCGCCCTTGGTGGCATCGGCACGCGAGGTGCATTCCACGCCCTCGGCCGACGTGCCAATGGCGTCTCATGCTCCTCATCTTCCTCGTCATCGGTTAAGCCGGCCACCACTTTGCGTCATTTTTGGCCGTCCTCTTCATCTTCAATGATCAAAGGACCCCCGTGCTTAGGGGATTAGTCGACTTCCTCTTTTGGGAAGGCCCCTCTAAGGCGGGGTGCTTCCTAGCTACATTTCTCGTAATGCAAGGTTCCCGCGCATCCACGCTGGTAGGCCAGTCGTCGCCGGGCACGTCAGAGACGTACACTGCTGCCTGGTCCTAGCCATGGATCTTGCAAGCATCAAGTAAAATGTTACGGTTGCAGACCAGCAACTATCAGATATCAAATTAACACTATGGGTGACTTTAGACATACCTGTGGTGGCGGCGCTGTCAATTTGTACGCCTTCATCGTGTTCGACGGTAGGTGGTATCCTGATAGGTCGAACAGCTGTGCCAACCACTAGTTCACCTCCTCGCGCGAGAGGTTTCTTGCAGACTCCCTGGTGGGGTCATCTGACCCCGAGTACTCATACAGTGGATGCACCCGCTCCTTGCACGATTGCACACGCCTACAGATGAAGTTTACTGCCACCGTTGGCCCGTCGAGTTGGCTCCTATCAAACAACCTGAGAAGCTCTTCAACATGCACCATATCAGCGCTGGACGGCCTTGCCGACTAGCTCTCCTGCTGCTCGGGGATCTGAGCGACGTCACAGGCGACGAATGGCTCCTGTTCTTGCTGCACGTAGAACCATTTCTTGTACCAATCCCTTGTGGATGAACTAAGGGGTACATTTAGGTATTCGGCATTCATCCTGTCTCATAGGTTCAGGTACGCTCCTCCAGCTACCTTGGATCCTCCCGCACCTCCTTTCTTCCTGAAGCAAAAAAAGTGTCGCCACAGATTGAAGTCGGGCTGAATGCCGAGATATGACTCGCAGAGGGTGATAAAGACGGACACGGCAAGGACGGAATTGGGGTGGAGATTGCAGATGCTAATCCTATAGTAGTCACACAACTTTCGCCAAAAAGGGATGGCAAGGATTCCCAAATCCGCACCAATAAAAATCTTCAAAGACAATGATTTTACCAGGACGAGGATCTAGATAGTTCTCACCATCTGACGTCCTCCATCCACCGATTGCAGCCTCAACCATCACATCGGCAGTGACGAGCTTCACGAGGGTGGCCTCCGTGCTCATCGATTTGTTCCATTCCACCGCAATCCGCCACGCTCTTGCTCCACGGCCCCCGTGCGCCATCTTCCTCCTCTTCTCCGACTGCGGAATGCGGTTGCGGTGTGTGGGATGGTGCTAGAGCGGCTAGATCTTGCGGCGTTCGGATCTAGGTTTACGGGCACAGCGACGACGAAACTAGCGGAGAAGGCGGAGCAAGCGCTGTGGAAGATGAACTGACATGAAGTGGATGCAATGGTAGAAGTGGGGCGTCACCACGCGGGTATTTATAAGAGTGGAATGACCCTTTGACTTCCAAGATTTTTGGGTAACCGCGCCGATGCGCCGCTTCCGCTCCCTCAATAATTATCTCCGAGCGGGCCTTTATGTGGGCCTTGATTATGGTGGTGCACCCCAGAGTGGGCCTCTTCCCACCATTTCTCTGGCGCGCAAGTGCATCTTGTGGCCCCACAGTAGAGCTAGGGACTGCTAAGTGGCAGAGCCATCCGTTTACATCAGTTTGATGTCTTTTTTGTCCACGGCCAAGCTAAGGATTGATTCTGCAGCAGAGCTGCGGAGTGGGCTTGCAAATGAGTTGGGGTTGTCTCGCAGCGGAGCTGGGGGCTGCTGTGTGATAGAGTCATAGGCTGTTTTTGTTTTAGGGCCCGCAACTGAGTTGGGGGACATCTCGCAGCAGAGCAGGAAGTTGTCACATGGCAGAGCTATGGGTTTTTATCCACAACAGAGCTGGGGACTGGGCCCACAGCAGAGCTGGAGACTGTGTCGTGATAGAGCCACGGTGCATAATTCTCAGCTGAGTTGGGAATGTTGTTCTTTGGACCCTAGCACCACGTGATCAAGTCACCTACTGTTAGGCTCGGGAACTAAGTGGGCACACTTCACCTTGTGGTGAATGTGCTTATTTAGTTTCAAATTGTTTTTCTTTTGGACCCTAACACCACGTGCTCAAGTCACCTGCTGTCAGGCTCGGAGACTAAGTGGGCACACTTCACCTTGCGGTGAATGTGCTTTACTTTTTTGCGCACATGATTTGCTCCATAGTGTCAGAGGCGCGACCCCTACCGTAACATGACTAGATCCTAAGGATCACATCTCTTGACATTATGGCAGAGCCAATGGTGACGCGCATCATCCACTTTCCACAATGAAACTTAAGTGGGCACACCTCATCAAAGATGAACTGTTTTTCTTTTTTTTTTTCTCAGAGCACCATATATTTTTCTGACAAGGTGTTTTCTGACCAGTGCGGTGGTCGGCAATCAGCTGAACTGGTCGGAAGGATGGGAATATTTCTCGGTGGACCACCCTTCAGGTCAAGAGCTTCAGGACTTCAAGCCTCACTGGTCGGAGAAGGTCAAGACGGCGTGCTGCTTCAAAATACATGGTGCTCGGGGACTAGTTGTGGGGGTATAAACCCGTATACCCTCATGGCTCCACATGGGCCGCGCCAGGCAAGGTAGCCCAACTCGCTGCAAAGGGCTGCGCGGATCTTCGAACTGTTCGGCGAACCGTGTGGAGCAAGCAGAGACTACTTGCTGGTCAAGAAAACCTAGTCGGTTAGGATAGATATCGTATCCTCCGTGGATACAGTAGTTGTAATCGGCTGAGATTAGATTCTTTAGATTTGTAACCTTGCCCCCGTACTATATAAGGTAGGCAACGATCCCCCTCAAAACATCTCATCATCACATATCAATACAATCCACAGAGACGCAGGACGTAGGGTATTACGCAGTTCGCGGTCCGAACTTGGATAAACTCCGTGTTCATATTGCGTCATCATCTAGTTCGTTGTCTTGTGCACCTCCATCGATAATCTACTACCGCGGACATACCTCTCGGTAGACTGACGACCACATCTCGTCGACAGACGCCCCACCCACGCCTCTCGCTCCTTACTCTCGCAGTCCCACCCGCGTCGTCGGGCACACCACCCACCTCTGCTAGGGCCAGTGGTGCCGTCGCGCGCCTCAGGTCGGTCCCCACCGAACCAAGGGCACCCACGAAGCGTGGCCCATGCTGCTAGTGCTCGCGCGCTGTCACTCGGCACTAGCTCCCATTCCAAGGCTGAAATCAACGACCCTGGCTTCTCCCTCCCCCTATGTTATAAATGTGTGTTTCAAGTGTTTCAAATGTTATCAAGGTATGTTGTAAGTGTTTTATATAGATGTTGCGAAAGTTGATCAGGATGTTGCATATGTTGCAAGTGTTTTAGAGGCATGTTCTGAGCGTTTATTCAAAATGTTTCATCGGTTTCCGATGTATGTTGCAAGCGTTTTTTATCAGGATGTTGCACATGTTTCACACATTTGTTGTAAGAGTATGTTCGAAATGTTTAAGTTTTATGTTGCAATAAGTGTTTTCATGTTGTAAGTGTTTTAGCTTTATGTTGCATACGTTTCACACATAAGTTGAAAGTGTATGTTCCAAATGTTTTATCTGCTTCAAACGTATGTTGTATTCAATTGTCTCATGTTGCAAGTGTTTCGTGTTTCAGAAATATGTTCAGAGAGTCATGGGGGCACGCCTCAAGCACCGGGGGAAGAGGCACGGCAAGCCGGGTACTGGCGGATGGGATGTGCGGTGCGCCTGGGGTCCTGCGGATGGGGCGTGCTCGTCCTCGTCCTGGCTCCCAGGTCCATGGGGGCAGGACGAGGTGGACGGGGACGGACGCGCACCTGAAGTAGGGAACAACGTAGCGGTAGGCGCAAGCGCAGGCGAGTGGACTAGCGACCGAAGCCGGGGTCGCGCGATGGCGTTTTTCTGAGGGCCGTTCTGCTAGGGCGTTTCGGTGGAAGTGTGCCCAGGTTACCGTCCTACAGAATTCTAGACGTCCGAGCGCCATCAATTCCTAAATTAAAAATATATTTATAGTATATACAGCAAAAAATGATAGATTACTATAAAAAAACACTAAAACTAAACATAAACATAAATATATAAATAAAAAATAAAAAAGTAAAAAATAGAAAAGCAAAAAAATTATAGTACGCGAGCGAATGGCTCGTTGGAGCAGATGGCCCACCTCATATCGGACGGCCGAATTCGTTCTTTGCGAGCGAAACGAAACGCCAAACTGGAATTGGGCTATCCCCGTCAGATTTGGCCGTGCGGCAATTGGCGATATGCAAGTTGTTGCCATTTCTCTTGTTCCACGCATGGTTCAACGTAGACGTCCATCCTACCTGTGGCCACTGTCTGATGGGTGCCGACTGCGGAGGGCTAATTCTTCGTCCAACTCCCGCAGCATCAAACGTGCTGCCCGCAGCCAGCGTCGTCGTCCAAGTCACATCCGCCGCACGCGGAGCATTTTTGATTCGTCCAAGTCCTGAAGTCCACCACTGGACACGAGCTATGACGAAATGTCGGAATGGCAAAAGGCATGTCGTCGTCCTCGTGCCGAGCTGGTTCCATTTCATGGCAAAGCAAAAGTAGTCGCCTCCTCTACTGCAGGGGACGATGCTACTTGGCAGTCGCTATGTCACCCTCGCCGCCGCCGTCGTCATTTGCATCGCCGTGGTGCCCCCACCGTGCGCGGCGACCCTGCCGCCTTTGTGTGACCACGGCTATCACTACCCAGACAACGGCACGTTCCAGGCGAACCTGGACCTCCTCTCCTTGTCGCTCCCCGCCTGCACCTCCGCGTCGCCGACTGCCTTCGCCACCGCGTCCGTCAGCGCAGCGCCCGACGAAGCCAACGCGCTGGCCCTCTGCCGCGGCGACATCAACGCCTCCGCTTGCGCCACCTGCGTCGCGGAGGCATTCCGGGACGCGCAGCGGGTCTGCCCGCTGGACACGGGCGTCACCGTCTACCGCGACGCCTGCGTCCTCCGCTTCGCCAGCTTCCGGTTCGTCGATGGCTCGTCCCGGAAGTCGGAATTGGAATAAGTATATTGACTACGAACCCCAGGGCCCAAGCTTCCAATTTTGTAGGTACGTGCGCCTTCACAAACTTATGAACTTGTTATTACTGCAAGTCCTGTGATCGACACGGACCTGGGGAGTGTCAACGCCCCGGATGCATGGTTCAGCGCCGCCGTCACCGGGATCTTGAACGCCCTGGTCGACCGCGCGGCGGTGGCGACCAATTCAACGAGGAAGTACCTTGCCACTGGGGAGATGGACTTCGACCCCAAGGTCTACGGGCTCGCGCAGTGCACGCCGGATCTCACACCAGGGCAATGCCGGGGCTGCCTCGAGCTCCTTTTGGTAACGACGACGAACGAGTTCATAAGCCGGCGGCTCCCGGTGAACAACGCCTTCGTGGTGTGGTGCCAGCTTCGGTACAGCGTGTCGCCGGTCTTCGAGGGGCAGGCGATGCTGCAGCTCCCCGCGCCACCACCAACACAGGCCACGCTCGCGCCTCCTATTTCAGAGTCCGGAGCTGGTAGGAGTAGGACACTCAAATTCATGTTGATCTGTGAAGACTGAAGACATAACATTTCTTTCAATCATCACTTTTACTGTGCAGCTTAGTAGCAACCGCAGCAATTTTAAAATGTTGTCGAGATAACCACCAATAAATCTACTCCTGAATTCTTCACAATTATATAAGCAAGTTCAATGTTGTACATGTTTGATGTATGCAGGGACAAAAAGGAGTAGAGCAGGAATTATTTCTGTTGCCGTCGCCTGTTCCGTTCTGTTGGTGTTGATTCTTTCAGTTTTTTTATTGGTTCGCTACAGGCGAAGGATTAAAGTGACAGTGAACGACCACCGTGAGTACTGAGTAGCAACGTGCTCTTTTCATAGCTCGAATTTAGTGTTTTCTTACATGATTCCTGTTCCTGTCATATGACATCAGCGCTGAAGAAGATAGGGAGAGCGCACTGCAAGATCTTTGATATGCCAGCATTGCAAGAGGCTACTAGACACTTCTCAGAAAAATATAAGCTTGGATAAGGTGGTTCCGGTACTGTGTACAAGGTAAGGTAGTCGAGGGAAAAGACAGGGTAAAGAAATCGTAGTATGCCCACACATTCTCTGAAAGATGACCTGTTTCAGGGGATACTGTCTGATGGGCAAGAGAGAGCAGTCAAGACACTCTTAGGAGGAACTGGGCATGGATTGTTCGGTTACATGGCCTTGTCTAGTTTCTCCCTCAAAAATTTTTACCCCGTCACATCGGATGTTTGACATATGCATGGAGTATTAAATGTAGACAAAAAAAATTACTAATTACACAGATTGCAATAAATTTGCGAGACAAATTTTTTAATCCTAAGTAATCAATGATTTGATAATGTCGTGCTACAGTAAATATGTGCTAATAACGGATTAATTAGGTTTAATAAATTCGTCTCACGGTTTTCAGGAGAGTTATGTAATTAGTATCCGAACACCCCTTCCAACATCTCATGAAACATCCGATGTGACAACCCAAAATTTTTCATCTCAGGAACTAAACACCCTCGTGATGAGGTGATCTCACTGGCAGAGCTTTAGCACAAGAACATTGTTAGGTTGCAGGGGTTTTGCTCGCACCAAAATGATACATTGCTTGTGTATGACTACATCAAGAACGGGAGCCTCGACAACTTTCTATTCGGTATTTTCCACTTCTATTACTCAGCCGGAACAATCTGTTGCAAGAGTTTTTTGTGCTCGTGCATGAATGTTATTAATGATGGAGGTGCTAAAAAAATAGCGGTTTTAGCCACCGCAATAATCGTAACGTGGTATAAAAAGCTAGCTAAATTTGTTGTAGGCAGGGTTCAAGATTTCGTCAAAATTTCCTAAAATTTAGTGAATTTCGGTAGTTTTGTTGGTGGTCGAAAGAAAAAATTCAAAATTTTACAATACGCTAATTCATGTGCTATATAACTCTAAACTTATATTTTATATTGTTTAGATCTATTTTTTAAGAAAAAACATACTTTTCATGTGCAAGTCTCTAAAACTTTTTTGGCGAAATTTCTGCTAAATTTCACGAATTTCGGCGATTTTGGGGGTGGCTGATTTTTTTTAATACCGACATTGAAAACCCTAGTTGTAGGACACAACTCAATATTGATATTTGCTAATGAACACTATTCAAATAGTTTTTGATAGAGGACACTTTTCAATTGTGGCTATTAGCTCTTAGACATCTCTGTTCGCTTGTCTTTTCAGCCGTATTTTTTCAGCGAAGGAACAGTATTTTTCTCTCACAACAAATCAGCAAACAATATTTTTTAGCTTGTCTTTTCAGTTACTAAAATATATATAGTAGTTGTACCCTGGCTATAATATCCCAACCCTTAGTAGTTGTCTCAAAAAGTTTATAAGTTTTGTATATGAAATCAAAACAAGATAAACTTTATATCCAAATTGTAGGGCTGAACGAGATTTATAACTTTCTAGTTCACATTTTTATATAAAATTATTTAGAGTGCCAAAAGTTACGTTTAAATTCTCAGAATTTAAAATTCAAAATTTAGAATTACCAATTATGAGCCTTGTTGTATTACATCCAGACATCACTGCAATGACACGCTGCCAGTTCCAGTGAGGATGGTTTTGGAACTAGTAGTGATCCCCAATTTTGTAGTAGTGATATGTTTCTTCATCTTTTGCATTGGATCTCTATGGATTTTTAATATGTATTTATTTGATATCTTAACCAAGTTATATAGCTCTTGCTGTATCTTTTCTTGTGGCATCATGGATCTATATTTTTCTTTTTGAATTTTTTTATCATATTAGTTGTTGCTAACTTTTTATCTGCATATTAAGTTTAAACTCTAGTGCATATCAAGGTTTTCCTTTTCATATTTTATTAAAAGTAGATCCTAGTTTCTACACTCTCATAGTTACTATCCTGACGTAAACAATCATTTGAGCCTACACCATAGTATTTAAGTAAATTTGTCTAAAGTAACAATTTACAAAATTTCTTGCTATGGAGTATTAATATAATAATTTAGACTTAATTGTCAATGTCATTGGTATGTATTTTGTTGAAGTAACATTTTCCACCATTAATAGCCATTAAAATAAGTTTTTCTCCTATTTATGCATGTTTACTTAGTCTACATGGTGGTACATAGCATTTGTAGTTACTTTTAATTTGATGGTGTAATTAGAAATATATAGCGTACTTTATAGTTATTGAATTATTCTTCATAATATATTTTATTTGTATTTGTATGTATATTTCAGGGATATTTTACTTTATTTTATAACCATATAGGTGAATAATTTAGATAGAAATTAAATGGGTTATATTTGTTATCTTTCATAATTTAGGGATTTTCCCATTTATTTTATTATTGCAGTGGTGGGTAATTTAGATGAAAATTTTTTGGGTTATTTTATGCATTTTTATAATAGCAAATGTGGATAATTGTTTATAACAAGTAGATCCATTGTCTATTATTGTACTAAAGATTAGAGTTTACCAAACTAAAGGCTACATGTTTCTGATTATTATGAAAATTAATTAAGAGAATTTCTTTTTCTTCTGGTATGGCTCATGAATATTAACATGGAAACTTTATTGGAGACCTTCACTAAATATCCAGATAATTATAGTCGTCTTTTATTTTCTCTAAACTCTGATAAGTGAGGTTAATGATGACAGCTGGGATTATACATGTATTACCTTTCAGTAAAATTTAAAAGCTGAAACTTTGGTCCCCACAGATGATAGTATGGGAAATGCACTTAACTGGGAGCATCAGTTCAAAATCATCCTTGGAATTGCCAAGGGGATATTGTATCTCCACGAGGACTCGAGCACCAGGATCATCCACCGGGACCTGAAGGCTAATAACATTCTTATCGACGATGACGTGGAACCGAAAATCGCCGACTCTGGCCTGGCAAGGCTGCTAGTAGGAGAAGGCCACGCCTATACTCCGACAGCCAGAGCTGTTGGGACATCGTAAGCTATTCTTGTGCACATGATGCACCACTGACGCCTCGCATTTGCCAAATGCGTGTGACTGCTCATCCTAGCTAACTGATCTACCTTCTCCCTGCCTCCGCCGACCGGCAGCCACTACATGGCTCCAGAGTATGCGATGCACGGGACAGTGTCGCCCAAGATCGACGTCTTCAGCTTTGGCGTCCTGGCTCTTGAGATCGTGACCAGGAGAAGCAACTGCAGCTATGATGGACACAACACCGTGAATCTCCTGAGTGATGTCAGTGCCGGCTTCACTTATTCTCTGACGAATTAAACTACTGATGCTAAGTTGCTAACCATTTGATAGGTCTGGGGTCACTGGAACAAAGGAGCGATGTCGCAAATCCTGCACCAATCACTGGACGGGTATGCTCGAAGCCAAGCGATGCGATGCATCCACGTCGGTTTGTTGTGCGTCCAGCAGGATCCTGACCATAGGCCTGACATATCAACCGTCGTGTTCATGCTAACAAGGGATAACATGGAGCTCCAGCCGCCGTCGCAGCCTGCATTCTTCTTCGGTAGATAATCACCACCACCTACTGTCAAAAGGGCATAGCAGCTAGTTATATAACCGGTCTGATTTTGTATTGAAATAAGGTATCTCTGTGAGTGAAATTACACTTACCGAGTCGTAGCCAAGAGCCCAAGATACGTCCGAATTATATGAACTCTTTATAGTATACTCAGTGCGCGTAGCGGATCTGGCCTAGCTCGTTATGCTCTTGGGCCAACGTTTCAAGAGACCCATAGGTCCACGAACTGAAACCTACAACAAACCAAGGCTTTGTGCCTAAATCGACCTAAAAACTAGCATGATAGGTAATGGTTGCCCCGCCTTGTATTTTGTGCTCTCATACTATAATTTTCAATGTGAAACTAAGTCTAACAATCTCTGTCACCCAATGGACCAAATTCTTCATATCACACACACCGTGTGATCTCTGAAAGACGTTATCTAGGCTTCGAGTCCAACACTCCATGACACATACAACCAGTGTGACCCCCCCCCCCCCCCCCCCCCGAGACGTTAATGAGCTCCCCATCACCATATCATGAGATTCCTGATATTTTCTAGATTTTCTAACCATGATCTTTGATACCACATTCCTACAAATTATGAGGACTTCGCTAGATCACAAATTAACATTTGTTTACTCACGCTAGCCTGCGGCAGCGGTCGGGTGGACCAGCTCATCTGCATTGCGATGGCCAGTCGCCCGCGCCTCAAGAGCAGTGGCTAGGCATTTCTCTCTCAGTTCCCCTTCCTCCCACTCGATCGTCCCTTTGGGGGCGGCAGCGGGTGTGACGAAGGATGGTGGAAGCCTAAGCGTCGACGACCAGTCCTTGGCTGGGAGAAGGCGGATCCAGTGGAGGTGGTTTTCGTAGGCAGCTGTGTCCTAGGGCGGCGGTGGCCTAGGAGTCTGAACAGAACACCTCCTCGGCGGTGGTGGCGCCGGAGCAAGGACCTCGATGAGGAGGAGGCAGATCAGGTGGAGGCGGATTCCATCGGCAGCGCCAGTCCTAGGGGTGTTGGAGGCCTGGGAGTTCGGGTGAAAGAGGATATCCTCGGCGGTAGCGACAGAGGACTTTGATAGAGGTGAGGCCATAATCCCAATGACAGCGGCTGCTTGGAATCCAGCGAAGCAGAAGCGGATCGTGTTGGCTTTTGTCTGGTTGACTAGTTCTGACTGGACAACGACGAATGAAGGTGGGTAGCTGGCGACATGTGGGGTCAACTCACTTGAAGCGGATGAAGATGACACTATTAGAGGTTTGCAATGAAGACGCACTAGGGGCGGCGGCGACTTGGCGACTTATACTCACCAAATCTAGCCGTTTCAGGAGAGAATGCCTTTTATGGATGTGTCAAGGATGTAGGTTTTTTTTCCTTTTTTTTAAGTTGTGTGTTCTCTTCTTTGTTGAAGTGTGAGTATAAGTACTCTTATATCATTTTTGGCTTTGTTTATATCCTTCGTAGATACAGAGGCCGGATTAATAAAAGAGCAAAATGCACCGTAGGTCCATTAACTTTTGGGCGTGTCACTTAGGTCCATCAACTCTCAAAGTGTATTTCTGAGTCCATTAACTTTTGGTCGTGTGTCACTTAGGTCCATCAACTCTCAAACTACATTTCTGGGTCCTAAGTGACACATGATCAGAAATTAATGGACTCAGAAATATAGTTTGAGAATTGATGGACCTAAGTGACACATGCCCAAAAGTTAATGGACCTACGGTGCATTTTGCTCTTAATAAAAATCCATTATCTAAAAAAACTAAGTACAAGAGCGATAAGACTAATATTTGAAAAACAAAAATTAGATTCATAGTGTTATAAGATATAGGCTACAACAAATAAACCACCGTAGTTTAAGCCAAGGTTTCATCTAAATTCATATTAAAGATACAAGGTATCATATAAATGGAAAGAAAAACTATTGATACAGATTTAAAAATTAATATATATTAGTAATTAATAAGTTTATAACTAGATAGAGACTACATAGTATCTATTATGCATATTGTGTTAGAAAATAAATAAAGGAAAATGTACAATTTAATGTAAATAACTTTTATTAGTCATAGATATTAAACAATAATGAAGGCTTACTTCATCTGTCCCAAAATAGAAGTCCTTCCCGAGAAGTCAACCTTTTTTAACATTGACCAATTATATATAAAAGAATATTAATATTTATAATATATAATTAGTATCATTAGATAGATCATTGAATATACTTTCATAATAAACTTATTTGGAGATATAAATGTTGCACGTATTTTCTATAAACCTAGTCAAAGTTAAGAATGTTTGATCTACACTCATCCTATAATGACTTTTTTTCTGGGACGAAGGGAAAATGTTTCTAGGATTCCACCCTGTGCAAGAGTACGTGTTGATGGACTTTGTACCAAACATGTTGGGAAATAGGGATCCTGACAGAGAGAATGAGAATGAGGGACGAGCTCGCCGCAGCTCGACACATGGAGGTCAAAGGCTCCGCTCTGGGGCAGAGGCCTTCGACTAGCTCAGGCATGAATACAAAAACGAAGTCACACAATTACTGAGGCAACAATTAGGGTTTCGAGTTACATCCCTCTCTCTCCCAGGATGACTGACTTCCCCCTTTTATAGGGTATGGTCACATCATTTGTCGGGTACAAAAATATTCCTAGGGCAAGTAAGGCATAATCCAATATATTCATGTATACTGCGCTCATGCCTCCGGGGCATTAGAGTCTTTTTCTTTTGCAACCACCTTTATTGATGGGCCATTGTCAAGCGTGGGCCTTCAGCCCATTATTCGTCACACCACGGCCATCGACTGATCTTCATATTCCCCCTGTGTTTGATTTTGCACCATGGCCTTCGACTGATCTTCATATTTTCCCCGGCTCTGACTTTGCACCACGGCCTCCGACTGATCTTCATAGTGCCCCAGCCTCTGATTTCGCACCACGACCTCCGACTGCTCTCGAGCTACTACACTAAATTCTATTGGGCTTCTTCAAGAGGGAGTTGCCCCATGTTCCATATGGGCTCTCCCAACAAAATACAGTAGCACGTAAATCTATACATAAATGTGACCAAAATATAAACTAGAAGAGGATATAATCTACATTTTGTAGGACCGAGCAGGCGACCAAAGAGGGATAATGGGAGCTAATTAAAAATTCTCTATGAGAACTTAGACTGTGTCCCAAAATCAACCCCAAGCGCTTTACAAGCCCAAACCTAGATCACACACGTCAATTGGCGACCACATGATCCAGGGAAGATCAGAGACAGCGGAGGAACTGCACGGAAGCAAATCGAGCAGAAACACAGCGAAAACATGGTCAATGGTAGACAAACTGACTTGGCCGGTTAGGAGACCGGCCTGTCAGGGTTTTACTGGGGGACACAACGGAGCCGGCCTGGCCGATTTTATGGAGGCAGTAGGCCGAGCCAAAACCAAAAGATACAGAAATAGACCAAATGAACTCAGATTGAGTTGTAATTTTTGTACAGACCTTCTCTAAGTGAAGGTATTTGCACAGTTTCAACTTGAAAAGACAAAAGCTTAGGTAGCATATCTAAGACAGATTCTCCAAAATGGGGGTTTCTCCATTTCCAAGTTCTCGCGGGAAACTATTTAAGCTGATGGCTAGAGATGTTCTCGGAAGGTTACAGCACCAGAAGATAAACCAAAACCATCCTAAAAGCCTTAGATCAAATAACTCCCAAAGAAAAGAAGAGAAGTGAAAGATTAACTCGAAATTTCAGAGAACAATTATTGATCATGAAAACATATTTATAAGATCATGTATAGCCTCCTCCCTTCATCCCCGCTTTAGAAAGTGGAAAATCAGAGCAAGAGGTGCTCACCCTCTCTACTTCTAATCTTCGCAAAGTGGGATCTACTTGGCTAGCCTAAGAAAATGAACTTAGGTGGGAAACATAACTATGTTGGGCAGTCACTATCCTTATTTATAGAGCCATTACACATTCCAAGACTGTCTCTCGGTATTTGCCTCGAATCACTTAGCCAGAGGGCAAAATGGTCCATAATGGATTCCATGCATCGGATGGCCACGGGCCCTTCATGAAGTCGCTTCGTCTCAACGCAAGCTTTCCAATGACGCCACATGCCGCCCCGTGATCCTGTCCAAGGTTTTGAGGCCCAAATCCGGCAAACCTGCCGCTCGCGGTTTTTAGGCCCAAACTGCGAAACCCACTTGGAGTCCGTAGACGCTATGCCTTCTTCACGATGTTGATGCATGTCCCACTCGTCCTCGACCGTCCGATCACCAAGTGCTTGCGCACTCACCTTGACTTGGTCCAATCATCGTGTTGACTTCGGTCAACACCGTCTCCATTACCATCTTTGCATATACACTCTCTTGTCGACGTACGTGTCCAAGTTCTAGCTGTCCACAGTCCATTCTCCGGCCCTTAGTCCCTCGGTCCAATCGGCGTCAGGCCTTCACCACTCCGGGTCCATCGTGCACGGACTCCTCGCTTGACCTTGTCCATTGCGACTGTATCAACGCTCAACACCTGCACATCATAAGCCAAGAGACATACTGCACACACATCTCACATCATGGTTAGTCTCACGCACACTTAACTAAAGATCTGATCAACTCTTGACAATCACTCATCACTTATACATGGGCACATTTCAACCATGTCTTCGCACATTTTGTAGTAGGTGTATGCAAAATTTCAGGTTGAACCAAAGCTTACGCGGCTTATTAGTTGCTATCATACATTTTAGTAACAGGGTAACGGTACATATATGTTCCCAATTCTGGTCTCCCATGGCCAGGCTAACCATTCAATGACACTGTCGACACGGCTGTGTTGGCGCTGTTGTTCCTGGCGAAGAATCCCGGCTTGGATGGAGCCTGGAGGGTGACCGTGTCGCTGCCGAGCATCATCACGACCGACGACATCACCGGCCGGGCCGCAGGGTCTGCCTGGACGCACAGCAGGCCGATGTGGACGCACCTCAGCACGTCGCCCTCCGGGAAACTGCCGCCCATGCTCGGTTCGACCAACTCTGTCACCGTTCCGGCCTCCCAGTGCATCCATACCTGCTCATGGATTCGTAGCGTGAGCCAGCAAGCTGCAACGCAACTTACACAACTGTATTCTTCTGTATCGGCTCGGGTGCAGGTGGTATCGGTGTAGATATTGTACTTACTGTGGTCAAGAGATTGCAGCCGTCGTAATTGTTCTTCTGACCCGTTACGATTTCTAGCACCATGACACCGAAGCTAAACGCGTCCGACTTCACGGAGTAGTTCCCCCGCATCATGTACTCCGGTGCCATGTACCCACTGAAACAAACGAGGAAATCAAAGCAAAAGCTCATGCAGTTATTCAGATGAATACTGAACTTGAAGCGGTTAATGGAGCTGTTGTGTTTTTCAGTACTGACTAGGTGCCGACGACGCGGCTGGTGACGGCCTGCGTCTGGTCTTGGCCAAAGATCCTGGCCAGGCCGAAGTCTGAGATCTTGGGGTTCAATTTCTCGTCTAGCAGGATGTTGCTGGCCTTGAGATCACGGTGCACCACTTTGAGCTGGGAGTCCTCGTGGAGGTACTGCAGTCCCCGAGCGATGCCGTTTATGATCTTGTACCTCTGCTCCCAGCTAAGCTGCTGCTCACGTTTATCAGTACCGAAGAGTATCAGATCGAGACTCCGGTTGGGGACGAACTCGTACACGAGCAGCCGTTCCTGCTGCTCCAGGCAGACGCCGACGAGCCTGACGAGGTTCCTGTGCTTCAGCTTGGCCACCAGCGCGAGCTCGTTCTTCAGCTCCTCCACTCCCTGCGATGAGCTACTTGACAGACGCTTCACCGCTATTTCCTCGCCATCCGGGAGGACACCCTAAACGTGTCGAAACTCGAAAGCAAACATACATTAGGTGCAATGTTTCATGTTTTTTTTTTCTTTTCAATTCAATTCAGAATCATATGGTACGTGTTTGTCAGTGCTACCTTGTACACAGCACCAAAGCCGCCTTCGCCGAGCTTGTTGCTCTCATCGAAATCCCCTGTGGCGGCCCGTAGGGTGGAGACGTCCATCATCATGGAGTCCACCATTTCGGTGTCCTCTGCTTCAGTGTAATACATGGGCTCTGTTCAAGCATGGATTGGATGAGTCATTTGTTTTCAGATCCTTCGAAGTGTGTTTAACGCTGTGCAAACAGATAATGTTGGAGCAACATACTCTGGTGTTTGGCCTGTCCAATTAGTAGTCGCCGCCGCCGCCGCAAACAGAGGCAGGCGACAAGGTTCATGGCGGCTAGAGTTGGTAGCACAACTGCAAGAACCACCCAAGGCACACGGTGCTTTCGTCCCCCTGTGAACTAGCAAATGTGTTAGCAAACATCACGGCAAATGTGCGTCACAGCTTAGATATCATCAGAAATGGCACTTTCTTGGAAGGAAATTTCAAGGGGAAATGTAGAATGGCATTTAGCTCCATTCGTTGGTTCATGGAAATAAATAAACCAAAACTCAGGTGTTGTATATATAATATAGGCGTCCAAAGCATGACTAGCTTTCCAAAGAATAAAAAAAAAATGCATTCTCTGGTTGCTACTCTCCCGTTCCTTTCTAAATGTCGTCCAGGTCAAACTTTCTTAAGTTTTACTAAATTTATAGAAAATATTAGCAACATTTGTATCTTCAAATAAGTGTATTATAAAAATAAGTTCAATGCTTAATCTATATGATACGTATCACGCACCATAAATAGGAGTTATCTTATGTATATATTCAGTCAAAGTTAAATACGTTTGATACCTCGATATGTGAGAACGACACTTAAAGAGGGACGGATGAAGTATATGTATTGCGGCTTTTGTATCCTTGTACATACAAAAAAAATTAAGTAAAGACCTGTGGGGAACCCACCCCAAAAGTTTTTTTAGTGTTCTAGATAGCGGGCTAAGGCACTTAGCGATCTCCCTCCTCAAACAACCACTCCCTCCGTTCTATTTTACCTGACGCAAGTTTGAATGACACAGTCTCCTAGATTACATTTTAACTATTTATTATATTATATTATATTATATTATATTATATTATATTATATTATATTATATTATATTATATTATATTATATTATATTATATTATATTATATTATATTATTTATGCTTATAAACTTATAATCATTGAATAGTATAATTTCTTAGAAATCTAATCATATAAAGTTTATATTATAATAGTTAAAAATTATTAGTCTAATTATTGGTCTAAATTTTTAAAGTTTGAATCTTGACATGCGTATGCTCTAGAATGGAATGGAGGTAGTAATAGCTTGCTAAATCGGGCTATAGCTGCTAACAGCGGTTAAATTGTACATAGAAACAAAAAGCTTAACCCCCTACAAACAGCTATATCCAGAGATAGCGGCAGCTGTAGTGGGAGATTTAAAACCTGTGGTTTCTTGCTAATTTGTTGCCTCTATTCCAAATTATAGTCCACTCTTGCTTTCTCCTTAGTCAAATTTCTAAACATCAAGGCCCTTTCAAATGTAGGAATTTCATAAGAATTAGTTTATTTCCACAAGAAAAATGACACAAAATAGGAAAGATTTGTGCATTCCAAAGGGGGCCCTAACGATGTCAAATTAGTTTCTTCGAACTATCAATGAAATATGCTTTGAAAGTGCATTTATTTAAACCTATAGATAGATATTAATGTACTCTTTTCTAAAACCTAGCCAAAGGAAAAAAAAATTGACCTAAGACAAACTTAAAGTGAATTATAATTTGGAAACAAAGGGAGTAGTACGTCTATGGTTCATCCTCTACTAACATTAATATCCTATATAACATGGAGTC
Organism: Saccharum hybrid cultivar R570; assembly: GCA_038087645.1. NCBI lineage: Eukaryota > Viridiplantae > Streptophyta > Magnoliopsida > Poales > Poaceae > Saccharum > Saccharum hybrid cultivar. Next base: position 10,775,860 of record JAQSUU010000327.1, read on the forward strand.
AACATTAAAATTGTTAATCAACCCAAACATTCCAAACCCGTTTTAGATTTTACGTCAAAATTAGTTGGACAATATTAATGCCTAATTTTGAAGCTACTCGACCATTAAACACGAACGCGTGCACTTAAAAAAGTTTGCGTTACGGTCAAGCGGTTGCACAATAAGGATAAGCACGAATAATCTTAACTTCAGTCAAAGTGTTTGGGCGTGTGTTAGTTATGTCAAACAAAAAGACCAAAGGATGGCGGCTTTCATCACGGACTCACCTTCTCCGGTGGCCGTCGGCTGCAGAGCCGGCGCTGGCGCCGGCGCTCTAGAGCTTGGTGGTGCCAGCCGCACCATCGCCCGTCCGTTGTAGAAGGGCGCGGTCTCGTACCGGTAGGTGCAATCAACCCCAAGCACCCTGCCTCCGATACTGCCATTGAACGCCTCCAGGGTAGCCTCTACCATCCTATCGAGGCACTTGTGGCACTGCGCCGGTGTCTGGTCCGGCGTGCACTGAGCCACGCTGTACACCTTGGGGATCGTCTCCTGGTTGAAGTCGGCCTCCCCGGTTGCGAACCGCCGGGGGCTGTTCGCGGCGTATTCGACGGTGGCGTTGATGAGGTCGGCCAGGAGGCTCTTGAACCGGGCCGCGTCCGCCGATGCGACATTTCCGTCGTTGGTTACGACGTATGTGTTCATCATCGGGCCAGTGTCGTCGTTGGGTAGAGTGTGGACGTCGGAGTAGTGCACCATACAGAAGTCGTAATAGATGCTAGCGCTCTTATCGTAGGGGCAATCGTCGGGCACCTCTTGGAAGCCCTGGGTCAGGCACTTGAAGCATGTCGAGGCGTTGACGTCGCCGCGGCAGAGACCCATGGCCCAGAGCTGCTCCGGGATGGTTCCGACGACGGCGGTGGCGAAGAGGTCGGGGGACGAGGAGGCGTTCTTGGGAAGGGTGGCCGTGACGAAGTCGAGATGATCCTGGTATGTGCTGTTAGCCGCGAAGTTGCTACTTGAGCCGCACACATACCACGGGTAACCCGCAGTGCGGCGGGCTAGGAGTAGTGACACCGCGAGGATGGTGGCTAGAGGTAGAGAGAGAACGTGACGAGCCATTGTTCGTGATAGAACGGGAAAAAAGATTCGAGCCAGCTTATGTAGACGAGGGTAGATTAGTCATCGTCCGACACAACAACTGTTCGTTTTACTCCAAATCTATGGGGATTAGGAGGCATTAAGGGGGATTAAATCTCCTACAAGTCAAAATCCTCTTCAATCCCCATGGTTTATGGATGAAACAAACAAGGCCTTGAGGGTTTATTTGGCCGCACTCCGATCAACTCCAATACCTATGGCTGGGTCAGAATGCAACCAAACAAGCCTGATGGAAAGAAATTGGCTGGGTTTTTGTTATACTGCAACTCCATGTTCAATATTTCATTTCATGCCCCAACTGATCGAAAAGATGCTTGTGCTTAATTTCCTATGCAAAACCCTAATATAATCTATATATATAATTCTTTCCATCCAAATCATAGTTTACACACATACCTTGTCTAAAGTTAAACTTTTTCTAAATTCGGCCAAATTTATGCACCAATATATTCAACCGTCAAATTAGTATCATTAAATTCTTTAGAAAATATGTTTTTAGCAATGCATCTATTTATATTTATAGATTTTTTTAGAAAATGAAAGAGTCTTCCCGCTTCTACGTTACTGCACACACCGTTTACATTATTACATAGTTTCAGCGATATTGCTGCTAAGTTAGAGAACAAGAAATGCAAAAATTGTGCATGATAGAGTCTATTATTAAATTTCCATCCATGAGAAGCGAACAGCTCCAGCGTACCGGTCTCTAATTTTCTTCTCACTAACTGGAAATAGCTTTTTTTCTAAGAACTTGGTTAAAGTTACTGACCGAGGAGAAGGAAAAAGTGAACTATAAATTGTATTGTTAGGATTTTTTTAACCAGCTTCACCCAAGGAGATGAAGAAGCCATCTTAATGTCTAGTGGAAAATTTTAGATCATAAACATACATCCAGGTCTTTGTCACGACCAGCTCCAGTGGGTGGTCCACCTGGTGCGACTGGCTAAGGCCCAGCCTAGCTACACCATCTAGGCAAGAAGGCTAGAAGTTTTGGATGCCTAGGGTCCTAGTGGCCCTAGGCTCACACATCTGCCCCGGCTTCTATGGTTGCACCTGCACCTATGGGGGTGGGGTGTCAATACAGGGGTCATTTACCCTTCAATTACATAATAGTTTAACTAAACCATTAAAGACTGTAAAGTTTTTTAGATCAAAGGCCTAGCCTAGTTTTATTAGAAAGCTTAACATGACCCCGATCACGATCCTGTTAGGGATACCAGCTTACAAAGCACAAAACGAACAAAAAGGCCACACCGACATTCGGGTGCCAGCATTCTACTACCACGCCTACGCCATCGTGATTAGAGATTGCCAAACTCATCTCATTCTCCTAATGTCTTGTGCAAGTGCCGAGAGTAGATCCGCCAATGGTGATTCACGCTTAGTGTTGGAGTATAATCCGAATTCTAACGTGAGTCTTGCGGGGATGCCCAGAGGACCTGCGGTTTGGGTTATATTAATTAACGGATTTGTTTTTATATTAGACTACAATTCGTTTGCCCTATATATATATTTTGTAAGCCACGCGGGAAGAGTTGACGATTGTATTCCTTGCATTTTTTTTGTAAACTCTCGTCATATAGTGGAGATCACCGGTTGGTGCTCGTTTTTTTTTTGTAAAACTCATCATATAGTGGAGATCACCGGCCGGTGCTCATGGTCTTTTTCTGTAAGTATTTCCCACGTAAAAATCTGTGTATTCCTTGCATTATTAGCTAACACTTAAATGACGACAACTAATGCAACCCAACATGCCAACATCCAATGACCAATCCTTCTTGTCACTGAGTCCATGACTAGGCTCCTATGCTCGTTCCTCGCTAGCCCTCTCCGTCTCCTCCGAGGCTTCAAGTGGTTTATTCGAAGTGTGATTGGATCTATGAATTATCAAAGTGATTATCTGGATCTTTCAAACTTTTCAGATGTTCAATCGGTAGTCATTTGTTAGGCGGTGCTCCATTGTATTTTGATGAAACTGTTTGTAAGACCATTTTCTCTGGAAGTACGAGATCGAGACCGTTGCCTAATCCATACAGGAGGATATGGAACAAACGTTACAGGACAATGGAGTGATATTCCTTTTTTCTTCCACAAGAGTTGGCTGGTTTGTGGAAAAAATGTAGGAAGAAAACAAGCCTTTGGAGTCTAGTCGTCGTTGCCTTGTCTGCAACTGTGCATTAAAGTAGTTATTTTTCTCTGGAAGTACGAGATCGAGACCGTTGCCTAATCCATACAGGAGTACTATATATGGAACAAAAATTACAGGACAATGGAGTGGTATTCCTTTTTTCTTCCACAAGAGTTGACTGTTTTGGAGAAAAAATGTAGGAAGAAATCAATGCTTTGGAGCCAAGTCGTCGTTGGCTTGTCTGCAACTGTGCATTAAAGGAGTTGGTCTAACGACTTTCTACCTATCCGCGTGATCCCGTCCCGACCGTGCGTGCGACGTCTCGTGGAATGTAGTATTACTGTAGATAGACTGTCACGGAGTGGACCATACCAAGCGATATCGACGGCGAAGTTTGGCAGGCAACACGACATTTTCCATCGAGTTTGTTCACTGCAAAAGCGCAAATTAAAGATCAAGCGAATTGTCGTACTGGCAGGCAACACGACATTTCCACCGAGAGCTTGTCCCTGCAAATGTCGTACACACGAGTAGTCGAGTACCCCCTCCTTTGCGAACTGACGTCTTTTTTTTTAGTCGTGGGTAAAAAGTTTGCGTGTCACATTAGATGTTTTACAGAACGTTAAAAGGAGTGTTTGCATACTAATAAAAAAAACTAATTATATAACTCACCTGAAAACTGCGAGATAAATTTATTAAGCCTAATTAATCCATCATTAGCACATGTGTTACTGTAGCAATTATGGCTAATCATGGACTAATTAGGCTTAAAAGATTCATCTCACGGTTTTCATGCAAACTGTGTAATTAGTTTTTTTATCTACATTTAATGTTCCATGTACGTATCCAAACATTCTATATGACGGGATGAAAATTTTTTGAGTGAAAACTAAACAAGGTCCGAGGCCCAGCTCATTAGGCTATCTCCAACAACACCATCCAAAATACAAGACCTATTCATCCTTTAGGTAGCGCAACAAGCAAAAGATTCAATACCTATTATGTATCTTCTCCAACAGCAGGACTCAAAAGAGAATTCTTTCTGTAAATGAGTTTCTAAGAGAGAGGATACCCGTATTTAGGTTGTGCCTCTCAGGCAACCCAAACTAGGTCTCTCGTATAGATACTCTGTTAGAGGCTGATTTTGGGTCTCTTGCTACCCATTTTAGGTTTGATTCCCATATGCGTTCATTATTGGAGACAGTCTTAGGTAAGGTTCTTGTGGCTGCCCATGCCCGATTTAAGTCCTCGATGATTTGCTATAGGTGCTCGATTTTTTCTAGATTTATCTCATAATTTAACGGCATTCTTCTTTTAGTGGTAGGCGATGTTTCTGTCAATAGCGAAATGTCTGTGGTGACTTCTCAATCTCGAGATGTGCCGGCACAGGCCCCGTTCGGCTGTACTGATAAGCCGGCTGAAATACACTGTTGACTAATTTATTGTGAGAGAAAAACATTGTTCTGGCTTAAAAAATAAGGTGAAAAGTACGGATTATAAGCCGGATGAACATGACCTCATAGAAGTAGGGTGTACGTACGTGTATTTATAGAGTTTAGTGTGTGTACGTGTTAAGCGTTTACGTCTGTACTTGTGTAATTCGCAAAATAATAAATACTCCCTCCGTTCAAAAAATATAACTATAGCAATTATAGGAATTATACTAGTCTAATTAGTTTAAGTTTGTCCAAATTTATAACAAAATAGAATAAATAATTATGTCTCTAATATTTTTTATAAAAATATTTTTTATAATTAATTTAACAATATTTTTTGTATCATAAATAATTAAGTATTTTTTATATAACTTTAGTTAAAGTTTAAATTGTTTGACTACTAAAAAAATATAGCGCGGATAAATAGGTTGCGCACTCCACACTCATACCAAGGTGAAAGAGGTTTTGGTCGACCACGGTGAAAGGGGTTTCGGAACGTGACACTTTCAAGTTAGGCCAAAAAACATGGTTTTGGAGTAAAGTTGTCGTTGGCTTGTGCATGTGATGTCGAGCCAAAAAAAAACTTCTGAAATTAGATTTTTTTTATCATTATGAATACTGTCGGTTGATGTAGATTCCTTTTTGGTCCACATGATTTACATTTTTTGAGAAAACGTAGGAACAAACATGGTTTTGGAGTCAAGTCGTCGTTGGCTTGTGCGAGTGAGGTCTGAGCAAGGTGGAAACTCGCAACCGTGAATGCTGAACACAAAATAGTACTATCTCCGTCAGGATGTAAAAGTTTGGTAGAACTCCGGCGCCTCTTTCCTAAAAGAGTTCAGACTCTTTGTTTTTTTAAGCTGAAGCTGTTTCGAGAAAATACATGAAGCAAAAACAGCTTTAGTGGTAATTTTGTAATAATATGTGTTAAGTTTGTTAGGAGTTGGGAGAAGCCATGTTTTTCGGCTCCGGTTCCTCAGTACAAAATCGGTTTTGGCTCTCTAGTCTCTTTGCAAGGAGCCGTTTTTTAAGGCTGTTTGGCATAGCTTCTTACGGCTCTAGCTCCTCTTGCTGTAGAAACAGTGTTCACTTGAGCTTTTTTTTTTCTCTCCTCAAAAAATAAACTAGGAGGCTGAAAAAGTCATGTCCTTCGTGGCTCCTCTAGCTCCAACTCCTTCGATACTGTAGCATGGAGATAAAGAAGGAGCCCGCCTAAACAGACCCTTAAATTGTCATCCGTCATGGCTCCATAACAAAATGCACATGAAACCAGAGCTGAAGCCATGCCAAAAGAGCTCTAATTCTTTTTTCTATTCTCAGTCAAGTTTAATCAAGTTTATAAAAATAGTACACATTAAAACTATATATAATATTTATTTGGTATCATAAACATTAATATTTTTTACTAACTTATTTAAGTTTAAAATAGTTTGAAAATGCTAGAGTTTGTACATATGCTTAAACATGGAGAGAGTAAACACAAAAGAACGTGCGAATCGTGGTGTGTTGGTCAAGATGTCTAATGACTTTGGATATCCCGGCCGTGCGCGTGACGTTTGGGCGGCTTGTGCAGTGACAGAATATATCTTTGTTATATGGTCACTTGAACCACTTGTGGCTCGAAAATTTATATAATCGTTGTGTGATTTGTTTGAATATGGATTGGAATTGGTCTCCATACTATCGTAGGACGCACAAACTCACACAGTTCTAACTCGTATGAGTACGGTCACGGAGCTTGGGTCCTAGACAAGACAATGAGAGACACAAGGGCATTGTGAGAAGTAAAAAAAACACATATAGAAGAATCACGTTGCTCTTTAATATTATTACTAGTAAATATGTCTGAATGTTCCGAGACGTATAATTTGTTGCATGGTGCTTGTGGCTGTGATAATAATAAGCAAGCTATTTTTGTCCCATTTAATGGGCTTGACCAAATGTTAAATCAAATGGGCAGTGCATATTATAGCAACATGTTCGTTTGAGATTATCAGATTAGCTAGTCATTCAGCAGTGTTTTTTTTTTAAAAAAAAACCTAGCCAGATCAGCCATATTTCAGCCCAAGCGAACAGGCTATAGGTTTATCTTTAATCAAAGATGTAGTGAGCATTCGGATTATTAGTACTTAAGTGACCTAGTTCATCCATTGCAAACCTAGGTTACATCCACACAAATGGACGCTGAGTTCGCAACTTCAGCCTGGATAATCTTTCCCGGTTCCATTTAAGCCGGCACGGTTGGGCTGTGCTCCAGCTGGAACAGCTCCATTAGTCACCAAACATCCGCCGGATTAGAATCCAGCGAACCATCAGATACCCCCCGTGATTTTTTTTGCAACCTTTTGTTTTAAAAAAGTTACAAAGTTATATTCTTAACTTTTGTATGTAGCATTTTGCAAGAGAAAACTTACCATCATAACTTCTTCGCTAACACTACACCACGGGCGTTCGTCCCGCATCAGTCTATCTGGACTCTGGACACGGCTAGCTAGGCTGCGGACCGGCCCATAGGCCTGCTCCCCTCAACGGGATATACAGTTTCTCCAAAAATATTTAAAAAATAAAAGAGAGTGACACTTTATCTTCCCCATTCGCATTAGCTCCACTGCACCGCCCGCTCGCCCTTCAGTCGCGTATGCATGAGCTCTGTTAGCACCCGCGTCCGCACGAGTGCTGCCGCCGTCCGCATACGCACGAGCTCCACAGTTTGCACTGTGTCGCCCGCCCGTGGTGAGGGAGACTGCTGCCACCTCCACCATCACGGGGCCGAACGCCTGGTCGGCGACCAGGATGACCTCCGCCTCCACCTGCCCAACTTGTTGCGGCCGGGTGTAGAGCTCGCCCGTGTGCAGCTCACGGCACCCTGTGCGGAGCCCGCCCATGCATATCTCGCGCCTGCCTACCTAGTTCGCCGTGGCCAGGGTTGAACTCGCCTGAGTGCAGCCCGCGACGGCCGGGATAGAACTCCACACGCCGTCGAGGATCCATTCTCCCAAGGAGCAAGGAGATGTTGCATTGAAACTGCACGTTGCAAGTGTCTGTTTCAAGAGTTTCAAATGTTTCTGAGGTACATTGCAATTGTTTCATACAAATGTTGTACATGTTGCAATGGTTGTGCATGTACGTTGCAAGCTCCTAGTCTCAATGTTTCATCTATTTTTTTCGACATATGTTGTAAGTGTATTTATCTGGATGTTGCATATGTTTTCACACATATGATGTAAGTGTTTTATCTGGATGTTGCATATATTTACAATGGTTTCAACTGTTTTTCAGGTGTTTTTGCAAGTGTTTTAGATGTATGTTTCATTTGTTTTCAGACGTATGTTACAATTGTTGCATCTGAATGTTTCAAAACTAGATCGGGTGTTGCATCTTCCTCCTCTCCTTTCTGCTGTCTTGCCTTGATGTTAGGCGCGAGATGCGAGCGCAGGCGGAGGCGGTCCCCACTGGCGTGGGCAAGCCCCACGTGCTTGCGGGCAAGCGCGGGACGCGGGATAGGGGGCATCGGCGCGGGTGTCCGGATGTCCGGGCACTAGTCACACCCTAACTTCTTATCATATCTTTTTTTTCAATTGAAATCTTATAAATAACTTAGGGCCTGTTTAGTTGCCCAGGCAACCCAAAAAAGTTTGCACAGTACCCGTCACATCAAATCTTGCGGCACATATATGGAGTACTAAATGTAGACGAAAGAAAAAACTAATTACACAGTTTAGTTGTAAATCACGAGACAAATCTTTTGAGCCTAATTAGTCCATGATTGGACACAAATTGCCAAATAAAACAAAAAATGCTACAGTATCCGAACCCAAACTTTTTCACCAACTAAACAACCCCTTATCGTAACAACTTTTCTACATAATCTTTATAACCCAACCTTTATAACTATCAGTGGACAAACTTATCATAACAGGCTCCGCTTTGTAGCGCAAATTTTATATAAAATTTCACGAATAACATAACTTATAGGAGTACATATATATGTGTTTTTATTGTTCACGAATAACACCCAACAAATTTTCTTTTACATAATTTGTCCTAGACAAACTTCTCAACCTAAATAATTTGTTCATAGTATGTAGAAGAAAAATACATAGATTAGTATAAAAAATTAAAAAGAAAAAGAAGGAAGGGGGGGGGGGGGGGGGGGGGGGGGCGGAAGAAGCGAGAAAACTGGGACGAACTCTGTCGGATACGGCCAAATGTACCATCGATTCCGGTCGAGCCAACGGCCGCTAAAATGGAACTGTGGCAAGTCGCTGACGGAACCAGTTGTGGGCGCCCACGGCTAGCCCTGCAGCGGTGCCGTGGACACGGTCGTGTTAGAGTTGTTCCTGGCGCAGAACGCCGGCTTGGACGGCGCTTGGAGGGTGACCGTATTGCTGCCAAGCATCACCACGACTGAGGACATCACCGGTCGGGCCGTTGGATCTCCCTGGACGCACAGCAGCCCTATGTGGATGCACCTCAGCACATCGGCCTCCGGGATGCTGCCGCCCATGTTCGGGTCTACCAACTCCACCGCCGTCCCGGTCTCCCAGTGCTCCCATACCTGCAAGGTGGTATGTAGTCTAGCGTGAGCCATTCCAAGTTGACAATCTGCAACGCAGCGTCTTCTTGTGTGTAGCAAATAAAAGCGGTTTTAGATGTACTTACGGTGGTCAAAAGGTCTCCAGACTGCTGGGGTATATTGCCGTCGTCGTTATTACTGTTGTTCTTCCTCCCCGTGACGATCTCCAGCACCATGACTCCGAAGCTGAACACATCCGACTTGACGGAGTAGTTCCCGCGCATCATGTACTCTGGCGCCATGTACCCACTGAAACGAGAGATGAAGTGGAATTGCAATCACTTTAGTTGCCACAACGCTGAGAACACAGGTAACACTGAGTTCTAGTACTGAGTACTGACTAGGTTCCGACAACGCGGTTGGTGACGGCCTGTGTCTGGTCTCGGCCGAAGATCCTCGCGAGGCCGAAGTCCGAGATCTTGGGGCTCATATCTGCGTGCAGCAGGATGTTGCTGGCCTTGAGATCACGGTGGACTACTTTGAGCTGGGAGTCCTCATGGAGGTACTGCAGGCCTCGAGCGATGCCGTTTATGATCTTGTACCTCTGCTCCCAGTCCAGCTGCTCACGTTTGTGATTCTCCGTGTCTGCAATGGTAATTAAGGAACTTATAAAAAAAAATGGTAATTAAGGAAGCAGGGAGTGGTCAGAAGCGGTGTTGCCGAGAAAATGGACGAAACAGCGTGCAGCATGCGCCGATCGCGGTTCAATCAGTACCGAAGAGAATGAGGTCCAGGCTTCGATTGGGGACGAACTCGTAGACCAGCAGCCGTTCTTGCTGCTCCAGGCACACGCCGATGAGCCTGACGAGGTTCCTGTGCTTCAGCTTGGCCACCAGCGCGAGCTCGTTCTTCAGCTCCTCAACTCCCTGCGTCGAGCTCTTCGACAGCCGCTTCACCGCTATCTCGTCGCCGTCGGGGAGAACACCCTGGATGAGCCAAAGCAACAAGCGCTGCGATTCTCGTCACCATCGCTGTGTGTACTAGGACATTTGGGCCGGTCAAGTACCTTGTACACCGCTCCGAAGCCGCCTTCGCCAAGCTTGTTGGTCTCGTCGAAATCCCCTGTCGCGGCCCGCAGGGTGGACACGTCCATCATCATCGAGTCCACCGTCTCCGCGTCCTCGGCTTCAGCTGAATACATGGGATCTGTTCAATTCAAGGAGATTTGGATTATTCAGGTTAATTTCACCAAGCGTTTCAACTTGTCAAAACTGTAGACTGATATTACATGGCATACATTTCTGTTTCGCCTGTTCAATTGGTCGCTGACGCTTCCAGTTCCAGTAACAGAGGCAGGCAACAAGGTTCAAGGCTGCAATACTTGGTAGTAGAACTGCAACGATCACGACCGGGATACCGTGCTTTCTTCCCCCTATGTGAGCAAACATCACGTCAAATATATGTCACAATTTAATACGGACAAGTAAGGAGTTAACTTTTTCTACAGCTACAACAAGGAGTTGAATTGAATTTTCACAAAGTTTAGAAGAATATACCACAACAATTTAGATTGGTCACATGTAAGTATAAATTTTTAGTAGAAAAAGGAGTTGCGGTGCCTGAATTTTCAGACAACTACTTTACACAATCAACTATTACAATTAAAAGGACAACTTATAGGAGATAATTCATAATTTTTTTCTAGAGCCAAGCAATAATAAAATTACATGTTATTTGAACATTGAACAATAAAAAAAATCAAGCACCTAAAATACAGGAGACAAGGAATTTTTATGTCACAAAACTATTTTCGACCCATGTCAACTTGTCAAGATTATAAATTCATCATTTATCTCCCACGCGGGCGCATGACATTTTGGTTATGTATGTCAAAGAAACGCTTTAATGAACTCACCTTTCCCGGCTGCCGGCGGCGTCCCAACAGTTGGTTGCAGAGCTGAAGCCGGCGCTGGTGTCGGAGCCGGTGCTGGTGCCAGAGCTCCAGAGCTCGGTGATGCCAACCGAACCATTGCCGGTCCATTGAAGAAGGGCACGATCTCGTATCGGTAGCTGCAGTTGATGCCAAGCACCCTGCCTCCGATATAGTCATAGAACGATCCCTGGTACTTCGCTACGGCCTCGGTGAGGCAGTTCCGACAGTGCGCCGGCGTCTGATCCGGCGTGCACTGCGCCAAGCTGTACACCTTGGGGACCTCCTGGTTGAAATCAGCCACCCCTGTCGCGAACAGCCGCGTGGAGTTGTTGGCGGCGTATGCGACGGTGGCGTTGATGAGGGCGGCCAGGAGGCTCTTGAACTGGGCCGGGTCCGACGTGACATTTGCGTTGAAGTTGGTGGTGTACGTGTCGGTCGTCGGGCCAGTGTCGGCGCCGGGGAAGGTGAGCACGTCGGAGTAATGGAGGATGCATTGGTCGTAGTAGATGGTGGCGTCCATGTCGTAGGAGCAGTCGTTTGGAAGGTCTCTGCAGGCTTGAGTAAGGCAGCTGAAGCAGGCCGTGGCGTTGACGTCGCCGCGGCAGAGCCCCATGGCCCAGAGCTGCTCCGGGATGGTGCCGACGACGGTGGTGGCGAAGAGGGACCGGGACGCGGAGGCGTTCTTGGGCAGCGTGGCCGCAACGAAGTCGAGATGAGCTTGGTACGTGCCGTTAGGCTTGAAGTAGTTGCTCTGGCCGCACACTGGCCACGGGTAACCTGCGACGGGTGCCACGAGCAGTGCGGCGGCAGCGAGAACGGCAAGCAAGAGCAGGAGGTGGTGAGCCATTCTGCTAAGGTAGGATGACAAAGTTAGGAGGCAGGATATGTAGACGAGGGTAAATTAGTCACTGTCCGACACGCAAACGCCGACCCACTGACCACATGCAGCATGCAGGGCCGTTCGTGAAAGTTTGATGGCGGGGGCGGTGGGGGCGCTTTTTAATTGGATCAGAGCATCAGGTCAGCGGTCAGCCGAGGATGAAATTCTTCCTCGGCAAAATACTAAGCATGGCTCCATCGATTAAGGCCCCGTTTGGATTAGTTTCGAAATCTTTAAACCAATTTTTGTCTCTAGTTTCTAAAATTTAGATTATGAGTAAAAACTAGTGGGATATTTGGATCACCTAGTTTTTAAGAATCCGACTTCATTTATTGCTCTTTTGGTGACAAGAAACTTGCAAAAGCTATGTATCAATAGCTTCCTGGTTTTAAGAATATAGCAAAAATTGTCACAAGAAACTGGTAAAAACTAGCCTGTTTAAATTCCACCAAGTTTGTAAAAGCCAGACTCTTAAAAACTAAAGGGATCCAAATAGGCCCTAACATGAAGGTATGGAACTAACCTAGGGCACAGATTCCCTTCTGATTCAGGGGTTGTGCAAAGCGTAAGGGCTCCTTTGGATGCATGGGAGAAAAAAGCCTGTGTGTTTAAACCCAAGGAGGATTTCTTCCATGCATATGACACCCCCTCCCTCTCGGATGTAGAAAGCCCTGTCAGGGCAAATCTCCCCGACGGTCATTTGGGGGAGATAGGGATATAGATCCCGGTCGACTAAGAAAATTTAGAAAAATCAGAAAAAAAAAATCAAAGAATTCAGAAAGTTTAACTTTAAGGACTGACCATGGACCATATTACAAAAGGATGGCAATAAAAAAAAATACGATTTTATACTTAAGAAATAGTAGCCAACGTTGGCAATAGAAAAGATTACAAACTAGCTAATCTGATAACCTGTTTTCCATAGGGACATATAGAGCAACAATTAATCCGCTGATATCTGGAGCTACAGCTATTGCTTGTGATAATAAAAAATAATGTAAGTATTATTTAATGGCAACATCAGCATATTACAACCACAAGATAATCAGTAACTATACTATCATATATCCACTACATGTCCATCTTGTAACCAGCATCAGTAGCATGACAGCGAAAAAAATAGGCAAAACATGTAGATGAGCCCTGCAAGATGGAGAAAGAAGTCATAAATTGATAGTCTATATATTTTGAAATAACTTCAATATTTTGAATTTCATAGAATTGAAAATAGAAGTGTCGGCGTCTGGTCCTGCGGGGGCCCTAAGCCAACGAGTGAATCAAGTGCAGCGTGTCCCTAATCTGGATGGTGATGCAAGGAGGATACACGGAGGTTTATCCTGGTTCGGGCAAAAGAAGGCCCTACGTCCAGTGGAGAGGAGGGAGTATTGCATTTCCTTGCACCTAAGTGCTTGCGTAGGGGTTACAAGCTGCGAGAGAGGGAACTGAGCCCAGGTCTCAAAGGAAAAGTGAGAGTACAAGGGAGATTGCTTGAGATGTTGATCTGTGGGTTGTGTGCCTTTGCTTATTTGCGCTTGGCTTCTGGCTTGCGTCTTGCTTCGTGTCCCCTTGTAGAGCCCTGGCCTGCCTTTTATAGGGTAAGAGGAGGTCGGGATGCCGGGGCTGCCTTGAGGTGAAGTTTTGTCGACCCCTGTAGAGGTGGCTGTAGCGTCGTGCCCCGGGAATGGCCGACCATCCCTGGACACTATGATGACGTAGAGGATGAGACGGTGAAAAGACCCCAAGCCCTGTGCCACGTCGGCCCTTTCTCCCTGCTGACCGATAGTAGGTCGAGGTTGGGTCGAGGCCAGGTCGAGGACGGGTGGATAAGGTCGAATCCCCGAGATCGTGGGGTACGGTCCTTGTCGTATCCTCCCTCGAGGGTGATCGGTGGAAAAACAGTGTGCGGTATGGTGCGTTGAAAGTCCCGAGTTTGGTTTTGGCTAATTGATGAAACCTAGGACTAACCTTTGTATCTAAGTGGATGATTTAGATAAATGTGGTCATTGAATATGAGACATGACATTGACTCATGTGACCAAGATGGTGAAGACCAAGATGAGGCTTGGCTCGATGGACCGGTTGTGAAGGTGAAGGGCAAGTCGAGGCTTCGAAGCGAAGGACCATGCGATGGTGAAGCTTGAGCAAGACTTGGCGCCGACGGACCGATGCAACGGTGAAGGGCAAGTGAAGTCAAGGTCGATGGATCGAGACGGTCATGTGATGATATGAAGTGGATCATATCATTTGGAGAAACAAAGTGGGCTCAAGGCAAAGGTATAACCATAGGGCCATTTTGTTTTACACTCAAGACACCATAGAGGGTGTGAGTGGTTTAGGGTCGATAGCCGAACTATTAAGAGGGGAAGTCTTATCGGTTATTCGACGCACGGGTGCCACTAGGTGAATTCATGAAGTGCATTGCATGTAGGGCCTAGTGAGCTAATTGGAAAACCTTTGAAAATGATTGAGAAAAAGCTAACACACAAGCACATGGAGATGTACACTTGATGGTGTTGGCACATTTGCAAAGGTGGCGTTGGTCGCGCTGTGGTTTGCGGGTAGAGAGGGGTTTGGGTTCCTCTCTCCCTCCCGCCGAGCGTGCGAGCGCGGGATTCAGGCGATTTCGGGGAAATGATATACCTATTTTCCACTACGCCGGAAGTTGGAAAAGAAACAGAAGCGAACGGAGGTCACAGAGGTGACCGGACGCTGCACCGGACGCGGTCTCGGTATGACCGGACGCGTCCGGTCAGTACAGCGCGGTTTCGGGCGCGCGGGCTAGGGTTTGCAACCGGCACGTCCGGTCACTCGCGGGACCGGCGCGTCCGGTCAGGTGCCCAGAAGGAACTGCGGTTCGCAAGGACGATCGGACGCGGGGCGCGTCCGGTCACACGCGATCGGACGCGTCCGATCGTCAAGGGAGCTTACTGGACTCCGACCGGACGCTGGCACTGTCGCGTCCGGTCGTTGACTAGAGCGCGTCTGGTCACTCGGCACCGGCGCGTCCGGTCGTTGTGAGGAGCGCGTCCGGTCGTTGCTTCGCGCGCGCGGTGCTGTGCGACCGGCGCGTCCGGTCGGTTGAGCAGCGCGTCCGGTCATTGTTTGACCGTTGGCGCGCAGTGACCGTTGGAGGATCTAACGGTCGCGTTTGAATTCTGGGAGGACACGTGGACGTCGCAGGACGACCGGACGCGGTTGAGCTCGTCCGGTCAGTTTCGACCGGCGCGTCCGGTCGTCCCAAAAAGAAAACGGTCAGTGGAGTGGCAACGGCTCTTTTTGTTTGGGATGCTTATAAATACTCGTTGGCCGGCCCTTGGGGAGGTCTCTCATGATTTCTAACATTCTTGTGCATTCTTTGAGCTAGAGCTTCTCCTCCCACTCATCTCTCTTGCTTGATTGCAAATCAAAAGTGAGATTGAGTGATCCCAAAGTGCATTGCATAGCTTGAGGGCATCTAGTGGCACTTGTGGGTGGTTTAGCCGGTGGATTTCTTGTTACTCTTGGAGAGTATCGCTCCTAGCCGGCTTGGAGATTGTTGGAGGCGTTGGCAAGAGAAGGTGATTGTTCTTGGCCACCTCCGGTTGATTGTAAGAGGTTCTTGTGCTTTCCTCGGCGGGACGCCAAAAGCAACTCTATTGGATTGCGCGTGTCATTGAGTTACCTCACTTGAGAGTGGTGTCTTGCGGTGCCTCGCGGGGTGTGCCTTGAGGGGCAAGTGACTTGAGGGTCACACCGAGGAACCATCTAAGTGTTGGTCGACACAACCGGTGACGTAGCTTGTCGGTGCACAAGTGAACACCGGGTGAACAAAAATATTGTGTCTCTTGTCTCCCGGTGATTGGTCTACATATTGTGTTGTTGTCAATATTAATTGATTGTATATCATCTTGGTGATTGGCAACATCTTCACTCCACCGTCGGTATAAGATTCACAATCCTTTCTCTTGCATTTACATTCACTAGATTATCTTGTGTAGCTCTAGTAGTAGCTTTGCTAGTAGTGTTGTTAGCTTGTTCTCTAGTGTAACTTTAGTGACATAGCTCTTGTGTGACTAGAGATCATAATCTACTAGACTTGTGGATAGGAGGCTTGCTTCACAACCTTTGGCTAAGCAAAACTCGCTTTACGCCGTTTGTTATTCTAACAAGTTTGCTTAGTGGTGCTTGTAGAATTTTTTATAGGCTATTCACCCCCCCTCTAGCCATCTAGGACCTTACAAGTGGTATCGGAGCCGTGGTCACCGTTTTAATCAAGGCTTAACATCCTTCGGTGTGAAAAATGGCTCAAATTGTGTTCAATCATGTTGGGGGCAAACCACCGTTCTTTGATGGTGTTAGTTCTTTTGCTCATTGGAAGAGAAAAATGACAATGTACCTTGGTTCTATTCATGAGAGAGTATTGCAAGTCACCGAGAATGATTTTGCTATCATTGATCCCGATCATCTCACCGATGAAGATAGAGCAAATAGAACATGCAATAGAATGGCTCTCAATACTCTTTACAATGGTATTGACACAAAAGTATTTGAGGGCATCAAGGATTTAGAATTGGCTAGTGAAGTATGGACAAGGTTGAGTGAGACATATGAAGGCACTAAGGTTGTGAAAAGTGCCAAGCTATATGGGCTCAAAAGTGAGTTTGAGAACTTCAAGAAAAAGGATGATGAAACAATCATTGAAATGTTTCATAGATTGCAAGTGATAGTCAATGATCTCAAGAGCTTAGGGCACAAGACTCAAGATCAAGATTTTTGTCACAAGTTCTTATTGAGCTTACCTAGAAGATTCAAGATGTTGATCATGATGTTGCAAAGAGATGGGCTTGAAGCAATGAAGCCTAATGATTTGCTTGGTGAAGTATTGACCTATGACAAATATGATCAAGATGTTGATGACAAGGAGAAGGTGGAAGATGAGAAGAAAAAGAAGACCGTAGCATTTAATGCCACCTCCTCCAAGGGCAAAGCCATCATCATTGAAGAAGAAGAAGACAACAATGAAGATGGGGAATTTGAAATTGATGATGAGGCACTTGCTCTTGTAGTCAAGAAGATGGGTCACATGTTCATCAAGAGAAGAGGCTTTAAGAAGAGAAATGACAACTTCAAAAGAAATGAACAACAAAGAAAGTGCTTCAATTGTGATAGCACCGAGCACCTTCAAGCGAAATGTCCTTATGATAAAAAGAAGAACAAAAAGGACAAGTTTGTGAAGAAGAGAGAGGCCAAGATGACATTCAAGAAAGGCAAAAATGGTGCCTATGTGATCACTTGGGAAAGTGAAGATAATGAAGAAGAAGAATCATCCAACAAGGCTTTTGCTTCCATTGCTATCAACAAGAAGCCATCACTATTTGATTCATCCTCTTCATGCTTCATGGCTAAAGAAGCTAAGGTATTATATGATGAGAGTGATGATGAAAGTGAAATGGAATATGCTCATGATAGTGATAATGATAATGAAAATGATGATGATGAACCAACTAAAGAACAACTATATGACTTGATGCAACAAACTAGAGACATAGCTATTGCCAAGGACAAGGAGTGTAAGAAGCTTTCAATGAAAGTAGTAATACTTGAGAAAGTCCTTAGTGAGCTTAAGACCACTCATGAGAGTCTAGTGGAAGACCATGAGGATCTTGGTAAGGCTCATTCCAAGCTTGAAAAAGCTCACTCATTGCTACTTGAGCAACAAGCAAAGAAGGAGGTTGTTGTATCATGTGATATAGGTGTTACATGTTATATAATTGATGAATCCTTTAATGAACCTATCATCATGTCAAATACTAACCCTTCTTGTAGCTCTTCATCCACCACCACTAACTCTACCTCCACTACTAGTGATGGTTTCACTTGTGATGCCTCACTAATGGTTAAGAATAAGACTCTCAAGAGAGAGGTGGATGAGCTCACTCACGCCCTAGGCAAGGCCTATGGTGGTGAGGCCCGCTTGCTTAAGTGCTTGGGTAGCCAAAGGTTCTCTCTTAACAAAGAGGGATTGGGTTACACTCCCAAGAAAGGCAAGTAGGCCTTTGCAACTCCAAAGCCTAGCTTTGTGAAGGGCAATGGTCGGTTTTGCAATAGATGCAAGCAAGTTGGGCACCTAGAGCATAATTGCAATAAAAAGAACCAAAGCAAGAACCTTGTTAATGCTATACCTTTTGATTCTTGCTATGTGCTTACCAAGGGTGTGAAGGGTGTGCAAGCTAAGTTTGTTGGTACACCAATTGTGGGCCCAAAGAAGAAGGCTATTTGGGTACCAAAAAGCTTAGTTACTAACCTACATGGACCCAAGCAAAAATGGGTACCTAAACTTCATTGATTTGCTTGTAGGTCAATTACAAAGCCGGAGGAAGGCATTGGATTATTGATAGTGGGTGCACTCAACACATGACCGGTACATCAAGAATGTTTGACTCAATCAATGACAATGATAGTGGTGTTGATTCTATCACATTTGGCAATAACAAGAAAGGCAAGGTTATTGGCTTGGGCAAGATTGCAATATCAAATGACATGAGTATCTCTAATGTGTTGCTAGTTGAAAGCTTGGATTTCAATCTTCTATCCGTGGCACAAATATGTGATCTAGGCTACAAATGCATCTTTGGGGTTGATGATGTGGAGGTTATTAGTATGGATGGTTCAAATGTGGCATTCAAGGGCTTTAGATATGAGAATCTCTACCTAGTTGACTTCAATGCTAGAGAAACTTCTTTGACAACTTGCTTAGTCTCCAAATGAAGCATGGGTTGGCTTTGGCATAGAAGGCTTGGTCATGTTGGTATGAAACAATTGAAGAAGCTTACAACTCACAATCTTGTCAATGGTTTAAAAGATGTTGAATTTGAGAAGAATAAGCTTTGTAGTGCATGTCAAGCCGGGAAGCAAGTTGGAAGCTCACATCCAAAGAAGAGTACAATGAGCACATACAAAGCATTTGAGTTGATGCACATAGATCTATTTGGACCAACAACATATACAAGCATAGGCGGTAACAAGTATGGCTTTGTTATAGTGGATGACTTCACAAGATTCACATGAGTATTCTTTCTTAGTGACAAAAGTGAAGTGTTTGACACCTTCAAGACATTTCTCACTAGAGTTCACAATGAGTTTGAGATTAGAATCAAGAAAGTGAGAAGTGACAATGGAAGTGAGTTCAAGAATACAAGAATTGAAGAACTTTGTGATCATTATGGTATTGGACATCAATTCTCGGCCAAGTACACTCCACAATCAAATGGCCTAGTTGAGAGGAAGAATAGAACATTGCTTGATATGGCTAGATCAATGCTTCATGAGTACAATGTGAGTCAATCATTTTGGGATGAAGCAATCAATACCGCTTGCTACTATATCAATAGATTATATTGTCATCCATTGCTAGAGAAGACCCCATATGAGCTACTTCATGGAAGAAAGCCCAATATTTCTTATTTTAGGGTTTTTGGTTGCAAATGTTATATCTTGAAGAAGGGTACTAGATTGGGGAAGTTTGACAAGAGATGTGATGAGGGGTTCCTACTTGGTTATTCAACTACAAGCAAAGCTTATAGAGTTTGGAACAACTCAAGTGGCACTCTAGAAGAAGTCCATGATGTGCAATTTGATGAAACCAATGGGTCACAAGATGAAGAAGAAAATCTAGATGATATTGGTGGAACTCTATTAGTGGAAGCAATGAAGAACATGGACATTGGAGACATTAGAGCAAAGCAAGTAATTGATATTCAAGATGATGATAAAGATCAAGTGCTCAATTCATCATTCAAGCTAGTTAGTGACTCTCAAGTGCAAGATCATGGTGCTAGTACATCTCATCGAGATACATCAAGTGATCAACCAAGCTCAAGCAATCAAGTACAAGTACTCCAACCACAACATGTTGCAAGAGATCACCCCATTGATAGTGTTATTGGTGATATTAGAAGTGGTGTGCAAACAAGATCAAGATTGACAATGTTTTGTGAGCATGCATCATTTGTGTCAACCATAGAACCAAAGAAGATAGAAGAAGCTTTGAGGGATGCCGATTGGATCATGGCTATGCAAGAAGAGCTTAACAATTTCACAAGAAATGATGTTTGGGAGTTGATAGAAAGGCCAAATGACTACAATGTGATTGGAACCAAGTGGGTGTTCAAAAACAAGCAAGATCAAGATGGCATTGTAGTGAGAAACAAAGCAAGACTAGTTGCTCAAGGTTATACTCAAGTTGAAGGTTTTGACTATGATGAGACATATGCTCCCGTGGCAAGATTGGAGGCAATAAGGATTCTATTGGCTTATGCTTGTGCACACAACATCAAACTATATCAAATGGATGTCAAAAGTGCATTTCTCAATGGGATTATCAATGAGTTAGTCTTCGTTGAGCAACCGCCCGGATTTGAAAATGACAAGAAACCCAACCATGTGTACAAGTTGAAGAAGGCTTTATATGGCTTAAAGCAAGCACCTAGAGCATGGTATGAGAGGCTAAGGGATTTCCTTCTCTCTAAGGGATTCAAGATGGGCAAGGTTGATACAACTCTATTCACCAAGAAGATTGGAAATGATCTATTCATAGTGCAAATATATGTTGATGACATCATCTTTGGATCAACCGATCAAGCTTATTGTGAAGAATTTGGTGCTATGATGGCCAAAGAGTTTGAAATGTCCATGATTGGTGAACTTAGCTACTTCCTTGGTCTCCAAGTCAAGCAATTGAAGAATGGGACATTTGTGAGTCAAGGGAAATACATAAGGGACATGTTGAAGAAATTTGGAATGCAAGATGCAAAACCAATTTCAACTCCAATAGGTACAAATGGCAATTTGTATAGTGATCTTGATGGAAATATGGTGAATCAAAAGGAATATCGGTCTTTGATTGGAAGTCTACTCTATGTCACCGCATCAAGGCCGGATGTCATGTTTAGTGTTTGCATGTGTGCTAGATATCAAGCCTCACCTAGAGAGAGTCATCTCACGGCCGCAAAGAGAATATTGAGGTACTTGAAGCAAACAAGAGATGTTGGACTATGGTATCCCAAGGGGTCAAAGTTTGAATTGATTGGATATTCGGACTCCGACTATGGAGGTTGCAAGATCAATAGAAAGAGCACAAGTGGCACATGTCAATTACTTGGAAGATCACTCGTGTCATGGTCCTCAAAGAAACAAAATAGTGTGGCAATCTCTACCGCCGAAGCCGAATATGTGAGTGCGGGGAGTTGTTGTGCACAATTGTTATGGATGAAATCAACTTTGAAGGATTATGGCCTCAACTTCAAGAATGTGCCATTGCTATGTGATAATGAGAGTGCAATCAAGATGATACAAAACCCGGTTCAACATGGAAGAACAAAGCATATTGACATAAGACATCATTTCATTAGAGATCATCAACAAAAGGGAGATATTGCCATTGAAAGTGTTGGCACCGATGATCAACTTGCCGATATTCTCACTAAGCCACTTGATGAAAAGAGGTTTTGCAAGCTAAGGAATGAATTAAACATTCTTGATTTCTCAAACATGAGTTGAATGCACCCCACCCACTTATTGACATGCCTCTCCTTCGACATTGCAAGGTAAAGTTGATTGACATGTCATTCATCCTATGCTAAGGACTTGCTAGAGCATGTAGACATATTAAGTGGTATGCATGAGCATTCATGATAAATCAAATGAATTTGATGGATATATGTTACCACTATTGCCTCTATGTTTGTTTTGATCTAGTGGTGGCATATGACATGCTTGTGAGCTTGCACACCTAGTGTTGAATCTAGAAGATTTGCTATAAGTGTTTAATTCAACATAGGCAAGATAACCCTTATTAGGAGGTGTGAAGAAGCTTGTCTTTGGTTCAAATCGAATTAAATATCTTTGGCAAGTGTTCTAGGTTGAACCAAATTTGATAAATTTTAACCTACTCCATCAAACATTTTTCTTCTCTCCACAATTTGATCCCATTTTTGGGTAAGTTGTTGACAAAGGGGGAGAGAAAAAGATGATTCAACATGATAAAGGGGTAAATAAAATTTTTGATGCACACAAGTAGGGGGAGCAAGTTCATAAACAAAGTTGTTGCATTTGTTTATGCATTATCATATGACTTGCTCATTGCACATGTATTTAAATTCAATATACATGCTTGTGTGGTGCAATGCTAGTATAGAACTTGGATGATGCAATGATCCACTAGCATGCATAGGAATAGTTTTACTTGTGGTATCTAGACTTGCCAAAAGCTTTACAAGTGGTCCAAGAACCTTTACATATAATGTTGATCTCACTGGGTTCTTAAGTTTTGATGGATGTCTAGTTACTTCATGATGCTAAGGATGGTGTAAAAGGCAACTCCGATTGGTATCACGCTTCAAAGGTCCATTTCTTACACCTTAGCATCATTTTGGTAGAATTACTCTCCCAACACTTCTATCCATGCATATGTGCAAAGCTTTCAATCCAAACTCTATGCACATATGTAGGGGGAGCTAATGCTACCAAAACCGAGCTTGTGATAATTGTCCAAACTTTACTTATGAGCAAAATGATTGGACAAGTATGACAAGTTCAAAACTTTTATTATCAAAATCATCTTTGTGAGGGTTGTCATCAATTACCAAAAAGGGGGAGATTGAAAGTCCCGAGTTTGGTTTTGGCTAATTGATGAAACCTAGGACTAACCTTTGTATCTAAGTGGATGATTTAGATAAAGGTGGTCATTGAATATGAGACATGACATTGACTCATGTGACCAAGATGGTGAAGACCAAGATGAGGCTTGGCTCGATGGACCGGTTGTGAAGGTGAAGGGCAAGTCGAGGCTTCGAAGCGAAGGACCATGCGATGGTGAAGCTTGAGCAAGACTTGGCGCCGACGGACCGATGCAACGGTGAAGGGCAAGTGAAGTCAAGGTCGATGGATCGAGACGGTCATGTGATGATATGAAGTGGATCATATCATTTGGAGAAACAAAGTGGGCTCAAGGCAAAGGTATAACCATAGGGCCATTTTGTTTTACACTCAAGACACCATAGAGGGTGTGAGTGGTTTAGGGTCGATAGCCGAACTATTAAGAGGGGAAGTCTTATCGGTTATTCGATGCACGGGTGCCACTAGGTGAATTCATGAAGTGCATTGCATGTAGGGCCTAGTGAGCTAATTGGAAAACCTTTGAAAATGATTGAGAAAAAGCTAACACACAAGCACATGGAGATGTACACTTGATGGTGTTGGCACATTTGCAAAGGTGGCGTTGGTCGCGCTGTGGTTTGCGGGTAGAGAGGGGTTTGGGTTCCTCTCTCCCTCCCGCCGAGCGTGCGAGCGCGGGATTCAGGCGATTTCGGGGAAATGATATACCTATTTTCCACTACGCCGGAAGTTGGAAAAGAAACAGAAGCGAACGGAGGTCACAGAGGTGACCGGACGCTGCACCGGACGCGGTCTCGGTATGACCGGACGCGTCCGGTCAGTACAGCGCGGTTTTGGGCGCGCGGGCTAGGGTTTGCAACCGGCACGTCCGGTCACTCGCGGGACCGACGCGTCCGGTCAGGTGCCCAGAAGGAACTGCGGTTCGCAAGGACGATCGGACGCGGGGCGCGTCCGGTCACACGCGATCGGACGCGTCCGATCATCAAGGGAGCTTACTGGACTCCGACCGGACGCTGGCACTATCACGTCCGGTCGTTGACTGGAGCGCGTCCGGTCACTCGGCACCGGCGCGTCCGGTCGTTGCGAGGAGCGCGTCCGGTCGTTGCTTCGCGCGTGCGGTGCTGTGCGACCGGCGCGTTCGGTCGGTTGAGCAGCGCGTCCGGTCATTGTTTGACCGTTGGCGCGCAGTGACCGTTGGAGGATCTAACGGTCGCGTTTGAATTCTGGGAGGACACGTGGACGTCGCAGGACGACCGGACGCGGTTGAGCGCGTCCGGTCAGTTTCGACCGGCGCGTCCGGTCGTCCCAAAAAAAAACGGTCAGTGGAGTGGCAACAGCTCTTTTTGTTTGGGATGCTTATAAATACTCGTTGGCCGGCCCTTGGGGAGGTCTCTCGTGATTTCTAACATTCTTGTGCATCCTTTGAGCTAGAGCTTCTCCTCCCACTCATCTCTCTTGCTTGATTGCAAATCAAAAGTGAGATTGAGTGATCCTAAAGTGCATTGCATAGCTTGAGGGCATCTAGTGGCACTTGTGGGTGGTTTAGCCAGTGGATTTCTTGTTACTCTTGGAGAGTACCGCTCCTAGCCGGCTTGGAGATTGTTGGAGGCGTTGGCAAGAGAAGGTGATTGTTCTTGGCCACCTCCGGTTGATTGTAAGAGGTTCTTGTGCTTTCCTCGGCGGGACGCCAAAAGCAACTCTATTGGATTGCGCGTGTCATTGAGTTACCTCACTTGAGAGTGGTGTCTTGCGGTGCCTCGCGGGGCGTGCCTTGAGGGGCAAGTGACTTGAGGGTCACACCGAGGAACCATCTAAGTGTTGGTCGACACAACCGGTGACGTAGCTTGTCGGTGCACAAGTGAACACCGGGTGAACAAAAATATTGTGTCTCTTGTCTCCCGGTGATTGGTCTACATATTGTGTTGTTGTCAATATTAATTGATTGTATATCATCTTGGTGATTGGCAACATCTTCACTCCACCGTCGGTATAAGATTCACAATCCTTTCTCTTGCATTTACATTCACTAGATTATCTTGTGTAGCTCTAGTAGTAGCTTTGCTAGTAGTGTTGTTAGCTTGTTCTCTAGTGTAACTTTAGTGACATAGCTCTTGTGTGACTAGAGATCATAATCTACTAGACTTGTGGATAGGAGGCTTGCTTCACAACCTTTGGCTAAGCAAAACTCGCTTTACGCCGTTTGTTATTCTAACAAGTTTGCTTAGTGGTGCTTGTAGAATTTTTTATAGGCTATTCACCCCCCCTCTAGCCATCTAGGACCTTATATGCGTACAGTGACAGGTTTTCACCTCCCATCGCGGGATGGGCAGTAAAAAGTAAGATTTGACACCGGTACTGCTTCCACATCAGTTACTGCTGTAGCCATGACGGTAGGAAGTAGCAGGTAGTCACCTTAAATGCTCTGACTTTTGTCTCGGAGTAGGTGAAACAAAGTGGGTCGAGTGGTCCGACCTAGGGTCGTGCGAGTCGGGGATTTCCCGATAGTCAAGATGCCTTGTCGAACGGGCCTCGTACGAGTCGGGACGCGGTCGAGGCGTCCCGTCGAGGGTGCCTCATACGAGTCAGAACGTAGTCGAGGTGTCCCGTCGAGCTGGCCTCGTGCGAGTCGGAACGCAGTCGAGGTGTCTCATCCGCTATTTTGGCTTTGTTTCGTTTGCGGGTAGTGTTTTGTTTTTCTTAATCGTTGATTGTGGGTACCCCTAGTTTTAGGTGCCCGACAGTAGCCCCCGAGTCTTTGGGTGAGTGTGGGTCACTCTCACAGAGGCTCAGCGGTTCATGAACTGGAGTCGTAGCGTCGTATCTTTTTTCGGTGGGGGCGCGCGAGCGCACCCGCCGGGTGTAGCCCCCGATGCCTCGGTGGAGTATTTTGACTCCTCCGAGGTCTTTTACACGCTCTATTGAGGAATGCTCTCGTATCGTGGCGTGTTCTATCTTTTTCAGTTCGAGGATTGACTTTATGCGGTCGAGCCCCCGAGCCTCGTGCGTGTGAGGTCGATCAGAGTCTTGACCGTCTTTTATTGTTCGACCCTCACGCTCCCTTTTTGAAAAAGAGAGAAGGGGTGGGGAACGTCGTACTACCCTCGTTTGGGCGAGTTCTGACTGTAACAGAACCGACCAAATTATAAGAGCACAAGTATAAAAACAAGCACCGAAGCGCTCAAATTTTCGAACTTGAGCCCATATAATCCCGGTAGTCAATCGAAACCACGAAGGATTTCAAACCAACTTGCTTACAACCAAGATCGCATCATTCAACATACAACATCATACGTTACATTTCTCAAGTAGTTCTGAAATAAGTTTACACACACGGAGTTGCAATTATTACAAACCAAGTTTATAAAGTAGCGGAAGCATAACACACACCAGTTGTTTAACTACTGCCAGTCTTGTTGATCAACAACCCGCAAAAGCATGAGGAAAGTACATAAAAGATGATCACGCCCTAGTGATCTAGTCTTCGTCACCCGCAGGGTGGAGACAAGTTTTACAGAAGCCTTGATAGAGCATATCATCTGCAACAGGAGGGAATAAACCCTGAGTACTGGAATGTACTCAGCTAGACTTACCCGTCAAAAACCAGAAATAAGATGACACCAAGGATTATGCAAGGCTTACACAAGAGGCTAGCTGACATCACATTTTGCATAAAGGCATAAGTAATTGAAACTCTTATAACCTGTACTAGCAGTTATTTTTAGCATTTACCTGTCATCTATCTTAGCACCTGTACTAAACATGCACTTGATTATAATCAAACAATTATCAATATTATATCCAGAGCAGGTATAAATTGTGGCAACATTGTATCATTCACTTAACCATATGTTCATTTAATGAGATCTACGTTGCCGCTGCTCAAGTCAAGTGCTCACTAACCGGGAGCGACGGCGATTCGAATCGAATTCCTATCCAGCTGGAGGGGTATTTCTAACACTCACCGCGCAGGCCCCTGCCAGGGTCGCACAAGCCACCTTTTCATATGATTCAGGAATCGCGGGTCCGAATGATGTCGCGACCCCAAGGGCGACACTCTGCCAGGTGATAGGGACTCTGACCCCCCCCTTGGTCTCACGCCAATGTCCCCAAGCACATCCTTTCTCTCCTCCAAGAAGCAACCTACCATTCGATTCCCGGCCTGAATCACATTACTCGGCTTCGCGGTCGGAACGACTTATCTGGCCAACTAAGTGTTAGACTGCGTTCAACATGACTCAAGGACGTACAGCGAATCGGTCCTTAAACGACTCGGACGGGCATAGCTCCACACCCAAGACATGAAGTGTCTTGCGGCTGTACTATCGAACTCCCGCCCGGTCTCAATTTCATTTTAAAGCATGGTTCCATTCACGATAGCCATAAAGCCACTCGTGACCCAGTCCTATCTCTCGTGGATGACCGGAAATCACCTGACTTCTACCGTACTAAGCAGGGCTAAGCATTGACACGCGCCTATACCTAGTATAGGATTAAGTACAATATCTGGACAAGGACAGGTAAAATGCAGCAAGTGTTTTCATATAACTCCTAGAACTTAATGCAATAAACAATTAAAAGTACTCAAGATAGATTTATAAAATGATGGGTTCAGCATGCACCGGGGCTTGCCTTTTAGAAAGGTCGAGGGCCGGTGGTCAGGACACTCAGGCAGGTCGTCTGCGGGAACTTCTCCGCCGGTTGGTTCCTCTGGCTGCTCCGGCTGGTCCTAGACTTCCTCCGGGATCACTGGCTCGAACTCGAGGAGTGTTACCCCCTCTGGAACACCTATTGCATGAGTGCATAATAAATCTCATGTATGCATAATGAAAGATGCAGTATGCTCGGAATGAAATACATTTCAACAATCTTAAAGCTCTAATCAAATCACTTTAAATATTAGGTGCAAATTTCCTCTCCGGTAGAAAAGTACTCACCTAAGCTACTCAACCTAAGATACAGCTGTTCTTCTTCGGTTAAGGCCCTAACACCTAACAAACACAAGAGTAGCATTACTTAGGTTACTACACCACATCCAACAGCAAAATACCACAGTAAAACATTCTGGACAGCAGCTACTTGTTTCTAACATAACTGGAGATTCCCAACTCCAAAAGATATGATCTATGACAATCTGAAAAGCTTAAGGAATGCACTACAATTCATTTTCAGACCTCAACCCCAAACTCCTAAGTTTTCCATGTCGAATTTCACAAGTTCCAGAATCTGTCCTCTCTAAACAGAGAGCAGCCAATTCTGGACTGTCACTTAAAACAGCAATAACTCCCAAACTACTAAACCAAATGCTCTCAAATTTTGACACAAGCTAGTTTATCAAGTTTACTACAACTTTGGTATTTACAAGTTTTCCAGCAAACACATTTATCAAAGGTCAAACCTAAAAATACTTCCAGCTGTCCAGAAAACCTAGAATTGCAAGGATTAAATATTTATTGATGTGGCAAACTTCTCCTAAGACCAAACTAATGTTACCAAAAGTTCACATGGGTTACAAAAACACCAGGAAGTAAGGTGTGCCTACCTAAAATATTTATTTATACTCATTTCTTAATTTACTTAAGTAATTAAGTGGAATTTTAAACATACATGTAAACTGTTCCTAAAATTCTACAAAAATTACAGGAGACTCTCTGACCCAAAAAGAGACTACTGTAAAAATTTGAACTAAATTTATTCACAGGAACTCTCTGAAAAAATTCATAAGCCCAAAAGGCTAATTTTTGTATAATTAACAATTCATATTGAAAAGTATCAAACAACAGATTTCATATTTTTCTTAGACACTTTAAGGTACCAAGACATTCTCTAAAAAGTTATAAGAACATTGCACAAGTAGAAAATTTACAAAAATTCATTTAAGTATTTCCTAAAATAGAAAGATAGCATTATAACTTGAAAAGTACTTAAGCACTGCTACCCAAATTTTTACCAGAGCTAGAGCAAGTATAAATTAGCCTACCCATCAAATTTTATAATTTTTGGAATACTACAGCTCAAGTTATACATTTAACAAATTTGCATTCATTTCAAAACACATTTGAAAGATCTATTAAATTCTCCAGAAAACTAACATCACATACCAGATTTATATTTTTCTAAAATACTACACATCATGTAGATCATGACAAAATTTATCTCATGATTTTTGAGCAAGTAAAACCGTAGATCTACATTTTCCAAACCACCACAAAAATCTATGACAAAAAGAAAAAGAAAAACATTACTGAACCCTAACCGCTACAGTGCTGGGCCGGCCCGGTTCACCAGCGCGCAGCCCGTCCCAGACTCCCGCCCGCGCGCGCGTGGTGCTGACAGCGCGGGCCCGCAGGCCAGAGAGAGATGAGCGAAGGGGGGAGACGGCCGCGACTCCGGCGAGCTCTAGCTCACTGACGACGGCGCCTCCGGCGACGGGAAGAGCACAAACGGCTTCCCCACGACTTCCCGCATTGACCAAACCTAGATTTGCTGACCCTATCCCACTCTAGCTACGACGGCCATGGCGACCGCGGCTCGGAGGCGGCACCCGGTGGTGGTCCGGCGAGCTTCGGGGGCCAGGGACCTAAGTGAGGTGTGCTATGTCTTCCTGAGGACATGGCGGACCTCTCCATGCCAAAGAAGAGGATGGAGGTGGAGCGAGTGCCGCTGGCCGCGTGAGAACCGCACCGGCGGCCATGGCGTGGCAGCGCACGACGGCGTTCCGACGTGTACCGGCCATCCCATCCGGTAGCGTCATCACCTAGGTTGCTCTACCCACCCCGGAACCCAGAACATGTAGCGGGGAGACTGGAGGGTGACTGTAGAGAGCTGACCATGGTGAGCCGCCGCGCGGACAGTACGCCGGCGAGGACTCACGGTGGCGGAAACCAAAATTCGCCCTCACCTCTGCATAATCCGGTCAAGCAACGGGTGACGGAGGTGGAGGGGATGATGGCGGAGTAGTGAACGGGGTTCGGAGGACGGTGGTGAGACGGTGAGCTCGCGTGAGCACGGAGAAGGCTGCGGTGGCAATGGCGCCTCCGTTCTCCGCCTCGGTGAGCCTGGCCAGAACGAGAGGGAGGGGGAGGAAAGTGAGCGCGAGTGAGGGGGTGGAGGTGTCCGCTCGGTGTTCAAATTCACGCCTGGGCTCGCAACGTGGAGGCGATGGCAGCGCTCGGTCGCCACGCGGCGACGCTCTTCTGCCCGAGCGCCACGACACCCGGCCGGTGTCCGAGCTCGTTGACTGAATCGAAGCTGCAAACGTGACATCGGTGTTCGACTGACAGGGCAAGTTTGGCGCTGATTAACTTCCAACACAGCTCGATTTGGTCCAAGGTGACAACATCAAATTTGTAGAGCTATGTGAGGGCAACAAGTTTGTCAATTGGGGTTTGGACTGGTTCGGCCTAGATTTGAAACTACATAGCCCCAAAGTGGTGCCCTGTGAACTGAAACATGTTTTCAGTTAATGACACCGACTGAAACCCTAATTTCATGACACTATATCTCCTAAACCATTGAGATCCAGGTATGGGTGATGTTGGCAATGTTGTAGAGCTACATGAGGGCTACAAGTTTGTCAACATGAGTGGAAACTGGTTTGGCCTGGTTTGCAAACTACAAGCTTCTAAAGTAGGCCACAGTAAAACTGGAGGATCAATTGAAGACTTAGAAAAATTCTAAGTGTTGAGGCAGCCCCTCTAGCTGACTTGTGGGCCACTTTTGAGCATGTTCTGGTCAGTTTCATGAGATGGTCATATTGAGACTTTTGTTCCTTATGAAATTCTCTACAACTTTGCTTAAGGTTGCTCCTCCATGCAAGATTTCTAAGCTGGACTTTTTAATTGGTCAAACCAGATCACTCTAGGGGTCCAAACTTAGTCAACAACATTTGGAAGGGCAATTTGGTAATTTTGGCCAACATGAACATTGCTCCACTACTTACCCTAAATGTAATTAAGGTGTTATAAGACCTAATTAGCCACTCTACACATTGGTTATACAAAAATCCTAGTGTCACATACTTTGAAACAAGCAAATCAACATTTCCCCCAAATGTTGCAAGCTCATGTTGCACAAGTTGCATGAGTGTGTTGCACTACTCACTTCATAAAACACATGAAATATAAACACATGTTGCAATGTTTCAAAATCATGTTTCACATATTATAAGCTTATGCATGAAATGAATGATGCTCACACTCATAAATGAGATGATTAATGTTAATGCTTATGAACTGCAATGCAATTAAGGAAGCCAAACACCTGGGGTGTTACAGCCCTCCTCCCTTATAAAAATCTCGTCCTGAGATTTGGAAAGCGTACCATTTTTCATAGAATTCCTTATAACCATCCCGCAAATAATCTTCCCGTTCCCACGTAGCGTCACTTTCACTACCCTGATTACTCCACATTACTTTATACCACCTAACCACTTTGCTTCTAGTTACTCGTTCCTGAGTGTCGATCACTTGGACTGGCTTTTCTTCGTAAGTTAAATCGGATTCAAGCCTGATATCTCCCAAAGGGACTCTTTCTTCAGGAACTCGAAGACACTTTTTGAGCTGAGATACATGGAAGACGTTGAATATGGCACGCATTTCCGGAGGTAACTGGATCTTGTACGCAACAGCTCCACTCTTGCCTATGATCTGGAAAGGACCCACGTATCTCGGTGCAAGTTTCCGCTTGACACCAAAACGTTGCACGCTCTTCATTGGAGAAACTTTCAGATAAACGAAGTCTCCAACTTCAAACTCGAGCGGTTTTCTACGACGATCAGCATAACTTTTCTGTCTAGCTTGGGCTGCAGCCATATGTTTTTGGATGGTACGGACTTGTTCCTCAGCTTCCTGAACAAAATCAATACCGTAATACCTCCTTTCACCAGCTTCTACCCAGTTTAATGAAGTTCTACACTTGCGACCGTACAAAGCTTCGAATGGAGCCATCTTAATACTCTCTTGGTAACTATTATTGTACGAGAATTCGGCTAGAGGTAACCATTTTTCCCAAGAACCCTTGGATGATATTACACATGCCCGCAACAAGTCTTCCAAGATTTGGTTAACTCGTTCTGTCTGACCTGACGTCTGGGGGTGATAAGCAGAGCTTCTCACTAATTTGGTTCCCAGAAGGTGATGCAAGTGCTCCCAAAAGTGAGCAGTGAACTGGGGACCACGGTCGGACACGATAGTACGAGGTATCCCATGTAGCCGGACTATATGATTGAAGTACAACTCAGCATAGTCAGTGGGACGGTAATCTACTCTGACCAGAATAAAGTGAGCTGATTTGGTCAAACGATCCACAATTACCCAGATGGAGTTATGATTTTTGACAGTGGGAGGAAGTCCGACAATGAAATCCATACTTATCTCCTCCCATTTCCAACCTGGAATAGAAAGTGGCTGAAGTAACCCAACTTTCATATGCACAGCTTTCACTCTACAGCAGGTGTCACACCTAGCAACATATGCAGCTATCTCCTTCCGCATCTTGGTCCACCAATAAAGTGGCTTCAAATCATAATACATCTTATTACTACCAGGATGGATGGACAACTTGGAAGAATGTGCTTTGGACAGGATCTGGTCTCTAAGCTCTCGGTCCTTAGGTACCACTAATCTATCCTTAAACCACATCACACCTTCTTCATCTAACCTGAAATGCTTAGTTTCTTCCTCTTTCATCTTGCGTTTATGTGAAATATACCCTGATCAGTCTTTTGGAGCTCAATAATTCTGCTTTTGAGAGTACAACTGACAGTGATGTTGTACAAGACTGCTGGATGTAGAAGGCGAGATCGATGAAAATCAGTTTCAACTAGGGAATGGCAATGAGACTTACGGCTTAAAGCATCCGCAACCACATTGGCCTTGCCAGGATGATAATGTACTTGAAGGTTATAATCCTTAATCAACTCGAGCCATCTTCTCTGACGCATATTTAACTCGGGTTGGGTGAAGATGTATTTGAGGCTTTTGTGGTCGGTATAGATATTGCAGACATTGCCCAGCAGATAATGCCGCCATACTTTCAAAGCATGAACAACTGCAGCCAGTTCTAAGTCATGCGTTGGATAATTCACCTCATGTTTCTGAAGTTGTCGAGAGGTATATGCAATCACTCGGCCTTCCTGCATCAACACACCTCCCAAACCTATGCCTGAGGCATCACAATAAACATCAAATGGTTTCTCGATATCCGGTTGTGCCAAAACCGGAGCTGAGGTTAGGAGGGTTCGCAGTTGGTGAAAAGCCGCATCACACTCAGGTGTCCAGACAAACCTGGTGTCTTTTTGCAGCAACCGAGTCATGGGTTTGGCTATTTTTGAGAAATCCGGGATGAAGCGACGATAATAGCCAGCCAACCCAAGAAAACTCCGAACCTCATGAACCGAAGTAGGAGCCTTCCAGTTCAATACTTCCTGTACCTTGGTGGGATCCACCATAATTCCCCCATCGGACAACACATGCCCAAGGAAAGGTACTTCACGAAGCCAGAATTCACACTTACTGAACTTCGCATACAGTTGATGTTCACGTAGTCTGGTGAGGACAATACGTAGGTGTTCAGCGTGTTCTTCCTCATTTTTAGAGTATATCAAGATGTCATCAATAAACACCACCACAAACTTGTCCAATTCGGGCATAAACACCGAATTCATCAAGCACATGAAGTGTGCAGGGGCATTTGTCAGGCCAAATGACATAACAAGATACTCATAAAGACCGTATCTTGTTGAGAAAGCTGTTTTTGGAATATCTTCAGGACGGATTTTAATCTGATGGTAACTAGACCTCAGATCAATCTTGGAGAAGACTTTAGCTTTGGACAACTGATCGAATAGGATACCGATACGTGGCAGAGGATACTTATTTTTTACAGTGACTGCATTCAGAGGTCTATAATCTACACACATCCGCAAGGTCTGATCCTTCTTCTTCACAAAGATAGCAGGACATCCCCATGGAGACGAACTAGGACGAATCAACCCCTTCTTCAAAAGTTCATTCAACTGCACCTTAAGTTCAGCTAGCTCATTCGGAGGCATCCTATAAGGTCTCCTAGAGATGGGTGCCATGCTCGGCAATAGCTCGATTTTAAATTCCACATCCCGATCCGGAGGGAGTCCCGGCAAATCATCGGGAAAAACATCAGGAAACTCACTCACTACGGGAATTTCAGACAACGCTTTTGCTTGCACAGCATGAACTTCACCAGACAAGTCAACTTTTCTGGGAAGTTGTACTAGAAAACCCTTTTGATCTGTAGGATCTCTGAGCATAACTACCCGAGTGGATGTATCAATGAGTACTCCATTCTGACTCATCCAATTCATGCCCAAAATAACATTTATGCCTAAACCCGGCAAAACCACTAAGGCAAGCGAATACTTTTGCCCTTCTATCTCCAACTCAAGATTCCCACTACTTTATTTATGGAAATATTCACACTTGCTGCACTAATGCAATAACCCACACCTTCAACAGTATGTAACTTATGTGCAAACTTTGATGCAAATTTAGAACTGATAAAGGAATGCGAAGCACCTGAATCAAAAAGTACCACTGCAGGGTGTTGGTCAACTAGAAACTTACCAGCAGTGACCACCTCACCAGATGGGATTTCCTCAATACTGTTATAATGAGCGTGCCCCTGATGGCCACCTTGGTTAACATTCTTCTTAGGGTAAGGGCAGTTCCAGGACCAATGGCCTGGCTTGTTGCAGTTCTAGCAAGGCATGTTGCTGGGAGGAACACTGGAGCTGCTCTGACCAGAATTTCCCTTTGGCAGAGCGACTGTATAAGCCTTGCGGAACCCCGTTTTAGCAGCAGGCTTCTTCTGTGGTGGACAGAACTTGGTATTCTGAGCAGGTGGGCGAGGGAAAGCCCTAGGTGCAGCTGGAGTCCAAGACTGCAAAGCACTTGCCTCAATGGCCCTTTTGCGGCTCTTAGAGGTAGAATAAATAGCATTATTGTTTTCCTGAGTCAAGGCATCACTGATAAAGTCATTGAAGGTAGTGCACTTGCTCGTGCCCATGGTCTTCATCAGTTTTGGGCCGAGGCCTCTTTTAAAGCTAGCAATTTTCTTGGCATCGGTATCCACAAACTCTGTGGCATACCTTGCCAGGTTGTTGAAAGATTGCAGATAATCAGTCAAGCTTTTATTTCCCTGTGACAGCCTCATGAATTCTGTGTGCTTGATTGCCATAAGATCTGGAGGAATATAGTTTCCACGGAATGCTGCCTTGAACTGGTCCCAAGCAATCGGGACATTTGCAGGCAGTGTGGAACGATAGTGGCTCCACCAAATACCCGCAGGGCCATGCAACTGATGAGAAGCATATTCAGTTTTTAGCTCATCGGTCAAGCGAAGCAGACAAAACTTTTATTCAATAGTGTTCAACCACTCGTCGGCTTACAGTGGTTCTTCCGCCTCCTTGAAAAGTGGGGGCTTAGTATCAAGAAAGTCCTTGAGATCACTGTACTGATTGGGTTCTGGGCCCTGTCGGCCTTGACGAGCCTCCTGATTTGCTAGTTGGCGCATTGCATCAGCCAACATGCGCTGCCCTTCTACCACGGTCTGCATCAATTCAGCCGGGGTAGGTGGTGGCAGAGGGGGTGGCTGTTCCTCATCCTCATTGCCACGACCCCGACGGAGATTACATGACATCTGCAAAATGCATAGCCAATGAGCACTGACGATGTGGGAAATTTGTAGATGAATTATTGTAAATATGTCAAACTGACTTCATGAAATGGACTTCTCAAAATACTCATGGCACAATAATTCATCACAACCGCACAATCCATTCAAGCGCATCAATTGACGCGATCATGCGAGGGAATCCAACAAGATGTACTTTTATAAAGGTTCACTCACAAGGAGCATAGTAGTTACTGAACCATATACGTTAAATTCTACGTGATTTTTGACCTTTCGCTTGGTACTTGGATTCGATCTCAAAACTTTTAGTTGACTGAGAAAGGCTACTTCAAACTGACCACAAAGAGACTTCTCAACGACAGAGTTCCA
The DNA here is from genome assembly GCA_038087645.1 of Saccharum hybrid cultivar R570. Taxonomy (NCBI): domain Eukaryota; kingdom Viridiplantae; phylum Streptophyta; class Magnoliopsida; order Poales; family Poaceae; genus Saccharum; species Saccharum hybrid cultivar. Next base: position 10,811,581 of record JAQSUU010000327.1, read on the forward strand.
TGGTGGATCATGACTAGCCACCTCGATACCAGCGCGTGCCAAGCAGCACAACCTTATGTCGCGCGCCATAGGAGGCCCTCGGTTTCGTCGCGGCACCGAAGGTTGCTAATCGTGACACCATCATCGAACGCAACACAATAAGACATCCAATTGTGATCGAAATTAATAGGTTCAACTAAACATCTCGGAAACATAGGGTTCGACCTTACATCCCAAAAGTCAAGTTATTACAAAGCCTCACTCCAACCCCAGGAGTCACAAAAGATGATTCTAACATCGTAACTACGCGATGACTACTCTAAGCATCGTCCTCAGAGTCGGTGTTAAGGATCTCCCTGCCATCCTCGTCGCTAACAGGCTCTAACTCCTCGTCTTCTTCTTCTTCTGGCTCTTCTTCTAGTGCTTCTTCCGGTGCGACATCTTGGGGCCCATTGACCTCCACTTCATCATCATCTTCAGCCATGATGATTCCCGAACCCATGTCCTCATCTGCGTTGTTGTTTCGAGGCAGCAGAGGATTCAGCTGGTTGTTCAGGCGGTGCACTTCTTCATGAAGATTGTCATTGTATTCTTCAGCATTCTCCAACTGTTGCTCGAGCTCAAACTGACAAGCTCTCAGAACGTTCTCCTCGTGCCAGGCTTCATCCCTCTGATTCATGACATGGACCAGCATGCGTTGACAGTTGCAATTTGCTACTGTCAACCTCTGGACTGCAAGTGCTTCCTGGTCACGATCATGGATCACTTGCTCCAGTTGCTGACGCGCTGCATTCCTGGTAGCAGTCACTTCAGCCAACTCAGCCCTCAGCCTTTCCACCTCAGTGGGCTCGGGGCGGGGCTCACGTGGAGCTAGCTGGTGGCGAGGGACCCTGCCCCCGGTTGACTTACGGGCGGTCCACTTGGTACGTGCCATCTGTAGCAACAAGATACGACTTAAAGTGAGGATCATTTAGGGGATACGAATTTTAATTTAGTCGGGACTATTGAAATTTTTAAGGAGGGAGTAAATGATATGTTTGATATAATTAAACATGATGCATGCACGTTCCGTACGCCCTCTCACCTTAGTAGAAACCTAAAGTTCTAACACTAGGCGGTGGCATACATACGTTTTCTCATATAGGCGAAACTATCGGTCTACTCGTTACGCTGTTAGTGTACCTGCAGAAGATCTCATTTCAGCCCAACAGTTTCCCAATATATGCACACAAGAAAGCAGTAATTTAAATACTCTCCATATACACATCCCCTGATGTATATACTTCAGTATCAAAGCTACCCGATATAAAGGCTCCCACAATTAAGTGCTTACATAATTACACGGTTTAAACATATAAGTATGCAAGTCACCAAAAACTACTCTTCCCTAGATCGCCGGTTGGACGATCATGCTCTCACAACTCACACTTACCAGAGCGTCGAGGCAATTGATCCATACATTACCACCCAAGTGGATGGCATCCATACAATATCATGCCGTATGGACGATGAAACAAAAACAACCAAGATCCCCAAGTTAGTACTTATAATAAGCCACCTAAGAGTCCTTATTTGGGCTAAGGGATGTGATCACTGGCATACCTATAAAAATAATTTTTATAGTTTTAACCCTTTTCATAAACAAATACTTTTGTTTCTAATTACCCGTATGATGTGTTTAATGTTGAATTATGCTCCGATACCAGCTGTAACAGAACCAACCAAATTATAAGAGCACAAGTACAAAAACAAGCACCGAAGCGCTCAAATTTTCGAACTTGAGCCCATATAATCCCGGTAGTCAATCGAAACCACGAAGGATTTCAAACCAACTTGCTTACAACCAAGATCGCATCATTCAACATACAACATCATACGTTACATTTCTCAAGTAGTTCTGAAATAAGTTTACACACACGGAGTTGCAATTATTACAAACCAAGTTTATAAAGTAGCGGAAGCATAACACACACCAGTTGTTTAACTACTGCTAGTCTTGTTGATCAACAATGCGCAAAAGCATGAGTTAAGTACATAAAAGATGATCACGCCCTAGTGATCTAGTCTTCGTCACCCGCAGGGTGGAGACAAGTTTTGCAGAAGCCTTGATAGAGCATATCATCTGCAACAGGAGGGAATAAACCCTGAGTACTGGAATGTACTCAGCTAGACTTACCCGTCAAAAATCAGAAATAAGATGACACCAAGGATTATGCAAGGCTTACACAAGAGGCTAGCTGACATCACATTTTGCATAAAGGCATAAGTAATTGAAACTCTTATAACCTGTACTAGCAGTTACTTTTAGCATTTACCTGTCATCTATCTTAGCACCTGTACTAAACATGCACTTGATTATAATCAAACAATTATCAATATTATATCCAGAGCAGGTATAAATTGTGGCAACATTGTATCATTCATTTCAAAACACATTTGAAAGATCTATTAAATTCTCCAGAAAACTAACATCACATACTAGATTTATATTTTTCTAAAATACTACACATCATGTAGATCATGACAAAATTTATCTCATGATTTTTGAGCAAGTAAAACCCTAGATCTACATTTTCCAAACCACCACAAAAATCTGTGACAAAAAGAAAAAGAAAAACATTACTGAACCCTAACCGCTACAGTGCTGGGCCGGCCCGGTTCACCAGCGCGGCCCAGCCAGCGCGCAGCCCGTCCCAGACTCCCGCCCGCACGCGCGTGGCGCTGACAGCGCGGGCCCGCAGGCCAGAGAGAGATGAGCGAAGGGGGGAGACGGCCGCGACTCCGGCGAGCTCTAGCTCGCCGACGACGGCGCCTCCGGCGACGGGAAGAGCACAAACGGCTTCCCCACGACTTCCCGCATTGACCAAACCTAGATTTGCTGACCCTATCCCACTCTAGCTACGACGGCCATGGCGACCGCGGCTCGGAGGCGGCACCCGGTGGCGGTCCGGCGAGCTCCGGGGGCCAGGGACCTAAGTGAGGTGTGCTACGTCTTCCTGAGGACATGGCGGACCTCTCCATGCCAAAGAAGAGGACGGAGGTGGAGCGAGTGCCGCTGGCCGCGTGAGAACCGCACCGGCGGCCATGGCGCGGCAGCGCACGACGGCGTTCCGACGTGTACCGGCCATCCCATCCGGTAGCGTCATCACCTAGGTTGCTCTACCCACCCCGGAACCCAGAACATGTAGCGGGGAGACTGGAGGGTGACTGTAGAGAGCTGGCCACGGTGAGCCGCCGCGCGGACAGTACGCCGGCGAGGACTCACGGTGGCGGAAACCAAAATTCGCCCTCACCTCTGCACAATCCGGTCAAGCAACGGGTGACGGAGGTGGAGGGGATGATGGCGGAGTAGTGAACGGGGTTCGGAGGACGGTGGTGAGACGGTGAGCTCGCGTGAGCACGGAGAAGGCTGCGGTGGCAATGGCGCCTCCGTTCTCCGCCTCGGTGAGCCCGGCCAGAACGAGAGGGAGGGGGAGGAAAGTGAGCGCGAGTGAGGGGGTGGAGGTGTCCGCTCGGTGTTCAAATTCGCGCCTGGGCTCGCAACGTGGAGGTGATGGCAGCGCTCGGTCGCCACACGGCGACGCTCTTCTACCCGAGCGCCACGACACCCGGCCGGTGTCTGAGCTCGTTGACTGAATCGAAGCTGCAAACGTGACATCGGTGTTCGACTGACAGGGCAAGTTTGGCGCTGATTAACTTCCAACACAGCTTGATTTGGTCCAAGGTGACAACATCAAATTTGTAGAGCTATGTGAGGGCAACAAGTTTGTCAATTGGGGTTTGGACTGGTTCGACCTAGATTTGAAACTACATAGCCCCAAAGTGGTGCCCTGTGAACTGAAACATGTTTTCAGTTAATGACACCGACTGAAACCCTAATTTCATGACACTATATCTCCTAAACCATTGAGAACCAGGTATGGGTGATGTTGGCAATGTTGTAGAGCTACATGAGGGCTACAAGTTTGTCAACATGAGTGGAAACTGGTTTGGCCTGTTTTGCAAACTACAAGCTTCTAAAGTAGGCCACAGTAAAACTGGAGGATCAATTGAAGACTTAGAAAAATTCTAAGTGTTGAGGCAGCCCCTCTAGCTGACTTGTGGGCCACTTTTGAGCATGTTCTGGTCAGTTTCATGAGATGGTCATATTGAGACTTTTGTTCCTTATGAAATTCTCTACAACTTTGCTTAAGGTTGCTCCTCCATGCAAGATTTCTAAGCTGGACTTTTTAATTGGTCAAACCAGATCACTCTAGGGGTCCAAACTTAGTCAACAACATTTGGAAGGGCAATTTGGTAATTTTGGCCAACATGAACATTGCTCCACTACTTACCCTAAATGTAATTAAGGTGTTATAAGACCTAATTAGCCACTCTACACATTGGTTATACAAAAATCCTAGTGTCACATACTTTGAAACAAGCAAATCAACATTTCCCCCAAATGTTGCAAGCTCATGTTGCACAAGTTGCATGAGTGTGTTGCACTACTCACTTCATAAAACACATGAAATATAAACACATGTTGCAATGTTTCAAAATCATGTTTCACATATTATAAGCTTATGCATGAAATGAATGATGCTCACACTCATAAATGAGATGATTAATGTTAATGCTTATGAACTGCAATGCAATTAAGGAAGCCAAACACCTGGGGTGTTACACTGACGGTCTCCGGTGAGCTATTAACGGGGGATTCGAGTGGGAGCCCGTGCTCCATTCGATAGGAGTTGGCTAGCGGCCGCGGAGGCGCTCTCAAAAATGCCAAAGAGCGGTCTTGTGGATCTCGATTCCTTGCGCTAGGATTCGAGGGCTCGATGCCTCCCTCCGAGGAGATTCCTCCGTCGACCTTCTCTTTTAGCCTTGAATACTTCTTGGGGTGCCTCGAGAGCATGGCTCGAGCCCTGGCCTTGTATGGGTGCATCCCTAGTCGTCCCTGACTCCGTTACTCGAGGGCAGCTGTCAAACCATGGTCGAGGGCCAGCTTTCGATCCCTCGAGGTCCATATCGGGCTCGGAGCCCGTTACCCATGCGTCTGGGAATATCCATCCGTGGATCCTTCTCCTACTCATTTAGGGCGCGTCTTTTCAGGAGGGAAAGCGAGATCAGCACGGTAGTGGGCGGCGTGGTGCGACGGTTACGGCGTGTATAGCAGACACGTGCCCATATCTACGGATTTTGAGGGAGCGGTTAGGTAAGGTCATTGAATGCACAAACTGCTCCTACCTTTTCGCCCGCCCATTGGACTTTCATCGGGGTATAAGAGCAAGACCTGGGGTTTTGTTTACCCTTACAAGCCCTTTGCATTCTCGCCTTCCCTGGCTCTCTTCGCCTTCTTTGTCATCTTGCGCCCTTCAGCCACCGTCCAGCGCCGCCGCCATTCTCTTCGCCTGCGCAGTTTTCCTCAGCAACAATGGCAGGCAAGAGCCAGCTCCTCCCCGTCGATGCTTGGGCCCATTCCTCAGTAACGGAGAGGAAGCTGGAGGATCTGGTCTGCGATGGGCTTCTGCGGCCGAGGACGAGTCGGACCCAGCCGGAGTGGAGAGTGCCGCCGTCTGACCACCGGGAACCGGCGCCCCCAGAAGGCTACTTGGTGAGCTTCACAGCCTTCCACGAGAGGGGATTCGTCGTGCCGGCCAGCCCCTTCATGCGGGTGCTCCTCCATTACTACAAGGTGGAGCTGCACCACCTCGCCCCCAACGCCATCTCATAGGCCGCCTTTTTTTGCGGCGGTCTACGAGGGATACCTAGGGATGGAGCCACAGTGGAATCTGTGGCTCCACCTCTTCAGGGCGGAGCACTTCGCCAAGAAGGCGGGCGAGTGAGGGGCGCGACGCGCGGTGCACGTAGGGAGCTACATCCTCCAAGTCTGGTCTGGTCGAGGCGACCAGTACATCCTAGCGCAGTTGATCTCCTTGAACAGCGGCTGGCATGATGGCTGGTTCTACCTCCACAACGACGGCGACCAGCTGCCGAGGTATTCCACAGGGTGCTGGTGGCTCGAGAGGAGAACTGGGGGTACAACGTCGTTGAAGACGACAAGCCAAAGCTGGAGCCTCTCCTCGAAGCGCTGTGGAGGCTTCGTCAGCGTGGACTGACGGCGGGGATGGTGGCCGCTGCGTTTCATCACCGGAGGGTGCTGCCGCTGACGCAGCGCCGGCTCCGGCTTGACGAGATGACACCGGAGGCGCCGTTGGAGGGGAGCAGGATGTCACATGAGTCCCTCACCCTCAATGAGGTCGCTCGACGTGCGCGGTGGATGGTGGGGAGCTTTCGGCAGGAGGACATTGACCGGGTTCCGATGCGCCCCACCCAGGGATTCGAGCCCCTGGTAAGTGTCGTTCTTGACGATCTTAAGTTTTTTTTGCATCCAGATTCCTTCTAATAACTCGATCGAGGTCCGTGCACAGGATCTGTCAGCGGTTAAGGAAACGTGGCCGCCACTTTCGGAAGATCAGGTCGCTCAGGAGGCTCGACGCCTCCTGGCGGCCCAGAAGAAAGAGGAGTTGAAGAAGCGTCGACGTCAGCAGAGCCTCAACGGGCTCCCGCTCGAGGAGTCTCCCTCCGAGACGGTCTCAGGGGAGAATGACGATGACGGCGACGGCGATGACGCCTGGTCGCGGTACGACACCGCGACTTCTCTGGCGGACCCCCCCGATGTGTGCCCCTTTCTAGAGCCCATTGGGGGGTCATCCTCCTAGGCGTCGAGGGCGGCCTCGGCGCCCATTGTTTGGGAGGGAGAGCCAGTAGAGAAAGAGGCCGGAGCGGGCCCCTTAGTGGGAGGAGCCGCCTCGTCTGGGGCCCCGCAAGAAGGGTCAGTGGTGCCACCCCCGCGAGCCCAAGCGCCTCGGGCTCAGACGATAGTCGGGGCAGCGGCGTCGGCATCAGCATCCGGGGCACTGTCGACGGGCGTGAGGACCCGAGGCTAGCTAGCCTCGACAGCATAGAGGACCCTGGATGCTCTGCCAGCTAGGGCCTCGAGGAGCGCCTGACCATCAGGAGTCTAGATGGTAGGGCCGTCGTAGGTGCCGTCGAGTGGTTCTGGCCTGCCGGGGTCTAGGCCCCTGGTCCCCTTGTCCGGGTAAGCTTTTCCGCCCTATTTTTCATGATTAGTGATCCCGTTTTTTATTCTGACGTGTTTATTTGTTGCGCAGGCACAAGCGTAAGGCGGAGCTTGCGGGTCCGACTCCCGTGAAGGTGCTCCGGTCGGGCGCTATCGTAATAATGCGGACGACGGCCGACGATGCCGCCTGGGTCACGAAGCTCCAGGCTGCAACGGAGCGGCTAAAGCAGCAGGAGGCGGCTGCCTAGGCGAGGGCGAGCGCTTAGGAGGTCAACGGCTCTGACCCCACCGTGCAGGGGTCGGGGCCGGCGGAGGCGGTGGTTCCGAGCGGTGCTGGGCTCGAGGTGCCCGGCACTGGTGGGTCGGTGCCTGGGTCAACAGCGACAACCCAGGCGACCGTCGAGGCCGCTGAGGCCGAAACATCCATCCGCGACACAGGGCGGGTGGATGTTGAAAGAGCAAAGGAGGTGGTGGAGGCCCCGCCGGAGGCGAGGCAAGAGGCGGCGCAGCCGGAGGAGCCGTAGCCGCAGCAGGACCGACCGGCGGAGCCGGCGGTCGAGGTGGAAAGGGGGGCGGTCGCGCCACCGCCCATCGTCCTGGCGGTGGTGCCGGTAGCCGAGGTGCCAGCTGAAAGCTCTATGTTTGGTGTTGGTAATTAGTGACAATGCCTAAGTACTAATCCTATGCCTAAGTTGTATGTAGCACATGAGGATTAGTACATTCCAAGGTTGGTGGCAAGATGGACATGGTGATCTTGATGGCCACACTTGGATTTGGATGCAACCCTACGTGATCAAGGCAAAGGTATATGCTTAAGGGTTGTGTTTTAGTAACCAAGACACCTAGTGGGTGTGGTTACATTATAGGATAGATAGCCGTACTATAAAGAGGGGAATGACGCGGCTATTGAACTCCTAAGTGCCTCTAGGTGTGCATTTCATGATCATATGCATTTGGATAGAACTAATAATGCCTCGAAAAATGATTGTGAAAATGCTAACACACTCGCACATAACATGATCACTTGGTGGTGTTAGCACATTTGCGATGGTGTTGGAGTTTAAGCGGTAGATTCAGGCGATTTCGGGGAAATGAAATGCCTATTTTCCACTACGCCGGAAGTCGGAAAAAGAAACGGAGGCAAACGGGGGTCACAGTGGTGACCGGACGCTGGACCGGACGCGGTCACTGTTTGACCGGACGCGTCCGGTCAGTGTCCAGTGTCTGCGCGTTTTTCAGTTGTTTGATCGGACGCGAGACGCGTCCGGTCACAGGCGACCGGACGCGTCCGGTCGTCCAGGGAGCTTACTGGACTCCAACCGGACGCGGGCACTGTGGTGTCCGGTTAGTTCTTCAGCGCGTCCGGTCGCTGGTTCGTTGTGAGCGGCTCAGGGTTGACCAGCGCGTCCGGTCAGTTACGGGACCGGTGCGTTCGGTCGTGACCGGCGCGTCCGGTCGTTGCGACCGGCGCGTCCGATCGGTGCTTCGCGAAACTAGCCGTTGCGCGACCGGCGCGTCCGGTCAGTTACGGGACCGGTGCGTCCGGTCGTGACCGGCGCGTCCGGTCGTTGCGACCGGCGCGTCCGGTCGGTGCTTCGCGAAACTAGCCGTTGCGCGACCGGCGCGTCCGGTCAGTTGGACCAGCGCGTCCGGTCAACGCGAGTTCGGCTGTTCCAAGTTTCTAACGGCTATATTCGAAGGGGTACGTCTATAAATACTCGTTGGCCGGCTCAAGGCTCTTTCTCTTGGACTTTTGACATACTTGTGAGCACTTTGAGCTAAGCAACTCCCCTCCCACTCATCTCTCTTGCTTCTTTGCATATTCGAAGTGAGATTGAGTGATCCAAGTGCATTTGCATTGTGAGATAGCATCTAGTTGGCACTTGGTGGTCGATTTGCTGCGGGATTCTTGTTTCTCTTGGTGGTTGCCACCACCTAGATGGTTTGGAGCATCTTGGAGGCGTTGGCAAGAGTTGGTGATTGTTCTTGGCCACCTCTGGTGTTTGTGAGGGGTTTGTGCCTACCTCGGCGAAGCGCCAAAGGCAACATTAGTAAATTGCTTGTGTCATTGCAACCTTTTGCCATTTGGTAGGTTCTTGTGGCGCCTTTTGAGAGGCTCGGTGTGAGACCGATTAGCCACCGAACCACGTGGTGAAGAGGGACACAACGGGGACTAGCGTGCCGGCAAGCACGTGAACCTCGGGATAAATCTTTGTGTCATCATTCTTATTGTGATTGATCGATCCCGGTGGTTGTGTATTATGGAATTCATCTCTTGATCATATTGTTTGGTTGGCTCAATACTTCGCCCCTCGGTGATACCCTTCTAACTCTCTCTTGTATTAATTTCTTAGTTACTTTGCTAGAGTAGCTCTTTTGTGTAGCTTGCTAGTTGTAGTTACCTTCTCGGTTTGACTTGTGCGGTTGAGTGCCAATATACTAGAATTGTGAATTGGATAGGTGGCTTGCAAACACCCCATAGGCTAAGCAAAACTCGCATCATGCTATTTGTTGTATTGATAAACTTGTTTAGCTTGTCATTGTAGAAATTTTTAAAAGGCTATTCACCCCCCTCTAGCCATCAAGACCTTTCATTTGGTATCGGAGCCGTGGTCACCGTTTGCAAGGCTTAACAACCTCGGTGCAAGATGGCTCAAGTTATGTTCAATCATGTTAATGGCAAGCCTCCATTCTTTGATGGCGTCTCTTCCTTTGATCATTGGAAAAGGAAGATGAAGCAATATCTAGGCAATATACATGAGAAGGTTTGGGATGTGACCAAGGAAGGATACATCATTCTTGATGAAGAAAATCTCACTCCAAATGACCGCATCAACAAACAATGCAACACGGCGGCACTTGACACAATCTACCGTGCCATTGATGACAAAGTATTTGAGCAAATCAAAGATCTTGAAAAGGCAAATGAGCTTTGGATAAGGCTTGAAGAAACATATGAAGGCACTTCAACGGTAAAAAGTGCCAAGCTATATATGCTCAAGGACAAGTTCTCCACTTTCAAGATGAAGGATGATGAATCCATCCCGGAGATGTTCTATAGGCTCCAAGTCATTGTCAATGATCTCAAGGGGCTTGGAGAGAAGGTTGAGGACAAGGACTTCTCACATAAGTTCTTGATGTGCTTACCCAAGAAGTTTGCCACCTTGAGAAGAATGATCTTTAGAGAGGTATTGGACAAGGTCAAACCAACCAATGTGCTTGGAGATATAATGACCGATGCCCAATACAATGATGATGAAGATGAAGATGAGAAGAAGGAGACCAAGGTCAAGCAAGAGAAGCCCATTGCATTCAAGGCTTCATCTTCTAAGGGCAAGAGCAAGGTGGAGAGCGATGATGATGATCCATTCGATGATGAGACCATGGCCCTCCTAGTGCATAAGATGGGGAGGTTCATGAAGAAGAAAGGATATGGGGCAAGGAAGAGAAGGGACTTTATGAAGGCAAAGGAGGTGCTTTGCTACAATTGCAATAGCCCCGATCATGTAGTGGCAAAGTGCCCCTATAAAGACAAAAGATATCATGATAGGGAGTTGAAGTTGAAAAAGAACAAGAAGGACAAAAAGGAGAAGAAAGAAAAGAAGAGCTTCACTATCAACAAGAAGAAGAAAAGTGGTGGCTATGTGGTCACTTGGGACAGTGATAACTCCAATAGTGATGATGATAGCTCTAGTGATGATGAGAGGACCACTCGGCGAGCCATTGCAAGCATCGTCCTCTCCAACAAGTCATCCATCTTCGACACTACATCGACATGCCTTATGGCCAAGCCTACCAAGGTAAAATATGATGATAGTGATAATGATTCGTGTGCTAGTGATGATTGTAGGAGTGATGATGAGGAAGATGAGGACTACTCCAAGGATGATCTATTGGGCATAATAGATCAAATGAGCAAAGGCTACAAGAGGACCACCAAGAAATACAAAATCTTGGAACAAGAGCTCATTGCCAAGAGCAATGAAAATGATGCCTTGATGGAGGAGCTTGTTGCTCTCAAAAAGAGTAAGGAGTGCAAAGGAATTGAACAAGAGCTCAAAGCTCTTAGGAAATCCTTTGATGAGCTAGAGGCCTCTCGTGAGTGTCTAAAGGAAGACCACGAGGACCTTGAAGTTGCTCACACTAGGCTTAAGGAAGCCCACTCCTCTCTACTTGAGCTCATCAAGGAGAAGGACCTCAAGTTGGAGAAGCTCATGAAGGAAGCTAAGGAGGAGCAAGTGATTGTCACTTGTGATATTGGACTAACATGTGATATTATTGATGATTCTCTATTTGTTGGTCCTACTAATGCTTCATGTAGCTCATCATCATCCACCACAACCAACTCTACCTCTACTACTAGTGATTCATCACTTGTGGTTGAGAATGAGACTCTCAAGAGAGAGGTGGATGATCTCACCTGCGCATTAGGCAATGCCTATGGTGGGGATGCCCGCTTGCTAAAATGCTTGGGTAGCCAAAGGTTCTCTCTTAACAAAGAGGGTTTGGGCTATACTCCCAAGAAGGGCAAGGCGGCTTTTGCTACTCCAAAGTCTCGCTTTGTGAAGAGCATTGGTCGTTATTGCAATAGATGCAAGCAAGTTGGGCATCTAGAGATTAATTGTAATAAAATGAACAAGAACAACAACAAGTTTCATGCTAAAATGGATTACATTCCTTTTGATTCTTGTTATGTGCTTACCAATGGTGAGAAAGGTGTGCATGCTAGGTTTGTTGGTACACCAATTGTGGGTCCAAAGAAGAAGGCCATTTGGGTACCAAAGAGCTTAGTTACTAACCTCCAAGGACCCAAACAAGTATGGGTACCTAAGAAACATTAATTTATTTTGTAGGTAAATTACAAGGCCGGAGGAAGGCATTGGGTGCTTGATAGTGGGTGCTCTCAACATATGACCGGTGATTCAAGAATGTTCAACTCTCTCAAATCAAATGATAGTGGCATTGATAGTATCACATTTGGTGACAATAGCAAGGGTGATGTGAAAGCTCTTGGAAGGATTGCAATCTCAAATGATCATAGCATTTCCAATGTGCTCCTAGTTGAAAAGTTGAACTTCAATCTTCTCTCGGTTGCTCAATTGTGTGATCTAGGTTTCAAGTGCATATTTGGTGTTGATGATGTGGAGATAGTTAGTGTTGATGGCTCTAATTTGATCTTCAAAGGCTTTAGATATGAGAATCTATACTTGGTTGATTTCGATGCTAGTGACACTCAACTTTCAACGTGCTTGCTCACCAAATCAAGTATGGGTTGGTTATGGCATAGAAGACTTGGTCATGTTGGCATGAAGCAATTGAACAAGTTAGTGAAGCATGACTTAGTTAGAGGCTTGAAGGATGTCACATTTGAGAAGGATAAGCTATGTAGTGCATGTCAAGCCGGAAAGCAAGTGGGCAACACTCATCCATTGAAGAGCATTATGAGTACTTCCAAGGCATTTGAGTTGTTGCACATGGATCTATTTGGGCCAACTACATACACAAGCATTGGTGGCAACAAGTATGGTTTTGTGATTGTGGATGATTTCACTAGATACACATGGGTATTCTTTCTTGTGGACAAGAGTGATGTATTTGACATATTCAAGAAGTTCATCAAGAGAGTGCAAAACGAGTTTGAGACCACAATCAAGAAAGTGAGAAGTGACAATGGAAGTGAGTTTAGAAACACAAGAGTTGATGAGCTATGTGAGGAGCTTGGAATCAAGCATCAATTCTCAGCTAAGTATACACCTCAATCTAATGGCTTAGTTGAGAGGAAGAATAGAACTTTGATTGATATGGCAAGATCAATGTTAAATGAGTATAATGTGAGTCATTCATTTTGGGCCGAAGCAATCAACACGGCTTGCTTCTATAGCAACCGTCTCTATTGCCACAAGTTTCTAGAGAAGACACCATATGAGATCTTAAATGGAAGAAAGCCCAACATTGCATACTTTCGGGTATTTGGTTGCAAATGCTACATCTTGAAGAAGGGCACTAGATTGAGCAAGTTTGAGAAGAAATGTGATGAAGGATTCTTACTTGGTTACTCCACTACTAGCAAAGCTTATAGAGTTTGGAATTTGGCTAGTGGTTCACTTGAGGAAGTTCATGATGTCGAGTTTGATGAAACAAATGGCTCTCAAGATGAGGAAAATAACTTGGATGATGTGAGAGGATCTCAATTGACCAATGCTATGAAAGAAATGGATATTGGTGATATTAGGCCAAAGCAAGTGATTGATGTGGATGACAACAAAGATCAAGTGCTCCAAAGTCCAATTACACAAGCTAGTGGGTCTCTAATACAAAATCAAGCTAGTACATCATCTCAAGTGCAACAAGATCAACAAGTGGCTAGTTCATCATCTCCAACTCATGATCAACATCAACATCCAAGCAATCAAGTCCAAGTGCTTCAACCAACTAACATTGCAAGAGACCATCCATTGGATTCCATCATTGGTGATATACAAAGGGGAGTTCAAACTAGATCAAGATTGACATCATTTTGTGCTCACTCTTCTTTTGTGTCAATAGAAGAACCCAAGGACATTGATAAAGCATTGAGAGATCCGAATTGGGTAAATGCAATGCATGAAGAGCTCAACAACTTCAAGAGAAATGAAGTATGGGAACTAGTTGAGAGGCCTAAGGATCATAATGTCATTGGAACAAGATGGGTCTTTCGCAACAAGCAAGATCAAGATGGAATAGTAGTAAGAAACAAAGCAAGACTAGTGGCTCAAGGTTACACACAAATAAAGGGTCTTGACTTTGGTGAAACTTATGCCCCGGTTGCAAGATTGGAAGCAATTAGGATCTTACTTGCCTATGCTTATGCTCATAATATCAAGTTATATCAAATGGATGTGAAGAGTGCATTTCTCAATGGGTACATTCAAGAAGAGGTGTATGTGGAGCAACCTCCCGGTTTTGAAGATGACAAGAAACCTAATCATGTCTACAAATTGAGAAAAGCCTTGTATGGATTGAAGCAAGCACCAAGAGCATGGTATGAAAGATTGAGGGACTTCTTGCTATCCAAAGGATTTGTCATGGGCAAAGTGGATACTACTCTCTTTACCAAGAAGATTGGGAAAGAATTGTTTATATTGCAAATATATGTTGATGATATCATATTTGGTTCAACCAATCAAGATTATTGTGATGAGTTTGGGAAAATGATGGCAAATGAATTTGAAATGTCAATGATTGGTGAACTTAGTTTCTTTCTTGGACTTCAAATCAAACAAATGAAGGAAGGAACATTTGTGAGCCAAACCAAGTACATCAAAGATATGCTCAAGAAGTTTGGCATGGAAGATGCAAAGGGCATTATAACCCCAATGGGCACTAGTGGAAGTTTGGATAGTGACAAGAGTGGTAACATGGTGGATCAAAAGCTATATAGATCAATGATTGGTAGCCTACTCTATGTGACGGCATCAAGGCCCGATGTGATGTTTAGTGTATGCATGTGTGCAAGATTTCAAGCCTCACCAAGAGAAAGTCATTTGAAGGCAACAAAGAGAATATTGAGGTATTTGAAGCATACACAAGATGTTGGATTGTGGTATCCCAAAGGTGCAAGTTTTGAGCTAGTTGGATATTCGGATTCTGACTATGCCGGTGACAAAGTGGAGAGAAAGAGCACTTCCAGGACTTGTCAATTGTTGGGAAGATCACTTGTCTCATGGTCATCCAAGAAGCAAAATAGTATTGCACTATCTACCGCCGAAGCCGAATACATCGCCGCGGGTAGTTGTTGTGCACAAATCTTGTGGATGAAGGCAACATTGAAGGATTTTGGAATCAATTTCAAGAATGTGCCATTGCTATGTGACAATGAAAGTGCCGTGAAGCTAACCAATAATCCGGTTTAACATCAAAGAACAAAGCATATTGATGTTCGTCATCATTTTATTAGAGATCATCAACAAAAGGGTGACATTGCTATTGAGAGTGTGGGCACCGAAGATCAACTAGTCGATCTATTCACCAAGCCACTTGATGAGAAGAGATTTCACAAGCTAAAGAATGAGTTGAACATACTTGACTTCTCCAACATGAGTTGATGCACCCCCATATATGACATGCCTCTCCTTAGAGCCCCAAGGTACAATTGGTTGACATGTCATACATTCTATACTAAGGACATGTTTAGTGCATCTAGTCATGTTTTCTTATGTTCTAGGCTCATTCATAAAAATAAAATGGTTTTGAAGTTTATATGGTGCCACTATTGTTTCCATGACTTGTATGATCTAGTGGTAGCATATAACTTGTTTAAGTAGCTTGTGATCCTAAGTGTTTAATCTAGATCACTTGTCTAAATATTTGCTTCAACATGGTGCATGATAACCCTTCTAGTGAGGTGTGAAGAAGCTTGCCCTTGGATCAAACCGAAGCATTTCTTTTATGCAAGCAATCTAGGTTGAACCACAAACTTGATCCTCACCCCATAATTCAACATGATAATTCAACATGATTTGGAGGCGTTGGCAAGAGTTGGTGATTGTTCTTGGCCACCTCCGGTGTTTGTGAGGGGTTTGTGCCTACCTCGGCGAAGCGCCAAAGGCAACATTAGTAAATTGCTTGTGTCATTACAACCTTTTGCCATTTGGTAGGTTCTTGTGGCGCCTTTTGAGAGGCTCGGTGTGAGACCGATTAGCCACCAAACCACGTGGTGAAGAGGGACACAACGGGGACTAGCGTGCCGGCAAGCACGTGAACCTCGGGATAAATCTTTGTGTCATCATTCTTATTTTGATTGATCGATCCCGGTGGTTGTGTATTATGGAATTCATCTCTTGATCATATTGTTTGGTTGGCTCAATACTTCGCCCCTCGGTGATACCCTTCTAACTCTCTCTTGTATTAATTTCTTAGTTACTTTGCTAGAGTAGCTCTTTTGTGTAGCTTGCTAGTTGTAGTTACCTTCTCGGTTTGACTTGTGCGGTTGAGTGCCAATATACTAGAATTGTGAATTGGATAGGTGGCTTGCAAACACCCCATAGGCTAAGCAAAACTCGCATCACGCTATTTGTTGTATTGATAAACTTGTTTAGCTTGTCATTGTAGAAATTTTTAAAAGGCTATTCACCCCCCTCTAGCCATCAAGACCTTTCACCAGCCCCACCGCAAGGGTCGACCCCAGCCCTGATCGACCTCACCCTCG
Organism: Saccharum hybrid cultivar R570; assembly: GCA_038087645.1. Lineage (NCBI taxonomy): Eukaryota > Viridiplantae > Streptophyta > Magnoliopsida > Poales > Poaceae > Saccharum > Saccharum hybrid cultivar. Next base: position 10,827,813 of record JAQSUU010000327.1, read on the forward strand.
ACGACTCTCCTGCTGACAAGGGGAAGCAGGCGGCGGACGTCCAGGCGGCCGAGGCCTTGGATGGGGCCGGTACCTCTGCGGTGTTGGGGGGTGACCAGGCCGAGGCGTTGGCTGGGTGGCCGGACTTCACCGGGTTAGCACTCATGTGGGCGGAGGAGGAGCTTCTGCGCTAGGGCAGGTGGACCCTTGAATTCAGGGACGCATCCAACCCTAGCGCCGAGCCCTTCTTTGCGCTCGACGACAAGGACAAGGTTCACCACTGGGAGTACCTCGAGGGACTCTGAAAGCACACGATGCAGTCCCTACGTGTGGTTTCGGACACCCTGGCGTGGGGTATGTCGGAGGCCTTCGAGGTAAGCCGGATTCGTTAGTTTTTTCTCGCGCTTTATCCCTCCCTTTTCCTTGGTTCTAACTGTTAGATTTTAATTGTGGTCAGGAGCTCAAGGAGCGTTCCCGCCGCAAGTCACTCTTCATTCAACATGAGAGTGGCGTGTGGGTGGCACTCGTCTGTCAACGGGCCCTGGTCGAGGAAGCCAACAAGTGGCTATCCAGTAGAGCACCGAGACGGCCGAGCTTCACGTCGCCTACGCGGCGGTTAAGGAGGAGGCGGCGCAGGCCCGGGAGGCCGAGGCCACGGCGCATGAAGACGCGGCAAGGGCTTAGGAGGAGGCTACCAAAGCCCGCGAGGACCTCACGCCACTGCTGGCGCGTGTGAAGGAGCTCGAGGAGGACATCGCCTTAGTCGGCGGTCAGTGCGATGCCCTCAACATCCAGGTCGAGATGGTGTCCGCCCACGTCAGAACCTTAGAAGACGAGGTTGTGACGTTGAGGGGGATGGTCCGAGAGAGGGACGATGCTCTCTCGGGCACCGGCCGGGAAATTGAGGTGCTGAGGGCGACGGTCGATGACAGGAACGAGGCTCTTCGAGCGTCTGAGAAGACGTGCGGGGAGCTGCATGATGAGGTCATGGGTTGGCAGACCCATTCTGAGGGTAAGCTTCTTGTTGTGCAGTGGCCTTGGCGTTGAGGTCCCAGGCTTGCGCTAACTTAATGTTTGTGTTCCAGAGTTGGAGAAGGAGCAGCAGGCGGCTCAGGCGACAGCCACCTCATTCTAGAACCTCTTCGAGGCCGAGGCCAGGTGGACTCAGTTGCTTCAGGGTGCCATCACCTCTGTATGCGACGGCCTGGGGGTCGAGCCCGACGCCGACACCGAGGAGGACGCCCCGGGGAACTCCTTCGTCCGTCGGATGGTGGCGCTGGGCCGCCTCATTCATGAGAGGATACGAGGCGGGCTGCATCACGGGGTGAAGAGGGCTCTGGTGGTCGTTCGGTCCGGATTCATGTACGACATGGACCTCATTGCTGATGGCTTCATCACGGATCCAGATCGGACTGATGAGGAGAATGAAACTGCTTGCCTGGGCCTAATCGAAGCCACCGAGGAGCCTAGGAGTCGCCTCGCCAAGCTCTTCGAGGTCGAGGTGGTTCCGCCTGCCGATGACGAGGGCCTATGAGCCGAACCTGGGCATGAAGGCCTATGTAATAAGTTAGTCTTTGTAACTTTGGTCATGGTGGCCTTGGGGGCCTAGAAACGCTTAAGTATAAACTTGTACTGATCGTTGAGTTTCGAGTTTTTTCTTCCCGTTATTGCTTGAATCGTGTTCTCGCATGATTTACTTAGTGCGCGGTCACGCCCCTTGGCATAAGGAAGTGAGTGGAGGTACTGTAGCCTTTGAGGCATAAGTAATCTCGTGGCTCGACTGCCCTCGAGCTTCAGGGTGCGCTCGCGGCCTTGCAAATCGTGTAAGAACTTGATTTGAAGCGAACGGGGGTGTAAGCTTTTTTTAAAGTCGTGAACCGTTACTAGGTATACTTAGTGCGCGGTCACACCCCTAGGTGTGAGGGGTGAGTGGAGGTACCATAGCCTTGGAGGCGTAAGTGATCTCGCGGCTCGACTGCCCTCGAGCTTTAGGGTGTTCTCACGGCCTTGTCGACTTAAGTGACAGTTCTCTTTTTTAAAAAAAGAGTATGAGTTTTTTTGGGGATAGGGGGTTCCCCCCTTGCAGCCCCCGAGGGAGGGTTGACTCTGAGAAAATAGGGTCGATCCTTCCTGGTTGTTATGAAAACAAAGCTTTGAACACCGATGTATTCTTTATTTGATGAGATTGGAAACAATTTACAGAGCCTCGAGGTTTTTTAAGGAAAAAAGCGATGTAGCTGTTCGATGTTCCAGGCGTTGGTGAAGATTTCGCCTTTCTCGTACGATAGCTTGTAGGTGCCGGGCTTTAATACTTCTGCGATGATGTATGGCCCTTCCCACGGCGGCGTGAGCTTGTGTCGTCCCTTGGTGCTCTGGCTTCACCGTAGCACCATGTCACCAACATTGAGGTCCCACCTACGTACGTGTCTGTCGTGGTAGCATCGAAGACTCTGCTGATACCTGGTAGAATGCAACAGAGCCACATCACGGGCTTCCTCGAGCTGGTCAAGGGCGTCCTCTCTTGTGGCGTCGTTATTTTCTCGTTGTAGACCTTCAACCTCGGGGATCCATATTCTACATCAGTTGGGAGCATAGCCTCGGATCCGTAGACTAAGAAGAACAGAGTGAACCCTATGGCTCGACTTGGCGTTGTTCTTAGGCTCCACAAGATCGAGGGAAGCTTGGCAGCCCATTTCTTGCCGTGTTTGTTTAGCTTGTCAAAAATTCTAGGTTTCAGGCCTTGTAGGACCATGCCGTTGGCACGTTCTACTTGGCCATTTGCTTTTGGATGAGCCACGGCCGACCAGAGCACACGGATGTGGTGGTTGTTGCAAAAATCTAGAAACTTTTTACCAGTGAATTGGGTGCTATTGTCCGTGATGATGCAGTTGGGAACTCCAAAGCGGTGGACGATGTTGGTAAAAAAGAGCACAGCTTGCTCAGACCTAAAGCTGGTGATAGGACAGGCCTCGATCCACTTGGAAAATTTGTCGATGGCGATGAGCAAGTGGGTGAAGCCGCCAATTATCCTTTTCAAGGGTCTGACTAGGTCGAGCCCCCAAACAGTGAATGGCGACGTGATGGGAATAGTTTGCAGGGCGTGAGCCAGAAGATGGGTTTGTCTTACATAGTACTAGCAGCCTTTGCAGGAGCGTACTAGCCTGACAGCGTCGGAGACTGTGGTCGGCCAATAGAAACCTTGTCAGAAAGCATTTTTGACTAGGGTTCGAGGCGCTGCGTGATGACCGCAAGCCCCCGAGTGTAGATCATTGAGCAGGTTTCTGCCTTCCTCATTTATGATGCAGTGTTAGAGGACGCCAGTAGGGCTGCAGCGATACAGCTCTCTACTGTCACCAAATATCACAAAGGATTTAGCTCGGCGAGCGATCCATCGAGCCTCGATCTTATCCGAGGGGAGGTCCCCTCGAGTGAGATGGTCGAGGTACGAAATACGCCAGTTAGGCTCAGGGTTGGCTGGTGGTGTCGAGCCTTCCACCTGCATGGCCTCGGCCCCGGTCGAGGGGGCTTCCGCCTTAGGTAGAGGGTCGAGTGATGGCCCGTCGACCCCTCCGTCTGCCCTGATGTTGACGGACGGTTGGTGGAGATCTCTCGCGAAAACGTCTGGTGGAACTGTAGTTCGAGTGGAAGCGATGTTTGCGAGTTCATCGGCGGCCTCATTATACCTACGTGCGATGTGGTTGAGCTCGAGGCCGTGAAACTTGTCCTCAAGGCGCTGTACCTCTTCACAGTAGGCCTCCATCTTGGGATCACGGCAGCTCGAGCTCTTCATGACCTGGTCGATTACGAGCTGAGAGTCACCTCGAACATCGAGGTGTCGGACCCTAGTTGGACAGCGATTCGCAAGCCCGTGACGAGCGCCTCATATTCAGCGACGTTGTTGGAGGCAGGAAAATGAAGCCGGATGATATAGCGTATGTGGACTCTGAGGGGTGAGATGAAGAGCAAACCCACGCCTGCTCCTATTTTCATCAGTGACCCGTCGAAGTACATGATCCAAAGTTCAGCCTGGAGCTGAACCGGAGGAAGTTGAGTGTCGGTCCAATCCGCTAGGAAATCTGCTAGTACTTCGGATTTGATGGCTTTGCGCGGCGCATAAGAGAGGGTCTCACCCATGAGCTCGACCGCCCACTTGGCTATCCTACCCGAGGCTTCCCGGTTCTAGGCTATCTCTCCCAGAGGGAAACAAGAGACCACAGTCACCGGGTGGCCCTCGAAATAGTGACGGAGTTTGCGCCGCGTTAAGACGATGGCGTACAACAGCTTTTGGATCTGCGGGTAGCGAACCTTGGTTTCCGAGAGCACCTCACTGATGAAGTAGACCGGTCTCTGGACGAGCAAGGTATGTCCGTTCTCTGCCCTCTCGACAACCAAGACCGCGCTGACTACTTGTGTCATTACAGCGACATAAAGTAGGAGGGGTTCCCCTAGGGTCGGAGGGACGAGGATCGGTGAGTTAGAGAGTGTAGCTTTGAGCTTTGCAAGAGCTTCCTCGACCTCGAGGGTCCACGAGAAGTGTTCCTATTTTTTCAGGAGACGATACAGTGGGAGCGCTTTTTCGCTAAGGCACGAAATAAAGCGACTAAGGGCTGCTAGGCAGCCCGTGACCCTCTGCACGCCCTTCAGATCTCAGATAGGGCCCATTTTGGTTATTGCGGCGATTTTTTCTGGCTTGGCCTCGATGCCACGTTCGGAAACGATGAACCCTAGGAGCATGCCTCGAGGAACGCCAAAAACGCATTTCTCGGGGTTGAGGTTAATGTTCTTTGTCTGTAGGCACTTGAACGTAACGTCGAGGTCGTTTATCAAATTATTGGCCTTTTTGGTTTTGACAACGATATCATCGACGTAAGCCTCGACGGTTGGTCCGATGTGTTCCCCAAAAACATGTTGCATGCATCGCTGGTACGTAGCCCCTGTGTTCCGAAGATCGAAGGCATAGTAACATAGCAATACATGCCGAATGGGGTGATGAACAAAGTCGCGAGCTGGTCGGATTCCTTCATTTTGATTTGGTGGTAGCCAGAATATGCATCTAAGAATGACAGGGTTTCACATCCCGCAGTGGAATCAACGATTTGATCAATGCGTGGCAAAGGAAAAGGAACTTTTGGACATGATTTATTTAAACTAGTATAGTCTACACACATCCTCCACTTCCTACTCTTTTTCTTAACTAACACGGGATTGGCTAGCCACTCGGGATGATGAACCTCCTTGATGAATCCGGCCTCCAACAGTTTGTGTATCTCCTCACCGATGACCTTGCACTTCTCCTCGTCGAAGCGGCGCAAGCGTTGCTTCACCGGTTTGGAGCCGGCTCGGATCTCTAAGGCGTGCTCGGTGACTTCCCTAGGTATGATATGCCCGGCATATCTGAGGGACTCCACGCAAAGATGTCGATGTTTGCGCGGAGAAAGTCGACGAGCAATGTTTCCTATTTGGGATCGAGGGTGGCGCTGATGCTCAACGCCTTTCCCTTTGGGTTGGTGGGGTCGAGGGGCACGAGCTTGACGTCTTTCGCAGGCTCTAAGCTACTGGCGTGGCGCTTGGGGTCGGGGATCTCGTTGGCCAGACCGTCGATTTCCGCCGCCGAGGTTGCCGACTCCAAGACGGCTTCTCCGTGCTCGACGCACTCAACGTCGCACTCGTAGGTGTGCTCGTATGAGGGCCCGACAGTTATGACACCGTTGGGGCCTGACATCTTGAGCTTGAGGTAGGTGTAGTTTGGGACCGCCATGAACCTGGCATAGCATGGGCGCCCAAGGATGGCGTGATATGTTCCACGGAATCCGACCACTTCGAAAGTGAGAGTCTCTTTTCTGAAGTTGGTGGGAGTGCCAAAACAGACAGGCAGGTCGACCCGGCCAACGGGCTCTGCTCGCTTTCCTGGCACGACTCCATGGAAGCCCCTGACACTAGGTTGGAGGCGTTGTCCTCGCGATCCCCAGGAGGTCGAGGGTCTGGGCATAGATGATGTTAAGGTTGCTGTCGCCATCCATGAGCACCTTGGTGAGGCGTGTGTTGGCGATAATGGGATCGACAACAAGCGGGTAGACCCCGGGATTGGGGACGTAGTCTGGGTGATCATCACAGTCGAAAGTGATGGCCACCTTGGACCAGTCAGGGAAGAGGGGGGTTGCCGGCTGCACGGAGAAGACCTCTCGATGTTCTCACTTGCGCTGGCGCGTCGAGAGGCGAGGGTCCTCCGTATATCATGAAGCAGTCGTGGATCTCGGGGAACGCCTCTTCCTTGTCGTCTCCCTTGGGATCCTCCTTCTTGTCGTCTTTCTTGACGCCTATGCCTTCAAAATATCTTCGGAGCATGTGGCAGTCCTCGAGGTTGTGGTTTGTGGGCCCCTTGTGGTAGGGGCACGGCTCGTTGAGCATTTTATCGAAGATGCCCTGCCAGGGGGCCCTTGAGGTTTCTTGCGATCAGCAGCAGCAACAAGGTCATCTGCCGGGGCCTTGAGCTTGCCCTACTGGTTCTTCTTCCTGTTGTTCCTCTTTGAGCCCCGGTTGGAGCTCGCGGGATCGTCCACCTTATGCTTCCCTTTGTCCTGATCACCATCAAAGATGGCACCAACCGCCTCCTCACCGGCAGTGAAGTTGGTGATGATGTCCATCAAACCATTGGTAGTGATGGGGGTGTTGTGGCCCAGCTCTCGGAGCAACTCTTTGCAGGTGGTGCCAGAGAGGAAGGCCATGATGACGTCGGAGTCGGTGATGTTGGGGAGCTCGGTGCGTTGCTTGGAGAAACGCCTGATGTAATCCTGGAGGGATTCACCTGGCTTTTGCTTGTAGCTTCGGAGGTCCCACGAGTTGTCGGGGCGCATGTAGGTTCCCTTGAAGTTTCCCTCGAACACTCTCACGAGGTCGTCCCAGTCATGGATTTGTCGAGGTGGGAGATCCTCGAGCCAGGCTCGAGCGGTGTCTGACAGGAAGAGGGGGAGTTGCCGGATGATGACCCGGTCGTCGATGGCCCCACCCAACTGACATGCCAAGCGAAAGTCAGCGAGCCAAAGTTCGGGTTTGGTCTCGCCGTTGTACTTGGTAAGAGTCGTGGGGGGCGAAACCGAGTTGGGAGTATCATTTCATGAATGGCCTTGCTAAAGACCCGGGGACCTGGTGGTTTGGGTGAAGGGCTTTGATCTTCTAAGCTGTTGTAGCACCCGCCTCTATACTCGTGGTAGACTCGAGCCACACCGTCACTGTGTTTGCGCCTCCGGCGCTCGACGATGCTGTCACGGGCATCTTGAGGTTCATGGTTGTCGACGATGCGCTCACGGACAGGGGCCACCCTGTTCCATTGGGCGTGCTCGGGATGAACCGAGACCTCTCTCTCTCCTGTCGGTGGGCCCTGATCAAGTTTTGATCCATACCACCCAGACATATAGCCGTTTGGGCTCTAATCAAGTTTCGATCCATACCACCCAGACAGATAGTCATTTGAGCTCCGGATCGAGCACTGCGTCTGACGAAAATACTCAAACCATGGTATTACACCATGTGAGTAGCGGTAATGAAGAGATGCTACATCCTCCAGGCTTTCCTCGAATCCCGGCTTTCCCTCCATGGCGTGGCGCCATGATCAACGTGGTTAGCCAAGATGAAGACCCACATGCTGGGGGCGAGACTGATCAATAGCGACAAGAGCGACAACTGCGCAATGCTGACCAAGCTCAACGTCGCATAGATGAAGATGCACGCCTAGCACAACAGCAAGCAGACCGCGACTAGCAAGAAGCTGACGCTGCAGCTAGGTGTAACCGATTGCAAGGACGCAACCTCAATGATACTTTCGACATGGTGGGGAATAGACCAGTATTCAAAACCCCAAGCACCAACGTGGCTGTCGCCATTGAAAGCCTAAAGCGGTTACCAGATACCCTAGAAATCCAAAACATCCAGGAGGATTTGCAGGCTTATCTCTAGGCGGCCATGGTTTAGACCAATGAACGTGCCATGGGCCCATCGGCGTCTGGTGTGACTAGCAGGAGCCGCCAGCACTCCAGTCAACCTTTTAGGTCTGGTCAACGTGGCTTATGCGCACCCGCCGGCCCAGACCATAATGTAGGCAATGATAATCACAGAAACAACATAGCTCCTAGTGTCAATCCAAGAGCTGACAGAGGCAATGACGACAATTGTGGAAACCCTCCCCACAATGATAATCGCCAGCTCGACCACCGCCGCAATAACAACAACGACGACTGATGCAGCGACAACCGGCATAATGACCATCGGGACCACCGTCGTAAGGGACAACAATACGGTGACGAACGAGATCGCCATGATGGCAATCACGATCTCCGTCACGACCTTAACAACCATGACCTACGTCCTTGCATTGAACAAAGAGCTCAGACCATGCGTCCCATGAAACCAGTCGTCGCATGGAGTACGATATGGTCCACGGTCCCCCGGGCCCCAAGCAATTCACCAACCACCTACGACAAGTCGTCTAGCCTAGAGGTTTTAAGCTTGAAAAGCTTAACCATTATGACAGCAAGGTCAATCCTGAGTTGTGGGTCTAACTTTACGAGATCGCCTACAGATCTGCTATGGGTGATGAGCACGTCATAGCCAATTACTTTCCCGTGGTGGTCGGCCTGGTGGGGCACCAATGGCTTGTTAGTCTCCCAGAGAATCACTTCGACTCCTGGTATGCTTTGCGTCAAGCCTTTGTCGAAAACTTCATTGCTACCTGTGAACAGCCAGACAACAAGAATGATCTGTAGCACATCTGCGACACCAGGGACGAACCATTGCGCGAGTACATCCGACGCTTCTCGGATATGCGCATCAGGATTCCCAGGATCACCGATAACGAGGATATTGAAGCCTTCATTACTGGTCTACGCTACCACAATGATCTCAGGGACAAGCTCCTTCATAAACGGCCTATAACGGTGGTCGACCTCCTCACCACCGCTAAGAAGTATGCGGATGCCAACGACGCCAAGAAGCTGCTGAACGAGGGCACTGGCAAGGCACCGTACTCTCCATGACACGATGACTACCGCGACAACCACCGCCGTGATGACTTTAGAGGTCACAGTGACATCAGGGACCGTCGTAACGATAATCATGATCGGCGCACAACAGAAATCAGCACGGCGATCGCCATGACAACTTCAAGGTCAAGCGTGCTCACGATGACGACAGTGAGGTCAACGCCGTGAAAAAATTTGGTGGGCATCGCAATTGAAGAAGACTATGCTAAAGCCTTGAAGGGGCCTTGCCTAGCTCATCCTAAGTCCAACCATACGTTGGAAAACTGCAAGGTCCTCAAGGAGATCTACCGCCGCAAATAGGCTTCAAAAAATGAAAACAAGCCTAATGACACAACAGACCAGCGTAACCGTAGGGACGATGACGAGGATGATCCTGACAAGAACCCCAAACACTAGTATTAGGAACCAGTGAGGCATGTTGTAACCATCATCGGGGGTAAGGTGTCTGTTGAAAGCAAATGCGAGCGGAAGCTGCTCGCCCGCGCTTGCCTGAACGTGGTCAAGGCAGACGGCCTCATTGCGGATCCAAGACTACCCCCTTGGTCACACCGAGAAATCAACTTCAGCAAGGTGGATCAATGGGCCACCATCCCCGAACCAGGTCGTTTCACTCTCGTCCTCAGCCCCTGTATCAATAAAGTGCAGTTTGACAGGGTGCTCATTGACGGCGGTAGTTCCATCGACATCCTGTTCAAGAATAGCCTCTCAACATTGAACATATCTGAAGCTGACTTGAAGCCATACGACGCATAGTTCTTGGAGGTCCTGCCCAGACAGAGCTCTACGCCTCTCGGGCAAATTACCCTACCTGTGCAGTTTGGCACGACAGACCACTTCTGTACCGACTATGTCAACTTTGTGGTCGCTGACTTCGAGGGTACTTACAATGCTATCCTTGGTCGTCCCGCAATCACCAAATTCATGGCCGTACCTTATTACAGGTACTTGGTGCTTAAGATGCCAATGGAAAAGGATGTCCCTCACTCTTAGAGGCAATGTATTCGTTGCCTATACCTGTGAAGAGGACAGTTTTCACGTAGCTGAAGCCCACGACCTCTCCCTGCGCATGGCGGCAACGACAATGGAGGCAAAGAAGATTCCTCCAAACCAGCTGAAGATTCCAGAGCTCGAAGCACCATGAAAGTCTATCAAGTCCAAGGAGTACAAAGAGATCCAGCTGGTCGAGGGTGACTCCTGCAAGACGACACTGATAGGGTCAAACCTTGACCCCAAATAGGAAGACGCACTCATCCGATTCTTGAGAGAGAACATAAGCGTGTTCGCTTGGAAACCATTGGACATGCCCGGTGTATCTCGAGACCAGATCTAGCACTCCTTGAACGTCGACCCCAAGGAAAAACCCGTCAAGCAAAAGCTACGGCGGTTTGGGAAGGACAAAAAGGAGGCTATTAGGGTAGAAGTTACACGGCTTCTTGTAGCTGGTTTGATCAAAGAGGTGTATCACCCGGACTGGTTAGCCAATCTGGTTCTTGTACACAAAAAGAATAATGAATGGAGAATGTGCGTTGACTACACCGATCTCAACAAACACTGCCCTAAAGACCCCTTCGGCTTACCTCGCATTGACAAAGTCGTGGACTCCACGTCCGGCTGTGAGCTACTATCTTTTCTCGACTGTTATTCTGGTTATCACCAGATCGCTCTCAACAAGGACGATCAGATCAAGACGTCCTTTATTACACCCTCCGGCGCTTATTACTACACGACCATGACGTTTGGGCTCAAAAATGTCGGAGCTACTTATCAGCGTGCAATACAAGAGTGCCACGAAAAGGAGATACAAGATGAACTAGTCGAAGCCTATGTAGACGGCGTAGTTGTCAAAACCAAGGAATCCCAAGTACTTTTGCAGCACTCAATCAATATCAATGGAAGTTAAACCCTAAAAAGTGCATCTTTGGTGTTCCCTCTGGTATATTACTAGGCAATGTCGTCAGTCATGACGGCATATGCCCTAACCCAGAGAAGGTGCAAGTTGTCCCTCAACATGAAGAGACCTACAAATGTCAAGGATGTCCAGAAGCTTACAGGGTGTATGGCTGCCCTAAGCCGATTTCTATCTCGATTTGGCGACAAGGGCTTACCTTTTTTCAAATTACTCAAGGAAGGTGAGAAGTTTGAGTGGTCGGAGGAAGCAGATATTGCCTTTACACAACTAAAGCAGTACCATGCATCACCTCCGGTCCTTACTGCCACCAAGTCAGGAGAATTCCTTCAACTCTACATTGTTGCGACTGATCGAGTCATCTCCACTATCCTGGTGGTCGAGCGCGAGGAGCCCGGCCACGCTTATGGTGTTCAGCGCCCAATCTATTTCATTAGTGAGGTGCTCAACGAGTCCAAAACTAGGTACACTCAGATTCAAAAATTGATCTACGCCATACTCATTACAACCCGAAAGTTGAAACATTACTTTGACGGGTTCCACGTGGTGATCAAAACTGAGTTTCCCCTTGGTACCATTATACGCAATAAAGATGCAAACGGGCACATCGCCAAATGGGCAATGGAGCTATGTCCTTTTGACCTAGAGTCTACATGCCGCGACACTATCAAATCCCAAATACTGGCTGACTTCATGGTCGAGTGGACAGACTTAAGCATCCCGACCTCTCAAGGACCCGTTGACTACTAGAAAATGTATTTTGATGGCTCACTAACTCTTGATGTCGCGGGAGTGGGCATATTATTCATATCACCAACCAATGAGCAATTGCGCTACGTCCTTAGGATTCACTTCCTGGCATCTAACAATGCTGCAGAATACGAGGCATGTTTTCATGGTTCGCGCATTGCAGTCGACCTCGGTATCAAGTGCCTTTACGTCCATGGTGACTCGGCCCTAGTTATTAACCAGCTCAACAAGGAATGGGATACAACTAGCGAGAAGATGGATGCATATTGCAAGGAAATTAGGAAGCTTGAAGGCAAATTTTACGGCATTGAATATTCCCATGTGGTCCGAGACAAAAATCAAGTAGCCGATGCGTTGTCGAAGTTAGGATCATCTAGATCTCAAGTACCGCATGGCATTTTTGTTCAAGACCTTTTTAAAACCATCAATTAAGCAAGAAGGCGACCCCATGGTCGAGAAGCCCTCGGACGAGCCTCTAGTAGCTATGGTTCCATCACCGACCACTATGGCACTATCTCCCACAACCGCGGGACCATCTCAGACCTCGACTAAGATAGCGGACTGGCGTGTTCCATTCATTGAGTATCTAACAGATGGCACCAGGTACTCTAATCGAAATGAGAATGAATGCCTTATACGCCATAGCAAACAATACCTGGTGGTCGAGGGTAAGTTGTGGCGTAAAAATGCGAAAGCAGAAGTATTCATGAAGTGCATTGAGCAAGAAGACGATATTAAACTCTTGGAAGAAATACATTCTAGCACCTTTGGTAATCATGCCACATCTCGGACACTAGTCAGTAAAGCATTATGTGTAGGTTTTTACTGGCCATCCGCAGTAGCTGATGCAGAGAAGCTTGTTAGACACTACGCTAATTGTCAGTTTTTCTCCAAAAGAGTTCACGTGCCAGCCCATGAGATTTAGACTATACCAGCCTCCTGGCCCTTTGCGTGCTAGGGCCTGTATATGATTGGACCCCTCAAACCAGCACCAGCTAACTTCAAGTTCGTATTCGTGCTGATTGATAAATTTTCCAAATGGATAGAGTACATGCCCTTGGTCAAGGCATCTTCCGAAAAAGCAGTAGAGTTCCTCGACCAGGTCATCCACCGCTTCGGTATACCCAACAACATCATTACAGACCTAGGGACTCAGTTTACTGGGAACATGTTTTGGGACTTCTGTGATGAACGGAGCATTGTAGTGAAATACGTCTCGGCGGCACATCCCAGAGCTAACGGACAGGTCGAGCGGGCTAATGTAATGATTCTAGATGCATTGAAGAAATGGATGTACAGAGAGAACGACAAAGCCCCTGGACGGTGCATTAAGGAGTTACTAGCCATGGTCTGGGGACTTCAGACACAGCCTAGTCGCAATACTGGTGTCTCGCTATATTTCATGGTTTACGGTGCCGAGGCTGTACTTCCAGCAGACATTGAATTCCGGTCACCTCGGGTTGAGAACTCGCTGTGTTACGAAGGTACTACAACGAGAGCTCAAGGTGAATAGTGTAGAGGAATGATGCCTTGACTCCTGTATACGCACGACCAAGTACCTCGCTGTGTTACGAAGGTACTACAATAAAAATATTCAGGAACGTTTCTTTGTGGTCGGCAACATGGTATTGAAATGGAAGACTAGCCAAGATGGCGTCCATAAGTTGGCAACTCCATGGGAAGGGCCATACATTGTTAAGGCTGTTACACGACCTACTTCGTACAGGCTTGCAAGACTTGACGGCACAGACCTGCCCAACTCCGTCCATATCGACAAGCTTAGGCGTTTTTACCCCTAATTCGCAAATACAGATATGTACCTTTTTTCTGTACTACTTTTGTACTTTGAATTATGATATATATATATACTCGACTACAGTTGACTACACTTGTTTACATTGTTGATTCTACAACTACAACAACTTTTTGAAAAACGGTACATCGATCACTAATCCCTTCGGGTTCTCGAAGCAGCTCTGTCCTCGACCTCACTCATAGCGTGCACGAGATCTGCCCTCTGCGTTTTGGGTGGTCAACCGATGCCTTTTGGCCAAACTAGTCATACTCTTACGTGTATACAGGCTCTGACAGCCTTACACTCTGATCACTGGCCTCTCCAACGCCGTACAGACCTACAAGATGACATTGATTACGCTAGAACAACTAAAAACAGAACATTCTGCTGTTCTAACTTAGTTCTCATCGATTACGCTGGAACAACTAAAAACATAACCTTCCGCTGTTCTAACTTAGTTCTCATCGATTACGCCGGAACAACTAAAACAGAACATTCTGTTGTTCTAACTTAGTTAAATTCGCACACAATACAAAGCTTCAACGTTTTTTCATACAAAAACATAAACAGCTTTACATTGTATTACTCATTACCTTATTCCAAGCTCACCTCTTTGCAGGCACGAGTTTATAATAAGCTTATGAAAATTAACTTTTCCTTTGAACTATTCGTAGGTTCCTCCTACTATGGGCCCTTTGGTAGTTTCTAGACCTTTGGCATGGTCGATGATGGAGCAGAACGTGCTTCGCTGGAAGCCAGAGATGGTGGCATGGGTATTTGACCCACGTACAACTGAATTGTTCCTCCGATTGATGGGGCTGTAGCTAGGCACAAGATGATGTCCTTCGTGATCGCGGCAGCATGCTTCATCTCCTCTGATCGCAGCTCGTCAGCTCGCTCCACCTTGACCTCCCTGCGGTAACCAGCTTCCAAGCGAGCAATATCCAACAAAGGGTAGTGGGCACGTACCAAGCTAAGTACATGTGCACCCACATACTCCTTGATGTCCTTCGTCCATTGTTGGAGCCATCCCCAGCTTTTTTGGGATTTCTCAACCAGGCCTATTTTTGGTGCCTCCGCGCCAGCTTCGGTGGAGTCAGCGCCAATGACGTCGAGCACTGGTGTGATCCCTTTCGCCATCTCCTCGCAGGCGTGCTTCCAAGTCTCTCGTTCCTTGATGAGTATCTTGCATTTGCCATTAAGGGCTTCTTGCTCCTTCATGAGCTTGTTGCACTTCTGGGACCACGCCTCGATCTTTTTTGCACCAGCCTGGTTTTGAAGCTCCAGGTCATCGCAATCTTTCTTCATCTTCACAAGGTGTATTTTGGCATTTTTCGTTACAACTACAAAGCGTCACGTTGATAAGAATTTAATGTCGCAAACTTCAATGAACGCTACGACAATGCTGAGGAATATTTACTCTCCAGATCCTTAACTAATTTAGCATTCTCCTCCTTCATGGCCTGCTATGTTTGCAGCCAATTGGTCTTCTCTTCGGGTAGCCGGTCAAGCTCAACAGCTACCTGAGCATTTTCTTCATGAAGCTGGCTGACTTCGATGTCCAGACCTGTATCAACACTCTGATTATGAACAGTACAGTAATACAGCACCCTACAGAGCTCGAGTACCTAACAACAGAAGGGACCCTTACCCGATCTCTGTTTCTCGACCACTTCCAGCCGTTGAAGTACTATGCGCATCTTTTCTTCATGATCAATACTTTGCTTCGCATAACTCTCTAACTGCTACTGCAGTTTCTTCTGTTTTGCGCTCAGCTGTTTGTTCTTCTCGGCCACAGTCTGCAGTATATAGATCATAAAGCAGTTCTTATGGATTATACAACAACAGCTTGTACAGTTATGTGAGGCTTACCTTAACTTCCTCTAGGAATACATTACCAACCGCTTCTACGGCCTCGACCTTGTCTCCTACTGGGATCTCCACAGTGTAGGAGCGGGTACCACAAAATCTGCTTTCTTCTTCATAATGCCCGAGGATTTCTTCCATGGCTAGGGTTGAAGACTCAGCTTTTTCTCCTGGTCTAGCACTTCCAGTTGGCTCCTTGGCGGTCCCACCAACTTCTACAGATTTTGGGACTTGCTGCTCTGAGGTCGGCTAGGGCTGTTCTGGGTTTTCTAGAGCTGGCTAGTGCTGTACTGCTGGTTCTGGGACCTTCTATGGTTGTTCCAGCAGCTCTATGGCCCCACCATCTCCTGCCTGCCCCAAAGTTTCAGTCTACGGACCAAGAGCAGATGCTGAAGGCGTTTGTGACTCGAGGACTACCTTCTCTGCTCTGGTCTGCCCCAGGACCTGCTGCTCGGTGATGGCAGCCTTAGGTGGTGGCAGTGTTGCACCACCAGACAGTTCTTCTGGCCTTTGCGTCGATTCAGAGCTACACAAATCCATAACAAGTTACAAAAGTGATGATATAGACCAATTATGTTATACTCATACAGCGGAATACGGTGACAAACCGAGATTTCTTTGCCTTCTCGGGCCCGGCACCCTTCTCTACCACTGGTCTGGTGGTCGGGACTAGCTTAGCCACGTCGCTTCTAACAGCGGCAGTAGGCTTTGGTATTCCTGAGGCCCGTGCTAGTGGTTTCAGTGGTCGAGTTGGTGGCTCAGTTGTTGGCAACGGCGGTGTCGGTTCTTGCCTTCTAGCAAGCCGCTCCCTCCGACTACTTGTTACAATACCGGAGACCTCCTCATCTATCTCTTCTGACCAATCAGCAATAAGGCGTCGACGTTTGCTTCCTAGGTCCTCTGCTTCTTTCAGGTCACTTACACCTTCTGGATTTTCATCTGAGGAGGCTCCTTGTGAGGTCTAGCCCCTTTTCTTCGTTGGGGCAACAACTGGTTTCTTGCCTGCAAGTCGGCTAGCTTGCTTTAATTCATCCCCAATTGCAAGCCAATCAACTTTGGAAGGATCGTCCTCCACGGGCAGCGGCTGTGCATCATGAGCCCGTGGCACGACCTTAGGCCACTCCACGCCTGGAGGGCAAGAGACGAATGCTTGTGCTCTCTCCTATCCATTAAACTGGGCAATAGATAGCAACACGAATTTCAGAATGACAGCACACCAACAAAGTGGTTATTATGCAGAGTTTCAATCACAAGGATAAGCTATCAGACAACATTTGACTTACCAGTGGTGGTGGACGAGTAAGCTTGAACGCTGGCTCGATGACTGTCAGCTTCTTGAAGTTGGGATCTTTCAGATCAAAACAGGTCTCAGACCCTGATCTTCACTTCTTTTGGTTCGAGGTCTTCATTCCTCATCCTGGTCGGGTCCATGCGACCTTGGTATTCATATGCCACGTGCACTCTGGCCTGACACGGTTGGATCCGACGACTGATAAAATTACCGACTACACTTGGTCAATCCAGCCTTGACCAAGGTAGCAGCTGCATTATTGCTTCAATCTGGATTGTGTTTTGTGGTAGCTCTTTCTAATTGTTAGTCTTCTCTGGGACCAAAGATATGTCGTAGTATGAAGCTTGGCTTGGTTCTTCACGGATGTAAAACCAATGCCTGTACCAGTCCTCTAATGTGGTCTTCCAAGGGCAGTGTAGATACTCCGCCCTCATCCCTTCCTGCATGTTTAGATAGCAGCCACCAGCCACATTGGAGCCGCCTCAACCTTCTTTCTTCTTCAACCAAAGCAAGTGACGAAAATAGTCGAAGTGGGGTTGGAAACCACCGTATGCTTCGCAAAGATGGATGAAGCAAGCGACAAGCAACACAGAATTCGGATGCAGATTGCAGATACTAATTTCATAATAGTTGCAGAGCCCTTGCAAGAATGGATGTACAAGAACACCAAATCCATGAGTAAAGTATTCTTCAAAAACAACAATTTCACCTCCTTTGGGATCTGGGAATGGCTCTAGATCAGGTGCACGCCATCCCGCCAGTTCTTGGGCATGCATCACACCAATATGCACCAGTCGCTCGAGACTGAGTGGGGTGCACTTTGACATACTCCACTCCTTCTTCATGATCTCCTTGCGAACTTCGACCTCCGTCTTTGTCTTCCTCGCGGCCATTCTCCAACTCTTTTGACTCTTCCTTTCTATGGAGGAAAAGGAGGGTGCCGCTCTTCCCAGTGGCTAGGGTTTGGTGGCGGCGATTCAAGCGGAGGCGGTGCGTGAGGAACTTGGGGCAACTTCGTCGATGCCTACGGTGGCGATTGTGGATTGCACTACGGTGGTGGCACTGGGGCTCCAGAGGGCTCTGTGATGACAATGGCGCGGCGGAGGCAGAAGCAAGAAGACGGTTGATTGCGGATATGCGAGTTTGAGTAGATTGGAATCGTTCCCTTTCCCGGTCTTTAAGAGGCAGGGTCGATTCAGTTTCCGAAAGAATGGGGCATGTGGCGCGAGATTTGTGGTAACTGACAGATTTCCTCTGCAAAAAATGTGTCCCTTCGATTTTGGCACCGCTTGGTACGTGACCCAAACGTGTCTTGTTACATACACTGGGTCACTGTTCACATGATGCGCTAGAAAGGAACTGCGGCGCCGCCCACGTCATCAGCGCGTAAGATTGGACCAGTCAAAAAAATGAAAATGAAAAGAAGAAAAAAGAAAGAGAGATATCGAGACAGCGTGGCAATGGATTCACTAGACCAATGTGCTCTGGAACCCTTAGCCAGAACTCTGAGCTCTGGAACCTGCAGCCAGACCTCCAAGCTCGGGGACTCAACAGACCAACGTGCTCTGGAACCTGTAGCCTAAGCTCTGAGCTCTAGAACCTGCAGCCAGACCTCCAAGCTCGGTGACTCACTAGACCAGCGTGCTCTGGAACCTGAAGCCAGGCCTCCGAGCTCGGAGACTCGTTGCCAGACCTCTGAGCTCGGGGACTCATCGCCAGACCTTCGAGCTCAAGGACTCGTCGCTAGACCTCCGAGCTCGGGGACACAATGCTGGACCTCCGAGCTCGAGGACTCTTTGCCAGACCTCCGAGCTCGGGGACTCATAGCTAGACCTCCGAGCTCAGGGACTATTCATTAGACCTTCGAGCTCGGGGACTTGTTACACCAGTTCCTGCACCAGTATTTGTCTTGCTCGACTACATGTACTATGCTTGCATACAGTCGATGGACGCTTGATATTCTTAGACCTTGCTACAAGGCTTGTTTTTTGGCTTCCAGCAAGCTCAGGGACTACATCATATATGATGCACCTGACGGTGCATAGTGATCATTGGTTCTTGAGGATTCTTTTTTGACCCTGGCATCACGTGCCTACGTCACCTGTTACCAAGCTTGGGGACTAAGTGGGTACACTTCACCTGACGGTGAATTATTTCTATAGTTCGACCCCTACAATCTAGAATTTTTCATAAGTTACTTCCATCAAGTACGCACACTTACATTTCTTCTCAGAAATACAAGTGGGTACACTTCACCAGGAAAGAAATTTTTTCTTTTTTGGGCCACTATGCAATCTTCATCGACAACTGCAATCTTCATCAACAATCATGGTTTACTGATTCCTGATCCAGACAGAACACTAGCACATGCTCAGTTAACATTTCAAGGTGATGTGAAGACGAACCTCGCAAGTTGAAGAAGACTAAGACAGTGTGTCGATACATAATGCATAGTGCTCGGGGACTAGCTGTGGGGGTATAAACCCCTATACCCTTACGGCTAGACATGGGCAGGCCCAGACCAGACAGTTCGGCCCATTATATGACGACACGCGATCCAGATCATCGGGATAGAGTCTCGCGCAAGACATCAAACTAGACTTGGGAATCAAGCAAGGTCTTGGTCGGTTAGATTAGGAATTCTTATCCGGCTTTGTATGGCAATTGTAACCAGCTAAGATTAGTTTCCAGATCTATAACCCTGCCTCCCGGACTATATAAGGAGGGCAGGGGACCCCTCCTCAAAAACATCGAAACATACTCTAGGACAATCTAGCTTGTAATACATTGTTCGAGACAACAACAACAAAGCAGAGCAGGACGTAAGGTATTACACCCACATGGCGGCCTGAACCTAGGTAAACCCGCGTGTTGTTCTGCATCACCATCTCGTTCGTGGCTTGCACACTCGTCTACCGATAATCTACTACCTTGGGCATACCCCCTCGGTAGACTACCGACCAGGTTTTATCAACAGCCCGCTCCCTCCCACGCGCCCCGTGGCCGCCATGCACCGACGCCGGCGGCACCTGGCCGCCCGGTGGCCCCCGTGCACACCCTCATGATGCCCAGCGCCGCGCTCTGCCTCCCCACTCGCTCCATTTCTTCCTCCTTTGCTCCACCGCTGCAGCAGAGCAAGCCCAGCGGCTCTCCTCCGCCACCGGTCGGACGAGCGTTCGCCGGCGTTGCCTGTTCCGGCCACCGCAGTTCACCGCCGGTGCCTCCATCTTCCTCTGAGTTCCGCCTCTTCCTCGCGCAGCCCACGCTCGCATAAGCTTCCCGTGGAAAGGTCCCCCTTCGACGGGCATTGCTCGCCGGAGCATGGCCGAGCTTGCCAGAGATTTCCGCTCCGTGGGCTCCTCCTCTCTGCCCCCACCTACTCTCTTTTCCTTGCGCGCATCTTGCTCACCTCGGCTCCCCGGTGCTCGAGCACCCTTTCTGTGACCATCTCTTGGCCGGGAATGGCCGGCCGATGACCACCCGCGCCGCCGCTCTACCATGCACAGTGGTGACCGGTCTCCTAAGCTCCACTGGCCACCGCGCGTGTACCATTGAGTTCGCGGGGTTAAGGTGGTCATCTGGGTGACCTTGGCCTAGCCGGAGACCTCGCCGTCAGTGAGATTTCGTCGGTCAGTGCCGCCCCGTCTCGGCTTGGTTGACGAGTGGGGTCGGTTGACCCACGGACCCCAGCTGCCAGCGCCTACGGGTGCACCCAGCATTTTCAGCGGCTAATTTTAAAAGGAATTTGGAAAATGGATTTTCAGAAATTATGTAAATGCTTTGGAAAATCATAACTTGCTCATTTTGTCTCCAAAAATGGTGAAATAAATTTTGTTGTGATCCTCATGACCAGATCTATAGCTTAAAATTGTTGAATGTTGATTTTGTGATACTTTTCTATGGAGTTTTATTTAATTCTTGTAATTGCTGTTTTCTTAAGAAATGCATAATAAATCATAGGAAGCTCTGAAAAATATGATTCCAAGTTTTTTTATTCTTCCTGTGTGATGTAATTTATATGAAAAATATATGTCATACATGTTCTATAGAAAAATATTGATGTCTAGTTCAAGTGCTATTTATGGCTGATTTTTGTTATTTTTGCTAGAGAGAGAAATTTGTAAAAAACATGCATGTGATAAAATTTGTATAGTGTTTGTTTACTGTGTAGATCATAGGAAAAATACTAAATTGGTTGTTTGATACCTTTCATAGTAAAAAGTATTTTCATGCTCATTTTATGCCATAGCTTGTCATTTTTGTGTAGGCTATTTTACTTATCCAATTTCCATGAAAATTTTGTGGTAGGCTACTTAGAGTAGGATTATACTACTGTAATTTTTGTAGATTTTTTTACACTACAAATATAGGTTTCTGTTGTAACCCTAGTTTAAATCAAATATGAAATAATATTCTTCATGTATATTGGGTTTAATAATGAAGCTTTGGTGTGTCTTTGAAGCATCAAATCACTTGCTGATGTTACTTGACAAGTTAATGTGGTCGTGCTAATAAAGTGTAGTAGCACTTATGTTAGGGTTATATGTTAGTTAGTGTAAAAGTAACGGGGAGTGTAATAGAAGAGAATGCAGTAGATGACATGTATTCGTAGTAACTGATTGGATGATGTTGACTACCTTGTAGAAAGGTTTTGTCTCTAGTTTATACTATAAGTCTCAATGTGTTCATCAACATATCATGTCATCATGATCATCGCATACCACCACATCCGGTGTGTCGTTTACATATTTACTTATGCAATTGTATCATACAGGATTGCAGGAGGAGTTGCCAGTAGTAGTTCAGGAGGAGCAGACTGGGTCCGATCCACAGGCACAGGAGGTGCCCGAGGTAGACGAGCAAAAAGTGGAGCTACCTGAGTGTGTGGACCACTAACCCAGTTCCTTCGAACGAGGCAAGCCCCGAAGCATTTTAAGTCTCCTACTTTATAAAAGTAATTCTTTATATATATATAAGTTTATATATTATCGCATTAAATTGTAGAAGTTGAGTGAAACCATTGATGCATCTATTACTATTCTTGCCACATTATTACCTACGTAAGTTTAGGATCGAATACTGCTTAGACCGGTAGCGATCGGTGATTTTCGGTCACCTAGAATGTGTAACAGAACCACCCAATTATACGAGATTAAGTAGGAAAATCATCCAACGGGAGGACAATTTAACAAACTTAAGCCCGTATAACCCGGTAGTCCGTGAAATCTCGACGGATTTCAAACCATTTCACATAATAGCCAAGATCGTACTAAGTTTAGCGGTCACCATCATAAGTTACATAAAAGTTCGCGGCATAAAATACATCGGAGTTTAAACATAGTTATTACAAACCAGGTTCGAATAAAAGTAGCGGAAGCGGTAGTTCAAATCACGCACACACACAGCATTTTGAAATAAAGTGCCAGCTTGTGATCATCTCCAGCAAAAACATCAGACGAGAAGTAGCGAATGACCATTGCCCTTGGTCCTAAGCTTCACCCATAGCAGGATAGAGGCAGTTGATACAGTAGTCGTAATACATCTGCCCATCTGCAACAAGTGGGAACAAAGCCCTGAGTACGAGAAGGTACTCAGCTAGACTTACCCGACAGAACCAAAATAAAATGACACCAAGAATCATGATAGGCTTTCTGGTGGGATAGCTGACTCATTTGCAAGAAAAGCATTTTTAACTTAACAATTCTTTTCTAAAAGTATGCAGTAATTAACTCTTTATTACCCTGTCAACTATGTTTGCACTGGTGCTAGAGTAACATGTAATTAAGCAAGTAAGGATTACCATTGATCATTAACAATAGTTATCATGTCATCTTCCTCATAACTATCCAAGTGATTCATCAATATTACTACGATGGAGTAGCTCAAGTCAAGTGTTCACTATCCAGTGAACGATGGTGATTCAAATCGATTATTAACCAGCTGGTAATTTATTCCTCACACAAACCTCACTCACTCGCTAAAGTGAGGTATTGGTCACCGAGTCAACCATTCAGGTAAAGTCGCGAGCTTGCCAGAAACCACATGTACCCGGGGGCCGCCCGACTGCTCTTTGGCCATATCATTGCGCCCCCGTATCCTGCCACTACTGCTCCGGTACAGTGCGTTGCGGGCAATCCACTCGGCCCGAATAATCTCCTAGCTTCGCGGTCGAATGGTACATAATTCGGCCAGCTAAATGTGAGGCATGCGTTCAACATGACTCGAGGCCCAACAACGGTCGGTCCTTAATCGACACAGATGGAAAACACTACAGTCTGAAACCATGCAAGTTTCCGCCCGGTCTCAGATTTATTTCGACACTTAGTTATTTTCATATGACATACTTTCACATAGATCCAAGTAATCTCCTAGAGCTCGCGGATGACAGGCAATCACCTGACTTCTACCGGTCTAAGCAAACTAAGCAATTATTGACCGCGGACACCAAGGTAACAAGGATCAGGTAAAGCAAGGTGAAACAAGGTATAATGCAGCAACGTTTGCAAACAACTCCTAAACGTAATGCATCAAATTAAGTAAAGTTAATAATAAATTATTTGCAAACCGGGAGAGAAATGCTCCGGGGCTTGCCTCGCTCAAAGGAGCTCGGACGGTGGTCGGGGCACTCTGGAAGATCTTCACCGACCTCCTCTTCGGCTTTGGTCGACTCCTGCTCTTGAACCTCGGACTGCTCTTCCGGGTCCTCGGGAACTGCTACCGGGATCACTTCCTGCGATCCTGTATGATGCATAAGTATAAGTGCTCATGCCTAGGTGCATTGCAGGGATGACATGAGATGATGATGACGAATGCATGAGATGTAATGAGCATGTTACTCTATTTGGATTGCGAGGAACGTACGACTCTTCTACAAGGTAGTCTACGTCATTCAAGAACATGTACTCATAAACTACCACCACTATGATCTATCATGCAAAGGCACACTGACACTTAAGATGCTTCAAAGATACACCAAAGCATAGTTTACTAACTAATCTTGCATTAAAGATTGAATGTAAACTCTAGTTAGCCCTAGGCTTGAACAACAACACATATTTTGGTAGCACAGAAAAATCTTAGAAAATTACAGTGAGTTACTAACATCAATTCTAGAATGCCACAAAGTTTTCACTGCATTTGAATTACTAGAACTGTATATACAAAAATAACAAGCTAAGGTCTAAAAATGAATATGAAAATACTTTGCATTATGAAAAGTATCAAACAACAGATTTAGTAATTTTCCTACTTTCTACACAGTAAATAATCACTGTAGAAAAATTATTACTTGCATGTTCTATTCACATTTATTTAGTTAACAAAAATAGCAAATACTAGTGATAGAAAGCATTTGAACTACACCTACACATTTTTCTACAGAACAGACATGATATATAATTTTTCTAGCAAGTACATGGCACAAAAAGATTAACAAACTTGGAATCGCATTTTTCTGATTTTTCTATAATTTATTAAGCATTTATCAAGAAAACAGCCATTTCAATAATTAAATAAAAACTCTACAGAAAAGTATTTCAAATTTGACATGCAATATTTTTATATCATAGATCTGGTTCCAATAAATCCATAGAAATTTATTTCACAATTTTTGGAGCTGAAATGACTACAAAACATTTTCCAAAGTATTTTTCATCATGAATAATAAAAGAAAACATAAATTAATTTTTCGATATCGGTACTGGGCCGGCCCGTGGGAGTCAACCGGCCCGTGGCCGTTCTCGGCCTGGTTCGCGCGCGCGGGGAAAGGTGAGCCGGCCCGGCTCGGGCTTCGACCCACGGCCGCTCGCGCGAGGAGGCCGGGGGGAGAAGCCGGAGGCGCCGGTGACCGCGACGTCGCGGCCGCGCGACGACCGGCCGGTGGCCATTGCCGACCACGCCCGGGTGCGAAAAAGCGAGCAACAGGTGCACGGGGAGGAGGCGGACCCGTTTTCGGTGATAGAGAAGCAAGAGGGGTAGCGGGGAAGCACTCCCGCGGGAGGCCGCGCGCGGTGGCGCCATGGCCGCCGGCGACGGATGCACGGAATCCGCACCTGCTTGGCTCGGGTGACGACAACGAGGTGCGCACAGGGTGCCGGAGAAGGAGGCGAAGTTGGGTGCGCGAGAAGGCGAGCTATGGCGGCTCACCGTCGGCCAATTTGGCCGGCGGCGGTGGCGGTGCTCGCGCGGTGCGGTGCTCGCGCGGCACGGAGCGGAGGAAGGCCGAGGCGGGGAAATTTGGAGAGGGATGGTGGATGCGGAGCGCAGGCGACTTAGAAGAGCGAGGCGCGCGCTGGCGGGGGCCACCGACGGCCAGCTGTCGACGGCGAGCGGTGCATGCCGGCCACGGGGCGCGCGGTGCCTGCGCGGGCGCGTGCGTGTCGCGGCGAGCGCGGGCGAGCGGGCACGACGCGCGGGCGGGCGGGCGAGCGCGCGGTCAGCTGGGCCGGGCCGCTTCCGGCTATGGGCCGAAACCGAGGCGGCGGCCTGCTTAGGTTAGTTTTGATTTTTCAAATTTCTATTTTCAAACAAATTTCAAATACAGTTTTCAAACGTCATTTTGAACAAGAAAAGGACCTTTTCTGGAAATGACCCAAAAATAAAAGTTGCTTAGAATTTAATTCTCTACAACTTTGATTAAGGGGCCAACTCAAAATTCTCAACAGATTTTGAATTGGAGAATAAAAGCTAAATAGGGAGGATTTATGAATATTTTCAGAATACATTTTTGAAACCAGTTTTTGACAAAACTTTGAGTAATTTAGTTGCTCCAAAAATTTGACCTATAATTCTAAGTGATATAAAATTTGTAGTTGCACAATTTTGATGAAAGGTAATTAGCATATTAATATATTACATCACGAATACACTTTTCCAAGCTTTTATTTCACTCAGGTTATGATATTACCACATATGATTATGAATGATATGAAATGTCATGCTTATGATTGCAATGCAAATGCTTGCGTAACACCGGAGTGTTACAGAATGATAGGTGGTTACTGGTATGCTTTAACTGTGGAATGGATGATATTCTGAAAATAACCATGTGTTGATGGATAATTGGAAACCGGACAAAAAAGTTGGAAGCAACCAGACAGGGTTCTGGGGTGCTATTAGTTTTCCGTTTGTGTTGGTTAAGGACCGATCGTTGCTTGTTCCTCTTGTCATGTTGAACGCATACCTCACATTTAGCTGGCCGAATAAAGTACCTTTCGACTATGAAGCAAGTGACACTTTTTGGGCCGGGATAAACTCGGATTGGTAGACTGGTGCCGAGGGGGGTTAGACGGGGACGCGAAGAGTGGGCCCAAGGTGTGTCCTAGCAGTCGGACGGTCCCTGGGTAGTGCGATCCATGATTGTTACCCCGCGATGTTTACCTGGAAAGTGTCATTGGTGATCTGTAGCTCACTTGATCGGTGAGTGTGGTTTATGTGAGGAATAAATCACCAGCTGGTTAGGAATCGATTCGAATCGCCATCGCTCCTGGACAGTGAGCACTTGACTTGAGTTACGGCATCGTAGTAATGATGATGGAACATTAATGGTTATATGGATGATGTTGGAAATGCTAAATCCAAGTGGTAACTAGATGTTTTTGGTTAATCAAGTGATTGCTATAGCATAGGTGCTTACCTAGATGGATAAGTTATAATAAACATGATGCAAATTACTTAAAATGGTTTAGTCATAATAGCTTATGCTTTTCGTAAATGAGTCAACTAGTCCAGTAAAAGAAAGCCTTGCATACTCCTTGGTGTCACATTATTTTGGTTTACGACGGGTAAGTCTAGCTGAGTACCTTCTCGTACTCAGGGCGTTGTTCCTATTGTTGTTGCAGATGGTCAGATGTACTACGGCTATTGCATCAACTGCCTGTATCCGATGATTGGTGACAACTAGGACCAAGGGCAATGGTAACTCCGTATTTCTTATCTGATGCTTTTGTTAGAAATGGCTACCTACTGGCACTATATCTGAACCAAAAGTGTGTGTGTTTTATGAAACTATTTGCTTCCCCTACTTTATTGTGATCTTGGGTTGTAATAACTTTATGTTCTAAACTCCGATGTAATCAACTGTCATTGCAAACTTTATGTAATATGTAACGGTGATTGCTAAACTTGTATGATCTTGGTTTGTATGTTGGTTGGTTTAAAACCCTTTGTGGTTTCATAGACTACCGGGTTATATGGGCTTAAGTTTACTAAATTATCTGCTTTAGCGGAAGATTTTCTTACTTAATCTCGTATAATTGGTCGGTTCTGTTACATGGCTCAAGGGAAAGGTATATTTAATAGGAGCATTTTGTTCAGCCATTCAAGATACCAAGTGGATGTGAGTGGGTTTACGATAGATAGCCATACTATTAAGAGGGATGAAACTCATATTGAAATGCGGTTATCAAAGTGTCACTAGAGGTTCTAACTCATTGCATATGCATTTAGATTCTAGTGTGTGCTAACACCCTTGAAAATGCTTTGTGAAAATACTAATACACGTGCACAATGGTGATACATTTGGTGGTTAGCACTTGGGAGCAAGGGTGGAGAAGTTAGAGTTGAAAAGGAGTTTGGTGTGACTGGACTCTGGTCTCAGGAGGACTAGATCTGGCTGTTGTGAGTCCGGTCACCCTAACACAGAAGGCGCGGCCTCGGGTCTATGACCGACCCTGGTGGAGGAACGCGATCAGACTCTAGGGGAACACTATTCCTAGGTCCGGGCCCTATGACGTGACACGCAGGAGCAATGCAAGTGAGGACCGGACTCTAGCCGAGTCCGGTCATGGTTGAGCGGACGCATTCGATCTTGAAAAATCCTCTCTGGATGCTTACTGGACTCGACCGGAATCTGCTCGTGGGTGCGTCCGGTCATTCTTTGATGAGTCGGGTCTCTAGCTCGGTGGTGCGGCCGTGCGTGTGATTGTACTCTACTTTAGCAAGTTTGGTCGGTGTCCAGCGTGAACGGTCACAACTTAAACGTTGGCATAGGCGTTTGTGATCGTTGGGAATCAACACTCGGCATTTGAAGGAGGTGACATGTGGTGTGAATCCGAGGACCGGACGCTGGGTGCAACACGTCCGCTCATCACGATCGGCGTGTCCAGTCCTTGCACAGGGAGCCCAATGATGAGCCTAATGGCTCTATCTTTGGAGGGGCTCTATAAATAGAGGTTGGCCGGCTTGGGCTCACTCTCTTGGCCATTTCTATTAAGAATACACCCTAGTGAGCCTAGCCATTCCTCTCTAACTTATCTTGCTTGATTGATTCATCATTTGGTGAGATTGGAGAGCATCCAAGTGTATTGCTTTGATTGATTGCATCTAGAGGCACTTTGTGATTATGTTTCACTATAGATTTCGCTTATTACTCTTGGTGGTTGCCACCATCTAGACGCCTTGGTGCAGCGAGGATCGTTGAGCGAAGGAAGGTGATTGTCTCTGGCTCCGATCAGTGGATTGTGAGGGGTTCTTGTGCCTTCCCTATGAGAGATCACGAAAGGCAACTCTAGGGGATTGCTCGTGTCTTGTGGATCCCCATCTTGTGTTGGTTGTGCGGCACCCGGTTGTGGGTTAGGCGTGTGATGCCTATTAGTGCATGAACCTCCAAGTGGGTGAATCGCCACAACAGGGATTAGCTTGCTGGCAAGCAAGTGAACCTCGATGAAAAATCATTGTGTCAATTGGTATTCATTGTGATTGATTTTTTGCTTGCCTGGTTCGATATAACCACTCTATTAGTCTCTTGTATTTACATTCTTACTTGTGTAGTGATAGTTGTAGTTGCTAAAGTAGCTCTCTTGTTTAGCTAGTTGCCAAGCTTGTTAGTTAGTTGATTAGCTTCTTGCTAGCTAAACTAGTTGTAGAGAGTAGCAACTTAGCCTTTGTGTGCCTAGAGACATTACTCAACTAGAATTGTGGATAGGTGGCTTGCCTATTTGATTAGAGCTAGAGCAAAACGCTATTTCGCCATTTAGTGTAATAATCACTTGCTCTAGTGTTTTTGTAGAAATTTTTATAGGCTATTAATCCCCTCCAGCCATTTAGGCCCTTTCAACTGTCTTACACTGCCTTTTCCCCCACCGTCTGTCGCTACCTCACGTTAGCTCCTCCCCCATTGTCACCCGACCTCCACGCCAACCCTATGGGTAGTCGCCTTTTGCCAGCAACAGTTGGGCAGAAGCCTAGGTACCCTCCTACCCCCCTAGGCGAGACAGTACCCTACTTGTCGCCCAGCGCACAAGCGCGCCTAGGTGAGCGTGGAATAGCACCTTGTCAAACATTGTCTAAGGTTCAAAAGATGGTAGGAAACCCAAACAAACAGGTCAAGTTCAACAGTACCACACAACCTATTTCAACACACATAGATTTAGGTGGACACGACTACATCTAAATGGGCCTAAAGGAAGCACAGTTACAATCGGGGAGCAATAACGGTTTATCTCGCCAAGTTGCTTATCCATTTGTAATTTTATAGATATGTTCCTCATAGCAGTACAAACTACATGCATAGCATGGGGTCTCTTTCCCATGGGAGGTACGAATCTATCTAAAATATCACACCCCTCCCCTTATTTTGGTGTAGATCTTTTGTTCATCAAGGATTTAACCATCGACAAAAAAGAATTCAACCAAACATGGGCCAGCACTAGGCCAGGTTTGTTCATCACTTGCACTGATAAGTGACAAATAATATATGTTCTAGGATTCAAACTCATAACCTCAACGTTCATGTTGTCTCGAGTGTCCATACCAGGTAAGTTATATGATACATGTGACTATACTATACAACACATGCTATTCTTCTAACTACTCGGTTATGAATCTTACATTGTATATTTCACACCCAAAACAATCTCAAATGGAAAAGTTGTTAACTGCAAAGCTGTAGATGTCGTCGAGTACAACATCATTGATGTTGACTTTTCTCCTTTCAACATTATTAACCATTTCAAATCTGACCCAAGAACTTATATTGAATATTTGAACATGTAAGTCATCTCAAATCCGATCCAAGAACTTATATTAAATACTTGGACATGTAAATCATCTTAAATCCAATCCGAGAACTTATATTGAATATTTGAACTGATAAACCATTTCAAATTAAAAATCTACCACTGCTGGTTGTAGCTACAAATCAGAAGTGATAGTGCACCTATCATTGTCGGTTGTAATATCACTATCGGCAGGGCCGAGCCAGGATTTGAGCATCGGGGGCTATTCAAACCAACAACAATCATATATGATGAAATATATATATACAACGAGAGAGCGTAGATAATAACCAAATAAATGTTTATTTTATAATACAAAAGAAGGTTAAAAAAGACAAAATACTAAATTTTACAAAGAAAATGGGAACAAATTTTAATTACATCTCGGTCAATCTAATTCTTGATAAAAAAAAAGAATCATAGTAATAATAAAAACAAAGGAGATGAGATGAGAAGATAAAAGGAAGAATAATCCTAAATAAAATAGATGTCATTGAGATAAATGTGGAGGAGAATAAACAAGCAAAACATTGACTATATTTATTAACTAGCTAATTATGGGTGTACTTTAGGTACTAACCGGTAGGTAATAAAATCACAACAAGAACAAAATATGAAAAAAAGAGATGGAGAAGATAATAAAAAGACCAATTCTAGATTATATAGATACTACTATCAATTAATACGAGAAAGAATAAACATCTTAGACACA
Source organism: Saccharum hybrid cultivar R570 (assembly GCA_038087645.1). NCBI lineage: Eukaryota > Viridiplantae > Streptophyta > Magnoliopsida > Poales > Poaceae > Saccharum > Saccharum hybrid cultivar. Next base: position 10,858,142 of record JAQSUU010000327.1, read on the forward strand.
AATTAATATAGTTAACTAGTAAATTATTATACATTATCTAGCTTTGGGATGAAAACTGTGCAGAAATATCCTGTACTGCACCGTCTTTTTCTACATTTAATCATATTTTCGGACAAATTCGAATTTGGTTCGAAATTTGGCCAAATTCGAAATCTGAACGAAAATGGATTAGACATTTTTCGACCGTTTTCTACTTTTAATTCGGTATATCCTGAATTCGAAATTCGGTTTAAACCAAATTTGGCCCACAAGAAGTCCAACTTTAGAAAAATTGTATCTTTTCATATGATCTCGGATGAAGATGTTTTTTATATGAAAATTATAGCTCTCGACGAGATCTACAACTTTCTAGTTTTTAGTTTTTTCATTTGAGGTCTTTAAGATATTCAAAAAAAATTAAACAGAGTTTCAGCGGTATATTAATCGCGCATAAGCACTTATTGCCTTAGAAAAATCATATCTTCCTTACATGGTGTCAAATGGTGATACTTTTTAAGAAAGTTGTAGGACTTGTTAATTATTATGCTTATGCACTTGATCCTACGGGTCAATATTCCGTATTGATTTTTCATGTACCGACCGTGTTTGACATAATTCCGCTCGAATTAATTCGCTTTCGAAATTTTCGATATTCGGTAAGTTCGTGTTCATTTTCATGTCCGACTTTACCGCTTTCGCTTTCGTTTTCGTATTCAAATGCAGAAGTAGAAAACAGTTGAGAGGTTTTCGGATCATTTCTGACCGTTTTCATCCCTAATCTAGCTAATGGTGGGCCTACTATAGGGGGCACCAGTCTACTGGGGGGCGGGGGTGGGGGGAGGGGGGGCTAGCCCCTCCCTCCCTTTGCCACTGACTATCTATTGAAGCCACTAATTGAAAGTGATAATTCGACAATGATAGCGTGTTATGTGGTAGTGGTGTGAAACCGTTGTGTCCTAAACTTCTTGTCATTCTGTGGACTTGGACAAATCAAAACCGTGGTCCTGAAACCAACTTATAGTGGACTGAAAAAGACTATTGCCTAACTAGAGTAGCTTGGAACTATTGTCATTATTGGAATTAGTCTTGTTCTCTTTTCCACAAGAGTTGAAAAGTTGTGGAAAGAAGTAGCGAGAAACAAAATTGTTCAGTTAAAGTCATAAAACCAAAAAAAATCGTCGTTGACTGCTCCAGAAGGGGATGGCATTGGATAACGGATGGAGGACCGCAGCATGAAAATAGCGGAAATAATTTTTATGCGACAGCGTCGCACGAGGTTCCTATGCGACACCCTATCGGCTGCTCACGCGTGTCCTGTACACCATTCTGTATCCCGTGGTTTTACCTGCATGCATGTATGTCCCGTGGTTAGTTAGCCGCTGTTTACTGTAGGGAGACACGTGTCGGCCACCAACTGGTTGTCGCATGGGAGTAGTGTACGACACCGTCGCATAGAAAATTTTTCCGAAAATAGCGATACACAAGTGGCAATGATGCCGTGTATGGGACGTATAAATTCATACGGGATTACGGGCACGGTATTGCATCTCAAGTACCCTATTTCTTGAGTCGCAAAAAAAAAATACCCTATTTCTTCCCAATCTTTGGTTTTAGGAAATAATAAAAAACCCCTCTTCAACAACTTTTAATCCATGCTCCTAAAATTTATGCACTTAGTCACGGATACTGATTTCCCGTGCTAATCGGTCGGTCGATCTAAAGGTGGAAGGGCATGAGAAAGAATAAGGAGTAGGAAAGGGTTCCTGATACAAATGTACGAGAGATAAAGAATATATAAAAGTGGTTACAATAATTTAGAAATAGTATAAGATTCCTGATGTAAAATTGTATTCTATATTTTAGAAATATATTATTGAAAACTCCTAGAGATGGTTTTCTTTTTTCTCACAATACCTTTTTAGGAGTTGCAAAACTACGTGTTTTAGGAAATAAAACCTGGAGATGCTAACGCTAAGGACTGGTGGGGCTTGGTCCCACGATTTTGTTCACATCCCACCATGCACCAACCATACCTGCATGCGGCCTTCGAGCATTATCTCTCGTGGAAATATTGTCCCATAGGCCAATCCATTTGACGACAAAAGTTCGCCAAACAAAAATGACGTTTCCACACAGAGAGTACATCTTATTCCTTGCAAATACCGTCAATGTGTCAATCACTAATACAAAACCATTTTCAGAAATAGGTATATTTTTATTTGAGGAAAATCCATGATTGGTCCTTCGATTTGACAGGGTCTACTCTTAAAATATTATTACTAGATCGATAAATTTAGCTTTGGGTATCATCCAGGTCCAAATGAGTTCTAACCGCTCTATATGCTGACATGACATGCTAATTGTAAATTGACATGGCCCCTACTAGGGATGAAAACGGAACAGAAATATTCCGAACTGACCGTTTTCGTTTTCTATATTATAAACCGTTTTTAACATGAAAAATTGTCAGTTTCAATTGGTTTCACAACTATTTTCAACCATTTTTTGTACTCTTTAATTGTTAAATGTAGAAATATTCCGAACCGACCGTTTTCGTTTTTCCATATCGTAAGTCCGTTTTCGACCGTTTCCGACTGTTTTCATCCTTAGCCCCTACATGTAATGTCGATCCTTCAACTTGGCAAGGGGTGTCACGTAGGTTCCTCTACTCTCAAGTACTATTTCTAGGTCCATGAACTTGACTTTAGTATCATCTAGGTCCAAACGGGTCCTAACCCGCTCTGTACGCTGACGGGGCATGAAGCAGCGTGGGCTCCTTTCCCTGGTGGTGGCGGCTGTCTTTCCCGTCACAGTGGTGATTGCATTGTATCCTCCCGTGATGCGGCGAAGATGTCATATGTACATCAGCATTGGGTTTTTAAAAAAAAGTCTTAACCTAGAAACTATGAGATAGTTTTTATACTTGCCAAATCACGTAGGTACTACATATAAAAATCATATCCCTTGATATAGTTGTTTCAAAATATTTTTTAATGTGTCTTCTTTTTCTATCATCATATATCTATCACATCTATTTATATCTTGATTCCCATGTATTTGTTCGGCAAGCCAGCCGGGGTCGTTTGCAAGTTGCAACGCGCGTCGAAACGCTTATATAATTCAAAAAAAAACGACAACACTTCTGACCGTATGACGATGCTGGTAACAACTTCCGCGCAGTCGCTTCCAACGGTATGGAAACCGCAAACCAGTGCAAGACGCGCCAATCTACCCATCGGGGATCGATAAGACTGCCTGGTACTAGGTTGCTAGGTTCATGCACCTGCTGTTGCTTGATGCGGACTGCCTGCTGCTGCTAGTTTGCTGCTCCCGCTGGTATTACCATTTACCACTAGTCCACTCGCATTGTAACCTTGTTGGCCGGCCGGGGACGACTGACTGAACACTGAAGAATATAATCACGCGTGATTGACTGACTGACTGGTGGCGGCTGGAACAGGCGGTGTTTAGTTCAGATAACAGATATAGCAACAAAACTTCACCGATTAATAGTCTAATTGGCATAGATCTATTGGATATATAGGTATATTTTATAGTAAAGTTAATGAAGGCATTTGTGATGCCGAGACGGGTATAGATTAACAACGAGCACATGGGTGCCGGTAGTATGTATCCGTACCCGCACCCGCTCTATACGATGAGTAGAGAATTTTACCTATTAGCATACCCACGTGTGAATAAATCTTTTCGTCACCTATTTATCGCGTAACACCACGTGGGTACTTGTGTATCAGGAACCCATTGCCACCTTCGAGGATGGCTCCAAGTAAATTGATTACTTTCTGTACCAACGTTGATGGATTTGTGCGTTCCTAATGATCCAAAATCTATCAAGCGTGAATGTATGATATTATTGGAAAAAGTTACGGTTGCGTATCAAAGTTTATGCATTAAAAAATGAAAGTTCTAATTTCAGACGATGAAGAAATGGTATACACAAAAAAAACTCAATTGTTATTTGATTCTATGATTTTTAAAATACTGTAAGCGAGTTTTACGGTTTAGATCACCAATTTCTACTATCCTGGTGGTTACTTATCAGTTATGACATCATATAGTTCATATTTATGGTTACGATAGACTACTATTTACGACTGCAGGATGGTATTTATATGTGAGAAGGTGGTTGACGGGGTGTAGCTTAGGATTGCAGGATGAGTTTTACATGTGCAGGTTGGAGCCTTGGAGGACTCCGCTGCATGTTCAATAACACTGTCATGTCTATATATTCATTAATTAACTAATTGAGTGTTTGGTTTAAAGAATCAGTTCATTCTAGATAAGATGAGATGACGCATCATGGGTTAATTTTTTCAATTTGATGACCTATAAGAATTGCCAGCATTCACTGTACGTAAGAATTTGAGAAAACTAAAATTTGGACCTTCGCATGTACTCGCAAGTACACAGGCGTCAGTTTCTAGTGGACTGAAGGAATGTTTCAAATGCAAGGGGGTTCTTGCCTAACCGTACCATATTTCCATGTTCCTGGCATTTTCTTCTTTCGAATCGTGAGAATAGAGAATATAGCAAAAAGTAAAAAAAAACTATATGATTTCAAAACACATGATCTTGTTCGCTTGTCTTATAATCCGTACTTTTCAGCTTATTTTTAGTCGGAACAATATTTTTCTCTCACAACAAATCAGCGAACAGTACTTTCAGCCATGGTTTTTCAGCGAAGCGAACGGACTCTATAATAGAAACTTTGGGGTGTTTAAATAGCAGGAAAACATGAATGTAACATGTGGCCAAGCAGCAAAGTTTCAAGCTTTAGAACTCGAAGAAAACATTGCAGGAATTTTTCATTTGGGTCTCCTTGGATGTTCTTTTTTCTTGTATTTTGTGAAGCAAGGTTAGCCTTTTCTCTAGAAAAAAAATACAAATTTCCTTTAAACAACAAGTAAAGAAAACATTCCTAAAAAATCTATTCCTTTACTTTTCCTTTGGAAACCCTCAATTCCAAATAAGGCCTTAACTGTGGTCAGGTTTAGTGGACTGAACGAGTGTTCCTTGAAGGCATTTGAAGGAGACTCTTGCCTAACCGTACCATATATTTGGAATAAAGGCTGTGGAGTCAAGTCAAGTCGTTGGCTTTTCAGGGCAGAAGTAGGAGGTCAATTCACAAGTTGCCCGTGCGTGGGAATCGGAGAAGGATTATTTGGCAAGTGTACTCCTTTTATACTCCGTATGCCCTTGGGCACAGGCAAGGCAATTGGGTCCGTACAAGACAAGGAATAGGTCATAGGCAGTGGCCCGTGAGCCGTGGGCCCGTGTTAACCGTGGAAAAAGAATCTTGGTCGAAGCCTCGAAGATAAGTTTGGCGAATGACGGCAGCATGACGCGCCTCCGTCATGTAACAAGAACACCTCGTTCAACGCACTAATTTAGAACTGCTTAAAGAACAAAAATGAAGAAAAATGCCTGTGTACATGCCAAGGACCACAATAATAGTATCTGAACCTTTTCGGAACGTACAAATTTCGACCGAACTCATCCGCACCCGGCCCAATTTGGAATTTGACCAATAGTGGCCCATGTAAATGTTATAAGATATTGTGGAGAGTTTAGTCCACCTTAATTGTTTAGAGTGGGATAGACCTACATATAAGGCTTCTAGAGTTCATCACACTATCCCTGGGTTAATCCTTTTACGCGAAGCGAGGACGAAAGCGTAAGTAGAATGGTGGTAGGTGTGGTTCATTCAGCGTGCAGAATGGATCTGAGTCGTTTGGACTCTGGGGCGTTACAAATGGTATCAGAACCGACCTTCGCAGCCACGGGCGCGTGCGGGCCAGGGGCTGGACATGAGGTTCATTGCGCGTGTAGGCTCTGCGGAGTGCATGGCGTGGCACATGTGCTGGCACCTGGGCGCACGGTCGTATGTGCTAAAGAGGGAACGTTCCTGGTTATCGTTTGCCTGATTGTGGGTATGTTGGGCCCGACGAGGACGTCGGGTTCTTTGAGGGGGTGTATGTCACATCCGGTCAAATTTGGAATTTGGCCCATAGTGGAACGTTCCTGGTTATCGTTTGCCTGATTGTGGGTATGTTGGGCCCGACGAGGACGTCAGGTTCTTTGAGGGGGGTGTATGTCACACCCGGCCAAATTTAGAATTTGGCCCATAGTTGCCCATGTGAATGTTATGAGATATTATGGAGAGTTTAGTCCCACCTTAGTTGTTTAGAGTGGGATAGACCAACATATAAGGCTTCTAGAGTCCATCTCACCATCCCCGGGTTAATTCTTTTACGTGAAGCGAGGACGAAAGCGTAAGTGGGATGGTGGTAGGTGTGGTTCATTCAGCGTGCAGAGTGGATCTGAGCCGTTTGGACTCTGTCTCTGTCACACCCGGTTTTCTAAAGAACAAAACTAGGCTAATCATATGTGTGTCCAGGAAGTCCACACATGCAAGAATGAAAAAGTATCAGAAATAATGTTATTATATAACGTAGACATAGCTATATTAAACACTTACATCAGAGTATCGCGGAACGGTGACTAAACGTCAGGCTCTATTCTTCTCAGGGACGGCTGACTGGGGGTAACATATGCCTAGCACTTCTATCAGTCTTCTAGGAACTCCACCATAACACCATCGATCTTTGAGGCAACTTTACTAAAGTCTGGAGTGTAGGGAATAGCAAGAGTGAGTCCATGTCGAACTCTGCAAGTATAGCAACAAGGTAGTATAGATCCCATAAACTCATGATCAATGTAACATAAATAATGTAGAGCATAAAACGGTAAACAATGAGCATATTAGCAATTAAAAGTCATCATCTTAAATGTAAAGATTCCAAGGCCGCTCGTGTCCTTGAGCAAGGCTAGTATACAAGTTTAATAAACTCTACATAGCGGTGTACACTTTCAATGTGAGTCGTGATTACCCATATACCTAGGGCGGCCAATCCCCAAAACACTCCCAAGGTGAACAGGCAGGGTTCACTATGAAGCCTTTCAAAGGTTCGTCTAACAAGTTAGGGCCGCTAGGTTTCCAAAGTCAGTCTGTGTGATACAAAGTCCCATGGATCCACAGTCTACTTTTCCCCATTTACGCCACAAGGGTAACCTCTAACAAGCTAGAAAAGGTCCTCATACTGAGCTAAAGCCAGAGCCATATAGCCCTCACAGTTGTATTGTAAATCCCGGAGATTCTCTTACAGATAAATCCTCAAGTTGCTAAAAAGTCATTTTTATTGTTTGTTGCTTAAACATTAATCAAGTCACAAGATCATAGTCACAAAAAGAAAACCCAAGCTATACTTGCCTTTTTCCCAAAATTAAGCTGCTCAGAATCTTCAGCTGCTATCTTTTGGTCTCTAGCTTCTGCTTTGACTGTCGCTCCTTAGCTCCTGGTCTTCAGCGCTCGCGGATCACAGCTCTACTCGTAGCAACCAAGCACAGTAGACAAACAACAAACACAACTAAGAACAACATCATATAATGGAGATACTTTAAAAGGAAGCGCACTAAACGATACGGCACAGAGCTACGATCACGAAAATGCAAGAACAAAAGGGAACAAAGCTACCGTCAAAGAGGACACAACTATCGAGGTTCACAATTATAACGGAAAATACTGACTAAAAGTTTGATACATGTTAGTTATTGAAAAATAAGATGATTCACTTTTCAAAGAATTATCCTAAAGTTGAACTAATCAAATTATATTAAACTATAAAGGCTAGAGTTAAACTTAAATCATTTTTTTATTTATAAGTAAATGAGTATCTATTATTTATTCATTTAAATATTTATAGTTTGGAAACATAAAACATGTGAGAACAACTATTATAACCGGTATATAACCCACATTTAAAATTAAGCAAATTATTTTATTTATAATTAACAAATATTTAAGTTAGTATGAATCAAGTTAAGATTTGAAAATAAAAGATCAAAGTGTAAACCTTAATTGCTTTTAATTTATATAAAAGTATTATATCCGTATTAATCAGTTTGATATTTAGCTATATATGGGAAAAAAATGTGTCATGAAAACATTAGCACTAATATGTAGATCGTGTCGACATGAAACTAACGCAACTTGAACGAATTGAATCGAAATTAAAACGGTTAAACTATCGCTAATCTCATCTAGTGTGGCAAACCGTATTTATGCCGCTATTAATCAAATTACCAGTTATACATAAAGGATATGTTTGTTCTAATCAGAAAACTAGTTTCATATACAAATTAACCAAGTTAATATTTTAATTATAAATAAATAAACATGTAACGGAATAAACAATGCTGCTAGCACATAGATCGCATTGACACGAAACTAACACAACTAAATCTGAGCAAAAACAGAGTTAAAACGATCAAATAGCGAGTAGCTACGGTGGAAATTCTGCTTTCTCCCTAGCCAAACCTTCCTTGCATGCCAGTCAATAGCCATTATGTGCACCCTACGGGTGGGCATTGAGTTGGAGACCAAACGAATTGAAAGAATATAGATTGATTAATTAAATGGCTAAATCACCATTGGCTGGAGATATGGTTAGAAGAACATCGGCGGAAGGTGCAGGCTCCAGGCAGACTTACATGCTATCCAACACCTGCAGTCCCTGCTAAGCACACACATGCATGCCTTTGCTTGATCGGCCGCGATGCATCCATGCCATGGTCCATGGACGCAGCGATGGCTACCACCAGAGTTCTAACGGTGACGGGCAGCCGGCTGGAAAACGAACGAGGAGAATCTCTGGACGCTAACTCGACCACAAGTTGCAGACGACGGAGAGATGACGAAGCAGCGACCGAGCTGCGGCGGTCCACGTCCTTCTCGACAAGATCGGAAGAGGGTTGCAACAGGTTCTACACGATGGCGAGGTAGCAAAGAGCAAAGGCGACGACGCTCGCTGGGCAATCTGTGGCGGCGGCCATGAGATCAGGCGACTTGGAGTTATGCTAGGGTTTGGAAACATGATATCTGCATCAAGGCATCATGGCCATACAGGCTTCTCCCTTTTATATAGTGGGGCACGATTGGGCTCACAAGGAGAGTTGGAGCCGTCGTTGGTTTTGATGCAGCATTAACGTGATGCGATTTCAGGTTCATCGTATTGCATGCATATACATATGTATATGTCAATTATATTTTTTTTTGAACCTTGCCTTGCATACATTACGTGGCCAAAATAATTGTTTTTCTTCTTAAGCATTGACAACTTAATCACGTCTGCCATCTATCAAGATTACTTATTCCCAGAATATTTAATTTTGAGACTAAAACTAATTCTAGAATCATTATTCGAGCCACCATAAATACTTCAAAAATTCCCAAAATTTAGAGAAAATTTCAAGAGAGATTTTGGAACTTGAGGAATCCAATAAAGTATCTGGAGCTCATGATAAGATAATTTGGAGCATCAAATAAAAAAAATTAGACTATGCTCTCAGAAAAGTGAGAAAAGATCCAGAGAAAGCCAGAAAATTCTCGAAAAGTTTTGATATATAGATTGATGGATACTGAACTCATAAAGGTTCTTTTTTTTTATAACTAACTGATGCTATCATGAACTAAACTTGGATAAATTTTATCCGAATATTAAAACATTTATTTCAATTAGTGTTTCATATGCACAACCTAAAATAGAAATTTTGGGGTGTGACACCGCGGAGGCATGCGCCCACGGCCCATCTCCTTCTCTGATGTGACGTCGTCTTTGAAAAAATAAAAATATTTATTTTAAATTTCTATAACTTCTGAACGGTGCATCCGATTTCAATTCCGTCTGCATAAGTGTGTTCCACGCGACGAGACGAATAATACTAGACCCCAGTTACATATGTTTCGAAGATTTTTTTTTCTAGTAGCAATTTATGTGTACTACCTTATATCATATAACTTATGCGAAAAACTTAGAAACACAAGAATTATGAAACATAACTTATTTATGGAAAGTTATTAAACACAAATGAACAAATTAACTTATAACTTATACCAAAACTTGCAGACACAAAGTTGTTAACACACAAAGGAACAAAATAACTTGTAACTTATACCAAAACTTAGAAACACAAAAATTATGAAACACAACTTATGTACAAAAGTTATCAAACATGTAGCACCCAAAAATTTCAAATTTTAGAATTAGTGGGTTTCAAATAATTTAGATAACAATTAATGGGGAATTAGGATTTAAAAAATTTAGAAAAGAATATTTGGTGATGCATTCATGCTGTTGCATTTATTTTACTTTGTGGTGTGGAATTTATTTTATTTGATTTGGTTTAGAAATTCTATTTGAAAAAGGTTTTGGAAAACAAACAAATAGAGAAAAGAAAAAAAAGAAAACAACTCACCTTCTTACCTGTTGGCCCGGCGGCCCAGCTAAACCGAGCCCAAGTTCTCTCCCGCACCCGCGCCTGGGCCGCGCGCAGGTGGGCTGCTGCCGCTCTTCTTTCCCCGCGCGTTTTTGGGCCGGCCCAAGTACCGTAGTCGCGCCCTCCTCTCTCTTGCGGTCGCTGACCGTTGGGACCCACATGTCAGCGTGTTTCTTCTTCCCCATGCCGTGACCAAGCCAGACTCGAGTGTTGCCGCCACCGACCCTTACCGATTAACCTGGGATTCCCTACCCGAATACGGTGATATGGAGCTATAAAGGAGAAGTCGTGACCCCTTCTTTCCGTTTTTCATCTAAAACGATAGACAAACCACGTGAAATCGAGCTCTAGGGCTTGGGGGTGTTGCAAGTTTCGGTTGTTCGGTTGGGGAGCTTTCGGGTGGATTGGAGGTCAATTTCTTCGCGTTGGTGAGTCCGCACTCGTCTCCTCTACCTTATTATGCTTTTCTTTTGGTTGGAGAGGCTTCGAAGTAAGCTTTTGAAGCTCACCGTCGGATCGGCAATGGCGCCGCTGCTCTCCTCTCATCGCGCGTCATGCTCGATCCATCGTAGCAAACTTTTACCGCCTAAATGAGTTCGCATTAAGTTTCTCTTCCGTTTGGAACAAGTCCCGGGCCGATTGGTGGTCTAGTTAGGGAGAACCGCCATCTCCGGCGAGGTAGGGAATGCCGGCAATGGAGACCGCCGGCTGGCGTTGAGGGAGGTGGCCAGATTTTTCTCTCTTTCCTCCCGGATTGATTAGGAGCCGTCCATCTTCAGATCAACGGCCTAGAAAAGAAGATACCCTTTTCGGTGGAAAACTTCATAAAGAGTCCCTGGACTTTTTCAAATTAAAACCCGCAGTCCCTAGGCGTAAACCCCGAAAGCGTTTTCGTGTTTTGAAAGCGTATTCTCTCGCGGTAAATCAAAAATACGTTTTCGGATAATTACAGTTTTGCCACTAGGATTGTTTTGGCCATAAAATCTTCGTTTTAACTCCGATTTGATCCGTTCAAGTTGCGTTAGGTTCGTATTTGCGAGCTCTACATGTTAGTATAGTTGTACAGTCAGTTTGGACAATTTAATTTCTGAGTTTATAATTAAGTATTTATTTATCTATAGGAAATCTTAGAAAATTAGTAACTTTCATGTTTTAACTCCGAATTTGGTGATCTTTACGTATGTGTGATCGTAGGAACGTGTAGAAGAGTTTTATAAACTTTTATTACTGTTTTGTTACTATTGATGTACTGTTCTAATTATATCTCTTTGTTTGCTTCGTGTATGTTTGATTGGATGTATGTATGATGTTGATTGATGATCGAATATAGAAGGTGAGCAGTTTCTAGATGATCCGGAGTATTACTTTGATTCAGATCAGCAGTATCATTCGGAGAGTTTTGATCAAGGCAAGTATAATATGGGACTATCCTTATTACCTATTCACTGAAATTATCATATATATGCATGTGCTTTCCTTGACAACCTTAGAAATTTTAACTTAGTGACTGATATCCTGATTCCTTGTTACCTACGGGCTATGCATTTGGGTAGTTGTTGCTAGTGCTAAATTATGAACAATGATCTTGTAATTTGACTAATGGGTTAAGCAATCAATCATTAAGATAATTTTATTACTGTTGACAAAGGGGACTAGAGCATTGTGTTGTGTTGATTGTTGTTGCTCTAGTTACTCTTCATAAGGATTTATCTGTAAGTGATAACCGGGATATACAGTACAGCTGTGAGGGCTATATGGCTCTGGCTTTAGTTGCTTAAAGGACATTTTCTAGCTTGTTAGTGGTTACCTTAAATGGCATAAGAATGGCTTGCCATGTTGGGTGTAGGACAACCTCGAGTCAATGAGTATAGCCGAGAAAGAAATGTGCCATTTAAAAAAGGGGTTCCTACATCTGCCTGCCGAGTGAATCTGATGATCCTAACTTGTTAGACGAACTTTTAAGTGCCTTTATATGATTTCCGGTGTTTTGGGAATGGCCTCCTCATGCATTTGGAAGTTATGACTCACAGTGAAAGTGTACACCACTGCGCAGAGTTAAAAACTAGTATACTAGCCGTGCTCACGGATATGAGCGGCCTTGGGGATTCTTACAGAATAATTGGTCATAATTGTTATATCATGTTTAAATTCTGTTGTTATTATTATGCTCATGTTAATGCAATTCATTATTCTTATTACAATTGATCATTGACTCATTAATGGGAAGTGGATTACCTTGATGCTACTCAATTGCTAAATACATGATAAATAAAAGCTAAACATAGTTAAACTGTGTCTAGTCTTTTGTGCCTCATGAACCCTGTGTTGTGCTTGTTGAGTTCGACATGGACTCACCCTTGCTATTTCCACCATAACAGATGAAGATTATGAGGAAAATTATGGTAATGAGTACTAGTCTTGGTGTCAACCAGTCAACCGTGTCCCTGTGTTTGGAGTTTCGGCTGGAAATCTACTATTAGTCATTATTATTTATCGTTCAAGACTATGTGTTAAATACTTATTCGCTATGTAATAAGCACTGTGATGATACTATGTAATTTGTCTACTTGTGTGTGCGATCATATCCTGGGGCGCACATGAGTCTTTTATGCATCCTATTTTTGTCCTTAAAAATAGGTGTGAGAAAACACAACTTTTGTACATGAGTTATTCTATACAACTTATGTACATAAGTTATTCTATACAGCCTGCCAATTAACTTATAACTTATACCAAAACTTGAAAACACAAAAATTATAAAACACAACTTATGTACAAAATTGACGAAACATAACTCGTGTACATAAGTTATTTTATACAACTTGCTAACACTGCCAAAAAAATAAATAAATAAAAAGAAGGATAAAAATATTTAAAAATGAAAAGAGTACTAAAATCATATAAAAGAAAAACTAAATAAAAATAAAAAACAAAAAAAGAAGCGCGTGGGCGCATGCAGGAGGAGTAGACGCCAAGCGGTAGGAGCGGGTCGGAGGCACGCAACATGCTCGGTGGAGACAGTGTTCGAAGGAGTGAACGTTCACTGAGTTGGAATTGGGTACAAATTTCGGGAAACGGCTATTCCATTTTCATCTCTAATCAGTTGAAATATGATATAATAATTATTATAACTATAAATAATTTAGTTGAGAAAACAAAAACACATATATTCATAAATAAATATCATTTTTTGACCAATAAATAGCCTTGTTCATTGATAGACAATAAATAAGTCCATCGTCTGAATACAAATAATATTATCCATTACGGTAGTCCCTATACTAGAAATCATAGTTAGTTTCTGTCTACTTAATTTGTGTAGACACTACACATAGGGCCCGATTGGTTGTCTACATCTGCTCTCATCCAGCCTCAGCGCATGCGAGAATGCCCGCGTGTTTGGTTGGCGCATGCGACCGTCCTGCTTCGCGCGGTGCAAAAGCAAGCTAGATGTTGCACCTCTGGATACGGATTCTTTGGCTGTTCCTGCAAATGCAGGCTCGTGGCATGCACAACATGCACCGACTAATGACCGTACTACTAGTGCATATTAAATAATATTAATATATTTCAAAGGATATTAAGATTTAATAAGATAAAATAAGAACAATTAAAGTATATTTGCATAAAATAAATATCTCAATAACATATGTTCATGTACTTTTGTCTCATGCGGTAGGGGTAACCAAACGCTATCTCTTCTCATGCAGTTGTCGACTTGAAAATGTGTTCATGCCGACGCGCCTGCAACCGAGTGAACCGAGACGGTGCGATTCCCGATTCGTGAGGTTTCTTCACCAACCTAGTTAGCTTCGACTAAGGCGTGCCAGTCAATTTGACCAGCAATTGGCAAAGGATGAAAGCATATCGGTAACAAAAGGGTGGAACATGCTGGTGTTACCAGACAGTTCCAAATATACGGCTCAGACAGCCAGATCAAAAGAGCTATCAACTAGAGAGTTGACACCTCAAGTGAATCGGCAGTTTCAATACACAATCGGCTATTTCATATGTGTGTATAAAGTTTAAGATATCTAATTGAGTTGAATAACATGATGATTGTCTATAATTGATATAAAACAATTATAACATGTCAAGATAAGATGTATATGCTCGGTATCATTGATTAAACTGACTAAGACAATCAATTCATGATTTATTTTACGTAGAGGATTACAATGCTTGAGGAAATCGGCAATCTAGCTTATTCATACATGCCAACCCTTAACGCATCATCTTTCATACAAATAGACTTGCTAACCGACATCGTCTGAATCTAAGCAGCCATAACAGTGGGGATCACATGATACAACCGTAATAAGACAGTTAGAAGAGATTAATAGATCTATTTGTACTTATAATCATGTATTAAAAGCAACATGCATGGATAAAACTAGGTACCTCATAATCAAGCATTGTATTTATCAAGGCATAGACAATCTGCAAAAATAGTTGAAGCCGACATGACTGTTGACACTTCTAACACCACTTAAGCTAAGTTGTCATCCCTAGCATGGCGCCAGAAGTGTTGGTATAGAACTGCTCCTCTTAGAATAAAAATAGGATCCACAAGCGTACAGATAAAATACCATCGTAGCACTTCACCGGGGAATATTTCAGGTATCGTTAATTTATATTTAGCTCAAAGGAAAGAACTAAGGACTTAAACCTAAAGGGATGGATTTGCAAAATACGACTACTTATGAGAAATCAATCACACAGTCACTTACTTTGGCAGGGGGATAAACCATGATAAATAAGTATAATTAAATTGTAAAGCATAGGGAATAAATCACGCAGAGATTAGAGATAGACTACTCATCATAGAGGTAGGTTGACGTCTGATTAGTTCAAGAGATTGAATTCTAGGTAGGTTCTAATCTACTAAGTCATTCATCTACTCTAGCAAACACACCATCATATATAGCATAAAAGACTCTTCATCTATGTATAAGGAATATTACTGAAGAAAACCAGGACATAGCAAGACTTCCTACGTAACGTTGTTTCTGCCTGTCCTATCTACAGAGGGTGGACTATATAAGACTCAATAGAACTGTCACTTCCACGAACTACCACACGACTAGGCCAATAGGATACATTTGCAGGTAAATAGCATCTAAGCACCACGCTTACATGTGATCTACCACTTAACCCCCTCGCAAAAAAAGCTAAGCGCTTTGCAAACTTATACATAAACTCATTATCAATCATAACCATATCAAATGTACTACTAGAGCAAACTAGGAACGTAATAAATAGAAACATAATCATATTAGAATAAACTCGTAGGGCAAAGATACAAAATAGTACCAATACTTTGATGATGAAGATCCGAATTCCGAGCACAAGTCGCTCGACTCTTTCTCTATCTAATCTAACCTATGTAGAAGTTGAAGAATTGGAGTAGCTATTCTAATTCTCTGGTAGAGAGAAACTCTCTAAACCCTAGCTCTGCTGATGGCTCCCTCTGCTAATGAATTAGGGTTTCTCTTGGGGTGAGGGACCTTGCTTATATAGCCCTCTAGGAAGCACCACAGCCCTCGGATCAAACCGACCTTGATCTACGGTTTTTATTCATCCTCAAAGGCGGTGGAGGCAGGATCCACGAGGTCGCAGATGATTGGCCACTTGAGTGGGGCGGGCGCCCAGGGCCAAGGGCGGCTGCCCCACTTACTAGCCCATTTGGCCCTCCTCTTCGAGGGGGTGCCTTCTTGAGTCTTCTAGATTATTCTTTTTTGTAGTAGCGTTGATTTCTCTCAATGTAAATCTGACATGTGGGTCTCCTTTGGTCTTTTCCTGATAACCCCCTGCAGAAATAGATATTCACCAAAACTCATGAAAATTATTAGTTTAAAACCCCTAAGTCTAAGGTGAAACTCATTTTAACCCTTCTTTTGATTCTTGTTGACTTATAAAATTGATGGTTAATTACCGTCAACAATGACCAACAAATAGAGTATATGACTATCATCGTTATTAAGATCTACTAACTGATATCGTCTGAATCTAAGTAACTTTAACAGTGGGGATCATATGATGCAGCCATAATAAAGCCCTTAGAAGAGATTAGCAAACCATAACAACAAATCTAGTCATATCAATGAATGCAGATCATGTGAGACTCACTCTGGGCACAAAACCTGATACCCGAACCCTGAACCTGAAATACCCGGACCCGGATCCGAAGTACCCGAACCCGCACTACCCGATGTCTAATTCGGATAGTGAATCCTATTACTCGAATTTATATTGGGTAATTCGGGTAAGTACACTCGGTACCCGAACAACCCGAAATAGGAATACGTCTCAGTGAAGCACGAAGTCACAAACTGGAGCATCCCTGATTTCCCGTGGCCCAAGCCCAACAACGGTAGGATGCCTCCTTGGCTTTGGTGCCTCATTAACTCACGTCTTAACTTGTCGTCTCCTCGACTCCCCGAGACAAGCACTGATGTGATGGTAGGCAGCAGGCTTGATGCTTGAACTTTTCAATTTGCTCTTGTATCTTGTCAGTACTAAGTAGTCAGTACATGTGTCGTCGTTCTGGCTTGCACTTGCGGTTAAAAACTTGAATGCGTCGTGGTTTCACTGGTTTGCATTTGCTGTTGAAAACTTGAAGTTATCACTTTATCAGTTATGAGTTAATGAGTTATCATTTAGTCTGTCCAGTTCTATTCAAAATTCTGTGATGTTTGAGCACTTGCTGTGATTTTATATACTTTGGGTACATTGGGTATACCCGAACCCGAACTTGTGGGTAGTGTTTTTTTGGGGCTATTATCGGGTAACAATTCTCATTACCCAAACTTTTCAAAACCCGAACTACCTGACCCGAACTTTGCGGGTAACCCGAACGGCCAGGGTGATGTGAGACATAAGATCTAGATGAAACAGCCGATCTAGCATGTTTAATCATTATGTAGTGAGATTTTAGCATGAACAAGCTTAGATAACGATCAAACAATACGATATAAGGCCGGTCCATCTAAATCTGAGTCAGGAAGTATGTTATAATTAACGAAACATTAACCATAACACACTTAATACTAAACCGATCTAAGATTATAAAGCAAGCTAAACAATCTTAGATAGATTCGATAACTATTGATAATGCATCAAAAGACAAGTCAATCAACACACCATCAACGATAACTAACTCATATTCATACATTATAAGAGATCGGACAAGGCCGTTGTAGCCTTACAAAGCATAAACATGAACCATGGCGGAACTTACAAGCAAGCTAGAGGTCAAACGATGCAGCCTAATTTGAAGAACTCGTCGACATCTACTGTTCCTAAGGGTGGCGTGACGCCGGGTTGTGTTTGTTTGTACGAGATTGGATCCCTAATTACAATAGCCAGGGTTTATACCCTAGACTTAATACGAGTCCTAACTGAACACGAACCCTTATTACGACTCCTAAGACAATACTTTCCTAAATTAAAAGGTAACTTAGGCTCTACTCTTTCTCATCTTGTAGAGTCCGATATGTCGATTCCTAATAGGCAATACTGTTCTCAAGGCTAGATAGCCGAACCTTTGCTTTAGCCGATATCGTCATTTAGCCTATTTATTATGAACTGTCTCTCCTTGATGTTCCCTCTATCCAAAATTCAGTGCAAACAGCAGCCTTAATACATACACCAACCAAACAGAACATTGTTGCATGTGCTCAGCCTGTCCCGTGGGAGCCTGCATCTACGATGCAAGCTGGCCCAAGTCACGCGGGCAACCAATTAGGCTCATAGAAACTATGTTCCTAATGGACATCCCTTCATGTCTTAGTTCTCGTGTAGACATGGTTTCTTATTAAGAAATCATTTCCACTTCTCTCTCTCTCCTTTAATTGCACTTTAATTACAGTGTCACATCATCTTTTGTACTTAGTTAGCATCCAATTAATGGACAGAAACTATGTGGTTTCTGGGTTGAGAGTGCCCTAAATAATCAGAGAGCAACCAAAACGACTACAATGCATGTGTAGAAATACTAAATTCTAGCTCCAAGCTAGAGAAAAGAGTTGTGGCCAACTCATCATATGGAATGCATGCATGATATATACTCTCTCTGTTTTAAAATAGAGTTCGTTATGAGATGCGTGTAGGTTAAATTTTCTCAACTTTGATTAGGTTTGTAAAAACTACGTGCAACATTTATATCTCCAGATAAGTTTGTTATGAAAGTATATTCAACGATGTATCTAATGATACTAATTATGTATTATATATATTAATACTACCTATAGCTGGCTACAAAATAACTTATTCTGTAGCCACTTTAACTTATGATAATTACTATGTTAATTTACAAGATTATAGTAACTCCTTACTAAGTGGTTTACTACAACGTCACGGTAAATATCCACATGTGTTATAGTAACCCCACTGTCGTAAATATGTATTGATATTATCATAAATTAGTATATAAAATTATCGTAAATGGAGGTGGTTACAGAATAACTTATTTTGTAGCTGGCTACTGAACTACTGAATTATATATATATATATATATATATATATATATATATATATATATATATATATATATATATATATATATATATATATAGAGAGAGAGAGAGAGAGAGAGAGAGTATACTCTATAGCTAGCTACAAAATAAGTTATTCTGTAGCCACCTCTATTTATGATAATTTTATATACTAATTTACGATAATGTCAGTATATATTTACGATAGTTGAATTACTATAACACATGAGGATATTTACCATAATGTTATAGTAAATCATATAGTAAGGAGTTACTATAATCTCGTAAATTAGCATAACAATTATCGTAACTCAAAGTGGCTATAGAATAAGTTATTTTGTAGCCAGCGTACCCACGCTGGCTACAAAATAACTTATTCTATAGCCACTTTGAGTTACGATAATTGTTATGCTAATTTACGAGATTATAGTAACTCCTTACTATATGATTTACTATAACATTATATATATATACAACTATTACCCTACAGCTGGCTACAAAATAACTTATTCTGTAGCCACTTTGAGTTATGATAATTGCTATGCTAATTTACGAGATTATAGTAACTCCTTACTATATGATTTACTATAACATTATGGTAAATATCCCCATGTGTTATAGTAATTCAACTATCGTAAATATATATCGACATTGTCGTAAATTAGTATATAAAATTATCGTAAATAGAGGTGGCTATAAAATAACTTATTTTGTAGCTATATATATATAGTATTACTATATGGTACCTGGGTACCAAATAGTTATTCGGTACCCAGCGTCCTATTAGCCAGCCAAACAGGCCCACCGACCCACGAGGCCGAGCGGCATCGGCGCATCGCAGCTCGTAAGCTCCCCCCACCACCCATGATTTTGCGGTTTCAATATCCAGACCCGTCCACTCGGTCTTCCCTCACCCCACCTGCTCTGCCCGTCAGTTCCCTCTCCTCCCGTATCCAGGTCTTCATCTCTCCCTCCCGATTCCTTGATTCGCATCAGGGCTACTCGCCGGCGCACGCAGCGGAGCTCCGCACCAGTGAGCGGGCCTCGCTGTCCGCACGGGAGACCTTGCACGCCAGCTGCCGCCACCGCAACTCGCCTCGCCGCCTCTACCTGGCGCCATCTTCCTCCCCGGTTCCCATAAGCTCACCGTCGCCATGGCCGCGGTCGAGATCACTCATCAATTTCGGTACCAGCGAACTCGCCCACCTGGGACGGTCATCGCACTTTCCCTATCCGACTCTGCATCCTACTCGACGACGGCTCCTCAAAAACGGTGAGCGGCATGAATCCCCTCTGCATCCCTGCTCCTAATTCCATCTTTAATTTGTTTAATATCACCAGTGATTGGGGAATTACGGGGAGATAGGTTCATGATTTGATTTGTACAGTTAGGTCAAAAACGGTGAGCAGACTGGATCCCCTCTGCATCCCTGCTCCTGTTTCAATCTTCAATTTGTTTAATATCATCAGGGATTGGGGAATTATGGGGAGATAAGTTCGTGATTTGTACAGTTTGGAGTGAGATTGCCCTGTATTCTATTTCGAGAATGTTCTATTAGGGTATTAGATCTCCCATACACACCAGTATTCCAATCGACGCCAAGTTCATTCAGTGAATTTGTGTAATACACTTCCATGATCCTCTCACAGTGTTGCTTGTTTTTAGAATTGATAATTTTTTCTCTAATTTTGAATTTGAATTCAAGGCGGCAACCAGAAAATACACCAATATAATGACAGGGTAGACAAAATAATGATTTCGAGCTAGAAGTGCTATTCTTTTCTTTCCAGAAGCTAGTGCATGAATTACAATATTGTCTCATTTGAATACACAACTAAAGGCTTCATTCCTTGGACTAGCTTTTAAAATCTTTATTTTTTAAATTGCTGCTCGAAACATGATTCCATTTCTGTAAATGGTACCTGGATGTCGATGATATAAGATCATTTTACAATTAATTATTGAGTTGTCTATTGATTTGTTGATTGTGGGAGGATGGTAGTCATTTCTGATCCATTCTGTGGGAGATGTTGCTAACATCATTGATATGTTGGCTGTAAGCTGGCTGAGGAGCATAATTAGATATTTATGTTTTTATAATTGTCAATAAGAACACAAGCAACCTGCTTTTTTCCAGAGTGTAAATGCTCAGATATGGTTATTCCAGCAAACTATAACTGATTAGTTTTGTTTCCTAAGAGTTTTTTTTCAGATTGGTAAGTATAACATATTTTTATTCAAATTCACAGATTAATCGACCAGCTCCTATCTCCACATGCATCACTAGCAAAGTGGAAGATACTTGATAGCATGCAAGACCAGGTCAGTACCCAGTGTTGCACTACTCCTTTTTCTTGCTATAACTTATGCACAGTTAATTGTATTTCTTGCGAAATAGAACATGAATGCTTCTTGTGTTCTCCGGTGTCTGGAGAGGGCGCCACATTTTACTAGCTTTAAGATCCATGTGGCGAGTTTTGGCATGTGCAAATGATTCTAGGTTTTTTTAGCCTTCTTACTATGCAAATGTAACAGTGTCTTCACCGTAGGTCAATTATCAGAATATGGAGCATGTTCCAACTGAATCATGATTTTATTAGACTAAAATGAGTTCTACTGTGTTTTCATGAATGTCTTGCAGCAATTTGTGCCGATTTACAAATTCCATCGATTTTTAATAGAAACTTATGCCGATCAAATGGGAAGTCGCTTTTCAATATCAAATTTTGGATTCACGATTTGCTGCAACTATTTCTAATCATTGGTGAATCAAGAATAAAAAAATCTTAAGTAACACATGGCAAGCAATCTAATCCACAGGATTATTTCCTCCACGGACGTCAAAAAGCTGCATGGAAATAATCACGGACATAAAAAAAAACTGCACAGAGAAAAAAACCAGCCTAGAGAAAAAAAAAACTGCGAGAAAAAAAGTGGCCTGCGGGGGGCACAGAAAATCGGCCGGGACCATCTCAGCCGTGCGCTAAAAAAAACGCCCGTAGCGTGCGGGTTGCTAGGCTGGCAGATGTATTCAGTACCCGGGTACCAAATAGGGTTATATATATATATATATATATATATATATATATATATATATATATATATATATATATATATATATATATATATATTGCATTTTTTTATACACGTGCGTGTAGTTATTCTCATCTATTATAAACTATATTGCGTATGTGTGCATACTAATTTATCAGTTCGAGTATGTTTATATACTCAATTTAAGGTACTTCAACTCTTACTACGCAAAAAAAATTCATAAGAGCCCATACTTTTTAATATATTACTAAAATGCCACTATAATATATATAAAATAAGTATAATCATATATTCTACGTATACTTGCATACTTGACATACATACTACTGTAGATGACCTAGTGTATATCTCTAGATTCAGGGTATATATGACCCGACGAAGTGTATGTAGATGAAGTATATGTGTGTAGACGAAGTATACGATCATACTAGGTCATCCAGGTGTATATCTCTAGATTCAGGGTATATATGACCCGACGAAGTGTATGTAGACGAAGTATATGATCATACTAGGTCATCTTCGGTAGTATGTATGTCAAGTAATATATATGTGTGTGTAGGGAAATTATTTCCTACTCCCAGGGAGTAATTACTACCATGTTTATATCTCTAGATTTAGAGTATATATGACCTAACGAAGTATATGTACACAAAGTATATTATCATACTAGACCATTTATGGTAGTATGTATGTCAACTATGCAAGTATACGTAGAGTATATGGTTATACTTATTTTATATACTACAGTAGTGACATTTTAGTAATATATTAAAAAGTATGGGCTCTACTAAATTTTTTTACGTAGTAAGATTTAGAGTATCTTAAAATAAGTATGTAAACATACTCAAGGTGATAAATGAGTACGCATCCATACACAATGTGGTTTTTTGAAGATGGAAGTAACTACTCCCGGGAGTATAGAAAACTCACCCTATATATATACACACACAGGGTTAAAGTTAAAAGTAGTGTTTGACTTCTCAAAAAGTGAGAATGACATCTATTTTGGGACGGATGGAGTAGAAGCATTGGATTCGACAAGAGACCTGTGGATGGTGCTACATAGTTGTTATACTTCAGGTATTGCTGGGACAAATTTTGGACTACGATCAAACTGAATAAAGTAGTCTTCAACCCATGCTTATGAAATTTGGATTACGAGCATGCCTGTTTCCTATAGCATGTTGTGTTTATTTTGTTTTAGCATTCAACTACCACAAGATAACTATCGTCTTTTCAGTAGTTGGTCGAAATTGGGTGGTTGCCAATAATCATTTATTATTATTTGGTGTAGCAGCTTGTGTGTTGGGCTATTTGAATCTCAAAGAATGACATGGTGTTTGTAAAGGTCAAACATAAATTTTTTTTGCAGGTTCTTTTCGTAGTGACATACTTCCTCCGTCCGTAAAAACATGTAACTATGGGTTGCGTGTCACAAAAAGTAGTTCACGTTTGACCAAGTTTATAGTGAATAGTATTCATATTTATGACTCTAAATTAATTTATTATGAAAATATATTTCATAATTAATCTAATGATATTTATTTGATATCATAAATATTGATACTTTTTTATCTATAATTAGTCAAAGTTAAGATACTAAAACGTGACACTGTGCTAGAATTGCATGTTTTTCTAGACGGAGGGAGTACTAGTTTTGATTTTAGGCTCTATTACAACGCTCAGATGAAAATAGAAAAAACGGGTTCACAAGATATATAGGCTACTGGAATTAAGAGCCATACAATTCTTCGTGTCCAAGGAATTTATCATCTTAGATTTTAGTTTTGATCTAAGTTTAATTTTTTTTTGTGCATGTGCTTGTAATAAGTATAGACTGGTACTTTTTTACAAAAAAAAAATAAGGCTGATTTTTTTCATTATCAAAAATCAATGTTTGGTTTAGCAACGCTCCACTGCCGCAACACATCATCCATCACCAATTACCGCCACCAGGCCAACCTTCCTCCACAGCCAGCCTATAGGCAGTTAGGGACAGACGAGGTTATAGTATTAACGTTCGTGCGCTGACGTTTATTCCAACCCTTTCTCCCCCAGGCCAACGTTTATTCCGTAGCTGCAGCTGCTGCTGCTTTTCTAGCACAGTCTACAGTATTTTGCAGCCACATCAAGTTTTCAATGGCTGCAAAAATACTGTAGACTGTGCTAGAAAAGCAGCAGCTGCTGAGCATCAAGTTTTCAATGGCTGTAAAATACTGTAGACTATGCTAGAAAAGCAGCAGCTGCTGCAGCTACGGAATAAACGTTGGCCTGGGAGAGAAAGCGTTGGAATAAACGTCAGCGCACTGCAGCGAACAGTATCACCCAAGGAGCGTTCGAGCTACAGGAACTTTAACATTCATCAGTAAGCTCACCCAAGGAGACATTTGGAATTGCAAGGGCGTCCTGAAGCACAGAAAGCTCATGCTCCCTATGTCTCAAAAAGAACGTCGTCTTGGATTACGTACAGGTCAAATTTTCTTAAGAAAGTCGTCTAGGATTTTGTACATGTCAAACTTTCTTAAATTTAATTAGATTTATAAAAAAAATATAACAATAATTGTATCTTCCAATAAGTTTATTATAAAACTATCTTATTGTGCACCATAAATATTAATAGTCACAAGTATATATTTAGTCAAAGTTGAAATTTTTTATCTCTCAAAAAGTGAGAATGACACTCTTTACGAAACAAAAGGAGTACGTAGCAACATTTGTCAAATGAGGGTGTGAAAGTGGATATTCAGGTCAGGGCATAAGGCATCATAAATATGTGAGAAAAGGGCAGGCGGCGGTAAGGTAAGGTAAGGTAAGGGACTTGAGATTGATACATGAGTCTTGACGGAGTCTTTAAGGAGAATGACATGTGGTGTTTCGCAACTGCTCAGTCTAATCCCAAACTACTTATATAATTTTTTTGCCAATGCTATTTTCACTTCCAACTCTATTAAAACCGAGGTGATACATATACATTATCACCGTTGATTTGTATCACTGCCAATCCATAATGAAAACGACAATGATAATGATTTTTACCGCTGGTTTGTGGCATAATCCGGTCAAGCTGATCCCTAACCCTCCCTTAGCTGATGCATCTCTCTCTTCGCCTCGGCTCCCTCTCCCTCCTCCCTCGCCTCGCCCCGCGCCCCTCCTTCATCGTCATCGTCGGCACTACCACTGCCTTCCCCTCTCCCCACACCACGCCCCTCCTACTCTCCTACCTTGGCGGCGTGGCCTAGGGAGGATGGCGTGATGCCAGTGCATCTAAAGGGCGAGCTCAATGGGAGGGTGTGCTCAGCGACGGGTGATGGCGCGGCGGTGGCGGATCTGCTCGAGGGTGAGCTCAACAGGGGCGGATCTGCACGAGGACGAGCTCGGAAGCAGCGGTGCAGACAGTAGGACGGTGCGAACCGGCAACAGGCGCGATTAAACCGGTGATGAAGAAAATCCTTATCACTGTCCACTTTTACCGTCATTGAGCAAAATCAGTGGTGACCGAGTTTTAGTTCTACTATGATGAAGCTTTTATAACAGTGAACTGGTATCCGGCTGATAGTGGAGTCGGGGTGATTCAACAACGAGGGGCCACATAGTGAAGTGCAGATCCAATGTGATGAGGCGAAGCATTTCGAGTGGTAGAGAACGCATGACCGCCATTGTCACAGTTGACCAGACCTGTCCCTGTCAGAGTCAGATATCACGGACGTGTGGCTCCATGCGCGCGCAGCAGCCGTGATGCTTCACGATACAATTTGCGATCATGATCATGATTATTATTATTTTTGAATATTCCGTGATTCATGAAGAACACGTCAGAAGATGATGCGTCCTAGTACTGCACCAACGGGCTATGGCACCCGCGGCACGGCACGGGTGACGGGACGACCCCAAACGCAGCGGCACTGGCTACTCCGTTCGTTGCCACTTGCCAGTGCAGCGCGGCTATAAATTTCCACGCACCCTTTCGCTTGTCCCGCACACTCTTCTCCATCGTCTTCCACTTGCCAACCCTTGGCAGCTACAGCAGCATAGCATGGCGTTCACTCGCCTCCTCGTTGTCCTCCTCCTCGGCGCTGCATTTCCGCTGCTCTTATTATCCTCCCCTGCAGGTTAATAATAATCTGCACGCCACACAAATTAAACATTTTGTTGTTCTACATCTAGCGCTAGTTATTGATGATATATATATGTTGTAAATATATATAATTGCAGTGGCGAGTGAATTGGGCGTGAGCTACGGGACGGTGGCGAACGACCTGCCGGACCCGTCGTCGGTGGTGAAGCTGCTCGGAGACAACGGCATCACCATGGTGAGGATATACGACGCCAACTCCAACGTGCTTAGTTCGCTGGCCAACACCGGCATCAAGGTGATGGTGATGGTGCGCAACGAGAACCTGGCGGACGCCGCCTCCAGCTCAGACTACGCGCTCCAGTGGGTGAAGAGCAACGTGGCGGCATACTACCCCGCCACTCAGATACATGGCGTGGCCGTGGGCAACGAGGTGTTCAACACCAAGCCCGACCAGAATTTGAACCTCGTCCCGGCCATGACCAACATCCAGAAGGCGCTGGCGCAGCTGAACCTGGCCGACGCCATCAAGGTGACCACGCCCATCGCGTTCAACGCGGTGGCCGTGTCCTGGCCGCCGTCGTCGGGCGCGTTCAGCGACGACATCGCGCAGCCGGTGATGAAACCCATGCTCCAGTTTCTGCAGCAGACGGGCTCCTACCTCTCCGTCAATTACTACCCTTACTTGACTTACATGGCCCAGCCAGACACTTTCAACCTCGACTACGTCTTGGGGAACCCCAACAACCCCGGCGTGGTAGACCCCGACACCCAGCTCAAGTACAGCAGCCTCCTGGACGCCCAGCGCGACGCCACGTACTACGCGATGGACAAGCTGCTCCTGGACGCCCAGCGCGACGCCACGTACTACGCGATGGACAAGCTGGGGGCATCCAGTTTGGCCGTGCACCACACGGAGCACGGCGCGCCTTCAGGTGGGAAACTCGGCGGCGGCGGCGGCCACAGGAGGCTTTTACAGGCCGGAGGAGTGGCCACCATAGCTAACGCTCAAACCTACATCAATAACCTCATGAACCGCGTGCTGTCCGGAAACACCGGCACGCCGTACCGCCCAAACGCTGACATGAACGTGTACATCTTCGCCCTGTTCAACGAGGACCAAAAGGGCACTGGGGCAGATGACGTCGAACAGCACTTCGGCCTCTTCTACGCCAACATGCAGAAGGTGTACGAGTTCGACTTCCGCGGCACCGTCACCCCACCGCCGACGCCACCGACTCCAGCGACACCGCAGAGCTGGTGCGTGGCCAACGCGGCCGTCGGGGACGCGCGGCTGCAGGCGGCGCTGGACTACGCGTGCGGCCACGGCGCGGACTGCAGCGCCATCCAGTCCGGCGGGTCATGCTTCCAGCCGGACACCAAGGTCGCGCATGCCACGTATGCGTTCAACAGCTACTACCAGGCCAACGGCCGGACCCCCAGCTCGTGCGATTTCAACGGCGCGGCCTCCATCGTCTACCAGGCACCAGGTACTGTAATTAAGTCGGTCGCTCCTAAATCTCACTTCACTTAGGGTGTGTTTAGTTGAGAAAAATTGGGTGAAAAGTTACTGTAGCACTTTTCGTTGTTATTTGGTAAAATTTGTCTAACCATAGATTAATTAGACTCAAAAGATTCGTCTCGAACTTTACAGACAAACTATGCAATTAGTTATTTTTTTACCTATATTTAATGCTCCATGTATGTGTTCAAAGATTCGATGTGATGGGTGGAAGAGGAAATATTTTGGGTTTGCATGGGAAGCCAACAGGGCCTTTAACTGATGTCCCATGCATGTTTTACCGCCGCGACGATCGACAGACATGTGCAACCCAAAGCCGAGCTGGTGCGTGGCGAACGCGGCCGTCGGTGACGCGCGGCTGCAGGCGGCGCTGGACTACGCATGCAGCAACGGCGCGGACTGCAGCGCCATCCAGTCCGGCGGCTCCTGCTTCCAGCCCGACACCAAGGTCGCGCATGCGTCGTACGCATTCAACGACTACTACCAGCGCAAGAACCGGGCCAGTGGGACGTGTGACTTCTCGGGCGCCGCTTCCATCGTCTACCAGCAACCAGCCGGTATGTGGAGTACAAGAGAGATGCGCGATACAATCGATCGATCATATCTTCCAGTGGTCGATCTCTATTCATCACTGTGACGTACGTACAGGCACCTGCGACGCGACGGCGAACTGGTGCGTGGCGAACGCGGCGGTCGGGGACGCGCGGCTTCAGACGGCCCTGGACTACGCATGCAGCAACGGCGCCGACTGTAGCGCCATCCAGCCCGGCGGTCAGTGCTTCCAGCCGGACACCAAGGCCTCGCACGCCTCGTACGCCTTCAACAGCTACTACCAGCACAACGGCCGGGCTAGCGGGACTTGCGACTTCTCTGGTGCCGGCTCTGTTGTATACCAGCAACCCAGTGAGTCAACTGGCCGGCATTCTTACTTATTATCTATCTATACTCGTCATGTTGTTGCCCTGCCCCCAAGCTCTTGTCTGAGGCTAACCCGTTTTTGTTCCATTGATTACTGCAGAGGTCGGAAACTGTGTGCTCCCATCGAGCGGTTGATCAACGGAAGAAGCAACGATACAAAAGTGAGGCCTGAAGACGATGATGCTACTATACCTAATAAGTATACAGGGATATGAGGATAGTTTTGTTCTGTATTTAAGACGAAGTATAGATAATAAAACCCGGCACCGGCAAATCGACCGAGCGCGGGTCCTCGCTCCTTACTCTTAAAACCCTCTGAAAGAGCAGTACGACATCATGTCAACGTTGAACGTCACCGCTAATAATAATGCTGTACGGAGTACAACCGTTCATCAGTTGCTTTCTTATTATCCTGTGGATTGCACTTCGTCTATCGATCGGTCTATGACGACGTTGACGAGTGATGACGCCGTACCCAAGGAGTCCAAATCATAAATAGAGCAAATGAGAATGAGATGATCCAATCATGAGTTGTTTTTATACTACTCCCTCTGTCCCTAATTAGATGTCGTTTTCGGTTTTTATGCCCGCAAGTTTGACTCGATTTATATAAAATGCGTGCAACATTTGTATCTCCAAATAAATTTATTAAAAAACTAGACTCAAAGACCTTTCCAATGATACTAATTATATACTATAAATATTAATATTTTTAAATATATATTTAATTAAAGTTGTTTCTCGGGAAGCGTAAAGCGACAAATATTTAGGGACGGAGGGAGTACTCCCTACATTCCAAATTATAAGGCATTCCAAGAATCTCGAAGAGCCAAAGCATGTTAAGTTTGACCAAAATTATAGAGAAAATTACAAAAATTTATAACATCAAATAGGTATACTATGAAAATATAATTAATGAAGAATCTAATGATACTTAATTAGTATAATAAATATTATTATCTTATTATATAAATTTGGTCAAACTTGAGATCTTTGACTCTCCAAAATTCTTAGAATGCCTTATAATTTGGGATGAAGGGAGTAGTATACAAGACGCAAGTTGCTCTTAGGATCTTGAACTATACTCCGAGTACAACAAGAGCACGTACCGGCCGGTACAGCACATATACACGTTCTGTTAACACTTACAACAGGAGCACGTACAACACATATACACGTTCTGTCAACACCCCCGCGTAGTCTATACTTCCTCCGTTCCTCGCTGTCCTTGCCATCGATGATGCACACAGAGGAACCAAAAGGGCTAAAACAACTCAGTACACAGACCTGTCACGATATCAAATGCTATGACTAATACAACACAATCAACAGCAACATAGACAACCACCACCAGATCCGGCGGGCCACGGCGGGAGAGGGCGGTTCCGGTGGTGACACGTGGCCTCTCCCCCCGGCGGCAGGCCCACGCAGGAAAGACAACGGCGGTGGCGTGTCTGGGCCCAGTAGGCCTAGATCTAGGCTAGGCTTGGTCGATGGGCCTTTCTTTTTTATTTTTTTTTAGGTATAGATTTTCGTAGGCAAGCATTAGTCCGCACTAACCGAGACTTTTCGACGGAGGCGGACGTTTTGCCCGCTTCCAAAAATCCAAAAACCCCACCTTGGGTAAGAATACTGTAGTAGTGGGACTATATGTGTACATTGTAGTTCATCAATTGTACACTTGTGCTAAAAATTATTGCTTACTTTTATGTTAAATTTGAATTTTGAAATTTAAACCAGCTTTTAATCTTTTTCACCTCAAATTTTGAACTACTCTGACCATTTTGCCCCTGTGTTCATATGCATTTCTGACTTCCGCCAGAAATCTACAAGGATTGTTCATTTGAGGGCGCGCCTACTCTCAGTTGGTGTTGTGCAGTTTGGGACTACCACTGTTGTTCCCGAGGACCATGAAGTTTGAGTCCCTGTTATTTGGATTCAACCAAGGTGTCATGGTGTCCAAGCCACCATGGCCACCACCAAAAGCAGTGGGGGTGTCAGGCAGGGTGACCCCCTCTCCCCTCTTCTTTTTGTTTTAGCTGCAGAACTGTTGCAATCTATCATCAAACGAAGCAAAGTATCAAGGATTGCTTAAGCTACCCATCCCAATGAAATACACTGTTGACTTCCCAATCCTTCGGTATGCTGATGATACTCTAATCATCATGGAAGGTTGTGGGAGACAGCTCTTCATTCTAAAGGCCCTGTCGAACACCTTTGCAGCCTCCACTGGACTAAAAGTTAACTTTGCTATATCCATGATGGTCCCAATCAACTTGACAGAGGAAAGAGTCAAACATCTTTCAGCTACTTTTGGATGTTCAAATGGCAATCTGCCCTTCACTTATTTAGGACTGCCCCTTGGCCTCACCAAACCAAGAGTGGATGATTTCTTGCCTCTGGTCACTAGATGTGAGAGAAGGCTGGTTAGCACGTCTCCTTTTCTTTCCCAAGCTGGAAAACTTCAAATAAACAACTCTATTTCTACCTCTCCCCCCACCTTCTTTATGAGCACTTTCCACCTCCACACCACTGTGAGAGAACAAGTGGACAAATTTAGGAAACATTGTTTGTGGAGAGGATCAGATGAGAATAGTAGGATCAATGCTAAAGCAGCCTGGCCAATGGTAACTAGACCAAAAGAGGATGGTGGTTTGGGAGTTCTGGACTGGAAAACTCAAAATGAAGCTCTCTAGCTGAAACATTTGCACAATTTTTTTAACAGAGCTGATATCCCTTGGGTACATCTTGTTTGGGAGAAGTATTACTCCACTGGCAAACTTCCCAACCATATTAAAAAAGGTTTCTTCTGGTGGAGGGATATTCTGAAACTCGTGGACAAGTTTAAGGGCATGGCTTCAGTTTCTGTTGTTGATGGTGCTTCATGTCTTCTCTGGGTGACTGTTGGCATGGACAACCTTTGAGGTTAACTTTTCCAGAACTATTTTCCTTTGCTAAGAAGCCCAATATCTCTCTAAAAAATGCAGTATTTGTAAGTCCAGCCTCCAGCCTTTTCAACCTACCTCTCTCTGTGGAAGCTTTTGGCC
The DNA here is from genome assembly GCA_038087645.1 of Saccharum hybrid cultivar R570. Taxonomy (NCBI): domain Eukaryota; kingdom Viridiplantae; phylum Streptophyta; class Magnoliopsida; order Poales; family Poaceae; genus Saccharum; species Saccharum hybrid cultivar. Next base: position 10,889,586 of record JAQSUU010000327.1, read on the forward strand.
AATTTCAGCAAGTTGAAGGTATTATCCAGGACTTTTGTCCCTCTGTCGAGGTTGACATTTGGTGCTATATTTAGGGTACCTCTAATTTTACTCCTAAGAAAGCATATTGTCAGCTCCTAGGTACCAGTTGGGCTGATCCAATTTTCAGATGGATCTGGAGATCTTCTTGTCAGCCCAAGCATAAGGTTTTTTTTCTGGTTATTAATCCAAGACAGGCTTAGCACTCGCAATATTTTAAGGAGAAGTATGCAGTTGCCTTCTTTCAACTGTGTGTTATGCCCCATAAATACTGAAGAGACAGTTGATCACCTTTTTCTAGAATGTGGATGTAACAGAACCGACCAATTATACGAAATTAAGTAAGAAAATCACCCGCCGAAGCAGATAATTTAGCAAACTTAAACCCGTATAACCCGGTAGTCCATGAAACCACGAAGGATTTCAAATCAACCAACATACAAACCAAGATCATACAAGTTTAGCAGCCACAATCACATATTACATAAAGTTCGCAATGACAGTTGAATACATCGGAGTTTAGAACATAAAGTTATTACAAACCAAGTCACAATAAAGTAGCGGAAGTAAAAGATTTCATAAACCACACATACTTAATTCAAATATAGTGTCAGGAGATAGTCACTTTCCACAAAAGCATTAGGTAAGACATACGGAGTGACCATTGCCCTTAGTCCTAGTTGTCACCCATCGTCGGATACAGGCAGTTGATGCAATAGCTGTAGTACATCTGACCATCTGCAACAACAATGGGAACAACGCCCTGAGTACGAGAAAGTACTCGGCGACTTACCCGTCTTAAACTAAAATAAAGTGACACCAAGGAGTATGCAAGGCTTTCTTTTAGTGAGCTAGCTGACTCATTTGCGAAAGCATGAGATATCATGCATAAACCATTTTAAGTACTTTGCATCATCTTTATTATAATCTATCAAGCTAGGTAAGCACCTATACTATAGCAATCACTTGATTAACCAATAACCTCCAGTTACCATTTCAGGTTTGCCTTTATCACATTATCCTCATAACTATCCGTGTTCCATCATCATTACTACGATGTCGTAACTCATGTCAAGTGCTCACTATCTAGGAGCGATGGCGATTCGAATTGATTCCTAACCAGCTGGTGATTTATTCCTCACACAAACCACACTTACCGATCAAGTGAGCTACAAATCACCAATGAAACTTTTCAGGTAAACATCACGGGGTAACAATCATGGACCACACTACCTAGGGACCGCCCGACTGCTAGGACGCACCTTGGGCTCACTCTTCGCGTCCCTGTCTTACCCCCTTTGGCACCAGTCTGCCAATCCGAGTTTATCCTAGCCCGAAAAGTGTCACTAGATTCACGGTCGAAAGGTACTTTATTTGGCCAGCTAAATGTGAGGCATGCGTTCAACATGACAAAAAGGACAAGCAATGATCGGTCCTTAATCGACACAGACGAAAAACTAATAGCACCCCAGAACCCTGTCTGGTTGCCTCTAACTTTTCCGTCCAGTCTCCAGTTATCCATCAACACATGGTTATTTTTAGGATTTCATCATTCCATAGCTAAAACATTCCAGTAACCACCTATTATTGCAGGTGACCGAAAAATCACCGATCGCTACCGGTCTAAACAGGGCTAAGCAGTATTCGATCCTAAACCTAACGGGGTAAAAATGTAATAAAGTAGGCAAGGATAGAAATAAATGCATCAATGGTTTTCCTCAACTCCTGTAACTTAATACAACAATATATAAACTCATATATATATATATATATATATATATATATATATATATATATATATATATATAAAGAATTGCTTTTATAAAGTAGGAGACTAAGAATGCTCCGGGGCTTGCCTTATTCGAAGGAACTAGGTTGGTGGTCCACACACTCACGTAGATCCTCTTCTTGCTCGTCTACCTCGGGCACCTCCTGTGCCGGGGTTTCTTGTGGATCAGATCCGATCTGTTCCTCTTGCACTGCTACTAGTGCTTCCTCCTGCGATCCTATATGATGCAAGTATATAAGTGAATATGCAAACGGTGCATCGGATGCGGTGGCATGCGACAATCATGATGACATGATGTGCAGATAAACGCATTGAGACCTTATTGGATAGCATCTAGGTAACACCTTTCTACAAGGTAGTCAACATCATCCAAGATCAGTCACTACGAATACACGTCATCTACTGCATTCTCTTATACTACTAGTTCCAGTTACTTTTACGCCAACTAACATATAGCCCTAACAATAGTACTACTACACTTTATCAACACAACCACATTAACTCGTCAAGTAACATCAGCAAGTGATTTAGTGCTTCAAAGATACACCAAAGCTTCATTATTAAACTAAATATACATAAAGAATATTACTTCATATTCACTTTAAACTATGGTTACAACAGCAACCTATATTCCTAGTGCATAGAAAAATCTATAAAAATTACAGTAGCATAGTCCTACTCTAAGTAGCCTACCATAAAAATTTTTATGGGATTTGGATGAGTAAAACAGCCTACACAAAAATGACAAGCTATGGCATATAAATAAGCATGAAAATACTTTGTACTATGAAAGATATCAAACAACAGATTTAGTATTTTTTCCATGATATACACAGTTAACAAACACTATACAAAATTTATCATATGCATGTTTTATACAAATTTCTCTCTCTAGAAAAAATAACAAAAATCAGCCAATAAAGGCACTTGAACTACACATCCAAATTTTTCTACAGAACATGCATGACATATATTTTTTCATACAAGTGCATCACATAAGAAGAATAAAAAACTTGGAATCATATTTTTCTGAGCTTCCTATGATTTATTATGCATTTTCTAAGAAAACAGCAATTATAAGAATTAAATAAAACCCTATACAAAAGTATCACAAATTTAACATACAATATTTTTATACTATAGATGTACTCCTAAAAAGTCTACCAAAATTGGTTTCATCACTTTTGGAGTCATACTTTTCGAGTTATGAAATAAACAAGCATTTAACTAATTTTTGAAAAACCATTTTTCAAATTTCTTTAAAACCCAGCCGCTGAAATCGCTACGTCTACCCGAGCCGGTATCCAGGCAACACCCCAGGGGCTGACGGTGGGTCACCCGGACCCACCCGTCATCCCCACCGAGGGGGAGGAGAAACCGGCCGGCGAGATCTCCTAGGGAACGGCCACCACCAACATGATCCCCTCAGTGAGCCGCGCCCAGAGAACTCGGTGGCTGGGCCGGAGGAGCTCCGGTGCAGGGTGGTCAGCGGCAATGACGGCACGGCGTCATGGCGTGACGTCGGGCACCCTGTTCCCGGCCAAGACAAGGCAAAAGGAGGCATCCGAGAGCTTTAGCGGCGCAGTGCGATGCTCATGCGTGAGAGAAGAGGGCGAGAGATGGAGTGGAGGAGCTAGACCCGCTGCGCAGTGCGCTCCGGTGAACCGAGCCGAAGTTCAGCGAGCTATTGCGGCGGTCGTGAGACTTGCCAAGGCTTACCAAGGCGAGCACTCGACGCGAGGAGTCGTGGTGGAGCTCTGGCGAAGACCGAGAGGTGGGCGGCGAGCTCTAGCGGCCGTAAACGCCAACTCCGGTGAGGCGGAGCGGTGGCTAGCTGTGCTGCAACGAGGAGAGCGAGGAAGGAGTAAATGGGGCGAGCGGGGAGGCAGAGTGCGGTGCTGGGCGGTTTGGCGAGCGAGGCGCGGGTGCGGGGGCCATCGGGACACCAGGTGCCGGCCGGAGCCGTACGCCGGCGGCCACGGGGCGGCCTTCCCCTGCCACGGTCGGGTGTGGGCACGGGAGAGGGAGCGCGCGAGGTGGAGCGGGCGAGAGCGGAGGCAGGCCAGGATGGCTCGCGGAGTGGGCCGAAAGTGGGTGCCGGCCCAACAACGCGAGAATTGCTTTTTCTTTTATATTTTCAAATCCAAATTTTATTAAACAGTCCCAAATTCAAATTTTGAATTAGAAAATGGCATTTTCAAAACTTGACCCCAAAACAAAAGTTGTTCAAAATTTAATTCTCTACAACATTGCTTTAGGGCACATTTTGAAATTCCAAATAAATTTTGAAATGGGGATTCAAAGTTCATTTTAAATCAAAATTCTATTTTTCTAGATTATTTTTAAAAGCAAAATTTGAGGAAATTTTGAATACCAAACTTGCTTCAAATTTTATGCTAAACATTTCCAATGGATTTGCACTAATAACCAAACATGTTTTAATGGCCTAACAAGCATAATCATGGCAAAATTGTATTTAAACAAGCACATGCAACATTTATGTTTCGAAGTCATGTTTCGCATGTTTCATTTCCATGTTACTCTATATCACATGTGATTATGAATGCAAGATAATGCTCATGCGCATGATTTGAAATGCTTAATGCATGCTTAACACCCGAGGTGTTACAGTGACATGGCTAGAACGTGTTGGGGTCTCATTGGTCTGACAGTTATCAATGGTCCTGACCCTTTTCAGAGGTTCGAGAGCTTTAGATCACAGATTAACACCAGCTTCTTTATGGAAATAATTATCATCATGTGTTGAAGCATTTGGACTGTCAGAAACGATATAATATTCGGAGGAATCCCCACTAGCAGCATGCGTTGCTAGGAAATCTTCAAAAGTATCTTCAGACAACTCCTATGGAGAGCCGAGAAGAAATACTTTCCTACTATAGAATCATGGCTAGGCTGGATCAAGTTGTGTAATTGCTTTGATTTTCTTTGTTTCTTTCTTTGTTTTCTAAACTTTGTCCTACTGCTTTGTTGGCCTTTCTCTGCTTTGTTTCTTTCTTTCTTTTTCCAGTTCCTGTCTGTAATCACCTGGTTACGTTTTAATAAATTCCCAGTAGAGGCCCCTGGGCCTCTCCGGTTCCTTAAAAAAAGCAGTGGGCTATCGCCTCGATAATATGCTAGTTTGGTAGTACTCCTCCGATTTGTATTTGAATCATGTTGTTTTGTGGACCAATCGCGTGTGCTGCTAACACCTCCCCTTCGTCGGTGCGACGAGGCGGCCGGGGGCGCCGGCAAGGGCGCGGCCCGGTGGTGGCACGGGGAGCGCTTTTCCTTTGCCCGTTTCAACACTGGAAGACACCTTTCTTGAGCTTGATGATGGCAGGGCGCGCGCGGGGGCGGGCTTGCTGGAGAGCCCGATGCTGGCTACTGACGCGCGCGCGCGGTGGTGGGCGGCTGGGAGGCTGCTCGTAGCGCTGCACGCCAGTTTGGGCACTCGTAGAGTTCACAATTTACCAAAGCGATAAGTTTCAGTTGTATTCCATGTACTCAGTATCCAACTTTGTTCCTATCTAGGATACAATTCACTGAGTGTAATCTCATTCACAGAGATACCCTGTTCCAATATGAAACCAGATCGCTCGTATGTATAGCTGCTTCGAGCATCTGACCCTAAAGCTGAAGGTGATTCTCTACCAAAGAAGAATGCAGGCTGCGACGGCGGCTGGAGCCCCATGCTATCCCTGGTTAACATGAATACCACGACTGATATGTCAGGCCTGTCCTCAGGTTTCGGCTGGACGCACAGCAGACCGATGTGGATGCATCGTAGCGCCTGAATTTGAGCAAACTCATCCAGCGATGGGTGAAGCATTTGCAACATCGTCCCTTTGGACCAGTGATCCCAGACCTGTTAGATGACGGGAGTACCATTTTATAGTTTGTCAATTCAAATTAGGGAGTGCTTTCCACATTCAGACACGATGATATGAATGTTTTAGTATATATTATATATTCAGCAAAAAAAGATATGCAAACTCAGCACTTCACTTACATCGCTAAGGAGATTAACAGTGCTGTGGTCATCAGAACTGCAGTTGCTTCTCCTGGTCACAATCTCAAGGACCAACACACCGAAGCTGAAGACATCAATCTTGGGCGACACACTACCGTTCATTGCATACTCTGGCGCCATATAGCCGCTGCAGAGGATGGGAAGTAGTTCAGTTAGCAAGGACTGGACACTCACATGGGTTCAAGCGTGATGCCCAGGGAACTGGTGATGAGCTTAGCTTACAATGTTCCGACAACTCTGGCTGTCTGAGTATGGGTGTGGCCTTCTCCAATAAGCCTTGCCAACCCAAAATCTGCGATTTTGGGCTCCATGTTGTCATCCAGAAGAATGTTATTTGCCTTCAGGTCCCGATGGATGATCCTCATGCTCGAGTCCTCATGGAGGTACAATATCCCCTTGGCAATTCCAATGATGATGTTGTACTGTTGCTCCCAGTTAAGTGCATTTCCGTTGCTATCATCTGTTGTGACCATATCAGCTAATATTGGTTGTTACTGAATACTGATAGAATATCTACAAATCGATATAAATTAATATCCTACTGTTACTATTATAATGACCACTCACTTATCAAAAAAGTTCAGAAAAAAAGGGTATAAACCGTAACTGCAGTAATACTCTGTAACTTAATTTGGCAGAAATCAGATATCGATTTGCAGTAGTATGATATTGCAGTGTATACTTAGATTTTAACTTTATTTTTGATATATACTTTATATCAATAGGCAAATTATTATTATCATATTCATCTATTACTACTAGTTGCTCAACAAAATTCATGCATAGAACATAAAAATTCCCTAGGATTCATGAAAAGCAACAGTGCAGTTTACATTTTCTAAACCAGAAAATTCTGGTTATGCAACTAAAGAGGTGAATGAAGAAGAAAATACCAAATAGAAAGTTGTCGAGGCTCCCATTCTTGATGTATTCATAAACCAGCAGTGTGTCACTCTGATGCAAGCAAAACCCATGTAACCTAACAAGGTTCTTGTGCTGAAGCTCTGCCAGTACCAGCACTTCATTGTGTAGTTGTTGCAACCCGTCCCCGGTTCTTCCTAAGAGTGTCTTGACTGCTATCTCTTGCCCATCAGAGAGGATCCCCTGAAACAAAATTATCTTTCAGAGAAGTGCGATATTACTACATTCTCTTTCCCTCGTGTCCTCGCTCGCTTACTTACCTTGTATACAGTACCAAAGCCACCTTCTCCTAGCTTATTCTTCTCTGAGAAGTGTTCAGTCGCCTCTTGCAATGTTGGCAAATCAAAGATCGTGCATTGTGCTCTCCCTATCTTCTTCAGTGCTGTTAGGGTGTCATATGACAAGAATTTATTAAGGAAATAGTAAATTCAAGCTCATGGAAACGCTGTAAACAGTGAATTCAAATACCACATTGTTACTCACGATGATTGTTCTCTGTCGAGTTAATTCTCCTCTGGAATCGAAGGAAACAAATAGCTGAAATAATCAACATTAACGCAATGGAACAGGCTACGCCTGCAGAGATTCCAGCTGCACTTCTTTTCCTCCCTGCATGTGCCAAACATAAGGTTCAGTAGTATATGACTTTGAACTAGCAACATTTATGACGAAGTCAGGAGCCATGATTTGATGAATTTGGATACGTGAGAATTAACGTGATGACTCAAAGAAATGTTCAGGATAACAAGACTTGAGGGTCCTATTTGCTCCGGACCTGAAGAAGGGGGCGTGAGGATGGTCGATGGTGGTGGTACCGGCGGCGCGGCAAGCTGCAACATCGCCCGGCCGTCGTAGACCGGCGACACGCTGTATATCAGGGAGCACCACACCACGAAAGCCCTATTCGAGGGCGGCCGCCCGCTCAAAAACTGCGTCGTCACTATTGTCACGAGGTCCCTGAGGCAGTCCCGGCACTGCGCCAGCGTGAGATCCGGCGCGCACTGCGCAAGCCCGTACAGCTTGGGGTCGAAGTCCATCTCACCCGTGGCGAAGTACTTCCTCGTCGCGTTGCTCGTCGCCATCGCGCGGTCGACTAGGGCCCTGAAGATCCCCGTGACGGCGGCGCTGAACCAGGCATCCGAGGCGTTGATGCTCTCTGGGCCCGTAAAAATCGAAGGACTTGTCACAAGTCCCAAAATATGTAAGCCGTTTATCTCAAACTGGAAGCAATAGATTATAGATGTGAAGAAAAAAAATTGAAATTTTGAGGTGAATAGCTCATACAGCAATTCCGGCACAAGCCACTGGCCCTCTTCGAGGAAATCCAAGAACTGCCAGCTGGCGAAGCGGAGGACGCAGGCGTCACGGTACACGGTGGCGCCCTTGGACAGCGGGCAGATCTGCTGTGCGTCCTGGAACGCCGCCGCGACACAGGCGGCGCAGGTGGAGGCGTTGGTGTCGCCGCGGCAAAGCGCCAGCCCGTTGGCCTGGTCGGGCGCCGAGCCAAAGCCGGCGGTTGCGAAGCCCGCCGGCGAGATGGAGGCGTTGACGGGGAGCGCTGCGGCGAGAAGGTTCAGGTTCGCCTGGAACGTGCTGTTGACCGCGTACCCGTTGCCGTCGCAAGAGGATTCATAAGGCGGGTTCTCCACGGCCAGTGGCGCCGGCAGCAGCAGCAGGGAAGCGATGATGGTATAGCGGCCGGCGAGCATCGGCAGCGGCAGAGGAGGGGCGCCTTGTTTACGCATCGCCACGGACCCACGGCGTAGTGGGCACTGGCTTCTCCGGCCAAGGCGTCCTGGCCGCAGTTGGAAGTCTCCATTGGCATTACTCAGGGGTCAGGGGCAGGGCAAGTGCAGTGATGATTGACGAGTCAAAAACGAGTACTACAGAGTTTGGTCGCAGTTTTCTTGTTTTTTTTTTTGTTTCACAAATCGAAAAAACGGTTTATAGCTTGTTTGTTCCCGATGACAACGAGGGGAGTCTGGTTCACATGCAGACATGCTCTGGCTGCATAGGCTGGAGCCATGTTATTAGGACCGGACCGGACCGGCGGTCGGACCGGTAAAAGACTGAACCAGAGTCTACATCGGTCCGGTTCACTTCACAGACCGTCTGTGCAATCGGACCGCTATAAACCGGTTGAAACGGCCGGTTTTTCATCGAACCGGTGAACCGGGCGGTTCCATGCGAACCGGTGGGTTTTTGATTTTTTTTCCAAAATTACCCCTCTATATACTCAGGACAACCTTATCTATCTGGGGGCATCCATGTACATCGGTAAAAACAAGTCCTTTAGGGTTGTTTGCTGGCTGAGGGAGGAAAAAAAATTCACTCTTATCCTTTTCGCGGTCATTTGGGCGGCGGCGGCGGCTCTGCTCCTCCTAGCAGCAGCGCGCGTAGCCGGGGGCTCGGCAGTGCAGAGCAGGCGACGGGTAGCTGTGCAGACTGCAGAGCAGACGGGGAGCCAGCGTGGTGCAGACTGCAGAGTGCAGAGCAGGCAAGGGGCCGCGGCGGGCAGCTGCGACGGGTGGATTCAGCGGGCCGCCGCGGGAAGGAGTGACCGCGGCGAGTGGCAGGCAAGGAGCAGCCTCAGCGGGCGGATCCTGCACTGCACTGCACCTGCAGCGGCGAGCAAGGAGCCAAGGACAACGAGCGGCGGGCGGATCCAGATCCAGATAGCTGTGTTGCTGCTCTGCTTTTTCAATCTCCGCTCCGGCCTCCAAAGTCCAGACAACACCTCCACTCCACGACATGGCTACTAATGGTGAGCTTGTCTAGTATTTGTCTGCATTTATTAGATGACAGCACCTCCACTCCACGACACTATATGGCCTGCATTTATTTGGTATTTGTCTAGTGAGTTTTTTTAGATGCTTTCAATAAGATTTGTTAGATATATTCAGTAAGATTTTTTAGATATATTCAGTAAGATTTGTTAGATATATTCAGTAAGATATATGGCCTGCATTGCTTTGTTAATTGACTGATATATTAGAAACATGGCTCTGATTATTGATTAATGTCATAGAAACCTAAGGTTATACATGGACTGATATGTATTTTCTTTTGCACACAGTGGATTCTTCGGACACTCCAACTCCGGTTGACAGTAACCGGAATTCAACACCTTCTACTCAAGAGGCATCCGCAGAAGTAAAGACAAGAAGGAAATCTGATCCAGCATGGGGATATTGTACACAGTTCACTGAAGGAGGAAAAAAGAAGATCAAATGCATGTTCTGTAATGATGTATTTGCAGGAGGAGGGATCCATCGTTTCAAGGAACATTTAGCCAAATACCCAGGTAATGTGGCGGCATGTAAAAGTGTGGATCCTGAGGTTGAGCATACAATGTTTCAAAACATTGAAGATTGGAAAGAGAAGAAAAAGAAGGCACAGCGGGACTATGAGGAAGGGAATGCATATGGGCCAGAACCTGGAGAACAAGATGACATTGCTGAAGTCTCTGTTGCTAATGCAACTGCAGCCCCTTCCCAGCATGTTGCTGCTGCACCTGCAGCAAACAAAGGAAAAAAAAAGACCTATCATTACTCCTAGTGTTGGCAAGTACTTCAAGCCTAGAACTGGCCCAGGGGATCAACCAACAATTAAGAGTGTTCTTCAAGGAGAAGCAGTAAAGGAGAAGACAGATTTGTGCATGACAAGATGGTTTCTTGATGCATCTATTCCATTTAATGCAAGTAATTCTATTTTTTACCAGCCGATGATTGATGCTGTGTGTGCATATGGTTCTGGATACAAGGGGCCAAACTTTAATCAGCTGCGTGGTCCATTGCTTGCAAAATGTGTTGCGGAAACTAGGAATTTTGTTGATGGTTTCCGCAGAACTTGGAGGGAAACTGGTTGCACTATTATGGCTGATGGGTGGACTGACAGAAAGAGAAGGACCCTCATCAACTTCTTGGTGTATTGTCCCAAAGGTACTGTTTTTCTCAAGTCAGTTGATGCCACTGATAGCTCCAAAACTGCAGATTTTTTGTTTAGATTATTCAAAGATGTAGTAAATTTTGTTGGGCCTGAACATGTGGTTCATTTTGTCACTGATAATGCCTCAAACATGGTTGCTGCTGGTAGAAGGTTAGAAGATGAGTTCTCATCCATTTATTGGTCCCCTTGTGCTGCCTATTGTTTGAATTTGATATTGTCTGACTTTGGTAAGGAGGATTTAGTGAAGACTACTGTAGCTCATGCATCAGTCATTACAAAATATCTCTATAACCATTGCTTCCCATTGTATCTAATGAGGAAGTTCACTAAAGGTCATGAGATTCTCCGCCCAGTCCAAACTCGTTTTGCTACTAATTTTATTGCTTTGCAAAGCATATATAAGCACAAGGTTGAACTGCATGCAATGGTTATCTCCAATGAGTGGACAACCTGTGCATATTATAAGGAACCACAAGCCAAAAAGTTCACCAAAGTTGTGCTAGATCAACAATTCTAGAAAAATTGTGCTATTGTTTGCCAATTATCAGAACCACTAGTTCGGGTGCTTAGAATAGCGGACAGTGATGAGAGACCTGCAATGGGCTATCTATTTACAGCATTCCATGCTGCAAGAGATGAAATTGTGAAGAGATTTCAGCGAAAGAAAGAGTTAGCAAAGCCTTTCTTGGAATACATAGATGCACGGTGGGATAAGCACTTTGATAAGAATCTCCATGCTGCTGGCTTTTGGTTCAATCCTAATAACCAGTACAATATTGAACTAAGAGATAAGTACAAGTTTACTACTTCTGGAGTTCTTGATGTCATAGAGAGATATGCTGGCAAAAATATTGCTCTTAGAAGTGCTTTGACAAAAGAAATGAAGATTTTTAGGAATGGAGAAGGTGATTTTGGGCGTTCATCTGCTATAAATGATCGCTCCAGCATGCTTGCTGGTAACTTCACTACTACTTATAGATTGTTGTTTTTTACTTTTCCAGTTTATTTCAGCATCACTAACTTCTGTTTTGTCACACAGATGAGTGGTGGCAAACTTATGGTTGCGTGTGTTGAGCCAAACTTGTAGTGCTTCTGGATGTGAGAGGAGTTGGAGCTACTTTGAGCATGTGCACTCTAAAAAAAGAAATAGATTAGAGCATCAAAGGCTAAATGATATTGTGTATGTTCATTGTAACTTAAGACTGCGTCAAAGGTACCCCTTCTCTAGTTCCTTACATTCATTCACAGCTATCTGCTAGCCTGTTCTTTAACCTGAAAATGATATTGTCTATTCTCCTGAAAGGCTGAAACTTGCATGGCTAGCTTAGTCTATTGTGTAACCTGAAAATGATATTGTTTGTTCGGCTGAAACTTGCAGAGTTAGCTGCTAGTCTATTCTGTAACTTGAAAATGATATTAGCTGTAGGTAGCAACCGCACTTTAGGATTGTTGGTTACTGTCAAATATTAATGTCAGTTGGATAATAGTCCTCATTGTTTTCTTGTTTGAACTATTTGAACATTAGGTCCAAATTCAGTACTAGAAATTACGACCCAATAAGTTTGGAAGAAATTCGAAAGGGAAATGAAGCTTGGATCTTAGAAGACAATCCACCTCGCCTTAACTCGGAAGAGTTGAACGCCTTTCGTAGTGAACTGTCTGCACTAAGTATACAATGCAGTGATGGTAATGTCTCTTGTCAATTGTGAAATCAGTTCAACATACATACAATTTTTTTCTCATTTAACATCATATCTATATTGATAAAAAAAATTCAGAATTGGTGCTAGACTTGGATGTTGTTGAGGCTGATGCCATGGAAGAAAGTGACGAGATTCAGGACATTCGGAACCTGGAAAGGGAGGAAGATCTATTTGATTACAATGGTATTGCACTTGATGTTGGTGGACCAAGTGATGTTGCACCTGAAGATGAATGGGATCCCCTCAATTTTGATTGAGTACCATCTACCATGTGTTTTGTTATGTGTTTGGAACTCTTAACATGTCCGTATGTTATCCCATGTTATCACACACTTAATATTTTGTATTAAAGAACCTGCGAGGTTGTGTTCCTGTGACTCCGTGCTCGTGAGCCATGATTCTATATTTTCTATATTTCAATGATGTATGAAGTATGAACTATGTATGAAGATGAAAGTTATGTTATTGTTATCAGGCACTTATGTTTTGAATTATGAACATGTCATTCTATATATACATATGTATGAACCTTATAGTTATACAATTAAATTTATGTTGTTTATCATCTATCAATTATTAATTATAGCATATATAGTTATATATATACCGGTTCAAAGTATTTATAACCGGTTCGATTTGTCCGGTCCAAAACAATTGAACCGGCGGTTCAACTGGTTCAAAACGGTTGGACCAGTGAACCAACGGCCTCGCCGGTTCGTTCTCCGGTCCGGTTCTAATAACTTGGGGCTGGAGAGTCCTCTTGCAGTCTGTTCGCTTGGGCCGAAAATAAGTGGCTAAAAGGACTGTTGACTGATTTGCTGTAAGAAAAAAACTACTGACTGGTTGAAAATAAGCGGCTGAAAGCGCAAGCGAACAGGCTGTTGGTTTGGCAAACCCAGACCATGTTTAGTTCTTAAAAATTTTCAAAATTCTCCATCACATCGAATGTTTGAACACATGCATAGAGCATTAAATGTAGAGGAAAAAAACTAATTACATAGTTTGGTAGAAAACCATGAGACGAATCTTTTAAGCCTAATTAGTCCATAATTGGACACTAATTAACAAATAAAAACGAAAGTGCTACAGTAGCTAAACTTAAAAATTTTCGCGAACTAAACACATCCTTAATACCGTGATCGGTGGCGTTCTGACTCCACCGCGCGGCCGCAGCCGCCGCAATGGACCCCACTTTTTCTTCACCTCTGGTGGCCTTAGCCTATCTCCAACAGGAGACCCATTGCAGAATCCAAACCCAAAATGGGTCTCAAACACAATACATATAGCCTCAAATAGATTACTTATATGAAGATCCATTTTGAGTGCCAGGAGAGCCATAACCCAAATCTAAGTATCTCATTTCCTGGAGACCCATTTGCAGAAAAGGTTGTCTTTTGGGTCTTGTCGTTGGAGAAGACCAAAAATATGTATTGAACCGTTTGCCTATAGCGCTATCCAAAAGACAAATGTGTCGGGTATCAAAATACCTAGGGTACCCAACAGGAGGTAAAATACGGTACCCTGCACGATTGTTAAATCGGCCCACCGTAGGGGACTTAAAAAGTATTGACAGCATGTCAACCACTCAAGGCACGAACGACAAACTCTATCTCGCCCGAGCCTTGCGGAGAGGCCTCGGGCACGATATGCGTCTCGGGCAACATCTCTTCGTCTCGCCCGAGCACCCGCGGCGTCATCAAAGATGCCCGACCCCCCACGGCACATTTCCGCGTCGCCCGAGGGGCACGTGGAACCCCCAGGCAAGACGGGGAGCCACAGGCCCCCAACCACGGTACTCCCTCCATCAACGTGATGGACGTGACCATGCACAGTCAACAGGGGCACCGGAACTACACCCTGACTCGACATGACCCCGGTCATTCTACCACGACGACATCCATACCTCCACAGTAACAGGGGTGACGGCAGTTGTGCCATCGAACCCCCTCGCTACGAAAATCCCAGCGCACGCTCCGCCCACCTTCATAGCACAGAGGCGTACAGCTCAAGGCATGGCCCCAGTACGTCGCACCAGTGAACAGAGAGGCCAAAAAATCAACACCCCGCACGACTCCACGCTACAGGGAAACTGTTCCCATCGGATAAGGAGGAGGACGGCTATGCCTGAGGCCACCTTTTTTTTTTGCCTTTCTCTTTAATTTTTCCCGTTTTCACCACTTTACCACAAATGTAACCCGAGCCCTCCCCTTATAAATTATAAAAGGGGAGGCATGGGAGAAACCTGGAGGGGGACGGGCCATCGATCAAGCTAGAGAAAAAAAAGAAAGAACGAAGGAACAACAGCTAAAACATACCGCAATAGAAACCAAACACCACCACCACTCAAGAGACTTGGGATCTGCTCCCTCTCTCGAAAGCTTGTAATCCCTACTACGAGCACCCCGGTCCAAGGCAATACGAACCGTAACGAAACCCACTGGACGTAGGGCCGTTCATGCCCGATCCAGTATACATCCTTATATCTGCTTTGCACACCATCAGTGTCTAGACGCGCAGATATAAATTCACTAGTCGCTCTATTTAGACACTCGATCCTCTAGACACCGACAGTTGGCGCGCTAGGTAGGGGACTTCTGCACGTCACAATCCATCTACTAGATCTTGATGGCCAATTCTCGCATCCGCTTCGCTCTAGGCTGCCATGTCCGGTTCGGGAATCTAGATTTCATCTGCATGGGAGTGGACTATGATCTGGTCCTTCTCCCCCCTGATGTCGGCGTCGACGCTATCTCTGAAGCCCTGTCTAATCTTTGCCTGGGCATGGGCGAGGGGCAGGGCCCCCTAGGGTGACCGCCCAGGAGGTTCCCAAGGCCAAACGACGTCGGCCGGTAAGCCACATGACCATGGGAGAGCCCGTGGCCAGTCTTCGAGCGCAATACATTTTGATCCGTCTGCAGGTGAGATTCCCACAGATCTACCGACTCACCATGCGCAGGCTATCGCGGAGATACTCATGACTACTGAGACAACTTCTAGCACCAGCTTCAACGAGGACGACAGCAACTGGGCCGGCGCCGACTTCTTCGGGCTCCACAAACCCAGGGCTCTACATCGTTTCCTCGGCGTCTGCGACTACCTCCTCGACAACGGTGACTCCGGCGACGACGGCTATGAGCTCATGTGGCCATAGTGTCAGAGAATGGAGGTCGCGCACTGCGCTGACACGCCATGATCGGTAGATCACCGCCTCATCCCCTGCCCATGATCTCTTATTTTGTTCGAACGTAATCTTTTCATACTGATGAAACCGTTGCATGTTATCTGCTACAATTTATCTAACCATTTATGTGTTAAATCATGGGTCATATTATCAGCGATAATTATACGATACGTTTCATACTATCAACGATAATTACATGATACGTTTTCGCCCTTTACGGTCCAATCACGGCACGGAGTTCGAAGGCTGGCTCACGAAGGGTTCGACAGCCGCTCCGAACCACCCGAGTGAGGGATGGTATGAGAAGGGGCAACGTACGGCCAGTACCCGGACGCATGGAGCGTCGTGGGCCTTCTTGAACCATGTTCAAGTCCAGGTCGGTTTACGGTTCGAGAGTTTTTTTCCAAAAAAGGCAGCGAGCCCTCGGGGACGGTCAAACGACCCCGGGAACTCCCCGAACCAACCACCAAGAAATTTTGAAGCTGGTCACTAGCTTACCTCCGTTGCATCCCCGCGAGCGGGAACAGGGGCTTCACTTGAATCAACCCGATTACAACTCAACGGGGACCACGGCTCGACCCAGCGAGGGAAGTCGTGGTGTTGCCCAAACCCTCCTCTTTGCGGAAAAGATGCGTGAGGGATATAA
Organism: Saccharum hybrid cultivar R570; assembly: GCA_038087645.1. Classification (NCBI taxonomy): domain Eukaryota; kingdom Viridiplantae; phylum Streptophyta; class Magnoliopsida; order Poales; family Poaceae; genus Saccharum; species Saccharum hybrid cultivar. Next base: position 10,905,822 of record JAQSUU010000327.1, read on the forward strand.
AGTCGCTTAACTAGCCCCACGCACCAGTAAGGACTTTGAAGGACCCGGGGGCAGAAATGCCCGAACCACAAACGATCTTTCTCAAGTGTCCCAACGAGCCAGCGATCCTAAGACTTAGGCAAGAGAGCCTAACCCTCCCTCGGGGGTATGGGACCTGGAGGCAGAAATGCTTGAACCATGAACGAACTTTCTCGAGTGTCCTAACGGGCCAACGATCCTAAGACTTAGGCAAGAAAACCCAACCCCTCCTCGGGGGACGGGACCCGGGAGCAGAAATGTCTGACCCATGAGCGAGCTCTCTTGGGCGTCCTGACGCACCTACGATCCTAGGTGGCAGCAGGAGCCTCGATAAGGACGCGTCCAACCCCACCTCGGGACATGGGAAACTGCTACACTCAAACATCTAATCAATCAACACGCACAAGTTAGTTCCTCCCCAAAAGAAAACCGTCAATAGGCAGGGTCTCGGCGACCTCGCCATAACCACTATTGATAATCAATACGAAGGCGAAATGATAAGATTGGGGAAATAAAACATAACAACAATCAAATGAACTAATTTCTTAGATAGATCATTTTTACATTCATGGGGGAAAGGGGGTCCTAGACTAAGCCTATGGGTCCTCATTGAGAACCTGGTCCGTAGGGACCAGGGCAGCGACGATGTTCATCGTCGGTTCGAAGCCCTCAAGGAGGTCCTCATAGTCTCCGAGCCCCTCCTCCAATGGGAAACCCTCGACGTCCTAGAGCTCCATGTCTATGGCCGCCTAGGCCATCGTCAGCGCGATGGCCACCCCTCGACGGACGCCGCGCTTGATCACCGCCCGAATCAACGCTCGCGCGCTGAGAAGGCGCTCCTCCCGACGCCCCATCGGAGCGCGGATGAAATCTACCAGAACGTCGACAGTGTCGCGAAGGGACTCTACCTCCACGAGCAGTTCAGCCCAAAATGAAGGATGAACAATAGACTTTAAAACCAACTAAAAAGAGCGAAATGAGGAAGCGGTAAACCACTCACCCGCGCACTGACGATCAGACTTTGTTCGTTGAGAACGGGCGAGCGCTGCCTCCTCCTCCAAGGAGGTCACCACTACCTTCACAGTGGCTAACTCCTCCTGCGCCTCCTGAAGTAGGGTAGGGAGGCCCCAGGCTGCCATATTTTGGGCCTGGTCGTACCCCGACAAGGAAGCAATGCCAGGCTTAAGGCGACGGCGGCTAGAAGGCGTCCCGTCCCCTTCTCCTGGCGCACTCACACGGGAACCCCTTGACGAGTCACCGTGCTCCATGGCTAAGGTGGTGAGGAAGAAAGAGCAAGGAGAAAGAACAGAAGAGGAGAGATGCCAGGTTCAGGCACCCCGACTCGGGTTATAAAGGGCCCTAGGGAGGCCTCTCAACTCTCAGGCATTCAATACGTCCAACTGCCCCGCTCATCTCCCAAGGAAACCATGTCGGTCTCACGCCATGCCTCGAGAAGGTGAACCATTCTCACAGACAACGGAGCCTTATCGAAAGGTAACCGACCGAACGCAAACCACTCACCTTCCCACACACCGCAACACGAAGTGCCACAACAGTAACTACCCGACACGATTCGTCTTCCCTAGGCGGGCCCACTCGTCGATTAAAAGCCCTTGAAGGGATAACTCATCCCTCCAAGGCCTCCGGGGCTACACCCGGCGGGTGCGCTCGTGCGTACCCAACGGATAGTCTCGTCAAAATCAAATAAGCCACAATAAGGCCCAAATGGGATGACAAAGGCCCATGCATACCCCTCCATTCTGCTGAAGAGCGTAAGGGAAATGACATGACAACAGAAAATCCATTCAGTCAGTCTCTTGCAATGCGTAGGGGCTCGGGGGCTTCTCCTGAACTCTGACCTAGCGAATGGTCCACGCCAAGGCCGCAAGGGCTCCCCACCAGACCCACGGTCATGGTAGAAACACCACGCTCACTCGATTATAAGCCCTTGAAGGGATAACCCATCCCTATAAGGCCTTAGGGGCTACACCCTCCGGGTGCGCTCGTGCGCACCCATCGGACAATCCTCTTCTAAGACAAAAAATAACGAGTCAAAAACTACCCGCAATCTCTCATTTTCAAGCCTCTAAAGGAATGCTCCACTCCTCTATAGGCTCGGGGGCTATTATCGAGTATCAAAATACCCAGGGTATCCAACAGGGGGTAAAATATGGCACCATGCACGATTGTTAAATCGGCCCACCGTAGGGGACCCAAAAAGTACTGACAGCATGTCAACCACTCAAGGCACGAATGACAAACTCTATCTCGTCCGAGCCTTGCGAAGAGGCCTCGGGCACGACAGGCGTCTCGGGCAACATCTCTCCGTCTCGCCCGAGCCCCCACGGCGTCATCAAAGACGCCCGACCCCCCGCGGCGCATTTCCGCCTCGCCTGAGGGGCACGTGGAACCCCCAAGCAAGACGGGGAGCCACGGGGCCCCCAACCATGGTACTCGCTCCATCAACGTGATGGACGTGACCGTGCATAGTCAACAGGGGCACCGGAACCACGACCTGACTCGACATGACCCCGGTCATTATACCACGAAGACATCCATACCTCCACAGTAACAGGGGTGACGGCAGCTGTGCCACCGAACCCCCTCGCTACGAAAATCTCGGCGCACGCGCCGCCAACCTTCACGGCACAGAGGCGTACAGGTCAAGGCATGGCCTCGGCACGTCGCACCAGCAAACGGAGAGGCCAAACAATCAACGCCCCGCACGACTCCACGCTACAGGGAAACTGTTCCCACCAGATAAGGAGGACGACTACGCCCGAGGCCACCTTTTTTTGCCTTTCTCTTTCATTTTTCCCGTTTTCACCACTTTACCGCAAATATAACCCAAGCCCTCCCCTTAGAAGTTATAAAAGGGGAGGCAGGGGAGAGACTTAGAGGGGGGTGGGCGATCGATCAAGCTAGAGAAAAAAAGAAAGAACGAAGGAACAACAACTAGAACACACCGCAATAGAAATCGCACACCACCACCACTCAAGAGACTTGGGACCTGCTCCCTCTCTCGAAAGCTTATAACCCTACTACGAGCACCCCGGTGCAAGGCAACACGAACCGCAATGAAACCCACTGGACGTAGGGTCGTTCATGCCTGAACTAGTATATATTCTTGTGTCCGCTTTGCACACCATCAGGGTTTAGACACGCAGATATAAATTCACTAGTCGCTCTATTTAGACCCCCAGTCCTCTAGACACTGACAAATGAGTCTTGTATTTTGGGTCACGGTTGTTGGAGACAATCTTAGAAGGGGCTTAGGGGAGGCAGACCGGTCTTGCAGTGTGGATGGGTGAGGCGGAGGTGGCGGTGATGCCGCTAGAGTGGGCGGCGGAGGAGACAAAGGGCGGGGGCACTCATAGCCATGGTGGCGCCAGGGGGAGGGGAGGAAGGAGGCCACGCGAGGGCAGTAGAATCTCGCCGGAGCTCCGCGGCAGGGCGGTGGCGGCACCAGCCGCGGTGGGGTCGCATGCTCGCCCTTTTGCACGAAGGTCGCGTGCTAACTGCCTCCCTTTGTTAAGGCCTTGTTTAGTTGACCAAAAATTTTTGCCCCTTTTGCGGTACATGCATGGAGTATCAAATATGGACGAAATAAAAAAATTAATTATACAGCTCGTCTGAAAATCGCGAGACGAATCTTTTAAGTCTAATTAAGCCATCATTAGCACATGCGGGTTACTGTAGCATTTAAGGCTAATCATGGAGTAATTAGGCTTAAAAGATTCGTCTCGTGATTTCGAACCAAACTGTGCAATTAGTTTTTTATTTCGTCCACATTTGATACTCCATGCATGTACCGCAAAAGGGGCAAAATAAAATTTTGGCCAAAAATTTTTGGCCAACTAAGCAAGCTCTTAGGGTACTCAGAATGCAGACTCTATCATAGAGTCTAAAGCTATTTATTACCTTGAATATTGTGGATTTAGAGTCTAAATAAGACTTGGAGTCTTGTTTTTTTCCCTCTTTCTTCAATAAATATATTGCCACATCAGCAAAATACCATAAATAAGGTGTAATAAATAGTCTTGCATTGTGAGTGCCCTTAGTTCAACTCAGAAGATCGACATCAACCTGAACAAAGCCTCTTGCAATGCTATATCAGCTTTTATTAGCATGGAGTATTAATATAATTTAGAGTCAATCATCAATGTCATTGATTTGTGCGTTGGTAAAGGAACATTTTCACCATTCATAAACTATTAAAATAAAAGGGTTGTTACATCCTAAGCTGGCTACAGTAATAAAGGGTTCCATAATGAAACTTTTTTGGGTAGGATTACCAACTCTATATGTGTCATTTTTTTTCTTTTTTCTCGAACGTGCCAAGGCACGGTTTTCATTGAGCAGAAGTAGAGTTTGTTGAATCCTAAGCTGGCCACAGTAATTGCAAGATTACTAAGACCAACGACCGAAAAAACACACGCGGTTGTGATTTACATAGCAGTATTTTGTGACATGAAAAAATGAGCGGGCTTCCTAGGCAATAAAATGTTTATCAAATAATAAAATGAAACTATGCATTGAGAATGGATGTGTCATCCATTTTTCATTTCACTTTACATGATGTGGTAGTCTTACAAACAACACCATAAAACTTCCTGCTAAAAATGGCCTTACTACTCGTCTCATGTGGTTATGTAATTTTGCCGCGATCAATTAAGGACGATTCGATCTCTCTTGGTGAGCTCCTTTCCTATATATCACTGTCAGTATCTCTCATAAACTGTTCAATTTCTTGGCAGTCTTGTAAATTTAAAATTTATATCATCTTATACACATTCTTTTGCGGATCTATAATTGCCTTTTTACCATAAATAATAATTACGAGATTAATCACAATGCTGCTCATTAATAAGTACCTATACCACGGGATATCGTATCAAAAAAATGGCACATATAGAGTTGGTAAACGTACAAAAAAAAGTTTCATCTAGATGGAACCCTTTTATTATATAACTAAGTTATATATGATCCAACGAGTATGAAATTTTTACTGCAGTTCAAGCATACAATAATTAGCTCATCATAAAAATTTCATCACAATAGGATCATAAAAGCTGCAGCTATGAATTAATTATATAAATCATAGATCTAAAGCTACCGTGAAAACTTTGTACTAAAGCATACCATGTTATATGTTTACTGTGTAGATCTACTCATGTGGAGTCCAACAAAATTAGACTTTCCATTTTATGATTTTTCTATGATTTACTATGATTTTTCAAAGATTCAACCAAAATAAATAAAAAAAGAAGAAGACAAAACAACCGGCACTGTAGCAAAACTATCGTCCAAAACTATTTGTAGGGTTGTTTGACCGGTTTTGAAAAGTTTAGGGGGTAGAAAATCGGGTTTTATAGTTTGGTGGGGGTATGTGGGGGGGGTGGGTGGGTTGTGAATGTAGACTTTTTCCAATGTTATTGAACTCATGTGGAAAAATTCCATGTCGCGTCTAACAAAGTTGACGCCTGTGTAGTAGTCAACGGGACAATGCTGATAACTGATAGACAAAGATACGCGTTTACACTTGCAAGTTTCTTGCACGGCTGGTCTGGATTGATTTTGACTGGTTTTGACGTGAACCGCATTGGTATTGTAGTATATGCTAGCAATAAATATTTTTGATGAGACCTACAACTTTTTACTTTTGAGTTTTTTCATTTTAGGTCATTAAGATGTTTGAAAAAATAATATAAAGTTTCAGCATAGTAATCGCATACAAGTATTTGCCGTCTTAGAATTTTTATATGAATGTTATATCTCTTAATGGAATATACAACTTTATAGTTTTGAGTTTCTACGTTTAAGGTCATCAAAATACTTAAAAAATAATGTAAAGTTTCAGCAGTATATTAATCGCGTATTAGGGCTTGTCACGACAAAACAAGATTGTCAAGTTAACGAAAGTGGCGTGATAAGGATTTCTATGTAGAAGTTGTAGGCCTTGCCGCGCCAACGCATGTGGCATGACAGCGTGATTTTGCCACGCCAGGTGCGCTGGAGCAACAAAAAGGGTTAAAAAAAAAAGTGGGGCTATTCTTAAAATAAAAGTTAAAATAAGATTAAAATTGATAAAAGAATCTAGAAGGAATAAGTGTTTCTAGTAAAAAACCATCTGAAGCCTGAGAGCATCTCCAAGAGTTCCCAAAACACAATCTCTCAATCCGTGACTTTTGGCAGGATTGAAAAAAAAATACATCTCCAATAACTCCAACCCCACCTCCCAATCTTTTAGCACTATGAAAAATCGGTCCCGTTGCACGGATAATACACGCTTGTATCCATGGCTCCAATAAGACCGAAGGATGCGGAAAAGAATAAGAATTAGGACAGAGTTCCTGATATGAATATAAGTATAAATAGTTCGGATTCTTGATGTAAAATTACCTTTTACCTTTTAGAAACAAGATTTTAAAACTGTTGGAGAAAACCAACAAGTATGCTCCCAACCTTTTTTAGTCACTTGAAAAACTCATTATTTTACCAAGTTATTTTTTAAAAAGAGATCCTCTAAAGGGAACTTTCCATGTGGAGTATTTGGCTTTAATGTGGAGAGTATGCAACATGACTAGGAAGGTGAGATGAAGCAGCATTTTTGGAACTACTCCTTTATTGTCACTTGGCCTGCATGTGAAGATTTCTTCCCATTTTTCCACACGAGTTGAATAAGATTGGAAACGGTAGTGGAGTCAATTCGTTGGCTTTGTCCATGATCACGATTCACGAGGACTGAAGCGAGAAAGTGAACGATTCACAACTCGCAAGTTGCCCGCGTGTGGCCGTGTGGGAAAGCTGCACTAGCGTAGTAGCGTGCATGTATATATGCGTATGAATGCACGCGCGAACGGGCAACTAATACTGTACTTAGCATGGGGTCGCCCACGAAGATAAAGTTTGGCAAATGGCGACGAACATGCATGACATTTCGATATATCAACACAAACACATCTCTTTCACTGCAAATATCAAGAAAAATGAATATAGAACACATGCCATGCAAAATATTGTACGTTAGTTAGGAAAGAGCTATTACAAGGTTCTATCTGTAAATTATTACTATTATATTTGTTGGATTTGGAAGGATTCGTGCGCATTATAAGCAAGGGTAGTAGCTAAACTAAATAGTAAATTCTACTCCCTTCTTTTCAGATTATAAATAATTTCTATTTATAAATAAACACACTATAAAAATATACTACCCTTGTGACAATAAAGGAGTGCATCTAATGATTTTATTTGGTGTTCTAGATGTTTGAGTATTTTTCTATAAATAAACTCCATAATCACTAGAGAAGTTTAATAGGATAAAACTAAAACGATTGACAATTAAAATGGCATAGTATAATAAAGGTGTTGTTGGGATTAAGGACAGTAACGCAAACGTAAATGGGACCAGTTCACAACGTTAGCGGCAATGTAACGGTTGTTCACTCGATTTGTTTGGTTCAATCGCTCGACCTCACGCAAGACGGCAAGAGTCACGTGGTAACAGAGGATCCCACAACTCTCGGTAGTGGGTGGAATTGGTTTTACATAGTACTGTATCAGATCCCACTGTGATTACATTCAAAACCAACCAGATGTGATTTATGGAAACCGATAGCGGCGTGAACCATTTACGGGGCCAAATTACCCAAGCAAACAGAACCATAATACTTTTGTTCAGTTGGCACGAGACGAGCCGTTGGTGTTCTTTTAAAGAGGTTTCTGACCATAGCTATAAATTCCGTTCTGGTACCGGCCGGAATGCTCGGAATACCTCGTACCAGCCTGTAGACCGGTATGAAAAGGGCTGTATCCCGTACCAGCTATGATTCCGGTCGATTCCGGCCATCCCGGCTGTTCCGGACGAGATACGTCGTTCCACTGATCCGGTACCAGTTGGATGGAGTCTTCGAGCTCTCACCTGAGCGGCCAGACACGCCTGTCGCAGGTCACCTGGGCACGAAATACCGAAAACCGAATACCGAACCGAAAGTAAAAAAACCAAACCGAAAGTACCGAAACCGAAATTTTCGGTACCCTATTCGGTTCCCAATTCCCAGGAACCAAATTTACCGAGGTATATTCGGTTCTTTACCTCGGTTTACCGAATTTACCGAATTCACCGAAATGTGTTGATTTTGAGTGTTGTTATGTTGATGATTGTACTATTGTAGACTATTATATTATGTAATTGTGGTACTTTACTCTTATAGTCTTGTGGACTTTTATCTGTATGTATTTGGCACTATAATTCTCTATGGAATCATGAAAAATTATGTCAAAAATGGCTTTTGAAATTGCAATTATATGTCTCTGCGATCAGTTCGGTATTTTTCTGTAAATACCGGAACCGAACCGAATTTACCGAAACCAAATTTCCTCGGTACCGATTTTTCTACGGAACCGATCGGTACCTGTTTTCGAGGAACCGAATTTACCGAGGAACCGAAGTACCGAACCGATCGGTTCGGTAATACCGAATACTCAGGGCTAGTCGCAGGCACTGCTGCGTTGCTGCATTCTCGAAAGTAGGAAAAGCAAGCGGCAGTAGCTAGCTTCAACCTTTTTTATTGGAAGGGCAGAAGTTTCAGTACGTTTGGGGAAGCTTAACGGCAAGTAAAAGCGGGACTTCTTATGTATACTAAAACATATATATTTATTGGAATATATTGATATAAATACATATAAATATAAATCTTTTTTATTTATTATAACTACGGAACGGTACGCCGGTATTATCCGGTACCGAAATGTTCCATTCCAACCAGCAAACCGGAACGATATCCGGAACAGAATTTACGAGTTAGTTTCTGACGGATACGACAAAAGTAAACAACTCATGGATACTGTTACTGAGGACAATTAGTTCCCTCGACATGGGGTGGACCGGACCCCAGCTGACATCTACCTCGAGGTCCCCCGTCAGCTTGGGCTTTGTCTAGTGTGTGACATTAGATGATTCATGGATGTTGGAAGAGATGTTCAGTACACATGCTAATAAAAAAAACTAATTACATCACGTCTGAAAGCCGCGAGATGAATTTATTAAGCATAATTAATCTGTCATTAGCACATGTGTGTACTGTAGCAATTATGACTAATCATGAACTAATTAGGCTTAAAAGATTTGTCTTGCAAAATCCATGCAAACTGTGTAATTAGTTATTTTTTTATCTATATTTAATGCTCCATACATGTATCAAACATTCGATGAGACAGGGTGAAAAGTTTTTGGGTGGGAACTAAGACCCTGTTCATCCGGCTTATAATCCATCTTTTTCAACTTGTTTTTTCAGCCGGAACAGTATTTTTCTCTCACAACAAATCAGCCAACAGTGTTTTTCAGCCGACTTATCAGCACAGCCGAACGGGGCCTAAGAAAGGCCTTAATATACAAGACATGGATAATAGATATACGTGTCCAAAAGTCTTTCTAAATCTCACTCTCTAAATCATTATTCGAAGAGCCGTTTGCATAAAAATCGCTTTCTATATCTTTTCACTCTCCAACAGTTTTTTATATCTCATGTGCACCCAAGAGAGCTATTCTCGTCTTGTATATTTGGCTAGCGAAAAATTCAGAATAGAAAATGACTATATTTAGATGATCATGTAGAAAAGCTGTTGGAGAGTAGTTTTTCACCAAAATCATTGTTCCTAACATCTAGGAAGGATATGGAGAGTCTCTTGGAGATGCTCTTATATCAAAATTCTGTCGTAGCAATATCTAGAAAATTAACCTATAAACCAATACTGCCAATACTTTCTATGCCTTTCTAATTTTTTTTTCTTCTCTATGGTGCCAAATTTCCGTCAGGAAGTTAACAGCCACTTGACCAAAGAGGTTTCGTCAGTGTATTTTTCATGCATCCATTTCTTCCACCATAGTGACTTGACGTGTCCGTGTCACACTTGGGCGTGCCGCAATTGGTGAGGTGGTGTTGGTCGTTCTCCATGCAGGGTGGAGAAATCCCACACAGTACCCCCACTGCTGGCAAGGACAGGATCTCTCGTTGTACATGATCAGGTCCGAGCACTTAGGTAAGGTAGTGTTTGGTTAGGTGTGTCGAGTTGGATGACATGGCCGGAGGATGGATAAGACAATTCTGTATGAAATAGTATGATTGGATTGTCTGATTGTTACCTCTATGGTATAATACATGATTTTTGTTTGGATGACTGTATGGAATAGTCTGAGTTAGTACATTATTATGTTGGGTTCATTCTAGGGGTCTATCTAATAATTTTTTTCATTTGTTTTTAAGACATATATTTGTTAAAAAAAATAGATGAAATTAAGAAAGAGAAGTCACCATTAATCTACATTATTATATATATTAATAGGTCCCTATAATAATCACTCCTCAATTCTCATAGTGCCGCATAGATCGAATGCATACAAAAGCTAAAAAGTACACTCAGGCATCCGTTTCAGTTGTAGCAGAACATAACAGAGAAACCTACTATCAAACAATCTTTTTTTCTTGTGTGCGTATAGCGAGGAGATGGCCCTCCGCCACCTGCTCCCACGTGTCGGCCACGAACCTCGCGTTTGGCCGTCTGCCACCAGCGGCCAGGCACGCGGGAGAGGCCGCCGTTGTCGCGCAGCCAGTGGCTCATGCGGGAGGGAAAGCCTCAGCGCCAAGCTCAAGAGAGGGGAAGGGTGAGAAGGAGTGGGAGTCAAGATATCAACGGGGACGATTCCCCGCGGGGAATTCCTCTATTAGGGGATGGGGATGGGAAAGATTTGTTCCCCATGGGGATGTAAATGGTACGAAATCATTCCCCGTCGGGTCTAACGGGGATGGGGATGGTTGTGCGTCCCCCGGCCCCGATCCCCGCGAACCCGCCCCGTTTAGAAGAGCGCCGGAAGCCTGGCTGAAATTTAGCTAAACACGGCCCATGTTGGCCCATCAACATATTGAGTATATAAGCAAACTCCTGACCCTAGCTCCTAAAATCCCCCACACCGCAGCCCCTCACGGAGTCACGGCTGCCCGCTGCTGGGCACGCCGCTCCCGCGGTCCGGCCTCCAGCGCGCTGCGCCTGCGCGCTCCAGCAGGCCAGCCTCCGGCGTCCATTGTCAAGGTGCCCTGCTTGCTGACCCCGGCCAGGTGCCCAGCGCACTAGGTCCTAGCAGGGCAGCAGCGAGGCGTAGGCCAGCAACAAGATGGACGCCGCCTGTTCCGGCGACGGCAAGCATGCGCTACAGCCTGGAGCAGTTTTGTCTCTCTCTCTGATCCTTCAATGCTCATGCGTGAATGTGATTGGCTAGAGGACGGAAGAAGCATAGATCTGAAGCTTCTTTCCCTCTGTGGAGTATTAGTTAATTGTTCTTTTGTATTTTAGTTGGATTTGGATTTTTGAGATGGGAACTGATTGGATATAGGAAATTCTACTTGCTCAATTGAAATCTTAGTAGCATTGTTTCTTTGCGTTTTAGATTTGCTTTGTTCATCATCGTTAACTGGATTTTGTGACGGGGACGGGGACCCCGCGGGGATTTTATCCCCGCACGGGTACGGGGATGGGGAAGAAACTTCCCCGTTGTCATTCACGGGGACGGGGATGGGGGAGATTTTCCCCCGCGGGGACGGGGATGAGCAGCTGCCCCCCGACGGGGAATTCCCCGTTGACATCTTGAAGTGGGAGGCGAGCGGAGAGAAGAGGCGGAAGCCGCGGAACCACGGAAGGCGAGCGGAGAGAAGAGTGGGGCGCTCCGTCTAGCGTCTTGGATGGCGTCGGTCGGTGATTTTCTTCACACGGGATGATACAGCGCCAATCGAGAATATTCGGTGGATCTGAATCCTTCGGTCATGGATGGATTCATTCAGTCCAGCAACCAAACGGTAGGAAAGGTGGGTCCCAGGCACCTAACCAAGATATACTGGTGCATGTACGGATAGGTCCGAGGAACCAAACATTGCATTAATAACAGATATGCTTATTTGAATGCACATGTATATACCTTAATCCACATATATTAGATTGAGGTGAATACATATGCATCTAAACATGGCCTTAATGGAAATCTGGTCTCACGGTTAAAGAGCTAGCACACTCGGATCACATGCAGATCACTCTAATCGCCTAAGGATCAACTTGCAGCAAAGCTAGGAAAAACTGGCTGGCCGGAATTACAAACCAGCCTAGCAGTTTCTAATGGTGGCTACCCTCGGTAAATCTATTAATGCACCTCATGAAAAGGAACCCATAAGAAAGACACATTGCTCTAAGGTTGGTAGGCTACCTAGAACGTCACATAAAACATCGGGATGCTTGCAAAACAACAAATAAGTAAGGGTTTGAAAAGCTAAGGATTTTTTAAAAAAAAACATAGATAAAAAAAGTAAATGTATTGTGTTTTCCAATGATTAAATGGCCCTAAATTAGCCATGACCCTTTATATTTGTAAAGTGGGTAGACTTGTTACGTTAGGAGTCAAAACTCTTGCAAAAACATTGTCAAAATACAACTCCAACTCGGTTTTAGGCTACAAAACCGGCCTGACCAAAACCGTAATACCCTCATCCAAAGTTCAAATTGGACGTTCTATGCACAACCAGAATATTAAAGTTCTCCTAGTAAGGTGGGGTTCTCCTAGTGTTTTTTTTTGTGAATGGAGTTCTCCTAGTGTTTTGGCATTCAAAATCTAGTACAAATTTTTTCTACTAAATGTCTCCTAGTGAGATTCCCATATGCTATGACTAGTTGAATTGTTTTACTACTACTTAAAAACACTAGGTGAATTCCACCATTTTTGTAGTGATGTATGCATTTTGATTGTCCCGATGAGAAGAACGTAATGATGAAGTCCAATTTGCAATTTTACAAATTAAATGGGAAATTGGACAAGCCAGTTTTCCAAAAACAATCCAATTTTGGCTACTAACATATGCTCCCATATTTTTTTAGTAAAGCTTGTATATAGAAAACAATATTCTAGAATAGAACAGACTAAGGGTGATGATTAACAATAATTCATCAGCCATATTCTGTTTTTAGGGTGATAATTATTTTATCGGCTATAACTGTTGAACAAACTCAAGTAGACGTAGAAACAGCTTCCAAACCTTCTTTGTAGAGTTGGCTCCACTAGAATCACCTCCACCTTGTCGCTTTGTTTATCTTGTGTTGTGAATTCAGCTTGACAGAAGGACAATTGCTTCATCTATTGCTGAGAGACCACACAAATTCAGCAACATATATACACATCTATCCTCATCATCCAGAGAATCACAATTAAACATACGCATATTTAGACGATTAGATTTGGGCCTGAATTCCTTGCTTAGGCTCTCTTTAGCCAAAGCCCTTTGCAAAACCTGGTTAACATTAGCAAACTCTTGGCTTTCCAATTTTTCCTTAATATGAATATGTGTAGGCGCATAATATGGTCCAAACATAAAAGCACTCGAGTGTGAGTCAGAGCACACAACCTTGAAGTGTTGCCTACAAAGATCAGATGATCCGATTTTAGAAACTGGGTGCCTCGATTTTCCTGGGTTGCTCCTGAGAAGGGGTAAACTTCACCATTACGTGGTGATGTACAACTATTGATGAATATCTAACACCAAAGTTACCTAAATCCCTTACTTAGCAATTTCACAACGTAATTAACCCCTGACTAATTTCGCTAATCAGCCAGGGGATCAGGGGCTATACCCATTAGGTGCATGCGCTCGTGTGCTTCGCTAGATACCCATCGCACAGGGCCCTGTTCGATCAAACGAGGCTCAATAGTAGAACCAGGATCCCTTGTTGGGGCTACCGCAATTGCCAAACCAAGTGGCGGTCCCTTGGGCGATGGGCCCGCTGCAAGGATCCAGGCACTTGGGAGACGCCTCGGATCTCCAGACATGTCTCTGCCGCATGGCAGGACTGACACCTGAGCATAAGCACAAAGTCGTCTACTCTAATAGGATGTTGTTTCCCATCTTAGCATGGTGTTGCCCGCCTATTTCTGCAAGGGGGTCATGCTCGGGGCGTGACAGAACAACATGGGGCACGCGTTGGCACCCTACTCGCGAAGGAGATGGGCGCTTCAGGCCCATGTGTCACCCTCCACCAAGCCTCATCCCCACTTGGCGTGCGATAGATGCCAAGGGGCGGGCGAAACAGGGATTGGCAAAATGGCAGAGTATCAGCCTAGCCCTGCCATCTGCAAAAGTTGCTGCAAGCGGTTTTCCGGTGCTACCATCAGAATAATCTGGTGCGTGTCCAGAAACTAGCTGTTGGAACTAGTCATTTACCGATCGTTGGGCGCTGTTCATCACGCATGATCCGGTGCTCATCACTAGACTAATCCGGTGCCTAAATTTCCTCTTTGGAACCCTTCTCTGAGCAACGAATGCTTCGGTGCTCCCTCCTTAGCACTCACCGGACTAATTCGGTGGCAAACCCTAGGTTTGCACGGTGCTAGCGCTTGCATTGTTCTAGTGGTCCCATAGCCACAACCAATGGACTAATCCCGTGGGTCATCAAACCCTGCGCTAATAGTCGCCACACCGCATGATCCAGTGCCGCTGCAGGGTGCACACCAAATTAATCTGGTGCATGCAGACAACTTGCACTAGACTTTGTTTCTTCATGTACGGCTTGATTCCATCTTGTGTCTTGGTCTTTTGCATGTCTTGTGGATCTCCAACACAGCTTCTAATGTTTTGCTTGGGGTGTTGATCACCCAGATCACCCTTTTGCCTAAGTCCAAGTCCATCTTACATCTATTTGAACTATATCTTGTAGATCACCCCTTTGCCTAAGTCCAAATCCATCTTACATCTATTTGAACTATATCTTGTATACTAGCAAACGTTGTTAGTCCAAATGGTCATGTTGTTCATCAAACACCAAAATCTAAATTTAATGGTCGTAGGGTCCATTTTCCTTACACATAGTAAACTCCAATATCTAATTTGGCCTCATCTTGGTGCCGTCCTAAGAGCTTATTTATGTCTGCAGTGAAATCAACTAAAATGCACAAGAATGATAGATATGGCCTGGAAAACATATTGCCATAGCAAACTTATAGAGGAAATAACCAATTTTGGGTGTGAACAGTACACAAACCATTGAAAGCCAAATTAGTTAAATCTTTGCCTAACCATTGTTAGATGAGAAAGCTCCAATTCATTTTCCCCACTATAAAAATCATTAAATTTGTGCTCTAATTATATCCATGTAATGATTGAATGACAACAAAGTAGACAACCATGAGAATGCAACCCTAGACAAAGAAAGTAGGAGCAACTTGACTTTTAATTAATCAACCAAAATCGCCTCACCCAGTTGTGCTAGAAATTGAATAATATGCTCCCATGTTGTTCGCTATCCTCCCTAGTGATTTTTAAAAAAAAACTCGACCTGCGGGGGTATGAAGGCCCCTAGGCATTGTGCTTAAGAAGAAGACATTCTCATGCAAGTCGAGAAAATCTCCAAACCCCTGCCCCACCCATACACATCGGCACCGTAGCCCACGTGAGACTAGGACGTACTTTAGACCTATGCTTTAGTGTGGGACAGGCGAGGGGATTTTTTTTTACAATGCATAAATATGCGCATGCGGAGATGGGGAGTCAAACTCCCGACCTGGAGCTTCCCACAACTGGGAGCTACCAACCGAGGTATCAGCTCGTCCGCCCCTAGTGAATTTAACAAAATCACGCACTCTAGATTGACTAATATGTTTCCATGTGGTTTTTCTAGCATCACCCAACTTGATGGTTGTGCCTTGTTTTGTCTTGCGGAACTCATGCAATGCATCTTATTACAAGGCTTCAGTGCATGCCATCAGATTTTCATCAAGTTCTTCCCAAAAGAGTCGCAAAAAAAAAATGTGTTGACACAAATCTAGTCCCACGCCCAAAGAGCTAGCACACTTGTATTACACATGGATCGCTCAAGGATTGACTTGTAGCAAAGCTAGGGGAAACCAGCTCGGTCGGAATCCCAAACTGGCTTGGCCGGATTCTACTAGCTAACCGCAATAACTTACGAACGCCACTCGAAAAGCAGCCTATCAAGAAGACACACCTAGGGTCGTTATTATAGAATGAGCAGTTTCCACAAACACCGTCAAGATGCTTTCGGAAAAGCAGATACAAGGTTGGAAAAGCTAAGCTTGGGGGAAAAAAAAGTTGATGTATTGTCTTTTTATTGATAAGATACCCTCAATTATTGGTCGTGATCCTTTATATTTATACAGAGTGTGTTGACTTATCCCTTTAGAAGTTGAACCTCTTACTAAATCCGTATCAAAATACAACTCTAACTTGGTTTTAGATTGCATTTTGATCGTGTCTCGATGAGAGGAACACAATGGTTAAGTCTAATTTACAATTTTTCAAAGGACGGTTTTTCAGAATACTCAAAATATTCATTCTGTGATGCGTGGAAAACGTCTTACACGGGTCGCGGCATGCATCAACCGCCTCACGTCGACAGTTGGACACTGAGCCTGATGCCAGTGCCGCCGCCTATAAATTTCCATGCACCCCTTTTGCTTGTCCCGCACTCGACTTGCTACGCTCGTTGCGCCCCTTAGCAGCTGCAGGAGAGAGCGGATAGATGGCGCTCGCTCGCCTCCTCGTCCTCCTCGGGACCGCATTTCTGGTTCCCCTCTTCTCTCGTGCAGGTAAATCCATCGTGCACTTCATGGGAATACGATGCTACGTACGGCCGGGTACAGTTTAATTAGTAAGCATGCACCAGTAACTTATCGTAGAGGCGGCGCGCGAGCTGGTGCGTTGCGAACGCGGCCGTCGGGGACGCGCAGCTGCAAGCGGCGCTGGACTACGCGTGCAGCAACAGCGCCATCCAGTCAACAAGGCCTCCCACGCCTCGTACGCGTTCAACAGCTACTACCAGCGCAACGCTCGGGCTAGCGCGGCGTGTGACTTCTCCGGTGCCGCCTCCGTTGTTTACCAGCAACCCTGTGAGTTCCACGGCAGCGATTTGGATATCTATAATTATAATTAATTACACGTCATGTAGTTGCCACTTTTCTGGCTGAGCCTGCTAACCGGTTTTGATTCCATTGTTTACCGCAGAGGTTGGAAACTGTGTGCTCCCATCGAACGGCAGATCAACTGGACAAACAAAACTACAAACAGTGACATCTTGAGGCGATGATGATGGGATATATAAAATGTACATCATTCTGCACGGCAAAACTATAAATAAACAGCCTATCCGCTTGGACTGATCTGGTTGACTAAAAGTACTGCTGGCTGGATTTTTGTGAGAGAAAAATACTGCTGGTTGGCTGACTGATTTGGCCGATAACCTCAAACGAACAGGCTAAAAGTAATAAAATCCCGCACCTGCAAATCGACACTGCTAATAGTACAATACGACATGTCAACAACGTTACCTTCACTGCTAATAGTACTACTGTACTGCTGTACAACCTCACTTGATGAGATAATCTTTAAATCTTTATCTAAATTATTCATCTATTTTAGCACTGAAAACTAATTGAACATATCATTTTCTTTAAATGTTGAATGTGTTTCTGAAAAATCTCAAATCCATTGACTGGACTGATATTTATGCACGTGGGCCTTAATCCGGCGTGTTTCCAGTTACTTGTTGTTTCACTCTTCTCTAACTGGGCCGAAATAAGGCCCGGCAGTCAGCGAGAAGAATTGTTGTACTTGTACAAAGCAAACCGCAGCTGCAGCTGTAGCGGCTGCAGTGAACACCCGTAAGATCGGTTGGTTTCCTCGTTGGCGACAAGCCGACAAGTGCGCCGTCAGTAGCGCGTATGGAGCGTAACCGCGCCCTAGAACGTAGTCCCTCTTTACCAATTGCTATGGGAAGGTGCTGATCAAACTTTCTTAAGTTTGACTAGTTTTTAGAAAATATTAGTAATATTTGTATCTTTAAATAAATTTGTTCTGAAAAATAGATGATCTATCTAATGATACTAATTATTGTATATATTTGATCAAAATTAAGTATGTTTGACTTCATGAGAGCGAGAACGATAGTTAAAAAGGAATGGAGGGAGCATCTTCTATCGATAATGATATTGCACGGGCGTCCATCATCCTGTGTCAGACATGGCTAGCTTGCCTACGGGACCAGCCCACAGCCCGCTCTTGGCCCGCATACAAAAATAAAATAGCGAGCGACGCATCGTTTCCTCATTCCGCATCGCCGTTGCGGGCGCCTCCAGCGCACCGCCGCTGTTAGCTCGCTTCTTCTCTGCCATTACAGCCGTGACCCTCTCTCCCCACTCCATGGTGGCCGCTCCCCCAACTCCATGGCGGCTCGAGCAAAACATTCTCCCCTCCCCTCCATGGATCCAGTCACCCCTCCTCCACGTGCGTCTTCCCTCAAGTCTGACGGCCTTCCATGGCGTCCCCTCCCCCCATCCCATGGCGGCCGCGACCCTCCACCACATCCCACCGGATCTGACCCTCCCCTACCCGGCCAGCACACCCTCCCCATATCCAGCAGCGTCTCCTCTCCCTCAGCCGAAAACAGGCATGGCAGGGGCGGGTGCACACCATCCAGTGAGCCTGCGCCACCACAGTTGCCCACCAGGTAGGTCATGGCTACACGGCGATGCTGTGTTTCAAATGTTTCTGGACGCTTTTAGACATGTTGCAAGCCCATGTTTCAAGTGTTTCAGTTGTTTCAGATGTATGTTTCAATTGTTTTCATGCGGATGTTGCAAAAGTAGATCGGGATGTTGCATTTTGTTGCAATGGTTGTACATGTATATTGAAAGCGTTTGTACCCAATGTTTCATCTGTTTTTTGTACACATATTTTACAAGTGTTTCAGACGTATGTCTTAAGTGTTTCATCTGTCTTCTTTTGTATATTGCAAGTGTTGCATATGGATATTTCAAAAGTATATCGGGATGTTGCACATGTTGCAATGGTGTTTTAACTATATGTTCTAAATGTTTTATCTATTTTAATCATATGTTGCAAAGTTTTTATCTACATATTGCAAAAGTAGATCGAGGTGTTGCACAGCACGACCGATGGTTGCTGCTGGGGCGCAGCCGTGGGTGTTTGTATAAATTAAGTGTAACTAAAATATGAAGGATTCTGCAAGCGCACAGAATATACCATTGTAGCATTTTACCGGGAGTATTCCAGGTATCGTTATTTGTATTTTACCATAGGAAAGCAAGGGTTAAAGAATCTGATAATTTACCATCATGTATCTACTAACTTAGTAAACCAACTAGACTATAGTAGGGGTAAATGATACACTAATAATTGGATTTATGCAATATGACACACATGGGATAGGTCACTAAAGATATGCAACTAGTTAACTTGGGAGGTCAACGGGTGAGGTAGATTCCTATGATAATCTTATCACATGGTAAAGGTATACCTAACTATGCTAAGACTTACCATACTCTTGTGCACTTCGGGACGCCATTAGACAGAAGAAAGTACTACAAAGGATACCTCTACTGACGTGACTACGGTCCTACAATTTAAGAACCTGCTCGATTCGATATGAACGGGGCTGTCACCTCCCGTAACTACCATACAACAGGGGAACAAGGTGTACTCATAGGCAGAGCATCGTGTAAACACCACGCTTACACAAGGCTCGGCTACTTAGCCCAACCGGTAAAGCCTAGACTAAGCGCTCTATGAACTAGCACATAAAGCAATGATAAACTCAACTAGAAAGATATATTCAAAGTAAGCATATTCACAACAATTCTGGTATATATTCAAAGTAAGCATATTGATATATTCAAATCTGGCATGCATATTCCATCTTAGCAACGAGGAATGATTCATGTAGCAGCTCATTAAGCAAAATTCTTAGATTCACGGCGCGTACAATCTGTCAATCTCAATTAGTACACACTACACAATAGCTCACAAGCAACAGTACATAGTAGTTCAATGCTTCATGCTAATGTAAATTAGTAAATAACACAATGCAAAGAACTGAAGTAAAATAACAGTTCACACAAATACTTATTCACTTGATGTGGGGAAGTGTTCTTGAGGTCACACAAATAGTTCGGTGATATACAATTTGTTATGTACAATACAAGTATTTTATACCCGAAGGGTATCCATGGGTGAAGTTCAATAACCTTTGTTCCTGACCCGCATGTACCCGCACACATTTACAGAATCCACGGGTACCCATAACCACGGGTACGAATGTCATTTGAAGGCACGTTTAAGGGCTTACTCAAATTATCCATCATGAGCAGGGTTAGTAATTTAGATGTGAAGTTAGTACACTTCCTAATGGCCGAAGTGAGTAGTTTAAATACTCCCTCCTCACAAAAGAATACAACTATGGAATCCGTGCCGGTCAAACTAGCTCAAGTTAGATAATAAATAGTATTACCATTTCTGTCTCCAAGTAAATCTATTATGAAAATATTTGATAACTAATCTAATGATACTTAATTTATATCATTACTGTTAGTACTTTTCTATATAAACTCAGTTAAAGTTCAAATTATTTGACTCAATAAGCAAGAAGTATATTCTTTTGTGGATGAAGTATAAATCTATGAGGTTATTTATGTTGTTTTTCTAATGGCAGATGTGGACATTTTTTTATAAAACATATTTGATTCAATGGTGATTACTGATTAGAGTGTGATGAGTTTTTTTTATAGTAAGGAATTAACGTGGAGCTCCAAATACTGCACTGGGATTTCCCAATAGTAATGCTAACAGTCTAGCAGCTTCAGCTGTCTGAATTTCAGCCCCCCCTATATATACACCACCAACAATACCACCCCCCCCCCCCCCCCCCCCCCCAACAACCACCCCTCTTTTTTTTTTCTCCCTGAACAGATCAACCAGCATGGTTCGTCAGATCACATGGATCAGGTGGCTTTATTTACAGTTTCAGTTTTGGAGTAGCGATGCAATGATAATACTACATGTGAGACAGAGACGAAGAGAAGATGGTTTGTGCCATTGGTATGGTCGAAACAAGTTATAAAATGATACCTAACTACCCAAGCTACATTAAACTCTACCGCCGGGCTGTCGGAAAAGTTTGATTTTTTTGGTTGACTTATTATTCTTAGTAAAATTAATGAAAACCCATTTCTGCATGCCAATTTGGGAACTCATAGAGTTCAACATGTTAACTAAAGTGATTATGTTTCAGCTGTATTCCATGTGCTCAGTATCCAGAATTTGATCCTATCTAGGATACAGTTCACTGAGTGTAACCCCATTCACAGAGACGCCCTGTTCCAACATGAAACGAGACCGGTCATATACGTAGCTGCTTTGACCATCTGACCGTGAAGCTGAAGGTGATTCTCTACCGAAGAAGAATGCAGGCTGCGCCGGCGGCTGCAGCTCTATGCTATCCCTGGTTAACATGAACACTACGGCTGAAATGTCAGGCCTATCGTCAGGTTCCGGCTGGACGCACAGCAGACCAATGTGGATGCATCGCAGCGCTTGGCTTCGAGCAAACTCATCCAGCGGCCGGTGAATCATTTGCGACATAGTCCCTTTCTTCCAGTGATCCCAGACCTGTTAGATGACCAACATCAGTTTATAATTTGTCAGTAGAAACTAGAGAGGGCTTCCAGATTCAGACACGATGGTACTAATCTTTTAGTGCTTAGATGCAGTAAAAAAGAAACGGAAAACAAAGCTAACCCAGTACTTCACTTACATCACTAAGGAGATTTACAGTGCTGTGGTCATCAAAGCTGCAGTTGCTTCTCCTGGTCACGATCTCAAGGATCAACACGCCAAAGCTAAAGATGTCGATCTTGGGTGACACACGACCATGCAATACATACTCTGGCGCCATATAGCCGCTGCAGAGGATGGGAGGCGCTTCAGTTAGCTAGGCGCCTAGGCCTGGACACTCATGCATTCAGCAAGCGCAGTGAGCCAAGTTTGTGAGCTTAGCTTACAATGTCCCAACAACTCTGGCTGTCTGAGTATGGGTGTGGCCTTCTCCTAGAAGCCTTGCCAACCCAAAATCTGCAATTTTCGGTTCCATGTTGTCGTCGAGAAGAATGTTATTTGCCTTCAGGTCCCGATGGATGATCCTCATGCTTGAGTCCTCATGGAGATACAATATCCCCTTGGCAATTCCAAAGATGATGTTGTACTGTTGCTCCCAGTTAAGTGCATTTCCTTTGCTATCATCTGTTGTGCCCAAATTACTAGCTTATATTAGGTGTTACTGATAGGTAAATACTGGCAAAACAATATAGAAACACTTTACTATCAGACAAAGTTCAGAAAAGAATCTAAACTGTCACTTTTTTCAGTAATACCGTGTAAATTACATTTACTTTATCAGATATCAATCTAGTCATTTTATTTCCCTTTTTTCATAATTGTGCTTCCTCTGGTCACAAAAACATGTCATTTAGGGTAATATTCGATCAATTCTTAAAAAGTACAAACACAAATAACTATTACATTTAGGGTAATATTCGATCAATTCTTAAAAAGTACAAACACAAATAACTATTACCATGTAAGTTATATATGTATATTGAGATCTCATGTATATTTGTGTTCAAAATGCTTGCGAAATCTCTTTACCTGACAGATTTTAATCATATATTCTAGAGTAAATTAGTGGCCAAAGATATGCATCGAATACATTCAAAGTCAAATGTGTCAAGTATTTTTTTTTATACCGCAGGGGGGAGCAATTATGTTTCCCATCACACTCATCTATCAGTAGGTTCACTTAGAGCCTAAAAATTCCCAAGGATTCATGAAAAGCATCGGAGCAGTGTAACATTTTATTTACCATGACCCCTGACAATGGAATTCTGGATATGCATCTGAAGAGGTGAATGAAGAGGGAAGTACCGAATAGAATGCTGTCAAGGCTCCCGTTCTTGATGTATTCATAAACTAGCAGTGTATCATTATGATGCGAGCAGAAACCCTGTAACCCAACAAGATTCTTGTGCTGAAGCTCTGCCAGTACCTGCACCTCATTTTGTAGCTGATCCAACCCAGACCCGGCTCTTCCTAAAAGTTTTTTGACTGCTATCTCTTGCCCGTCTGACAGTATCCCCTGAAACAGATCAACTTTCAGAGAAGGCATGATGTACTAGAATTTCATTTCCCAGAGTTCTCACTCGATTACCTACCTTGTACACAATACCAAAACCACCTTCTCCAAGCTTATTTTTCTCTGAGAAATGTTCAGTCGCCTCTTCCAGTGTCAGCAAATCAAAGATCGTGCATTGAGCTCTCCCTTTCTTCTTCAGTGCTGGTGTCATATGACAAGAACTTATGTGAGGAAACCGAAAACACAGGCTCATACGAAAAACCAATATTGCTACTCACGGTGATCATTTTTCTTCACTTTAATCCTTAGCCTGAAGCGAATAAAGAAAAAGACCGAAAGAATTAACATCAACACAACAACACAGGCTATGCCTGCAGAGATTCCTGCTGCATTCATTTTCCTCCCTGCATACACCAAACCAGAATATCAAGTAGGAAAGGATGCAATTCTAGCATAGTACCGAGTCAAACTATTTTGAGTTTGACCAAGTTGAAAGTATCAATATTTATGATAGAGTAAAGTCCATTTCCGGTCCTTAAACTTTCTACGCTGTGTCATCCCGGTCCATAGACTTCCAAAGTGTGTCATTACCGTGCATAAACACTATTTGGGTCTCAAATTAGCCCATTACGGGTCCAATTGGCTGATTAGGCCCCGTCTCCCTTCGTCGTTTCAGTTCTCCTCGTTCTCCTTCTCGTCTTCCTCGCGACAGTCGCCTGGCGGCGATCTCGCGGTGGCCGAGGATCGCCTGGGATCGGAGTTTGGGCACGGAACACGAAGGGGGTCAGATTTCTAATTCATACATTCATTGTTGTCTTATTCATGACATGAATCCTTCACTAACTCAATTTTCTAACACAGGAAACTCTACAGAGCTCACTGTCACAACCACAAGGGCCTCTACCAGATCCAACCTTCATCATGTCTAACCAGGCAGTGCAAAGGCCAACTCCACTGAATACAAGCACAGCTGCAGGCAGGGCTGCATTAGCCAAGAAAAGGAAAGCATCCACAAGTGGGAAAACATCTTCCAAGAAGACAAATGCATCTACCTCCAGATCCTCCAAAAGACCATCACAAGTGGAAGAGGAAGGAGATCCTGATATTGTGTAATCAGTGAAGTGCTAGAGTCCATCAGTGAAGTGCTACTTCTATGCACTGTGACTGCTACTTGTATGCACTGTGTACAGAATTTACCTCTATCAATGTGTGTCAGCTGTTAAGTATTGGGTTAAGATGATATTTATCTCTATGAAGTAGTGCAGCAAGTAGATGTCATTTTGTGAAGTTGGGATGTTACTGGTTAAAATTCTGTCTTTATGTCCATTTTGTGACTGCAGGTCCATTTTGTGAGTGCTGTTGTTTGCTCATCAGAGATCTAAAGTCTCAACATTTCTTTTGTGATTTATTCTGTGATTTAGCGCCTACTGTTTGCTGCTGAATATTTTTTTGGGCACCTCCCATGTAGCGCCTACTGTCATCAATATGGATATTGCCAATGATATCAATTCAATTGTGTGGTATATCTTGTTCTGGTTTCTTTGACATATTGCCGTAGAATTTCAGATTCAGCTGGATACAAAATTTACTGTTAGACTAAAACTTGCTTTTTATTTACATTCAGATAATTGCAAATATCATTTACTGTAAGACTGACACAATATTTGCAGAGAATGCAGACATAACCTGATGAGGCAGCCTGTACTACTGTTTTTTATTTACTTTCAGATTTGCCACTTGCTTTGTCTTCTCTGAAACAAGCAAGATCACCATATAAATAGATGTAACTGACTAACTGTGATAGCTGACAATGAATCATGTGTGCCTGCTAAGAGGTATTGCTCATTAGAGATCTAAAGTACACTGCATTCATTCTTTACTTGACCACATCCATGACATTACACTTTGCTGACAGTTTTCGTTTTGTAATGTCAGCACACACATTCCACATCAAGCCAAACACACACAATCAGAATACACTTGAGCAAAACTTTGATTCATCTAAAATGGGCATCACATCAGTGTTGTCGATTCCTTGTCTAGTCTTCTTCTTCTCCACCTCTGATCCATTCTTGTTGTCTTCAGTTACATCTGCAAACGCGTCAAGTATTCCGCTTCCCACTCCCAGTATGAGCAGCCGCTCCCATCTTCCTGCAATAAATCACGAAATTGAACTCCAAACCAACAAATTTTGGACGGGGAAAGGCTAAATGAAATCGATTTCACGAAATCCTAACCCTTTGATCAGGAGACTTGTAGAACAGGCGACCTTGGCGCTCGGTGGCCAAGGTGCTCACGGAGGCCTCGAACGTGTTTGGCCTGGGCCAGGTGCTGGGGAGAGGGCGGAGCAGGCGAGGCGGTGGGCTCCGGCAGCTCGCGGCATTACTCCTCGGCGTCGATGTCTGCGCGGTCCTCTGCCACAAACTCGCAACGGCGGCTCTCTGCTCTCACGGTCAGGAACGAAGGAGGCACAGGGGATAAAGAGAGAGTCTTTTCCGTGTACGTCATTACAAAAGTTTGCACCTTCTGTGCCACCAAAAAAGTTTGGTGGACTTCAGCGCCATTGCTCTAAACTTTTTTTTTTGCCTTTCATGCCACTACCGTCATATTAGACTCTAACGGTGTCAAAGTACAGGTGTAAAAAATCGAAAATACCCTTAGGTCTAAATATGTTATTAATTTTTTTTAGCATCTTAACGACTTCAAATGAAAAAACTCAAAACTAGAAAGTTATAGATCTCGTTGAGATCTACAATTTTCATATAAAAATTATCTTCATTTAATTCTGCAAAAAAAGATATAATTTGATATGATTAATATATCTTAAAAAATAATATATATTTTTTGCGAAATTAAATAAAGATAATTTTTATATGAAAATTATAGATCTCGACGAGACCTACAACTTTCTAGTTTTGAGTTTTTTATTTGAAGTCGTTAAGATGCTAAAAAAATTAATAACATATTTAAACCTAAGAGTATTTTTGACTTTTCATACCTGCAGTTTGACACCGTTAGAGCCCAGTCTAACGGCAGTGGCATGGAGGGCAAAAAAGTTTAGAGCAGTGGCGCTGAAGTCCACCAAACTTTTTCAGTGGCATAGAAGGAATTGCGAACTTTTATAATGGCATACACGGAAAAGACTCGGGGGTTCTTTGCTAATTTAAGACACGATGTTGCCTGCCAAAGCCCGTTATGGACTAAATTGAGACCCAAATAGTGTTTATGCACGGTAATGGCACACTTTGAAAGTCTATGGACCGGAATGACACCGCGTAGAAAGTTCAAGGACC
Source organism: Saccharum hybrid cultivar R570 (assembly GCA_038087645.1). Lineage (NCBI taxonomy): Eukaryota > Viridiplantae > Streptophyta > Magnoliopsida > Poales > Poaceae > Saccharum > Saccharum hybrid cultivar. The sequence goes on from JAQSUU010000327.1 coordinate 10,932,158, forward strand.
GGAAATAGACTTTACTCTTTATGATACCAAATAAATGTCATTAGATTCGTCATGAAATATAATTTCACAGTATACATGTTTTGTGTGACAAATATTGATACTTTTTTTCTATAATCTTGGTCAAATTTTAGAAAAGTTAACCAATGATAGAGCTAAAATTATGTTATTTTCATGATGGAGGGAGTTTGATATTGAAACTTAACAATAGTGAAGAAGTCAAAGACTCAAAGTAGTGCTCCCTTCTGCTGAAATTCTGGTGAAAGTTTAGTCTGATGCGGACTATATCATTTGATGAATTTTGAACATGTTTGAGAGTTAACATGGTGACTGAAAGAATCGAGTGTCCAACTCCTACGTGGCTCAGACCTGAAGAATGGGGCGTGGGCGCGGCCGTTGGTGGAGGTGCCGGCGGCGCCGGAAGCTGCAGCATCGCCCGGCCGGCGTAGAACGGCGACACACTATACCTCAGGGAGCACCACACATGGAAAGCGTTGTTCCCGAGGGGCCGTCCGCTCAGGAACTGCGTCGTCACCCTCGACTGGAGGTCTCCGAGGCAGCTCTGGCACTGCGCCGGCGTCAGATCCGGCGCGCACTGCGCGAGCCCGTAGAGCTTAGGGTCGAAATCCATCTCCCCCGTGGCGAAGTACTTCCTCGTCGCGTTGCTCGCCGCAGCCGCGCGGTGGACCAGGGCCGTGAAGATCCCCGTGACGGCGGCACCGAACCAGGCATCTGCGGCGTTGACGCTCCCAGGGCCCGGGTCAATCGAGGGACTTGTAACAAGTTCACAAATTTGTAAGGCACGCGCGCCTCTTTGCTGGAAGAAAATCGAGGGACTTGTACAAAATTGGAATCTTGGAGCTCATAGCCATACTTACACCAATTCTGAGACGAGCCACTGGTCCTCTCTGAGGAAGTCGAGGAACCGGATGCCGGCGAAGCGAAGGGTGCAAGCGTCCTTGTAGACTGTGGCGCCCTTCGTGAGGGGGCAGCGCTGCTGCGCGTCCCGGAACGCAGCCGCGACGCAGGAGGAGCAGGAGGAAGCGTTCGTATCGCCGCGGCAGAGCGCCATCCCGTTGACCTGGTCCGGCGCCGCACCGATGGCGCCGGTGGCGTACCCTGCCGGCGAGGCGGAGGCGGAGGCGTTGGCGGGGAGCGCCGCGCCGAGGAGGTTCAGGTTCGCCTGGAACGTGCTGTTGTCCGCATAGGTGGAATCGTCGCAGTAAAACTCCTGGGTCGCCGCGGCCGGCGGTACCGACGGCAGAAGCAGCGCGAGGGCGACGACGACACAGCGGCCGGCGAACATCGCCAGCGGCAAAAGGACGGGCGGCTTGCTTCTCCTTCGCCAAGGAAATGCAACTACCAAAGTATACCAACCGTCCTGGCCCCGGCGAGCGGCGACGGTGGCTGACTGGCGGTTGGAAGCGCTTATTTTACTCGGCGGCGTCGGCACAAGTGGTATGTGTATATTGGAGAAATTTCTAATATTCACACTCTCAATAGTCAATCCGTGAGGCTTTCAAAATTTAGGGCGTGTTTAGCGCTCTATTTTACTCAAAAAAATTTAGATTTTGGCCCATCGTTTTGGATTTTAGCTTCAAGAGGCAAAAAAAAAAAAAACTAAAAAGCCATCACCCATCTCACGAAAAATTTAGCATTTTGGATAGAACTAAGCACACCCATAAAAATTTTGACATTTTGCATTTCATCATTCCAAAGTAGTTGGTATTTTGCATTTTGTATTCCATGAGAACTAAACACATCCTTAATTTCTTGATCCACGTGTCAATGACTTAGATTAACTCTACACACCATTAATCTTAAAAGGCTTGCAAATTATCATGTCAATTATCAAAATTCTCTATATACATTTTGTGACCCCTGCTGACCGACCCAACATTTCGATCGATCAATGATCATTCACTCCTCATTTTATCGATGTCATCTGACACTGAGAAACGTGGGCTGCTGGATTGGGGCCGGACTCCAGAGGTACAAGGGCCCTGTTTAGTTGCAAGAAATTTTGCAAAATTTTTCAACATTCTCCGTCACATCAAATCTTTAAACGCATGCATGAAGTATTAAATATAGATAAAAAATAAAATTAATTATACAGTTTAGACAAAATGGACGAGACGAATCTTTTAAGCCTAATTAGATCATGATTGGACACTAATTACCAAATAACAACGAAATTTACTACAGTATCATTTTGCAAAAAAAATTGCATCTAAACCGGCCCAAGATCATAAAGGGCATCGCTCGGTGCCTGCAGTACCTGCACCAAGACTCTCAGCTCAAAGTTGTCCACCGTGATCTGAAATGCTCTGCGTTGCGGCCTGGCCTCAATTGAAGTGACATCGGGCTCTCAAACATTTCGCTAATGCTCCACCATTGAGAGTCCCAATTTAGCGCAATGGTGGCCTCAATTGAAGTGAACACTCGAACGTTTTTTGAGATCCAAATGCTCCACCATTGCGCTAATGCTGCTCAAGTATGTGACTTGATTAAACATCTAAAAGTAATCTTTGCATGACCCGACACCGAAGTGACAGCACCTGTGCTTCGCACCAACTTGTTGCCTCTCGGCTCTAGGCAGTCAGACTCGTGAGAAGGAACAAGGAAGGAAGCCGGAAGAGGAGAAACCGGGAAGACAGGAACTATCACATGGCCATGGACACATGGCAATGGCATGGCTTCGAGACAGGTCGTCATGGGTAACCCTTGTCGTGTGCGATATGTCACATATGATAGTTGCTCCCAATTTCCCAGCCCAAGGAAAGCAGTTTTATAACCTCCAGCCTATTGACTTCTTTGACTGACTATTTAAAACGTGACACGTGTGATTTATATAGAAGTTAAACCGAAGGGTACGTTTTTTGGCGTTGACTCTTTGCTGTAGTGCAAAACGATGGGGAAAAAAAAAGCTTCACAAGCGTCTAGTTCATTTTGTGAATACGAGATAAAACCAGCTTATTAAAGTATATAGCTACAGTGTACAATAAAGCCGGAGCCAAACCTAGCAGGAGATCCACCTCACCTCAGAAAAATAGGAACAATGATTCATGAGTATCCGCAAAGCAAAGCAAGCAAAGGCATCTGTTATTTCTGATGTGCAGATGCCTAGCTTTACACTTTTCTACATTTCTACTAGTGCAATCGAAGGTCAAACTGAACTTTGCTTGAAAGTTACAGTATTGAGCATCAGATGGCAGTGTATCCTTCGGGCCTCGCTGTTGTTTCTTGAATCCAAGCGTTCGACGGCAGGACGCAGTTTCCAATCTCTGAAGGTGAACACAAAACCAAAAAAAAACAGTGAGACTACAGTTCACTGGATGTCTGGATCCCCCACGTGGAACATGTTTCAGACTTTCAGTAGTGAGGAACAGCTGGAGAGAACAATAACGCGAGCAAAGAAAGAAGTGTGGGCTCACTTGGTGCGTGGTGGACTACGGAAGCGGCACCGGCGAAGTCGCACGTCCCACTGCCCCGGCCCTTCCGCTGGTAGTAGCTGTTGAACACGTACGAGGCGTGGGCAACCACGGTGTTGGGCTCGAAGCACGCTCCGGCGGGCTGGATGGCACTGCAGTCCGCGCCGTTGGCACACGCGTAGTTGAGCGCCGCCAGCAGCCGCGCGTCCCCGACCGCCGCATTCGCCACGCACCAGCTCCCGTTCGGGTCGCAGGTGCCTACAGCGACGCAGACAGCAGTGCACGAAAACACCATGCATTTGAGATGGTGAGATGTTGCCATACTACTAGAACAAGGGGCAAATGGAAAGAGAACTGTCGAGAAGCCAATCGAGAACTCACCTGCTGGTTCGTGATACACGACGTAGGCGGCGCCGTTGAAGTCGCACGCCCCCTTTGCCCGGCCGTTGCGCTGGTAGTAGCTGTTGAACGCATACGAGGCGTGCGCGAGCCTGGTGTCGGGTTCGAAGCACGGCGCGGCGGGCTGGATGGCGCTGCAGTCGGCGCCGTGGCCGCACGCGTAGTCCAGCGCCTGCTGCAGCCGCGCGTCCCCGACCGCCGCATTCGCCACGCACCAGCTCACCAGCGCGCCGCCCCGGAAGTCGACCTCGTACACCTTCGTCTGGTTCGGGTAGAACAGGCCGAAGTGTTGCTCGATGTCGTCCGCTCCGTCGCCCTTCTGGTTCTCGTTGAAGAGCGCGAAGACGTACACGTCCATGTCGGCGTCGGGGCGGTACGGGGTGCCCGTGTCGCCGGACAGCACGCGGTTGATGAGGTAGTTGTTGTACGCTTTAGCGTTAGCTACCGAAGCTGCGTCATCGCCAGCCTGCTCAAAACAACGCCTGCCGCCGCCGCGTGGGCGTCGCCTGCCGGCGGAAGCCCACCCGGTCTCCGAAACATACGCGCGCGGACCCTTTCCCGCCATGAAATTTTGGTCCTGCGCACTGGATCTGGATGTCCCCTGTTGAGCTGAACCACTTTGTAATCGTGTCAATTTTCGTTCAGCATGTAGTTGCATTAGGTCCAGGACTTGATGTATGGTTTGTCACATGCCATGTTTGCATTAGCGTAGAATCAGGGTGAACCGCTGATGTGCACGGTTGCACTCTGACCGCGTCTTCAGGTCTTATCCCCCGTCATGGCCGCAGGCTTGCATGTCGCGTGGGTGCCGAGAACAACGGCGCACCACGTAGCTGTGGAACCGTGGCGGGGTGGGGGCGCAAGCCCATGTATCCAAGGACCAAGTGAATGCATTGTGAGCGCTGCGCATTGTGGCGTGAACACACCTGTGTCTGTCTCTCTCTCTCTCGAGCGCACGGTTAGGGTTCTAGTCGCCGCGGTCACCACCAGCAGGTGTTGCGTCGTCGCCGGAGCTCCTCACCGGAGCTTTGGTTCCAACACTCTGGTATCAGAGCCAGTTCATGTTCTACGGTGGATCCATAAGTCCACCGAGGGAGCCGGCGAAGAAGAAGCGAGTGACCCCGAAGAAATCCGCGGAGGAGAAGAAGATGGCCGAAACCAGAACGAGTTCCGGATCCGGCATGAAGGAAAGTTCGCTGGTCTGGCCGATGCTAGATCGGGCGAATTACGCCGAGTGGGTGATGATCATGCAGTGCAACTTGTAGGCGCTGGAGATCTGGCATGCGATCGATCCAGGCACCGGCGTCAAGCGCGCTCACGATCGCCAAGCCATGGCGGCGCTCCTGCGCTCGGTGCCACGCGACATGTGGCAAATGCTCGGGCGCAAGAAGACGGTCAAGGAGGCATGGGAAGCAGTGGAGACCATGCATCTCGGCGCCGAACAGGTGTGAAAGGTCTTGATGGCTAGAGGGGGGGTGAATAGCCTATTAAAATTTTCTACAAAGACAAGCTAAACAAGTTTATCAATAAAACAAATAGCGAGATGCGAGTTTTGCTTAGCCTACGGGGTGTTTGCAAGCCACCTAACCAATTCACAATTCTAGTGTATTTGCACTCAACCGCACAAGTCAAACCGAGAAGGAAACTACAACTAGCAAGCTACACAAATAAGCTACTCTAGCAAAGATAACTAAGAAATTAGTACAAGAGAGAGATAGGAGGGTATCACCGAGGGGCGAAGAATTGAGCCAACCAATCAATATAATCAAGAGATGAATACCAAGATAACCGAACACCGGGATCAATCAATCACAATATGAAAGTGATGACACGAAGATTTATCCCGAGGTTCACGTGCTTGCCGGCACGCTAGTCCCCGTTGTGTCCCTCTTCACCACGTGGTTCGGTGGCTAATCGGTCACACACCGAGCCTCTCAAAAGGCGCCACAAGAACCTACCAAATGGCAAAAGGTTGCAATGACACGAAGCAATTTACTAATGTTGCCTTTGGCGCTTCGCCGAGGTAGGCACAAACCCCTCATAATCACCGGAGGTGGCCAAGAACAAACACCAACTCTTGCCAACGCCTCCGAGCTGCTCCAAGCCGTCTAGGTGGCGGCAACCACCAAGAGAAACAAGAATCCCGCAGCAAATCAACCACCAAGTGCCAACTAGATGCTATCTCACAATGCAAATGCACTTGGATCACTCAATCTCACTTCGAATATGCAAAGAAGCAAGAGAGATGAGTGGGAGGGGAGTTGCTTAGCTCAAAGTGCTCACAAGTATGTCAAAATGTTCGAGAGAGAGAGCCTTGAGCCGTCCAACGAGTATTTATAGACGTACCCCTTCGAATATAGCCGTTAGAAACTTGAACAGACGCAATTCGCGCTGACCGGACGCGCTGGTCCAACTGACCGGACGCGCCGGTCGCGCAACGGCTAGTTTCGCAACACTGACCGGACGCGCCGGTCGCAACGACCGGACGCGCCGGTCGCGCAACGGTACTTTTTGAAACACTGACCGGACGCGCCGGTCGCAACGACCGGACGCGCTGGTCACGACCGGACGCGCCGGTCCCGTGACTGACCGGACGCGCTGGTCAACCCTGAGCCGCGCACAACGAACCAGCGACCGGACGCGCTGAAGAACTGACCGGACGCCACAGTGCCCGCGTCCGATCGGAGTCCAGTAAGCTCCCTGGACGACCGGACGCGTTCGGTCGCCTGTGACCGGACGCGCCTCGCGTCCGATCAAACAACTGAAAAACGCGCAGTCACTGGACACTGACCGGACGCGTCCGGTCCTGCAAGGACCGCGTCCGGTGCAGCGTCCGGTCACCTCTGTGACCTCCGTTCGCCTCCGTTTCTTTTCGGACTTCCGGCGTAGTGAAAAAATAGGCATTTCAACTTGTCAAAAACGCCTGAATCCCGCGCTCGCAAGCTCGGCGGGAGGGAGAGAGAGACCCAAACCCTCTCTACCGCTTAAACTTCACCGCCATCGCAAATGTGCTAATACCACCAAGTGATCTCAACATATGTGAGTGTGTTAGCATTTTCACAATCATTTTTCGAGGCGATATTAGTTCTATCCAAATGCATATGATCATGAAATGCACATCTAGAGGCACTTAGGAGTTCAATAGCCGCGTCATTCCCCTCTTTATAGTACGGCTATCTATCCTATAATGTAACCACACCCACTAGGTGTCTTGGTTACTAAAACACAACCCTTAAGCATATACCTTTGCCTTGATCACGTAGGGTTGCGTCCAAATCCAAGTGTGGCCATCATGATCACCATGTCCATCTTGCCACCAACCTTGGAGTGTACTAATCCTCATATGCTACATACAACTTAGGCATGGGATTAGTACTTAGGCATTGTCACTAATTACCAACACCAAACATAGGACTTTCAATCTCCCCCTTGTTGGTAATTGGTGACAACCCTTTCACAAAGATGTTATAATAAAATTTTGATTGAACCCATGTCACATTGTCCAAGTATATTACCATGTGTAAGAATTATGGACATGTGATCATGAATTCAAATTGATAGCAATGGCTCCCCCTACATGTATGCTATATGTTTAGATTTTGGAAGCATACATGTTAGATAGGAAAGATTAGGAGCATTGTCTACCAATAGGTGCTAAGTGTTTTAGATTATAGACCTTTGAAGCGTGATACCATCGGAGTTGCGATAGACACCATCTTAGCACCTTGTGTAGTTAGATTCCACTTGGAAAAGCACAAATATAACTAGAAACCTCGTGAGATCAACATTATAAGCAAGGTTCTAGTACCACTTTGAAAAACATGAAGCAAGAAAAATCTAACTACTTCCTATTCATGCTAGTACCACAATGCATGATTCAAATTATACTAGCAAGTCACCACACAAGCAATGTATCGGAGAAAACGAAATGCATAACTATGCATCATACATATGAAGTGCACATAGAAATGCAACATTCATGTTTAAGAGCTTGCTCCCCCTACTTGTGTGCTCAAAATTTTAGTTGATCCCCTTCTTTTATCAATTCTCCCCTTTGTTTTCTCCCCTTTTTGAATCTATCTTTGTGAACAACATTTTCTCCCCCACAACATTTTCTTCCCCTTTGAGTTCTATCTTTGTGAACAATATTTTCTCCCCCTTTGGCACCAATTGACCACAAGGAGCAAACTTTAGATAGATTATCATGTTGAAATATGGGGTGAGGATCAAGTTTATGATTCAACCTAGATTGCTTGCATAAATAAAATACTTCGGTTTGATCCAAGGGCAAGCTTCTTCACACCTCACTAGAAGGGTTATCATGCACCATGTTGAAGCAAATATTTAGACAAGTTTTCTAGATTAAACACTTAGGATCACAAGCTACTTAAACAAGTTATATGCTACCACTAGATCATACAAGTCATGGAAACAATAGTGGCACCATATAAACTTCAAATTCATTTAATTTTCATGAATGATTCTAGAACATATAAATTATGACTAGATGCACTAAACAAGTCCTTAGCATAGAATGTATGACATGTCAACCAATTGTACCTTAGGGCTCGAAGGAGAGGCATGTCATATATGGGGTGCATCAACTCATGTTGGAGAAGTCAAGTATGTTCAACTCATTCTTTAGCTTGTGAAATCTCTTCTCATCAAGTGGCTTGGTGAATAGATCGGCTAATTGATCTTCGGTGCCCACACTCTCAATAGCAATGTCACCCTTTTGTTGATGATCTCTAATAAAGTGATGGCGAACATCAATATGCTTTGTTCTTTGATGTTGAATCGGATTGTTGGTTAGCTTTACGGCACTTTCATTATCACATAGCAATGGCACATTCTTGAAATTGATTCCAAAATCCTTCAATGTTGCCTTCATCCACAAGATTTGTGCACAACAACTACCCGCGGCGATGTATTCGGCTTCGGCGGTAGATAGTGCAATACTATTTTGCTTCTTGGATGACCATGAGACAAGTGATCTTCCCAACAATTGACATGTCCCGGAAGTACTCTTTCTCTCCACTTTATCACCGGCATAGTCGAAATCCGAATATCCAACTAGCCCAAAACTTGCACCTTTGGGATACCACAATCCAACATCTTGTGTATGCTTTAAGTACCTCAATATTCTCTTTATTGCCTTCAAATGACTTTCTCTTGGTGAGGCTTGAAATCTTGCACACATACATACACTAAACATCACATCGGGCCTTGATGCCGTCACATAGAGTAGGCTACCAATCATTGATCTATATAGCTTTTGATCCACCATGTTGCCACTCTTGTCACTATCCAAACTTCCACTAGTGCTCATTGGGGTTGTAATACCTTTTGCATCTTCCATGCCAAACTTCTTGAGCATATCTTTGATGTACTTAGTTTGGCTCACAAATGTACCTTCTTTCATTTGTTTGATTTGAAGTCCAAGAAAGAAACTAAGTTCACCAATCATTGACATTTCAAATTCCTTTGCCATCATTTTCCCAAACTCATCACAATAATCTTGATTGGTTGAACCGAATATGATATCATCAACATATATTTGCAATACAAATAAGTCTTTCCCAATCTTCTTGGTGAATAGTGTTGTATCAACTTTGCCTATGACAAATCCTTTGGATAGCAAGAAGTCCCTCAATCTTTCATACCATGCTCTAGGTGCTTGCTTCAATCCATATAAAGCTTTTCTCAACTTGTATACATGATTGGGTTTCTTGTCATCTTCAAAACCGGGAGGTTGCTCCACATACACCTCCTCTTGAATGTACCCATTGAGAAATGCACTCTTCACATCCATTTGATATAGCTTGATATTGTGAGCACAAGCATAGGCAAGTAAGATCCTAATTGCTTCCAATCTTGCAACCGGGGCATAAGTTTCACCAAAGTCAAGACCCTCTATTTGTGTGTAACCTTGAGCCACTAGTCTTGCTTTGTTCCTTACTACTATCCCATCTTGATCTTGCTTGTTGCGAAAGACCCATCTTGTTCCAATGACATTGTGATCCTTAGGCCTTTCAACTAGTTCCCATACTTCATTTCTCTTGAAGTTGTTGAGCTCTTCATGCATTGCATTTACCCAATCCGGATCTCTCAATGCTTTATCAATGTCCTTAGGTTCTTCCATTGACACAAAAGAAGAGTGACCACAAAATGATGCCAATCTTGATCTAGTTTGAACTCCTCTTTGTATGTCACCAATGATGGAATCCAATGGATGGTCTCTTGCAATGTTAGTTGGTTGAAGCACTTGGACTTGATTGCTTGGATGTTGATGTTGATCATGAGTTGGAGATGATGAACTAGCCACTTGTTGATCTTGTTGCACTTGAGATGATGTACTAGCTTGATTTTGCAATAGAGAACCACTAGCTTGAGTGATTGGACTTTGGAGCACTTGATCTTTGTTGTCATCTACATTAATAACTTGCTTTGGTCTAATATCACCAATATCCATTTCTTTCATAGCATTACTCAATTGAGTTCCTCTCACATCATCCAAGTTATCTTCTTCATCTTGAGAGCCATTTGTTTCATCAAACTCAACATCATGCACTTCTTCAAGTAAACCACTAGCCAAATTCCAAACTCTATAAGCTTTGCTAGTAGTTGAGTAACCAAGTAGAAATCCTTCATCACATTTCTTCTCAAACTTGCTCAATCTAGTGCCCTTCTTCAAGATGTAGCATTTGCAACCAAATACCCGAAAGTATGCAATGTTGGGCTTTCTTCCATTTAAGATCTCATATGGTGTCTTCTCTAGAAACTTGTGGCAATAGAGGCGGTTGCTATAGAAGCAAGCCGTGTTGATTGCTTCGGCCCAAAATGAATGACTTACATTATACTCATTCAACATTGATCTTGCCATATCAATTAAGGTTCTATTTTTCCTCTCAACTAGGCCATTTGATTGAGGTGTATACTTGGCCGAGAATTGATGCTTGATTCCAAGCTCTTCACATAGCTCATCAACTCTTGTGTTTCTAAACTCACTTCCATTGTCACTTCTTACTTTCTTGATTGTGGTCTCAAACTCATTTTGCACTCTTTTGATGAACTTCTTGAATATGTCAAATACATCACTCTTGTCCACAAGAAAGAATACCCATGTGTATCTAGTGAAATCATCCACAATCACAAAACCATACTTGTTGCCACCAATGCTTGTGTATGTAGTTGGCCCAAATAGATCCATGTGCAACAACTCAAATGCCTTGGAAGTACTCATAATGCTCTTCAATGGATGAGTGTTGCCTACTTGCTTTCCGGCTTGACATGCACTACATAGCTTATCTTTCTCAAATGTGACATCCTTCAAGCCTCTAACTAAGTCATGCTTCACTAACTTGTTCAATTGCTTCATGCCAACATGACCAAGTCTTCTATGCCATAACCAACCCATACTTGATTTGGTGAGCAAACATGTTGAAAGTTGAGTGTCACTAGCATTGAAATCAACCAAGTATAGATTCTCATATCTAAAGCCTTTGAAGATCAAGTTAGAGCCATCAACACTAACTATCTCCACATCATCAACACCAAATATGCATTTGAAACTGAGATCACATAATTGAGCAACCGACAACAAGTTGAAATTGAGCTTTTCAACTAGTAGCACATTGGAGATGCTATGATCATTTGAGATTGCAATCCTTCCAAGAGCCTTTACATCACCCTTGCTATTGTCACCAAATGTGATACTATCAATGCCACTATCATTTGATTTGAGAGAGTTGAACATTCTTGAATCACCGGTCATATGTTGAGAGCACCCACTATCAAGCACCCAATGCCTTCCTCCGGCCTTGTAATTAACCTACAAAACAATTTAATGTTTCTTAGGTACCCATACTTGCTTGGGTCCTTGGAGGTTAGTCACTAAGCTCTTTGGTACCCAAATGGCCTTCTTCTTAGGGCCCACAATTGGTGTACCAACAAACCTAGCATGCACACCTTTCTCACCCTTGGTAAGTACATAAGAAGAATCAAAAGGAATGTAAGGTACATTAGCATTTTTCTTGTTCTTGTTCATTTTATTGCATTTAATCTCTAGATGCCCAATTTGCTTGCATCTATTGCAATAACGACCATTGCTCTTCATAAAGCTAGGCTTGTGAGTTGCAAAGGCCGCCTTGCCCTTCTTGGGAGTATAGCCCAAACCCTCTTTGTTAAGAGAGAACCTTTGGCTACCCAAGCATTTTAGCAAGCGAGCGTCCCCACCATAGGCATTGCCTAATGCACGGGTGAGATCATCCACCTCTCTCTTGAGAGTCTTATTCTCAACCATAAGTGATAAATCACTAGTAGTAGAGGTAGAGTTGGTTGTGGTGGATGATGATGAGCTACATGAAGCATTAGTCGGACCAACAAATAAAGAGTCATCAATAATATCACATGTTAGTCCAATATCACAAGTGACAATCACTTGCTCCTCCTTAGCTTCCTTCATGAGCTTCTCCAACTTGAGGTCCTTCTCCTTGATGAGCTCAAGTAGAGAGGAGTGGGCTTCCTCAAGCCTAGTGTGAGCAACTTCAAGGTCCTCGTGGTCTTCCTTTAGACACTCACGAGAGGCCTCTAGCTCATCAAAGGATTTCCTAAGAGCTTTGAGCTCTTGTTCAATTCCTTTGCACTCCTTACTCTTTTTGAGAGCAAGAAGCTCCTCCATCAAGGCATCATTTTCATTGTACTTAGCAATGAACTCTTGTTCCAAGATTTTGTATTTCTTGGTTGTTCTCTTGTAGCCCTTGCTCATTTGATCTATTACGCCTAATAGATCATCCTTGGAGTAGTCCTCATCCTCCTCATCATCACTCCTACAATCATCACTAGCACAAGAATCATCATCACTATCATCATATTTTACCTTGGTAGGCTTAGCCATAAGGCATGTCGATGTAGTGTCGAAGATGGATAGCTTGTTGGAGAGGGCGATGTTTGCAATAGCTCGCCGAGTGATCCTCTCATCATCACTAGAGCTTGCATAATCATCACTATCAGAGTTGTCACTATCCCAAGTGACTACATAACCACCACCCTTCTTCTTCTTGTTGAAGGTGAAGCTCTTCTTTGTTTTCTTCTCATTCTCTTTCTTGTTCTTCTTGAGCTTCAAGTCCCCATTATGAAGTCTCTTATCTTCATAGGGGCAATCCCCCACTATGTGATTGGGGTTATTGCAATTGTAGCAAAGGGTCTTTGCCTTTATAGTGTCTCTCCTCTTTCTTGCTCCATATCCTTTCTTCTTCATGAACCTTCCCATCTTGTGCACAAGGAGGGCCATGGTCTCATCATCGAATGGATCATCATCATCACTCTCCACCTTGCTCTTGCCCTTAGAGGATGAAGCCTTGAATGCAATGGGCTTCTCTTGCTTGACCTTGGTCTCCTTCTTCTCTTCTACCTCATCTTCATCATCATTGTATTGGGCATCGGTCATTATATCTCCAAGCACATTGGTTGGTTTGACCTTGTCCAATCCCTCTCTAAAGATCATTCTTCTCAAGGTGGCAAACTTCTTGGGTAAGCACATCAAGAACTTGTGTGAGAAGTCCTTGTCCTCAATCTTCTCCCCAAGCCCCTTGAGATCATTGACAATGACTTGGAGCCTATAGAACATCTCCGGTATGGACTCATCATCCTTCATCTTGAAGCTTGCAAACTTATCCTTGAGCATATAGAGCTTGGCACTCTTTACCGTTGAAGTGCCCTCATATGTTTCCTCTAATCTTGTCCAAAGCTCATTTGCCTTTTCAAGATCTTTGATTTGCTCAAATACTTTATCATCAACGGCATTATAGATTGTGTAAAGTGCCGCCGTGTTGCATTGTTTGTTGATGCGGTCATTGGGAGTGAGGTTTTCCTCATCAAGAATGATATATCCTTCTTTGGTCACATCCCAAACCTTCTCATGTATATTGCCTAGATATTGCTTCATCTTTCTTTTCCAATGATCAAAGGAAGATACGCCATCAAAGAATGGAGGCTTGCCATTAACATGATTGAACATAACTTGAGCCATCTTACACCAAGGTTGTTAAGCCTTACAAACGGTGACCACGGCTCTGATACCACTTGAAAGGTCTTGATGGCTAGAGGGGGGGTGAATAGCCTATTAAAATTTTCTACAAAGACAAGCTAAACAAGTTTATCAATAAAACAAATAGCGAGATGCGAGTTTTGCTTAGCCTACAGGGTGTTTGCAAGCCACCTAACCAATTCACAATTCTAGTGTATTTGCACTCAACCGCACAAGTCAAACCGAGAAGGAAACTACAACTAGCAAGCTACACAAATAAGCTACTCTAGCAAAGATAACTAAGAAATTAGTACAAGAGAGAGATAGGAGGGTATCACCGAGGGGCGAAGAATTGAGCCAACCAATCAATATAATCAAGAGATGAATACCAAGATAACCGAACACCGGGATCAATCAATCACAATATGAAAGTGATGACACGAAGATTTATCCCGAGGTTCACGTGCTTGCCGGCACGCTAGTCCCCGTTGTGTCCCTCTTCACCACGTGGTTCGGTGGCTAATCGGTCACATACCGAGCCTCTCAAAAGGCGCCATAAGAACCTACCAAATGGCAAAAGGTTGCAATGACACGAAGCAATTTACTAATGTTGCCTTTGGCGCTTCGCCGAGGTAGGCACAAACCCCTCACAATCACCGGAGGTGGCCAAGAACAAACACCAACTCTTGCCAACGCCTCCGAGCTGCTCCAAGCCGTCTAGGTGGCGGCAACCACCAAGAGAAACAAGAATCCCGCAGCAAATCAACCACCAAGTGCCAACTAGATGCTATCTCACAATGCAAATGCACTTGGATCACTCAATCTCACTTCGAATATGCAAAGAAGCAAGAGAGATGAGTGGGAGGGGAGTTGCTTAGCTCAAAGTGCTCACAAGTATGTCAAAATGTTCGAGAGAGAGAGCCTTGAGCCGTCCAACGAGTATTTATAGACGTACCCCTTCGAATATAGCCGTTAGAAACTTGAACAGACGCAATTCGCGCTGACCGGACGCGCTGGTCCAACTGACCGGACGCGCCGGTCGCGCAACGGCTAGTTTCGCAACACTGACCGGACGCGCCGGTCGCAACGACCGGACGCGCCGGTCGCGCAACGGTACTTTTTGAAACACTGACCGGATGCGCCGGTCGCAACGACCGGACGCGCTGGTCACGACCGGACGCGCCGGTCCCGTGACTGACCGGACGCGCTGGTCAACCCTGAGCCGCGCACAACGAACCAGCGACCGGACGCGCTGAAGAACTGACCGGACGCCACAGTGCCCGCGTCCGATCGGAGTCCAGTAAGCTCCCTGGACGACCGGACGCGTCCGGTCGCCTGTGACCGGACGCGCCTCGCGTCCGATCAAACAACTGAAAAACGCGCAGTCATTGGACACTGACCGGACGCGTCCGGTCCTGCAAGGACCGCGTCCGGTGCAGCGTCCGGTCACCTCTGTGACCTCCGTTCGCCTCCGTTTCTTTTCGGACTTCCGGCGTAGTGAAAAAATAGGCATTTCAACTTGTCAAAAACGCCTGAATTCCGCGCTCGCAAGCTCGGCGGGAGGGAGAGAGAGACCCAAACCCTCTCTACCGCTTAAACTTCACCGCCATCGCAAATGTGCTAATACCACCAAGTGATCTCAACATATGTGAGTGTGTTAGCATTTTCACAATCATTTTTCGAGGCGATATTAGTTCTATCCAAATGCATATGATCATGAAATGCACATCTAGAGGCACTTAGGAGTTCAATAGCCGCGTCATTCCCCTCTTTATAGTACGGCTATCTATCCTATAATGTAACCACACCCACTAGGTGTCTTGGTTACTAAAACACAACCCTTAAGCATATACCTTTGCCTTGATCACGTAGGGTTGCGTCCAAATCCAAGTGTGGCCATCATGATCACCATGTCCATCTTGCCACCAACCTTGGAGTGTACTAATCCTCATATGCTACATACAACTTAGGCATGGGATTAGTACTTAGGCATTGTCACTAATTACCAACACCAAACATAGGACTTTCAAGGTGAAGGAGGTGAAGGCCCAGAAGCTCCTGAGAGAATTCGAGAACATTGCCTTCAAGGAGGGCGAGTCCATCGATGAGTTCGGGATGCAGATCTCAAACCTCGCCGTGGAGCTCAAGACGATGGGTGAGACGGTGGAGGACTCGCGCGTGATCAAGAAGTTTCTGCGCGTGGTGCCTTCGCGTTTCAGCCCGATCGTTGTCTCAATTGAGATGTTCTGCGACACCAAGAAGATGACCGTGGAGGAGCTCGTCGGGCGGTTACGCGCGGCGGAAGAGCGGCTCGACGACAAGGTTGAGCAGATCGTCGACAAAGCCGGGCGCCTAATGTTGGCCGAGGAGGACTGGTTGGAGAAACACAAGCATCGTTTCCACCAGGGCCCCAAGGACAACAGCGGCGGCTCAGGCGGTGGCGGTTCCAGTGGCTGGCGCGGCGGCCACACCGGCCGTGGCGGTCACCACAAAGGAAAGGCACCGGCGCGCACTGACAACGGCAGCTCTGAGGAGATCAAGCTCACCTCCGAGGGCACGCCTAGGCGCAAAGGGCGGTGCCGCAATTGCAACATCTACGGGCATTGTGAGCAAGATTGCAAGCGCCCGAAAAAGGAAAAGAAGAAGGAGGCCAAGCAGCAAGAGGCCAATGTGGCCATCGGTGGCGGCGAGCACGGTGCTCTCCTGCTGGCCCACTGTGACGCCGATTACGACGTCAAGGCGATGCAGACAATTCATCTGTCAGAGAAGGTGATTCCCGTGGATGTCCCTGATGGAGTGTGGGTGCTAGACACTGGTGCCAGCAATCACATGACCGGCACCAGGTCAGCACTAACACAGCTGGACAAGGGCGTGCGCGGCATAGTCAGGTTTGGGGACGGCTCACGCGTCAAGATCGAAGGCCTCGGCTCCATGATCATGAAGGACCATCAGAATGGTCATAAGGTACTGACAGACATTTACTATATTCCTAAATTAAAGAGCAACATAGTAAGTCTTGGTCAGTTAGAAGAGAAAGGTTTCAATGTGACTTTGGGGAATGGGAGATTGTGTCTGTTTGATCCTGCTGGCACTTTATTGATCTCTGCACCTAGAACTGAAAATAGAATGTATCTTGCAAGATTTGGTTTGGCACCACCCATCTGTTTACTTGCACAGTCAGAGAGTCAGTCATGGCTTTGGCATGCTAGATATGGCCACTTGAATTTTAGAGCTTTGAATGATCTCGGTGCTAAAAGTATGGTGGAAGGGATGCCAATTATCAAAAGGGGTGTAGAGCAGATTTGTGATGGTTGCATAATTGGAAAACAGCATAGAAAACCATTTCCTAAACAGTCGAGTTTCAGAGCAGAAAAGGGGCTAGAGCTGGTGCATGCTGATCTTTGTGGGCATATCACACCAAAAACACATGGGGGTGCATCCTACTTCCTACTAGTAGTTGATGAGTACAGTAGGTATATGTGGGTGGAGATGCTTAGGACAAAGGATCAAGCTCTTGAGTGTTTCAAGAAGATCCAACTCAGGGCTGAAGTTGAAAGTGATGGCAAGCTGAAGGCTTTGAGAACTGACAGGGGAGGGGAATTTGTTTCCAACCTGTTTTCCATTTTCTGCAATGAGGGTGGCATTAAGCATTACACCACTGCACCCTACACACCACAACAGAATGGGTGGTGGAGAGAAGGAATCAAACTGTAGTGGAAATGGTCAGATGCCTATTGAATTCCATGAATGTGCCACCTGAGTTTTGGGGTGAGGCAGTGAACACAGCTGTCTATCTGCTGAACAGGGCTCCCACAAAGAGTCTGGACAGTAAAACACCTTTTGAAGCTTGGCATGGAAGGAAACCAAGAGTGAGTCACTTGAAAACCTTTGGATGCACTGCAAGTGTCAAACTGGTTGGTCCACATCAGCACAAGTTAGCCGATAGATCAAGGAAAATGGTGTTTTTGGGCTATGAAACAGGCACAAAAGGGTATAGGTTTTATGATCCTACTACTAGCAAGCTAGTAGTGAGTAGAGATGTTGTGTTCAATGAAAACCAACCCTGGAATTGGACCAATGCAGACAGCAGTGCTGATCAGCAACCAGGCAGTTTTATTGTCCATTATGAGTTGTCTGATGAAAATCCGACAACAGAAGCAAATCAGGATTACAATGGACAGCCTGATGCAGTACAGTTGGGCAATGATCCAACTAATGATGATGGAGCTATTGGAAATGATGTAGCAGCACCAAATTCTCCTTCCACTCCAGAGGCACAGATTCAAAATCAGGGGTGGGCAACACCACCTAATCAGCATTCAGAAAATTCAGCAAGTCCAGATGAAGGTCCAGTCAGGTTCAGAACACTGAGAGACCTATTTTACTCAACTGATGTGATGCATGATTTTGAATATAGTGGAGTGTGTATGTTAGCAGCTGATGAACCAACCAATGTTGAAGCAGCTCTAGAAGAAAACTGCTGGAAAGAGGCTATGCAAGCTGAGATGCAGTCCATCATTCAGAACAACACTTAGGTTCTGACTGAGCTACCTAAAAACCACAAGGCCATAGGTTTGAAATGGGTGTTTAAGGTGAAGAGAGACCTTGCTGGCAATATTGTTAAACACAAAGCAAGGCTAGTGGCAAAGGGTTATGCACAAATTCAGGGGGTGGATTATGATGAAGTGTTTGCTCCTATGGCAAGGCTGGAGACAGTGAGACTTTTGCTTGCTTTGGCAGCTCAAGGAAAATGGGAAGTCCACCACATGGATGTCAAATCTGCTTTCTTGAATGGTGATCTTCATGAAGAGGTATATGTGCAACAACCACCTGGTTTCTCTCAATCCAATTCACATGGCAAGGTTCTTAGACTAAAGAAGGCTCTATATGGACTAAAACAGGCTCCTAGAGCCTGGAATGCCAGATTGGATCTAGAGTTGTACAAGTTGGGGTTTGTGAGAAGTGTTGAAGAGCAAGCTGTCTATAGGAGAGGTGTTGGTGTGACACTGCTAATTGTTGGTGTCTATGTTGATGACCTAATCATCTGTGGGCCAATATAGCAATGTAATTGCTACATTCAAGCAGCAGATGAAACAAAGCTTCAACATGAGTGGCTGTAACACCCCGGGTGTTATAGTGCTAATTAATCTGCCATGTCATCATAATGCATTGCAAAGCATCCCTGTTAGGTTAAACTTGTTATGCATCAACTAAAACGAGTTTACTTATCTAGGTTGAATGTGTTTCTCAGTGGTGTGCTCCGAACCCGAAAACCCTAATTTCGAATGCCACCGCAAATACTTAGTCCATGCCCTGCGTAATTTGAGGTGTGCGACTGTGTTGCACACTAGTGTCAAGTGTAGAGTATGAGCTCAAGTACAACATCTAAAATGAAGCTCCAAATTTGAATTTGAATTGGAGTCCCAAAACTTGTCACGAGTTTTCCGATTCAAATTTAAATTCAAATCTGGGAAGAAATGTAAAAGAATTTCAAAAGCTAATTGGTCAACCAAGAGTGGCATTTGGTCAACCATGTTATGTTGGTCCAAATTATGCCCTTGGGTGAGGTTTTGATCACTAAGTAATCACCAATCAAAGTAGCAACAAATTTCAATTTAAAATTTCCCCGAAAACCTTAAATTTCAAAACCCTGTTTTACCCCCTTTTGAAATAATTCAAAATCTAAGCAAAATTTGGGAAAAAGTTCAAAACCAAGTTTGTAGAACTTTTCAAGGGCTACAACTTTGGTGTTTTGAGTTTTCAAAGTTTTAGTGAAAAATGTGGAGCAATTTTGAAAATAAACAAATTTCAAATTTAATTCATTTTTGTCCCCAAACTATGATTTCAAAATGAAGGCTGAATTTGAAAAGTTTTGAACAGCAAAGTTGTAGGTCTGGTCAAGATATACAACTTTGATGTTTGGAGATTTTGAAGTTTCAATGTAAAATCAAAAGTAATTTCTAAATTACCAAATCTGAAAAATGTGTCCCCTTTTGAGTTTAAATTCAAATTTCAGAATCCAGTTATAATTTGAAAAAGTGTTCAATACAAAACTTGTAGAGCTTGAAATTCTGAAGATTTCATAGATTGGAAGTTTTTCAAGTTGTTACATGAATTTGAGAGTAATTTGAGAAAACAGTTTGAAAATTCAAAGTTTGGGGGGGAAGCTACAGTGTCGGGCCAATCACCGCCGACCACCGCGCGGTATGGGCGCCGGCGAGACGCCGGGCGGCTTCGGCCGGCTTCCAGGCGAGTCCTCGATCGCCAGCGCGACGTCGCGCGTCTTCCAGCACAGTCACCGCCACTGTTCCCTATATATACGTCGAGCTCACAGTGGCGATTTTCATTTTCCCTGTTTTCGCCACCGCCGCCACCGCAGCTCCGCCGCTCGCCGCTGCCGCCGTCGAGCCACCTCCAGCCACGCCAACCGCACCATTAGCTCCGCCTCATCCTCGCGCACCTCGTGAACCACCCGAGCGAGCTTAACTCCGCCTAGATCACCACAGCCGCCCGCTCCCGTGCCCAACTCCGGTCGGAGCACCACCATCGTCGCCTTCCTGTGGCCAGGCCACTCCGGCTTCTCTCCGTCCTCCCCGAGACCGCCATCGTCACCGCTGTGAGCTCCTGATCATTTTCCTCGCACTAATTTAACCGCTACCGTGTTGTACCATCGAGTCGCCGGTCACCGTGGTTGTCGAGCCGCCACCGTCGTCGGTGAGCTGTCATCGGAGCTCGAGCCAGGGTGTTTAGTAGCAAAACGGAATCGTGGGGGTGGTGTAGAAGGTATTGGTAGGGTCGGTTAGTCGACCGAAGTGCCGGTCACCGGCCGGCCACCGTGGGAGAGCGAGTGAGCGCGCGGGAGAGCGAGGGGGAGACGGAGGTGAGGGATGACATGTGGGGACGCGGTGTCGGCGAGAGAGAGAGAGCCAGCGCACGGGCGCGAGGCAGGCCGCGCTGCTGGGCCGCGTCGCTGGGCCGAGCGCGAGCGCGAGCGCGGGCGCGCGCGAGCGGGCCGCTCGGCTGGGCCGGACCGCGGGAGAAAAGGAGATCGGCCCGGTTCGGTTTTTCGTTTTTGTTTTTCTTTTCTGAATAAATGAATAGTGTTGCTATTTGTTTATTTCATTAAAAATTGTGTAGAGTTCCAAAATTTATGAAAATTTTTGTGTAAGCTTCTCAATGTATAAACTATCTAGGAAAAAATGTTAAATCACGAATTTGAATACTTTGTGCAGTAGAATTAATTAGTTTCATTAAAGATTAAATGCAACTTTCTGGAATTTTAATAATTAATTTATTGATCCAAAAATTATGAAATTTATTATAACACTGTTGTAATTCATTCTTAACCCATAGAAAAAGTTTGAGCTTGATTAGGTAAAATTTGATCAACTCCTAATTATGCCCTAATTAGTTAAATAGAAAATAAATGTTAATTTGAGAACTTTAAGTGTTGTGTGCCTTTTGATTGAGTGATGTCCTTAGGTCACTACCCTTTGGTGATCTTTGGCACCTTAATTTCATGATTGAGCTCGTTAGTAACTTGTTAGGTTAAAAGCTGGTATCGCTGGAATCGTCGCTTCTAGTTAGTAGGTTTTCTGTTTGCGACTGTGCCGTAGAAGTTAGTTGTACTCAAGTCGTAACTCGTAGCATGTTATCATCAAGCATCATGTTTATCATTGAGCATCATGTTAAAGCATGTTATGTATTCGTGTAGTCTCCGCTTTCGAAGAAGCCGAAGTCGTCGATCAAGCTTCCGGAGAAGAGCGATCGTCGGTGAGTTTCGGACCGGGCGGTGGAGTCCTCGAGTCTGAGTCGATCGTCGTGTGCGAACAAGGCAAGCCCCGGTGCATTTAAACCCTACCTTGAATTTTACAAATATTTTATTATTTATATTATGGTTTACTGCATTAAGTAATTAGGAGTTGAGTGATAACCTAATTGCTGCATTATCATCCTTGATTATTGTGATATCAACCTTGATACCTGTTTTACGGAAAATGCGTAGTATGCTTCGCTATGCTTAGAAGTTAAGCTTTTAAATGAAATGTTTACATAGCCATGACAGCATATCGAATGAATATTGAAATATAAGAATAAATTTGAAAGATCGGGCGGGTGGTTTGGCCACTGCTAACATGCATTGGGAAAGGAGTCTCAATGTATTGTTTCCGCCTTGTCAGTTAAGGCCCGTTCGTTGTAAGCCTATTGTGTTCGAGACTTTGCAACTAACCTCATGCCTTGGGTAAGCCCAAAATGTTGGTGATTCCATTACGAGAACGTCTAACCTCGCACTGGGAGTGGAGAGATGGCGAGAGTAGCGTGTACCCTCGGGGCTAGAATCGGGCCGGGTTCGAGGAGTACTGTACTCTCGGGTGGCGATGGACACGTTCTGGTTTTGGGAGATCTAAATGAGGGTTGATATATGCAAGATTCGGTTCTACATATGTCATGAAGTTAGAGATCCCCAGCTGGGTATAATCGGTTTGAATCGTCGTTGCTCCTCGGTTATGGAGACTTGATCACCTGACTTGCATCGTAGTTAAGAACTGGAATTGAAAGAAAGAATGAGAAAGGTTTTGATGATAATTACTTTGATCTAGATTAGGATCACCTAGAATTGGTTAATGAACCATCAATGGTAAAAGTAAAATATTGAAGATAAGGACTTACCTTAGTAAGCTTTTCTGCAAAAGAAAATTTGATTCTTGATTACCCGTACCTTGATTCCCTAAAGCTAGCATGCCCTTGGAGTCTTTGTCTTAGTCGGGTAAGTCTTGTTGAGTACTCTCGTACTCAGGGTTTGTTAACCCCTTGTTGCAGGTGCGGTTCATGAACAAGTCTGCTTCGAGCCTTGTTGCATGACCGTCGTGGTTGAAGACAGTGACGACGAGTAGATTGTGTGGCCTTTGGGCAAGGCATCTCGCTTGTGTGATGTAATAAAGTTACTACCGATACTTCTCTACTAATGGTTTGTAATAATGTTACATAAGGTTTGAAGTTTGAAAACTGGTTTGTAATCTATGTTATTGTAAGACTTCCGCTACTTTACTCTGTTGAATATTTTGAATAAACTATTGTAATATTGCAATACTCCTGTGATTGGATCCTGTTCGGAGGAAAGCAGGCCTTTTAAGTTATGGTGAACATAAGTACGACTGTCAGAGGTCATTATGACAATGAAGTGTACTTGTGGGCCATCGTAATTAGGAGGTTCTGTGACAAGCTGGTACCAGAGCATAATCACTCGAGTTATTGTAGTATTACTTTGTAAAACTTCAAAATGATTTGGGTCAACAAACTTAATATTGATATTTTGGTCCAAATTGCTTTTGCTTATCTTAATCAATTCTATAGTTTCCTTAGCTCATATTTGAAAGCTTCGTAGTGAAGTATCATGTATAGTGCCCTATGTTATAAAGATTGCTTGTGTTACTTAAATCTTTCTGTTAGATCGTAAGTACGATGCATGCATCATGTTTAATTAACCTGCTTAAGTTACCTTCCCTTTTGAAGTGGTTTGGGTTAAGTAAGGTTCAATCCTATTCATGCTAACCTTCAGATCCCTCCTATCTGTTCTTATCATCCTAATTCTGTCTTGCTTTAGGATGGCACGTGTGAAGACGACTCCTCGCAAGAAAACGGGTCCGCAAGGAGTGCCGCGTCATCAGTTGGCCGCCAGAGTTGATGGAGCAAGCAGTAGCCGTAATCCGAACCCGGATTCGGTGTCAGAGGTTGCAAGGCTTACATCAGAAGTGGAGCGACTGAAGCGCAACATGCGTTTTTGGAAACAGTTCCTAAATGAGTCTCTGGAAAAGGAGACAGAAGCCAGGGCTCGTGTTCGTGAGTTGGAGCTTTATGTGACACACCTGGAGCAGTACAATACAGTTCTGCATGAGGAAGTGCATAGGCTAAATGATCTGATGAATCCCAATCATCAGCCCCAGGCAGTGGAAGATGATGTTGGTGCCGTGGTTGTTCCTGATGGAGAGGACAATGAAGAAGATCCAGAAGAAGATGAACCCGTGATGGAAAGTGGGGATGATGCAAGTCATGTCACTGGTGCAAGTGCTCCAGAGAATGAGGAGGAAGTGATCGTGATCAGCGATGATGATGAGGAGTGAAGGGTCGACATGGATGGTTGTGTAATATAGTAGTCTTTCCTGCTTTCTAAGAACCTTAGGGGGTGGTTTCTTGCTTGTGAGCAAGTTTGTAATGAAATAATGTAAGACAAGTTTGTGTTTGTATACAAGTTCTGTCCTAACTGCTTTTTAATTCAATAAAGCAATGTAAATAAATATAGTTTGTGTACAACAGATGGATGGTACTGGAACTTCCCAAGAAAGGGACAATCCTCCGAATCCCCCACCGTTTCCACCTACCTTGGCAGAAGCTATTGCCGCACTGGTTAATGCCACTACCCTGTTGGCTCAGAATCAGAATCAAAATGGGAATCAGGGTCGTCGAGGCCGTAACAATGGAGGGGAAACCACTTATGTGGATTTCACCGATACCCATCCACCAGTGTTCTCAAAGGCAGATGAGCCGCTAGAGGCGGATGACTGGCTCCGTACCATGGAGCAGAAGTTTGAACTTTTATAGTGCACAGAGCACCAGAAGCCTGTGTTTGCAGCACAACAACTCAGAGGTGCCGCAGGGGCATGGTGGGTGAATCTAGTCGTCGCACAGCCTACTGACCACCGTGTCACTTGGCAGGAGTTTCATGAAGCCTTTAGAGCACATTATATCCCAGATGGTGTCATGGCCATGAAGCTAGAGGAGTTTCTCTCACTGAAGCAAGGGAACCAGACAGTTCTATAATATGTGGGCAAATTCAATCATCTGTCCCAGTATGTAGCTGAATATGTGAATACTGATGCAAAGAAGAAGAGTTGTTTCATGAGAGGTTTGAGTACCAGAATCCAGGAAGCATTAGTCACCTGCTATAATGCTACTTACCATGAGATAGTCAATGTGGCTATTGCGTCAGAAGAGAAGTCCCGACTGCACAAGGAGTCGAAGAAAAAGAAGCCAGTGTTTTCAAGTCCGTCTGGCGGCATTAAGAAACGCCAGAAGTTTGTTTATCACCCTCAGAACCATTTCCGCCCAACTTATCGTCCACCGCAGTACCAAGCTCAGCCGCAGACGTTTTTCCGTCCTGCCGCAATTCCGTAATATCCACAGCAGCCGAATGCCCCTGGTATTCGAAACCAGACTCCACTAACCCATAACTTTCCCTGCTACAACTGTGGAAAGCCAGGCCACTTTTCCAAGGATTGCCCGTATCCAAGGCAGTACAATCCTAATTATCCCAGAGCTCCCGTACCACAACAGCAACAACCTCAGAGTAAGAACAATAATCTGAATGTTCAGAAGGGTAAGGGTGAGAAGAAGAAGACCGGACGTGTATTCTACACTCAAGCAAGTGCAATCCCAGAGGGAGAACCTGTTATGATGGGTATGTTCCCTGTTGCTAATCATCTAGCAGTACTGTTATTTGATTCAGGTGCATCGCATACATTCATAAATCGCACCTTTGTTGTTAAGTATGACATTCCAATTATGGGAACACAAGAGGATTTCTTTATCCAGTCGCCCGGGGGACGACTGTGTACTAAGGAGATGGTACGTGACGTACCTATAGAGTTAGGTGGGCATATATTCCCTACCTTAATGATAATATTACAGAAACAGGATATAGATGTAATCCTGGGTATGAATTGGATGTACCAAAGAGGAGCCCTTATAGATGCACTGCACAGAACTATAAGGTTGAACCTGCCAGATAATAAATCTCATCTTCTTATCCAACTTCCTATCCCGAAGAGAATAGTTGAAAGTATATGTGCAACTTCAGTACATGAGATTTGTGATATACCGGTAGTCTGTGAATTTCCGGATGTGTTTCCAGATGATCTACCAGGTCTGCCACCGGACAGAGATGTAGAGTTTGTGATTGAGTTAAAATCGGGTACTGCCCCAATATCCCGGAGAGCTTACAGAATGCCACCCAATGAATTGGCAGAACTTAAGGATCAATTGTAAGAGTTACGTGACAAAGATTTTATCAGACCCAGTTCCTCACCATGGGGATGTCCAGCTCTTTTTGTCAAGAAGAAGGATCAGACTTTAAGGATGTGTGTTGACTATCGACCGCTGAATGAAGTAACCATTAAGAATAAATATCCGTTGCCTCGCATTGATCTACTCTTTGATCAGCTTGCGGGGGCAAAGGTATTTTCCAAGATTGATCTTCGATCAGGGTACCATCAAATCAAGATTCGACCTGAAGATATCCCAAAGACTGCATTCACCACTAGATATGGACTGTATGAGTACCTAGTTATGTCTTTTGGTCTCACTAATGCACCGGCACATTTCATGTATCTGATGAATTCAGTTTTCATGCCGGAACTTGACAAGTTTGTGGTTGTTTTTATTGATGATATTCTAGTATACTCCAAAAGTGAAGAAGAGCATGTTGAGCATCTCAGAGTTGTTCTGACTCGTCTGAGAGATCACCAACTGTATGCCAAGTTCAGTAAATGTGAGTTTTGGTTAAGAGAAGTGCAATTCTTAGGACATGTGTTGTCAGCCGAAGGAGTAGCAGTAGATCCTGGCAAAGTGGAAGATATTCTGAATTGGAAACCACCAATCTCAGTTCATGAAGTCCGAAGTTTTCTGGGAATGGCGGGTTATTACCGTCGATTCATACCTGACTTTTCAAAGGTAGCCAAGCCAATCACAGAGTTGTTGAAGAATCAAACTAAGTTCATATGGTCTCCAGAATGTGAAAAAGCTTTTAGAATTTTAAAAAAATCATTGACAACTGCTCCAGTTTTGGCACAACCAGATATAGAAAAGCCATTTGATGTTTACTGTGATGCCTCAGGTGTAACACCTCAAGTGTTTAGCTCCATAATTGTATTGCATAAGCATAAGCATAAGCATGCATTATTCATGTTGTTATTTTATGTGATGCAACACATGTAATTTTATAGGGTTTGTTTGATTTATTTCATGAAGTATTTGCTAGTTGGTGTAACAAAAAGGTAAGGTAGCCAATCATGACCTACAACACCTTAGTTGTACTTAGGGTAACATTTGGAACAAGGTTCATGTTGACCAAAATTACAAAATTGCCCTCCAAGAAAAGTTTGACCACCATTTGACCCTAGAAGGCTCTAGTTTGACCAATTAAAAAGTCTAATTTAGAGACCTTGCATGGAAGAGCACCCTTAAGCAAAGTTGTAGAGAAATTCATGAGGAACAAAAGTTCTAATATGGCCATCTCATGAAAATGACCAGAGCATGCTCGAAAATGGCCCACAAGTCAGCTTGAGTGGGAATCAACACTTAGAAAAATTCTAAGTCTGGAAATTTGATTTTTCAGTTTCCCTGTACCTCACTTTAGCAACTTGTAACTCACAAACTAGGCCAAACCAGCCTTTGAGCCAATTGACAAAGTTGTTGTCCACACATAGCTCTACAACATTGTCAATATCACCATCACCTGGTTCTCAATAGTTTAGGAGATATAATGTCTTGAAGTTAGGGTTTCAGTCGGCATAGTGACTGAAACTAAGTTTCAGTTTTCGGGTGACCCACTTTGGAGCCTTGTAGTTTCAAATCTAGGCCGAACCAGCCCAAACCCAAATTGACAAATTTGTAGACCTCATGTAGCTCTACAAAATTGGTGTAATCATCTTCGACTAATTCGAACCGGTTTGGGAGATAATCATCGTGGAAATCGCTCTGTCAGTCGGTCATTGATGTCGCCGATTCAGTTCGTCAGCGTCAGAGTGGCCGACCGGCCGCAGGCCGTCGTCGACGCGTGGACGCGCGGTGGCGCCCGTACGCCGGCCCTGGCCCCACCAGTCAGGCCGCGACGCCTTCAAGACGCCACGACGCGCGAGCCGGCCTCCATTCCTCCGCCCCCTCTCTTCCAGTTGCCAAGAACACCGAAACCGAGCCGCCGCTGCCGCTCTTCTCCGGCGAGCTCAAGCGCGAGCCACACCGCATCCCTGGCCGCTAGACCTCGCCAATCCCTCCGCCTCACCACCCTCCATCTCCCTGACCCACCGAAGCCAGCGATTTGACTCAAGGTGAGCCGCATTGCTTTCTTCCCCGTCTCCGAGAGGTCGCCGGAGCCCGCCATGGGACCTCACCATGGTCGGGGTGCTTCGGGTCTCTCTCCATTCTTCCTTCCTAGCAAAATGGATCCGCCTAGCTTCGGTGAAGCTCGTACCGAGCCTAGACCGCACCGTGCATCTTCACCGGCGACGGCGCGCCGCCACCGGACATCACCGGCCGCCGCTCGCGGTGACAAGCCCCTTCCATCCCATCCCCATCCATTCCACGAGCACCAATCGACGCACCGGGTGACGGAGAACACGAGGTGGTGCTCACTTGGCCGAGCGAGCTCTTCTCTGGCGAGCTCGAGCTCGTCGGAGCTCGCGGGTCTCCGCCTCCCCTGTCCCTCTGTCCCTGACTGCGGGGGCCCGCCTGTCAGTTGCCAAGCGCGGGCGGGAGCGCTGAGCGGGCCGCGCGCGCGCGAGTGTGGGCCGAGTTCTTCCGGGCCGGCCCAGCTCATCCGAAATGAAATTCGTTTTTATTATTTTGTCACTGATTTTTGTACAAGTTGGAAAAATGTAGATCTAGGGTTTTAATGATCCAAAAATCATGAGATAAAGTTTGTTAGGGTCTACATGATGTGTAGTATTTTAGAAAAATATAAATATGGAATGTGATGTTTAATTTCTAGGAGAATTTAATAGATCCTTTAAATGTGTTTTGGAATGCATGCAAATTTGTTAAATTTATAACTTGAGCTGTGGTGTTCCAGAAATCATGAAATTTGGTGGGTAGGTTACTCTATGCTAGACCTAGCTCTGGTAAAAATTTGGGCATCAGTGCTTAATTACTTTTCAAGTTATTATGCTATCTTGTTATTCTAGAAAATATTTAAATGAATTTTTGTAATTTTTCTACATGTGCAATGTTCATATAACTTTTTGGAGAATGTCTTGGTACCCTAGAGTGTCCAAGAAAATTAAGAAATCTGTTGTTTGACACTTTTCAATAGGGTTTCCTATTTATGCAAAAATCAGCCTTATGAGCTTGTGAATTTTGTGTAGGGAGTTTCTCTGAATAAAACTTGTTCAAATTTTTACTGTGGTCTCTTTTTGGGTCAGAGAGTCCCCTGTAATTTTTGTAGAATTTTAGGAGCAGTTTATATATATGTTTGAAATTTCACTTAATTACTTAAGTAAATTAAGAAATGGGTTTAAATAAATATTCTAGGTGGGCACACCTTACTTTCTGGTGTTTTTGTGACATTTGTGAACTTGTAGTAGTATTAGTTTGGTCTTAGAGAATGTTGGTCACATCAATAAATATTTAACCTTTATAATTTTAGGTTTTCTGGACAACTAGTAGTAATTCTAAATTTGGCGTTGATAAAATTGGTTGCTGGAAAACTTGTAAATACCAAAGTTGGAGTAAACTTGATGAACTAGCTTGTGTCAAATTTTGGAAGCATTTAGCTTAGTAGTTTGAGAGTTACTATTGTTTAAAGTGGCAGTTCAAAATCTGCTACTCTCTGTGTTGGAGAATACAGATTCTGGAACTTGTGAAGTTTGACATGGAAAACTTAGGAGTTTGGAGTTGAGGTCTGAAAATGAATTGTAGTGCATTTCTTAGGCTTTCCAGATTGTCTTAGATCATATCTTTTGGAATTGTAAATCTTCAGTTGTGATAAAAACAAGTAGCTGCTGTCCAGAATGCTTTCTGTGGTGTTTTGCTGTTTGATATGGTGTAATATCCTAAGACATGCTACTTTTGTATTTGTTAGGTGTTAGGGCCTTAACTGAGGATGAGCAGCTTTATCTTAGGTTAAGTAGATTAGGTGAGTACTTCTCTACTGGAGAAGAGATTTGCACGTACTAATAAAATAACTTGAATAGAGTATTTTATTCTGAAATGCATTTCATTCCGAGCATGTTGCACCCATTTATGCATCCATTATATTTATTGTGCATTCATGCAATAGGTGCACCGGAGGGAGTGACACTTCTCGAATTCGAACAAGCGATACCGGAGGAGGTGCTGAGTCAACCGGAGGAAGTAGCAGAAGAACCCAACGTCGGGGAAGCTCCGTCAGAAGATCTACCCGAGTGCCCTGACCACCGGCCTTCAACTTTTCTGAAAGGCAAGCCCCGGTGCATGCTGAACCTACTGATTTATAAATTAATCTTGAGTACTTTTAATTATTTGCTGCATTAAGTTGTAGGGGTTATATGAAAACACTTGTTGCATTATACCTGTCCTTGTCCAGATATCGTACTGAATCCTATATTAGGTGTAGGCACGTGTCAATGCTTAGCCTTGCTTAGTACGGTAGAAGTCGGGTGATTTCCGGTCATCCGCGAGATGTAGGAAGGAGTCGCGAATGGCTTATGGCTATCGTGATGGAACCATGCTTAAAATGAAATCGAGACCGGACGGGAATTCGATAGTACAGCCGCAAGACACTTCACGTCTTGGGTATGGAGCTATGCCCGTCTGAGTCGTTTAAGGACCGATTCGCTGTACGTCCTTGAGTCATGTTGAACGCAGTCTAACACTTAGTTGGCCGGATAACCCGTTCCGACCGCGAAGCCGAGTAATGTGGTTCAGGCCGGGAATCGAATGGTAGGTTGCTTCTTGGAGGAGAGAAAGGATGTGCTTGGGGACATTGGCGTGAGACCAAGGGGGGGTTAGAGTCCCTATCACCTGGCAGAGTGTCGCCCTTGGGGTCACGACATCATTCGGACCCGCGATTCCTGAATCATATGAAACGGTGGCTTGTGCGACCCTGGCAGGGGCCTGCGCGGTGAGTGTTAGAAATACCCCTCCAGCTGGATAGGAATTCGATTCGAATCGCCGTCGCTCCCGGTTAGTGAGCACTTGACTTGAGCAGCGGCAACGTAGAACTCATTAAATGAACTGGTGGTTAAGGGAATGATACAATGTTGCCATAATGATATACCTGCTATGGATATAATAATAATGTTGTTTGATTATAATCAAGTGCATGTTTAGTACAGGTGCTAAGATAGATGACAGGTAAATGCTAAAAATAACTGCTAGTACAGGTTATAAGAGTTTCAATTACTTATGCCTTTATGCAAAATGTTATGTCAGCTAGCCTCTTGTGTAAGCCTTGCATAATCCTTGGTGTCATCTTATTTCTGGTTTTCGACGGGTAAGTCTAGCTGAGTACATTCCAGTACTCAGGGTTTATTCCCTCCTGTTGCAGATGACATGCTTTATCAGGGATTCTGCAAGACGTGTCTCCACCCTGCGGGTGATGATGACTAGATCACTTGGGCGTGATCATCTTTATGTACTTTCCTCATGCTTTTGCGGGTTGTCGATCATCCAGACTGGCAGTATTTAATTAACTAGTGTGTGTTATGCTTCCGCTACTTTCAAACTTGGTTTGTAATATTTGCTACTCCGTGTGTGTAAACTTATTTCAGAACTACTTGTGAAATGTAACGTATGATGTTGTATGTTGAATGATGCGATCCTGGTTGTAAGCAGTTTGGTTTGAAATCCTTTGTGATTTTGATTGACTACCGGGATTATATGGGCTCAAGTTCGAAAATTTGAGCGCTTCGGTGCTTGTTTTTGTACTTGTGCTCTTATAATTTGGTCGGTTCTGTTACAGCTGGTACCGGAGCATAATTCAACATTAAACACATCTTACGAGTAATTAAAAACAAAAGTATTTGTTTATGAAAAGGGTTAAAACTCAAAAAAATTATTTTTAGGTATGCTAGTGATCACATCCCTTAGCCCAAATAAGGACTCTTAGGTGGCTTATTATAAAGACTAACTTGGGGGCCTTGTTTGTTTTTGTTTCGTCGTCCATACGGCGTGAAATTGTATGGATGCCATCCACTTGGGTGGTAATGTATGGATCAATTGCCTCGACGCTCTGGTAAGTGTGAGTTGTGAGAGCATGATCGTCCAATCGGCGATCTAGGGGAGAGTAGTTTTGGTGACTTGCATACTTACATGTTTAAACCATGTAATTACGTAAGCACTTAATTGTGGGAACCTTTATATCGGGTAGTTTTGATACTGAAGTATGTACATCAAGGGATGTGTATATGGAAAGTATTTAAATTACTGCTTTCTTGTGTGCTAATATTGGGAAACTGTTGGGCTGAAATGAGGTTTTCTGCAGGTACACTAACAGCGTAACGAGTAGACCGATAGTTTCGCTTATATGAGAGAACGTATGTATGCCACCGCCTAGCGTTAGAACTTTAGGTTTCTACTAAGGTGAGAGAACGTACGGAACGTGCATGCATCATGTTTAATTATATCATACATATCATTTACTCCCTCCTTAAAAATTTCTGTACTCCCGACTAAAGTAAATTTCGTATCCCCTAAATGATCCTCACTTTAAGTCGTATCTTATCTGTTGCTACAGATGGCACGTACCAAGAGGACCGCTCGTAAATCCACTGGGGGCAGGGCACCGCGTCACCAGCTCGCTCCACGTGAGCCCCGCCCCGAGCCGACTGAGGTGGAAAGGCTGAGGGCAGAGCTGGCAGAGGTGACTGCTGCTAGGGATGCAGCACGGCAACAACTGGAACAAGTGATTCATGATCGTGATCAAGAAACGCTTGCAGTCCAAAGGTTGACAGTGGCAAATCGCAACTATCAACGCATGTTGGTCCGTGTGATGGAACAGAGGGATGAAGCCTGGCACGAGGAGAACGTTCTGAGAGCTCGCCAGTTTGAGCTCGAGCAACAGTTAGAAAATGCTGAAGAATACAATGACAACCTTCATGAAGAAGTGCACCGCCTGAACAACGAGCTTAATCCCCTGCTGCCTCGAAACAACAACGTCGGTGAGGACATGGGTTTGGGAATCTTCATGGCTGAGAATGATGATGAAGTGGAGGTTGATGGACCACAGGATGCCCCACCTGTAGAAGCACCAGAGGAAGAGCCAGAAGAAGAAGACGAGGAGTTAGAGCCTGTCAGTGATGAGGACGGCGGGGAGATCCATGACACCGACTCGGAGGATGATGCTTAGAGTAGTCATCACGTGCCTTTAATGTTAGGATCGTCTTTTGTGCCCTCCCTGTGAAGGAGTGAGGCCTTGTAATAACTTGACTTTGGGATGTAAGGCTGAACCGTATGTTTCCTGAATGTAGTTTGAACTTGTTAATTTCGATCACAACTTGATGTCTTATTATGTTGCGTTCGATGATGGTGTCACGATTAGCACCCTTCGGTGCCGCAACGAAACCGAGGGCCTCCTATGGCGCGCGACATAAGGCTGTGCTGCTTGGCACGCGCAGGTATCGAGGTGGCTAGTCATGATCCACCATGGAACTCTTCATTGAGAAGTCTCTTGTGGTCAGTTCGAAGTAGCCTTTCACAGTCAACTAAAAATCTGGAGATCGAATCCAAGTACCGTGCAAAAGGTCAAAAATCACGTAGATAGCAATGCAAACGGTCCGGTAACCGTTGTGCTCCCTGTGAGTGAGCCTTTATCAAAGAGCATCTTGTTGGATTACCAAGTATGATCTCGTCAAATGATGCGCTAGAATGGATTGTGCGGTTGTGATGAATTATTGTGCCTTAATTATTATGAGAAATCTATTCATACAGTCAGATTGACATTTCGCAATAATTCATCTACAAATTTCCCACATCGTCAGTGCTCATTGGATATGCATTTTTGCAGATGTCATACAATCTACGTCGGGGTCGTGGAAATGAGGAGGAGGAACAGCCACCCCCTCCTTCACCACCTACTCCGACCGAGTTGATGCAGACAGTGGTCGAAGGGCAGCGCATGTTGGCGGATGCTATGCGCCAGCTGGCTAACCGGGAAGCTCGTCCTGGCCGCCAGGGCCCAGAGCCAAATCAGTACAGCGATTTCAAGGACTTTCTGGATACAAAGCCCCCGCTCTTCAAGGAAGCGGAAGAACCACTGCAGGCTGACGAGTGGTTGAATACCATTGAACAAAAGTTTCGTCTGCTATGCCTAACTGATGAGCTGAAAACTGAGTATGCTTCCCATCAGTTGCATGGTCCGGCGGGAATTTGGTGGAGCCACTATCGTTCCACACTACCTGCCAATGTCCCGATTGCTTGGGATCAGTTTAAGGCGGCATTCCGGGGAAATTATATCCCTCCCGGTCTTATGGCAATCAAGCACACAGAGTTTATGAGGCTGTCGCAAGGAAACAAAAGCCTGACTGAATACTTGCAGTCCTTCAACAACCTGGCAAGGTATGCCACTGAGTTTGTGGATACCGATGCCAAAAAGATTGCTAGCTTCAAGAGGGGCCTCGGCCCAAAACTGATGAAAACAATGGGCACTAGCAAATGTACTACTTTCAATGATTTCATCAGCGATGCTTTGACCCAGGAGAACAACAATACTATTTATTCTGCCTCTAAGAGCCGTAAAAGGGCCCTTGAGGCAAGTGCTTCTCAGTCAAGGGCCTCAGCGACACCGAGGTCTTCCCCTCGCCCTCCTGCCACAAATGCTAAGTTCCGTCCTCCACAAAAGAAGGTGCCAATGAAAACTGGGTTTCGTAAGGCATATACAGTGGCTCTGCCAAAGAGTAATGCGGGCCAAGGCAGCCCCAGTGTTCCTCCTAGCAACATGCCTTGCTGGAACTGTAACAAGCCAGGCCATTGGTCCAGGAACTGTCCGTACCCGAAGAAAAATGTCAACCAAGGTAGTCGTCAGGGACACGCCCATTATAACAGCATTGAGGAAATTCCATCTGGTGAGGTGGTCACCGCTGGTAAGTTTCTAGTTGACCAACACCCCGCAGTGGTACTTTTTGATTCAGGTGCTTCGCATTCCTTTATCAGTCCTAAGTTTGCATCTAAATTTGCACACAAGTTGCATACTGTTGAAGGTGTGAGTTATTGTATTAGCGCTGCAAGTGGGAATATTTCCACAAACAAAGTAGTGGGGAACCTTAAGTTTGAGATAGAAGGGCGAAGTTATTCGCTTGCCCTATTGGTTTTACCTGGTTTAGACATAGATGTTATCTTGGGCATGAATTGGATGAGTCAGAACGGGGTACTCATTGACACATCCGCTCGGGTAGTTATGCTCAGAGATCCTACAGATCAAAAAGGTTTTCTAGTACAACTTCCCAGAAAGGTTGAATTGTCGGGGGAAATTCATGCTGTGCAAGCAAAGGCGATGGCCGAAATTCCAGTAGTAAATGAGTTTCCGGACGTTTTTCCCGATGATTTGCCGGGACTCCCTCCGGATCGGGATGTGGAGTTTAAAATTGAGTTGTTGCCTGGCACGGCACCCATCTCTAGGAGACCCTATAGGATGCCTCCTAATGAACTAGCTGAACTTAAGGTGCAATTGAATGAACTTTTGAAGAAAGGGTTGATTCGTCCTAGTTCATCGCCGTGGGGATGCCCTGCTATCTTTGTAAAGAAGAAGGATCAAACCTTGCGGATGTGCGTGGACTACAGACCTCTGAACGCGGTCACTGTTAAGAATAAGTATCCTCTACCGCGTATCGACATCTTGTTCGATCAGTTGTCCAAGGCTAAAGTCTTTTCCAAGATCGATCTAAGGTCTGGCTACCATCAAATTAAAATCCGCCCGGAAGATGTTCCAAAGACAGCCTTTTCTACCAGATACGGTCTTTATGAGTATCTTGTTATGTCTTTCGGCTTGACAAATGCCCCCGCACACTTCATGTACTTGATGAATTCGGTGTTTATGCCTGAATTGGACAAGTTTGTGGTGGTATTTATTGATGACATCCTGGTATATTCTGTGAATGAGGCGGATCACGCTGAACATCTGCGTATAGTCCTCACAAGACTGCGTGAACATCAACTATATGCAAAGTTCAGTAAGTGCGAATTCTGGCTTCGAGAAGTACCTTTCCTTGGGCATGTGTTGTCCGATGGGGGAATTATGGTGGACCCCGCCAAGGTACAGGAAGTACTGAACTGGAAGGCTCCTATCTCGGTTCACGAGGTCCGAAGTTTTCTTGGGTTGGCTGGCTATTATCGTCGCTTCATCCTGGATTTCTCCAAAATAGCCAAGCCAATGACTCGGTTGCTGCAGAAAGACACCAGGTTTGTCTGGACTCCTGAGTGTGATGCGGCTTTTCACCAACTGCGAACCCTCCTAACCTCAGCTCCGGTTTTGGCACAACCGGATATCGAGAAACCATTTGATGTTTATTGTGATGCCTCAGGCATAGGTTTGGGAGGCGTTTTGATGCAGGAAGGCCGAGTAATTGCATATACCTCGCGGCAACTTCGGAAGCATGAGGTGAATTATCCAACGCATGACTTAGAACTGGCTGCAGTTGTTCATGCTTTGAAAGTATGGCGGCATTATCTGATGGGCAATGTCTGCAATATCTATACAGACCACAAAAGCCTCAAATACATCTTCACTCAACCCGAGCTAAATATGCGTCAGAGAAGATGGCTCGAGTTGATTAAAGATTATAATCTTCAAGTGCACTATCACCCAGGCAAGGCAAATGTGGTTGCGGACGCTTTAAGCCGTAAGTCTCATTGTCATTCCTTAATTGAAACTGATTTTTACTGATCTCGCCTGTTACATCCGACAGTCTTGTACAACATCACTGTCAGTGGTACTCTCAGAAATAGAATCATTGAGCTCCAAAAGACTGATCCGGGTATCTTTCACATAAAACGGAAGATGAATGAAGGAGAGACTAAGCACTTCAGGTTAGATGACGAAGGCGTGCTGTGGTTTAAGGATAGGTTAGTGGTACCTAAGGACTGAGAGCTTAGAGATCAGATCCTGTCCGAAGCACATTCGTCCAAGTTGTCCATCCATCCTGGTAGTAATAAGATGTATTATGATTTGAAGCCACTTTATTGGTGGACCAAGATGCGGAAAGAGATAGCTGCATATGTTGCTAGATGTGACACCTGTTGCAGAGTTAAAGCGGTGCACATAAAAGCTAGGCTACTTCAGCCACTTTCCATTCCAGGCTGGAAATGGGAAGAGATAAGTATGGATTTCATTGTCGGTCTTCCTCCTACTGTCAAAAATCATAATTCCATCTGGGTAATTGTGGATCGTTTGACCAAATCAGCTCACTTCATTCCAGTGAGAGTGGACTATCGTCCCACTGACTATGCTGAGTTGTACTTCAATTAGATAGTCCGGCTTCATGGGATACCTCGTACTATCATATCTGACCATGGTCCCCAGTTCACTGCTCGCTTTTGGGAGCACTTGCATCACCTTCTGGGAACCAAGTTAGTGAGAAGCTCTGCTTATCACCCCCAGACATCGGGTCAGACAGAACGAGTTAACCAAATCTTGGAAGATCTGTTGCGAGCATGCGTCATTTCATCCAAGGGTTCTTGGGAAAAATGGTTACCTTTAGCCGAATTCTCGTACAATAACAGTTATCAAGAGAGTATTAAGATGGCTCCATTCGAAGCTTTGTACGGTCGTAGGTGTAGAACCCCACTAAATTGGATAGAATCTGGTGAGAGAATATTTTATGGTATTGCTTTTGTTGAGGAAGCTGAGGAACAAGTCCGTACCATCCAAAAACATATGGCTGCAGCCCAAGCTAGACAGAAAAGCTATGCGGATCGTCGTAGAAAACCACTCGAGTTTGAAGTTGGAGACTTCGTGTATTTGAAAGTTTCTCCAATGAAAAGTGTCCAACGTTTTGGTGTTAAGCGGAAACTTGCGCCAAGATACGTGGGTCCTTTTCAAATCATAGGCAAGAGTGGAGCTGTTGCGTACAAAATCCAGTTGCCTCCTGAGATGAGAGCCATATTCAACGTTTTCCATGTATCTCAGCTTAAAAAGTGTCTTCGAGTTCCTGAGGAACAAGTTCCTTTAGGTGATATCAGACTGGAATCCGACCTAACCTATGAAGAAAAGCCAGTCCGAGTGATCGATACTCAGGAACGAGTAACTAGAAGTAAAGTGGTTAAGTGGTACAAAGTGATGTGGAGTAATCAGGGAAGTGAGAGTGATGCTACGTGGGAACGGGAGGATTATTTGCGGGATGGTTATAAAGAATTCTATGAAAAATGGTACGCTTTCCAAATCTCGGGACGAGATTTTTATAAGGGGGGAGGGCTGTAACACCTCAAGTGTTTAGCTCCATAATTGTATTGCATAAGCATAAGCATAAGCATGCATTATTCATGTTGTTATTTTATGTGATGCAACACATGTAATTTTATAGGGTTTGTTTGATTTATTTCATGAAGTATTTGCTAGTTGGTGTAACAAAAAGGTAAGGTAGCCAATCATGACCTACAACACCTTAGTTGTACTTAGGGTAACATTTGGAACAAGGTTCATGTTGACCAAAATTACAAAATTGCCCTCCAAGAAAAGTTTGACCACCATTTGACCCTAGAAGGCTCTAGTTTGACCAATTAAAAAGTCTAATTTAGAGACCTTGCATGGAAGAGCACCCTTAAGCAAAGTTGTAGAGAAATTCATGAGGAACAAAAGTTCTAATATGGCCATCTCATGAAAATGACCAGAGCATGCTCGAAAATGGCCCACAAGTCAGCTTGAGTGGGAATCAACACTTAGAAAAATTCTAAGTCTGGAAATTTGATTTTTCAGTTTCCCTGTACCTCACTTTAGCAACTTGTAACTCACAAACTAGGCCAAACCAGCCTTTGAGCCAATTGACAAAGTTGTTGTCCACACATAGCTCTACAACATTGTCAATATCACCATCACCTGGTTCTCAATAGTTTAGGAGATATAATGTCTTGAAGTTAGGGTTTCAGTCGGCATAGTGACTGAAACTAAGTTTTAGTTTTCGGGTGACCCACTTTGGAGCCTTGTAGTTTCAAATCTAGGCCGAACCAGCCCAAACCCAAATTGACAAATTTGTAGACCTCATGTAGCTCTACAAAATTGGTGTAATCATCTTCGACTAATTCGAACCGGTTTGGGAGATAATCATCGTGGAAATCGCTCTGTCAGTCGGTCATTGATGTCGCCGATTCAGTTCGTCAGCGTCAGAGTGGCCGACCGGCCGCAGGCCGTCGTCGACGCGTGGACGCGCGGTGGCGCCCGTACGCCGGCCCTGGCCCCACCAGTCAGGCCGCGACGCCTTCAAGACGCCACGACGCGCGAGCCGGCCTCCATTCCTCCGCCCCCTCTCTTCCAGTTGCCAAGAACACCGAAACCGAGCCGCCGCTGCCGCTCTTCTCCGGCAAGCTCAAGCGCGAGCCACACCGCATCCCCGGCCGCTAGACCTCGCCAATCCCTCCGCCTCACCACCCTCCATCTCCCTGACCCACCGAAGCCAGCGATTTGACTCAAGGTGAGCCGCATTGCTTTCTTCCCCGTCTCCGAGAGGTCGCCGGAGCCCGCCATGGGACCTCACCGTGGTCGGGGTGCTTCGGGTCTCTCTCCATTCTTCCTTCCTAGCAAAATGGATCCGCCTAGCTTCGGTGAAGCTCGTACCGAGCCTAGACCGCACCGTGCATCTTCACCGGCGACGGCGCGCCGCCACCGGACATCACCGGCCGCCGCTCGCGGTGACAAGCCCCTTCCATCCCATCCCCATCCATTCCACGAGCACCAATCGACGCACCGGGTGACGGAGAACACGAGGTGGTGCTCACTTGGCCGAGCGAGCTCTTCTCCGGCGAGCTCGAGCTCGTCGGAGCTCGCGGGTCTTCGCCTCCCCTGTCCCTCTGTCCCTGACTGCGGGGGCCCGCCTGTCAGTTGCCAAGCGCGGGCGGGAGCGCTGAGCGGGCCGCGCGCGCGCGAGTGTGGGCCGAGTTCTTCCGGGCCGGCCCAGCTCATCCGAAATGAAATTCGTTTTTATTATTTTGTCACTGATTTTTGTACAAGTTGGAAAAATATAGATCTAGGGTTTTAATGATCCAAAAATCATGAGATAAAGTTTGTTAGGGTCTACATGATGTGTAGTATTTTAGAAAAATATAAATATGGAATGTGATGTTTAATTTCTAGGAGAATTTAATAGATCCTTTAAATGTGTTTTGGAATGCATGCAAATTTGTTAAATTTATAACTTGAGCTGTGGTGTTCCAGAAATCATGAAATTTGGTGGGTAGGTTACTCTATGCTAGCCCTAGCTCTGGTAAAAATTTGGGCATCAGTGCTTAATTACTTTTCAAGTTATTATGCTATCTTGTTATTCTAGGAAATATTTAAATGAATTTTTGTAATTTTTCTACATGTGCAATGTTCATATAACTTTTTGGAGAATGTCTTGGTACCCTAGAGTGTCCAAGAAAATTAAGAAATCTGTTGTTTGACACTTTTCAATAGGGTTTCCTATTTATGCAAAAATCAGCCTTATGAGCTTGTGAATTTTGTGTAGGGAGTTTCTGTGAATAAAACTTGTTCAAATTTTACTGTGGTCTCTTTTTGGGTCAGAGAGTCCCCTGTAATTTTTGTAGAATTTTAGGAGCAGTTTATATATATGTTTGAAATTTCACTTAATTACTTAAGTAAATTAAGAAATGGGTTTAAATAAATATTCTAGGTGGGCACACCTTACTTTCTGGTGTTTTTGTGACATTTGTGAACTTGTAGTAGTATTAGTTTGGTCTTAGAGAATGTTGGTCACATCAATAAATATTTAACCTTTGTAATTTTAGGTTTTCTGGACAGCTAGTAGTAATTCTAAATTTGGCTTTGATAAAATTGGTTGCTGGAAAACTTGTAAATACCAAAGTTGGAGTAAACTTGATGAACTAGCTTGTGTCAAATTTTGGAAGCATTTAGCTTAGTAGTTTGAGAGTTACTATTGTTTAAAGTGGCAGTTCAAAATCTGCTACTCTCTGTGTTGGAGAATACAGATTCTGGAACTTGTGAAGTTTGACATGGAAAACTTAGGAGTTTGGAGTTGAGGTCTGAAAATGAATTGTAGTGCATTTCTTAGGCTTTCCAGATTGTCTTAGATCATATCTTTTGGAATTGTAAATCTTCAGTTGTGATAAAAACAAGTAGCTGCTGTCCAGAATGCTTTCTGTGGTGTTTTGCTGTTTGATATGGTGTAATATCCTAAAACATGCTACTTTTGTATTTGTTAGGTGTTAGGGCCTTAACTGAGGATGAGCAGCTTTATCTTAGGTTAAGTAGATTAGGTGAGTACTTCTCTACTGGAGAAGAGATTTGCACGTACTAATAAAATAACTTGAATAGAGTATTTTATTCTGAAATGCATTTCATTCCGAGCATGTTGCACCCATTTATGCATCCATTATATTTATTGTGCATTCATGCAATAGGTGCACCGGAGGGAGTGACACTTCTCGAATTCGAACAAGCGATACCGGAGGAGGTGCTGAGTCAACCGGAGGAAGTAGCAGAAGAACCCAACGTCGGGGAAGCTCCGTCAGAAGATCTACCCGAGTGCCCTGACCACCGGCCTTCAACTTTTCTGAAAGGCAAGCCCCGGTGCATGCTGAACCTACTGATTTATAAATTAATCTTGAGTACTTTTAATTATTTGCTGCATTAAGTTGTAGGGGTTATATGAAAACACTTATTGCATTATACCTGTCCTTGTCCAGATATCGTACTGAATCCTATATTAGGTGTAGGCACGTGTCAATGCTTAGCCCTGCTTAGTACGGTAGAAGTTGGGTGATTTCCGGTCATCCGCGAGATGTAGGAAGGAGTCGCGAATGGCTTATGGCTATCGTGATGGAACCATGCTTAAAAATGAAATCGAGACCGGACGGGAATTCGATAGTACAGCCGCAAGACACTTCACGTCTTGGGTGTGGAGCTATGCCCGTCTGAGTCGTTTAAGGACCGATTCGCTGTACGTCCTTGAGTCATGTTGAACGCAGTCTAACACTTAGTTGGCCGGATAACCCGTTCCGACCGCGAAGCCGAGTAATGTGGTTCAGGCCGGGAATCGAATGGTAGGTTGCTTCTTGGAGGAGAGAAAGGATGTGCTTGGGGACATTGGCGTGAGACCAAGGGGGGGTTAGAGTCCCTATCACCTGGCAGAGTGTCGCCCTTGGGGTCGCGACATCATTCGGACCCGCGATTCCTGAATCATATGAAACGGTGGCTTGTGCGACCCTGGCAGGGGCCTGCGCGGTGAGTGTTAGAAATACCCCTCCAGCTGGATAGGAATTCGATTCGAATCGCCGTCGCTCCCGGTTAGTGAGCACTTGACTTGAGCAGCGGCAACGTAGAACTCATTAAATGAACTGGTGGTTAAGGGAATGATACAATGTTGCCATAATGATATACCTGCTATGGATATAATAATAATGTTGTTTGATTATAATCAAGTACATGTTTAGTACAGGTGCTAAGATAGATGACAGGTAAATGCTAAAAATAACTGCTAGTACAGGTTATAAGAGTTTCAATTACTTATGCCTTTATGCAAAATGTTATGTCAGCTAGCCTCTTGTGTAAGCCTTGCATAATCCTTGGTGTCATCTTATTTCTGGTTTTCGACGGGTAAGTCTAGCTGAGTACATTCCAGTACTCAGGGTTTATTCTCTCCTGTTGCAGATGACATGCTTTATCAGAGATTCTGCAAGACGTGTCTCCACCCTGCGGGTGATGATGACTAGATCACTTGGGCGTGATCATCTTTATGTACTTTCCTCATGCTTTTGCGGGTTGTCGATCATCCAGACTGGCAGTATTTAATTAACTAGTGTGTGTTATGCTTCCGCTACTTTCAAACTTGGTTTGTAATATTTGCTACTCCGTGTGTGTAAACTTATTTCAGAACTACTTGTGAAATGTAACGTATGATGTTGTATGTTGAATGATGCGATCCTGGTTGTAAGCAGTTTGGTTTGAAATCCTTTGTGATTTTGATTGACTACCGGGATTATATGGGCTCAAGTTCGAAAATTTGAGCGCTTCGGTGCTTGTTTTTGTACTTGTGCTCTTATAATTTGGTCGGTTCTGTTACATCAGGTATTGGCCTTGGTTGTGTATTGATGCAAGAAGGCAGAGTCATTGCTTATGCCTCGAGACAGTTGAAGCGCCATGAAGAACATTATCCGACACATGATCTTGAACTAGCAGCTGTGGTTCATGCATTAAAAATCTGGCGTCATTACTTGTTAGGTAATACTTGCCACATGTATACAGATCACAAGAGCTTAAAGTATATCTTTACTCAGTTAGAATTGAATATGAGGCAAAGAAGGTGGCTTGAGTTAATAAAGGACTATGATTTAGAAGTACACTATCACCCTGGAAAAGCGAATGTAGTTGCTGATGCACTCAATAGAAAGAATCATTGCCATTGTACGACTGTGCAGCCAATGGATTACAGTTTGTGTTATGAGTTGGAAAGGTTGAATATTGAAATAGTTCCACAAGGTCAGTTGACTAATGTCACAGTGGAATCAACAATCAAAAATCAGATTGTGTCTGCTCAGAGAAAGAATTCCGGAATAACTCACATCAAAGAAAAAGTTAGAACTGGTCAACCGACAGATTTCAGTATTGATGATGCAGATGTATTGTGGTTTAAGAAACGGCTAGTGGTCCCAAAGGTTCCAGAGTTACGTCGACTCATTCTTGATGAAGCACATAGGACAAGGTTTTCTATTCATCCAGGGAGTAATAAGATGTATCAAGATTTGAAACAGCAATTCTGGTGGACCAAAATGAAAATTGAGATCGCCAAATATGTTGTCAGATGTGACACTTGTTGTAAAGTGAAGGCAGTACACCTGAAGTCGGCAGGAATGTTACAACCCTTGCCCATTCCATCCTGGAAATAGGAAGATATCGGTATGGATTTCATTACTGGGTTACCTAAGACCTCAAGAGGCTTTGATTCAATTTGGCTCATTGTGGACCGACTGACAAAGTCATCTCATTTTATTCCAGTTAAGGTGGACTATTCTGCTATAACTCATGCAAGAATTTATATTGCATGAATCCTGAGCCTTCATGGGGTACCAAAGACCATTGTATCAGATAGAGGTACGCAGTTTGTTAACAAATTTTGGAGACACCTACATGAGTCCCTAGGTACAGAACTTTTGCATAGTACCGCTTATCATCCACAGACAAGTGGTCAGACTGAAAGGGTCAATCAAATTCTAGAAGATATGTTAAGGTCATGTGCACTTAATTATTCAGACACTTGGGATGAGTGGTTACCGTTAGCAGAATTCTCTTACAATAATAGTTATCAAGAGAGTATCAAAATGGCACCGTTTGAGGCATTGTATGGCCGCAGGTGCAGAACTCCATTGAATTGGTCAGAACCGGGAGAAAGATGGTTTTTCGGTGTTGATCTTGTGAAACAAACAGAAGAAAAAGTTCGACAGATCCAGAATAATTTAAAAGTTGCTCAGTCTAGACAAAAGAGTTATGCTGATAAAAGGCGTAGACCTTTGGTATTCCGAGTAGGGGATTATGTTTATCTAAAAGTATCACCCATGAAAGGAGTTAGCAGATTTGGAGTCA
This sequence comes from Saccharum hybrid cultivar R570, assembly GCA_038087645.1. Lineage (NCBI taxonomy): Eukaryota > Viridiplantae > Streptophyta > Magnoliopsida > Poales > Poaceae > Saccharum > Saccharum hybrid cultivar. The sequence goes on from JAQSUU010000327.1 coordinate 10,976,502, forward strand.
GAGGCAAACTCGCACCACGTTATATTGGTCCTTTTCAAATCATTCAACAATGTGGAAAGGTGGCATATAAGTTAAAGTTGCCTGAACAACTGTCAGCAGTGCACAATGTATTTCATGTATCACAAATAAAGAAGTGTCTACAAGTACATGATCAAGTGGTTGATGTTGAGGGAGTTGAACTTGAACCGGATTTGACATATTCTGAATATCCTGTCCGAGTTTTGGATCAAAAAGATCGTGTTACCCGCAGTAGAACAACTAAATGGTACAGAATACAGTGGAATCAACATTCAGAAGAGGAAGCCACCTGGGAATCGGAGGATTACCTGTTGGAGAATTTCCCGGAGTTCTTTGCTTCTATCTAGGTTGCAATTTCCTCTTTAAACTGTAACCTATCCTTTTAAAATCGTTGTAATGCAGAAAACCCCTACCTGTTTTGTAGACAAGTCTTGGACATGTTTGCTTGACACGTTTCCTTTTCTATTACTTAACTCAAGGCTTTAAATCTCGGGACGAGATTTCTTTAAGGGGGAAGGGCTGTAACACCCCGGGTGTTATAGTGCTAATTAATCTGCCATGTCATCATAATGCATTGCAAAGCATCCCTGTTAGGTTAAACTTGTTATGCATCAACTAAAACGAGTTTACTTATCTAGGTTGAATGTGTTTCTCAGTGGTGTGCTCCGAACCCGAAAACCCTAATTTCGAATGCCACCGCAAATACTTAGTCCATGCCCTGCGTAATTTGAGGTGTGCGACTGTGTTGCACACTAGTGTCAAGTGTAGGGTATGAGCTCAAGTACAACATCTAAAATGAAGCTCCAAATTTGAATTTGAATTGGAGTCCCAAAACTTGTCACGAGTTTTCCGATTCAAATTTAAATTCAAATCTGGGAAGAAATGTAAAAGAATTTCAAAAGCTAATTGGTCAACCAAGAGTGGCATTTGGTCAACCATGTTATGTTGGTCCAAATTATGCCCTTGGGTGAGGTTTTGATCACTAAGTAATCACCAATCAAAGTAGCAACAAATTTCAATTTAAAATTTCCCCGAAAACCTTAAATTTCAAAACCCTATTTTACCCCCTTTTGAAATAATTCAAAATCTAAGCAAAATTTGGGAAAAAGTTCAAAACCAAGTTTGTAGAACTTTTCAAGGGCTACAACTTTGGTGTTTTGAGTTTTCAAAGTTTTAGTGAAAAATGTGGAGCAATTTTGAAAATAAACAAATTTCAAATTTAATTCATTTTTGTCCCCAAACTATGATTTCAAAATGAAGGCTGAATTTGAAAAAGTTTTGAACAGCAAAGTTGTAGGTCTGGTCAAGATATACAACTTTGATGTTTGGAGATTTTAAAGTTTCAATGTAAAATCAAAAGTAATTTCTAAATTACCAAATCTGAAAAATGTGTCCCCTTTTGAGTTTAAATTCAAATTTCAAAATCCAGTTATAATTTGAAAAAGTGTTCAATACAAAACTTGTAGAGCTTGAAATTCTGAAGATTTCATAGATTGGAAGTTTTTCAAGTTGTTACATGAATTTGAGAGTAATTTGAGAAAACAGTTTGAAAATTCAAAGTTTGGGGGGGGAAGCTACAGTGTCGGGCCAATCACCGCCGACCACCGCGCGGTATGGGCGCCGGCGAGACGCCGGGCGGCTTCGGCCGGCTTCCAGGCGAGTCCTCGATCGCCAGCGCGACGTCGCGCGTCTTCCAGCACAGTCACCGCCACCGTTCCCTATATATACGTCGAGCTCACAGTGGCGATTTTCATTTTCCCTGTTTTCGCCACCGCCGCCACCGCAGCTCCGCCGCTCGCCGCTGCCGCCGTCGAGCCACCTCCAGCCACGCCAACCGCACCATTAGCTCCGCCTCATCCTCGCGCACCTCATGAACCACCCGAGCGAGCTTAACTCCGCCTAGATCACCACAGCCGCCCGCTCCCGTGCCCAACTCCGGTCGGAGCACCGCCATCGTCGCCTTCCCGTGGCCAGGCCACTCCGGCTTCTCTCCGTCCTCCCCGAGACCGCCATCGTCACCGCTGTGAGCTCCTGATCATTTTCCTCGCACTAATTTAACCGCTACCGTGTTGTACCATCGAGTCGCCGGTCACCGTGGTTGTCGAGCCGCCACCGTCGTCGGTGAGCTGTCGCCGGAGCTCGAGCCAGGGTGTTTAGTAGCAAAACGGAATCGTGGGGTGGTGTAGAAGGTGTTGGTAGGGTCGGTTAGTCGACCGAAGTGCCGGTCACCGGCCGGCCACCGTGGGAGAGCGAGTGAGCGCGCGGGAGAGCGAGGGGGAGACGGAGGTGAGGGATGACATGTGGGGACGCGGTGTCAGCGAGAGAGAGAGCCAGCGCGCGGGCGCGAGGCAGGCCGTGCTGCTGGGCCGCGTCGCTGGGCCGAGCGCGAGCGCAAGCGCGGGCGCGCGCGAGCGGGCCGCTCGGCTGGGCCGGACCGCGGGAGAAAAGGAGATCGGCCCGGTTCGGTTTTTCGTTTTTGTTTTTCTTTTCCGAATAAATGAATAGTGTTGCTATTTGTTTATTTCATTAAAAATTGTGTAGAGTTCCAAATTTATGAAAATTTTTGTGTAAGCTTCTCAATGTATAAACTATCTAGGAAAAATGTTAAATCACGAATTTGAATACTTTGTGCAGTAGAATTAATTAGTTTCATTAAAGATTAAATGCAACTTTCTGGAATTTTAATAATTAATTTATTGATCCAAAAATTATGAAATTTATTATAACACTGTTGTAATTCATTCTTAACCCATAGAAAAAGTTTGAGCTTGATTAGGTAAAATTTGATCAACTCCTAATTATGCCCTAATTAGTTAAATAGAAAATAAATGTTAATTTGAGAACTTTAAGTGTTGTGTGCCTTTTGATTGAGTGATGTCCTTAGGTCACTACCCTTTGGTGATCTTTGGCACCTTAATTTCATGATTGAGCTCGTTAGTAACTTGTTAGGTTAAAAGCTGGTATCGCTGAAATCGTCGCTTCTAGTTAGTAGGTTTTCTGTTTGCGACTGTGCCGTAGAAGTTAGTTGTACTCAAGTCGTAACTCGTAGCATGTTATCATCAAGCATCATGTTTATCATTGAGCATCATGTTAAAGCATGTTATGTATTCGTGTAGTCTCCGCTTTCGAAGAAGCCGAAGTCATCGATCAAGCTTCCGGAGAAGAGCGATCGTCGGTGAGTTTCGGACCGGGCGGTGGAGTCCTCGAGTCTGAGTCGATCGTCGTGTGCGAACAAGGCAAGCCCCGGTGCATTTAAACCCTACCTTGAATTTTACAAATATTTTATTATTTATATTATGGTTTACTGCATTAAGTAATTAGGAGTTGAGTGATAACCTAATTGCTGCATTATCATCCTTGATTATTGTGATATCAACTTTGATACCTGTTTTACGGAAAATGCGTAGTATGCTTCGCTATGCTTAGAAGTTAAGCTTTTAAATGAAATATTTACATAGGCATGACGGCATATCGAATGAATATTGAAATATAAGAATAAATTTGAAAGATCGGGCGGGTGGTTTGGCCACTGCTAACATGCATTGGGAAAGGAGTCTCAATGTATTGTTTCCGCCTTGTCAGTTAAGGCCCGTTCGTTGTAAGCCTGTTGTGTTCGAGACTTTGCAACTAACCTCATGCCTTGGGTAAGCCCAAAATGTTGGTGATTCCATTACGAGAACGTATAACCTCGCACTGGGAGTGGAGAGATGGCGAGAGTAGCGTGTACCCTCGGGGCTAGAATCGGGCCGGGTTCGAGGAGTACTGTACTCTCGGGTGGCGATGGACACGTTCTGGTTTTGGGAGATCTAAATGAGGGTTGATATATGCAAGATTCGGTTCTACATATGTCGTGAAGTTAGAGATCCCCAGCTGGGTATAATCGGTTCGAATCGTCGTTGCTCCTCGGTTATGGAGACTTGATCACCTGACTTGCATCGTAGTTAAGAACTGGAATTGAAAGAAAGAATGAGAAAGGTTTTGATGATAATTACTTTGATCTAGATTAGGATCACCTAGAATTGGTTGATGAACCATCAATGGTAAAAGTAAAATATTGAAGATAAGGACTTACCTTAGTAAGCTTTTCTGCAAAAGAAAATTTGATTCTTGATTACCCGTACCTTGATTCCCTAAAGCTAGCATGCCCTTGGAGTCTTTGTCTTAGTCGGGTAAGTCTTGTTGAGTACTCTCGTACTCAGGGTTTGTTAACCCCTTGTTGCAGGTGCGGTTCATGAACAAGTCTGCTTCGAGCCTTGTTGCATGACCGTCGTGGTTGAAGACAGTGACGACGAGTAGATTGTGTGGCCTTTGGGCAAGGCATCTCGCTTGTGTGATGTAATAAAGTTACTACCGATACTTCTCTACTAATGGTTTGTAATAATGTTACATAAGGTTTGAAGTTTGAAAACTGGTTTGCAATCTATGTTATTGTAAGACTTCCGCTACTTTACTCTGTTGAATATTTTGAATAAATTGTTGTAATATTGCAATACTCCTGTGATTGGATCCTGTTCGGAGGAAAGCAGGCCTTTTAAGTTATGGTGAACATAAGTACGACTGTCAGAGGTCATTATGACAATGAAGTGTACTTGTGGGCCATCGTAATTAGGAGGTTCTGTGACAGTGACCTTGGCTTACTCAGCTACTATCTTGGGCTGCAAGTGAAACAGAAGCCAGGGGAAATTGAGATTTGTCAGAGTGCTTATGCTCAGAAAATCGTTGAAATGGTGGGATGAAGGGTTGTAACCCTGTTAACACACCAATGGAACAACACATTAAGTTGTTGCCAGGCAAACCAGAGCTAGTATCCAATGCAACAAAATACAAAAGCATAGTTGGTAGCTTGAGGTACTTGGTAAACTCAAGACCTGATCTGGCCTTCTCAGTTGGGATGGTTAGTAGGTTTATGGAGGCACCAAATTCAGAGCATTGGGGAGCTATCAAGAGAATTATCAGATATGTTGCAGGAACTGCTGGGCTTGGATGCAAATTTGTCAAAGGGTCACACTCAAATTTGCTTGGGTATACTGACAGTGATCATGCAGGAGATTTGGAAAAAAGAAAGAGCACTACTGGGATGGCTTTCTTCCTTGGTGACAACATAATTACTTGGAGTTCACAAAAGCAAAGGGTGGTGTCATTGTCATCCTGTGAATCTGAGTACATTGCTGCTGCAACAGGAGCTTGTCAGGGAGTGTGGTTGAACAGATTGCTAGCTGATCTAACCGGTTCTGAAGTGAAAAAATTCAGGTTGTTGATTGATAGTAAGTCTGCTGAAGAACTAAGCAGGAACCCAGTTTACCATGAGAGGTCTAAGCACATTGACACACGCTACCACTATATCAGAGAATGTGTTGCTGAAGGTGTAGTGGAGCTAGAACATGTGAGTACTGACAATTAGCTGGCCGACATTCTGACGAAGCCGCTTGTAAGGATCAGGTTTGCAGAACTCAGGAGGCAGCTGGGAATGGTCAGAGTTGATCACGATTAAGGGGGTGATTTGTTGAGCTGAACCACTTTGTAATCGTGTCAATTTTCGTTCAGCATGTAGTTGCATTAGGTCCAAGACTTGATGTATGGTTTGTCACATGCCATGTTTGCATTAGCGTAGAATCAGGGTGAACCGTTGATGTGCACGGTTGCACTCTGACCACGTCTTCAGGTCTTATCCCCCGTCATGGCCGCAGGCTTGCATGTCGCGTGGGTGCCGAGAACAACGGCGCACCACGTAGCTGTGGAACCGTGGCGGGGTGGGGGGCGCAAGCCCATGTATCCAAGGACCAAGTGAATGCATTGTGAGCGCTGCGCATTGTGGCGTGAACACACCTGTGTCTGTCTCTCTCTCTCTCTCGAGCGCACGGTTAGGGTTCTAGTCGCCGCGGTCACCACCAGCAGGTGTCGCGTCGTCGCCGGAGCTCCTCACCGGAGCTTTGGTTCCAACATCCCCAGCTTCTCCATCGCGAAGTACGTGGCGTCGAGCTGGGCGTCCAGGAGGCTGTGGTACACGAGCCCGGTCACGGGGTCGCGCACGCCGGCGGCGTTGGAGTTCCCCAGGGCGTAGTCGAGGGAGATTTTGTCTGGCTCCTCGGCGTACGCGAAGAACGGATAGGCGTTGACGGTGAGGTACGATCCCGTCCGCTCCAGGAAATCCACCATGGGCTTCATCACCGATCCCGCGATGTCGTCCGGGAACCTGCCAGCGGACGGCGGCCACGACTCCTGGAGCGCGGTGAACGCGACCGGCGTCGACACCTTGACGGCCTTGTCCAGGCCCAGCTTCACCAGCGCGTCGTGCACGTTGGCCATGGCCGGAACGAGCTGCCCGGTCAGGTTCTTGGCCTCCTCGAACACCTCGTTACCCACGGCCACGACGTGGATCTGCGTGGCGGGGTAGTACGCCGCCACGTTTCTCCGCACCCACCGTCGCGCGCTCGACGGGTCCACGGCCGCGGCGGCGAGGTTGTCGTTGGGTAGCATTACCATCACCGTGATCCCGGTGTTGGCCAGGGCCATGAGCACCGTTGAGTTGGCGTCGTATAGCCTCACCGAGGTGATGCCGCTCTTCTTCAGCAGCTTTACCACCGAAGCCGTGTCCGGCAGGTCATTCCCCAACCGGCCGTAGCTCACGCCCACCACGCCGGCATCTACATTGTGCACAATGAACAAAAATTAGCACTAGATTGGACCAGGAAAATAAACAGCAGTCTGAGCTGAACGCGGTTACCTGCAGGGGAGAAGAGGAGAAGAACCAATGCGGTGCCGAGGAGGACGACGAAGAGGCGAGCCAGGGTCATGCTCCCCAGCAGTGGCGAGTAAGGGCGAGACATGGTGAGCAACCAAATGTGCGTGGAATTTAAATAACCGGGTCCTCGCCAGTGTAAGTAATGGAAGGTGGTCAAACTCACAACCATCTAGGAGTATCTGTTTATCGGAAAAACTAGGCACGTGCTCTGCATGTAAAAAACACAAGCATTAAAAATCATGGATAAATTTTGGGATCATACTTTGTAACTAACCAAAATTTTTTGTCTTCCTTATTTAGTCATAATAATCTCATACTCTAACACTATAATCGTACTATCTCTGTCCCTGAATAAATTAATTTTTAAAAATATTATATATTTTTAATATTTAATCAATTTTATAAAAAAATATAAATATTTATTATACCAATGACCATATTATACGAATATATTTATGGTGTATCTAATTATATTAGTTCTGTTTTATAAGTCTTGGTGCTCTTTTTTTATATAAATTCAACTAAATTAAAAAAGATTTGACTTAAGACAACTTTAGGAGTTAATTTACTGTTTTTTGGCAGATTCTACAATAAAAATTTTAGAAAATAATTTTTATAGACAGTTGAATTTTGACTTGTCTCTGCATATCGATTTCTAGAGGCGACTAGAGACGGGTAGAACAATCATCTATAAAAATCACTTGTAGTCACCTCTAAACAGTGGCATGTCACGCTCCCCTAGCCCATTCCTCATGCGCCACTCTTGCCAAGGAGCTTTGGCCGTCGTGAACTCTAGCGCTGCCGGTCGTTGGGGACATCGCTCACCCGAGCTTTACCGCCATCTCGCACCACCCACACTTCCTAATCCATACGTGTCGTGCTTCCCATATGAGCTGGACGAAGACACTATGCAATGAAGATCCGTACCGCTCATCCACTTTTTTTTGGAAAATGAGACACCTCACGTCTAAAGGTATTCGTTTCAAAGACAGTCCTATCTTCAGTCGTACTCCCAATCATACGTACTTCCGTCCTAAAATAAATGCACATATCGCTTCTCGAGAAGTCAATTTTTTTTAAGTTAGACTATAAATAACAAAAATAGTATCAATATTTGTATCTTCAAATAAGTTTATTATAAAAATATATTTCATGCTCAATCTAATGATACTTATTATATATCATAAATATCACTACATTTTTGTATGGATTTGATTAAATTTTAAAAAGTTTGACTCTGGAGAAATGAGATGTCATTTATTTTGGGACGGATGAAGTATGCATTGGAAACCATGGGAACTTCTTTTCAAGCCACTTGAACTGGCATTCGACCAGCTGGCAGCTGCTGATAAGGCCATATAAGGGTGGAAGAAGCTAGGTAGTAATAATGAAGCAAACCGTTTTTTAGAGAAAGATGTATAAGCGCCACATGTTCGGTGCGGATGATGAGTTGTCCACTAGCTACAATCATGTCATCCAAAAGAAAAGGTTAAGCACTAAAACAATCCAAGCCATGTGATCTCTGAAACGAGGTTTGTTGGACAAAAGTGAACCGTGAGCCCTTGTGATTTAGAACTAGATCTTCAAAAGCACAATTTGGAACCTGGAATCACTTTATGTCTAAGTTATTTTACAGCAGGGCCAACTCAGTTCGTTACACTTAACTAGCGCCCTATTAGATCCAGGGCCCCTAGAGCCGATAATACATCTTCAAACAATAGTTTGGGCTATCCTTTTTTTTATGGATATCTTCATTCTTTTAAGCTAGTGCATTGGGAGAGCAAGGAATGACCTCGTCTTTTTTTTTTATGAAACAGGAGGGATTGAAACCCCTACTAAAATTTTTTTATCAATGTAAAAGAGTGGAGTACAGGCGGAGCCTCAAGAAACAAAAAAAGGTCAAAAAGAAAATCACAAGAATTACAAAAAAGCCTTCTAGCCATGACCTCATCTTCAAAGGACTTCATTTTAATTCAACTGCCTGCAGAGCCCTATTTATTAGTGAATTGCATTTGTTGTTATGCAGAGGCAGAAGTATTACAATGCTCGACTTGTGTGACCTCAAAAGAAGCCCTCAAAGTCCAACTCTCCCTATCACACAAAACCCTAGTGTCCCTCAAGAAAGGTACATGGGACTCCCGTCACCATGTGACCCTAAGATGTTTTAGGTTTCAAAAACCATAAGTTATATCCTTCAAAAGGCATTAGCCAAGCCCTTTAGTCCAATTCTTCCTATCACACAAAATTCACGTGTCCCTTTGGAGAGGCTCATCTCATCACCAAGCCCCACAGCAACCAAGCCCACCGCCACTGAGCCCCATAGCAGCCAAGCTCACAGACACCAAGTGCCCCGCCAACGAGTACATGTAGCTAAACCCATCACCGTGCTTAGCCCACTTCTTGTACACAAAGGAGCCCTAGCCCCACGGTCCTCGGCGTTGGCTTCCCTAGCGAGGTTCTAGCGTGCACGGATCTATCGTGATGAGTTGGGAGAAGAGGGATTGGGAGGAGGGAACCGGATCTGCCATGAGTGGGAAAAGAGATTTGGGGATGAGAAAAGGGTGAGAGAGGCAGCCGATGAGAACTAAAAGGGAGATGGATGAGTGCGAGTATGGGGCGTGGGTTGTAACATCCAGTCCCGGCATATACGGCCCAGCCCCACTCTGCCAAGGAGTGGTCCCACCTGTGTAGCAACCCGCTTGAGCTTTCGTCCTCGCTTCACTCAAAACGGTTAACCGAAGGTTACTACGCGTTCCTGGCCCTGGTATTTAAGTCGGTCAAAATCGTACTAAACACCGACCGCACAGTATTTCGCGATGCTACAGTAACCGGTAAACAGTACCCCGAGCAACAGTAAACCGAATTTGGTCCGGCTCAATTTGGCGCTACAGTGTCCGAGTAACAGTACCACGATGCTGCAGTACCGGAGTCCGGATTTACAGTACCCCGCAACTACAGTATCTAGCCCACTGCCCCCGCTACAGTACATCGGCCCATTCCGCGGATTGGGCCCACTTTGCCCATTTTGAGGCTATTACATGGGTGAAAATAAGGAAGGAGAAGGACAAATGGGATGGGCTTGCGATTTCCAGAGGTTGTCCTCCTATGAGTTCTGTCTCTGAAAATAGACACCACTTTTTAGAGGCAGACCTATATGTTAACTGATTTTCATATGCGTCAATATTTTAAATGTCTCTGTAAATAAGCTAAAAATAGTTGGAATTTTAGGAGAGTATGACTTCTTTAACCGCCCTCTGTGAATAAAAAAGGATAGTCTCATAAAACCCCGCTCCCCGTCCCTAACCCCGTTTGTGGGGACATATTATCCCCGCCCCCGTCCCCGCATGGGGATCACAGCCCCCAACGGGTCCTCATCACCGAAATCGCAGGACAACAAATGACATGAAAAAAGGAAAAAATGAAGCATGATGGCTCCCGTCCATGGAGACTTCCTAGTACAAATATGCACAAGGAGGTCAAGTGACCACGACAGCAATTCCAATGTTGGTGTATCTTTCGCTACATTGTTCATAGTAAGTTAATAACCTAACTCTCAAGTCTCAAGGCGCAATGAAATGGGAGCCGATGAAGGCCTCTAGTTCCTGTTTTTGTGCTGAGGAGAGCCTTTTTGCATGATCCCTCTGTCTCAAAATAAGTGTATTTCTACTATTTCAAATTTGTTTCCAAATAAGTGTATTAATAGGTATGGTCCACCTAGTTAGAGTAGTTTTTTTACTTTCTCTACTTCTAAAGTACTCCCTCCATTCTAAATTACAAGACTTTTTGGTTTTCTAGATACACTGCTTTTACTGTACACTTAGATACACACAATGTCTAGATTTCATAGCAAAAACAATATATTTTAAAAAGTTAAAACATTTTATAATTTGAACGGAGGGAGTTAATCATTATATGCTGAAATAGGTTTTGATAAAGGCAAATATGTGATTTCGAAGTAATATTATCTCTTCCAAAACATTTAGAAGTGCATTTATTTTGCAACTGATGGAATAAGTATCATCAGATTTTACTAAGATATTGTTGAGGACCCTGGAGTCGGCTCTTAATCCATGCCAAGGGCCACCACGCGTGGTTCTTGCGGGTCAAAGAAAAACTACAAAACGACAAAATCGAAAGACTTTTTCATGTTAGTGGCGACGCATGACATATCACAATCGGCTGGAGTGCCATTTCTTGACTCTTGTGTAATTGAGCCATCGCAATAGGAATGCCATTTCTGAATTCTGATGCAACCCGTTCAGCTATCATTAAGAGGGTCAAGGCTGCTTATTGTGAGGTTGACAACCAAACTGTCGTGATAGCGACGCGCTAATGGCTGAACTGTGTTCGCTAAAAAAATGGCTGAAGTTCCCTTTCTTGGGCCAGTGCTCTGGGCCTGGCTGTAAATCCCGCATCTGTGCCAAGGAACTGGCAGGTTGGGCTGGGCCTTGGATGATATCGAAAGTGACGCTGTAATGAGAAAGCACGCAGTCACTAAAAGTCCGCATTATAATAACTGTACTAATCTTCCTAAAAAAACTGTACTAATACGCGCGCCTGACTTTGCATGGGTTTAGTTTGCTAGAAGAAGGAAAGGTATGGAAGCTGAAATGATATTTTCACACACCAGTCTTTACATACACGGATATGTATACAATAGGCATCTCCGGGACACTTGCCCTGAAGATAAGAGGAGGGTTGAAGATTGATTAAGTAGACAGCAATTGAGACAGCTTCTGCCCAAAAGTGAGGAGGCACAAAAGATGCAATCAAAAGAGTACGAGCCGTTTCAATGATATAGCGATGTCTTCTCTCAGCAACACCATTTTGTGCATGAGCACCGGGACATGATAGTTAGGCAAGGGTGCCTTCAGAGGAAAGAACTTGACGAAAAGCATTTGACAAGTATTCCCCCCTGAATCAGAACGGAAAATTCGAATAGTAGATGAAAATTGAGTATGTATCATACGAACAAAAGTCCGATATATAGATAATAATTGAGATCGATGTTTCATAAAGTAAATCCATGTATAGTGAGAGTAATCATCAATAAAGATAACATAGTATTTGTGACCGCCTTTTGAAGAAAAGGAGCAGGGCCCATGAAAGGTCCTAGATGGCTAGAGGGGGGGTGAATAGCCTATAAAAAAAATTCTACAAGCACCACTAAGCAAACTTGTTAGAATAACAAACGGCGTAAAGCGAGTTTTGCTTAGCCAAAGGTTGTAATGCAAGCCTCCTATCCACAAGTTTATTAGATTATGATCTCTAGTTCACACAAGAGCTATGTCACTAATAAAATACTAGACAACAAGCTAACAACACTACTAGCAAAGCTACTACTAGAGCTACACAAGATAAACTAGTAAAGATAAGTGCAAGAGAGAGGATTGTGATTCTTATACCGACGGTGAGGAGAAGATGTTGCCAATCACCAAGATGATATACAATCAATCAATATTGACAACAACACAATATGAAGACCAATCACTGGGAGACAAGAGACACAATATTTTTGTTCACCCGGTGTTCACTTGTGCACCGACAAGCTACGTCACCGGTTGTGTCGACCAACACTTAGATGGTTCCCCGGTGTGACCCTCAAGTCACTTGCCCCTCAAGGCACGCCCCGCAAGGCACCGCAAGACGCCACTCTCAAGTGAGGTAACTCAATGACACGCGGATTCCACTAGAGTTGCTTTTGGCGTCCCGCCGAGGAAAGCACAAGAACCTCTCACAATCAACCGGAGGTGGCCAAGAACAATCTCCTTCTCTTGCCAACGCCTCCAACAATCTCCAAGCCGGCTAGGAGCGGTACTCTCCAAGAGTAACAAGAAATCCACCGGCTAAACCACCCACAAGTGCCACTAGATGCCCTCAAGCTATGCAATGCACTTTGAGATCACTCAATCTCACTTTTGATTTGCAATCAAGCAAGAGAGATGAGTGGGAGGAGTAGCTCTAGCTCAAAGGATGCACAAGAGTGTTAGAAATGCCAAGTTGCCTCCCCAAGGGCCAGCCAACGAGTATTTATAAGCATCCCATCTAAATAGAGCCGTTGCCACTCCACTGACCATTTTTTCGGGATGACCGGACGCGCCGGTCGAAACTGACCGGACGCGCTCAACCGCGTCCGATCCTCCAACGGTCACTGCGCCAACGGTCAAATCCCATGACCGGACGCGCCTCTCATAACGACCGGACGCGCCGGTCCCGAGTGACCGGACGCGCTCCAGCCAACGACCGGACGCGCCGATGCGCACAGCACCCGCGCCCGCGAAGCAACGACCGGACGCGCTCCAGAAGATGACCGGACGCGATAGTGCCAGCGTCCGGTCGGAGTCCAGTAAGCTCCCTCGATGACCGGACGCTCACCGCGTCCGATCGACCTTGCGAACTGCTGTTCCCTCAGGGCGTCTGACCGGACGCGCCGGTCCCGTGAGTGACCGGACGCGCCGGTTGCAAACCCTAGCCCGCGCGCCTGACTGCAGCGCTGTACTGACCGGACGCGTCCGGTCACACCGTGACCGCGTCCGGTGCAGCGTCCGGTCACCTCAGTGACCTCCGTTCGCCTCCGTTTCTTTTCCGACTTCCGGCGTAGTGAACTAGGCCCTACATGCAATGCACTTCATGAATTCACCTAGTGGCACCCGTGCATCGAATAACCGATAAGACTTCCCCTCTTAATAGTTCGGCTATCGATCCTAAACCACTCACACCCTCTATGGTGTCTTGAGTGTAAAACAAAATGGCCCTATGGTTATACCTTTGCCTTGAGCCCATTTTGTTTCTCCAAATGATATGATCCACTTCATATCATCACATGACCGTCTCGATCCATCGACCTTGACTTCACTTGCTCTTCACCGTTGCATCGGTCCGTCGGCGCTAAGTCTTGCTCAAGCTTCACCATCGCATGGTCCTTCGCTTCGAAGCCTCGACTTGCCCTTCACCTTCATAACCGGTCCATCGAGCCAAGCCTCATCTTGGTCTTCACCATCTTGGTCACATGAGTCAATGTCATGTCTCATATGCAATGACCACCTTTATCTAAATCATCCACTTAGATACAAAGGTTAGTCCTAGGTTTCATCAATTAGCCAAAACCAAACTAGGGACTTTCAATCTCCCCCTTTTTGTAATTGATGACAACCCTCACAAAGATGATTTTGATAATAAAAGTTTTGAACTTGTCATACTTGTCCAATCATTTTGCTCGTAAGTAAAGTTTGGACAATTATCACAAGCTCGGTTTTGGTAGCATTAGCTCCCCCTACATATGTGCATAGAGTTTGGATTTAAAGCTTTGCACATATGCATGGATAGAAGTGTTGGGAGAGTAATTCTACCAAAATGATGCTAAGGTGTAAGAAATAGACCTTTGAAGCGTGATACCAATCGGAGTTGCCTTTTACACCATCCTTAGCATCATGAAGTAACTAGACATCCATCAAAACTCAAGAACCCCGTGAGATCAACATTATATGTAAAGGTTCTTAGACCACTTATAAAGCTAACCACTTGTAAAGCTTTAGGCAAGTCTAGATACCACAAGTAAACTATTCCTATGCATGCTAGTAGATCATTTCATCATCCAAGTTCTATACTAGCATTGCACCACACAAGCATGTATATTGATTTAAATACATGTGCAATGAGCAAGTCATATGAGAATGCACAAACAAATGCAATAACTTTGTTTATGAGCTTGCTCCCCCTACTTGTGTGCATCAAAAATTTTATTTACCCCTTTATTGAATCATCTTTTTCTCTCCCCCTTTGTCAACAACTTACCCAAAAATGGGATCAAATTGTGGAGAGAAGAAAAAAATGTTTGATGGAGTAGATTAAATTTTATTAAATTTGGTTCAACCTAGAACACTTGCCAAAGATATTTAATTCGATTTGAACCAAAGACAAGCTTCTTCACACCTCATAATAAGGGTTATCTTGCCTATGTTGAATTAAACACTTATAGCAAATCTTCTAGATTCAACACTAGGTTTGCAAGTTCACAAACATGTCATATGCCACCACTAGATCAAAACAAACATAGAGGCAATAGTGGTAACATATATCCATCAAATTCATTTGATTTATCATGAATGCTCATGCATACCACTTAATATGTCTACATGCTCTAGCAAGTCCTTAGCATAGGATGAATGACATGTCAATCAATTTTACCTTGCAATGTCGAAGGAGAGGCATGTTAATAAGTGGGTGGGGTGCATTCAACTCATGTTTAATAAATCAAGAATGTTCAATTCATTCCTTAGCTTGCAAAACCTCTTTTCATCAAGTGGCTTAGTGAGAATATCGGCAAGTTGATCATCGGTGCCAACACTTTCAATGGCAATATCTCCCTTTTGTTGATGATCTCTAATGAAATGATGTCTTATGTCAATATGCTTTGTTCTTGCATGTTGAACCGGGTTTTGTATCATCTTGATTGCACTCTCATTATCACATAGCAATGGCACATTCTTGAAGTTGAAGCCATAATCCTTCAAAGTTGATTTCATCCATAGCAATTGTGCACAATAACTCCCCGCACTCACATATTCGGCTTCGGCGGTAGAGATTGCCACACTATTTTGTTTCTTTGAGGACCATGACACAAGTGATCTTCCAAGTAATTGACATGTGCCACTTGTGCTCTTCCTATTGATCTTGCAACCCCCATAGTCGGAGTCCGAATATCCAATCAATTCAAACTTTGACCCCTTGGGATACCATAGTCCAATATCTCTTTTTTGCTTCAAGTACCTCAATATTCTCTTTGCGGCTGTGAGATGACTTTCTCTAGGTGAGGCTTGATATCTAGCACACATGCAAACACTAAACATGACATTCGGCCTTGATGCGGTGACATAGAGTAGACTTTCAATCAAGGACCGATATTCCTTTTGATTCACCATTTTGCCGTCAAGATCACTATCCAAATTTCCATTTGTACCCATTGGAGTTGAAATTGGCTTTGCATCTTGCATTTCAAACTTCTTCAACATGTCCCTTATGTATTTCCCTTGACTCATAAATGTCCCATTCTTCAATTGCTTGACTTGGAGACCAAGGAAGTAGCTAAGTTCACCAATCATAGACATTTCAAACTCTTTGGCCATCATAGCACCAAATTCTTAACAATAAGCAAAGATGATGTCATCAACATATATTTGCACTATGAATAAATCATTCCCAATCTTCTTGGTGAATAGAGTTGTATCAACCTTGCCCATCTTAAATCCCTTAGAGAGAAGAAAATCCCTTAGTCTCTCATACCATACTCTAGATGCTTGCTTTAAGCTATATAAAGTCTTCTTTAACTTATACACATGGTTGGGTTTGTTGTCATCTTCGAAGCCTTGTGAACTTGTACATCACGCCTCGTTCGTCTCCTCCCTCGGGCACGATCCACGACGCACAACTTCCACGCCTCCCCACCGCCTGCTGGCCCTGGCGTGCGCTCCCTTCACCTCCCGCCGCCCCCAGCTCCCCTCCGCGCCTCTCGCTTCCTGGCACGCGGCCGGCATCCCTGGACGCCTGTAGGAGGGAGATTTTCACTTCTCCGCATCTGTGCGGGAGCAGCGGCAGCGACTCACATCTTTGGTGAAGTCCGTCTGTGGCACGTGTATCAGGACGGCGGCGGAGGCTCGCGCTTCAGAGCGGCAGCATCTGCTGTGCTCGCATCAAGGGCGGTGTCAGCTGCGCGCGCATCAGGGGCGCCGTCGGCAGCGCGTGCGCATGCGGCTGCTGCTGCTGCTCTGCTCCATCCAGCTAGGGCGGCAGCACGCGTACATCCGAGCGGCGGCGGCGGCTGCTGCTCCTTCTCGGGCGGTCGGCTCTAGCTCCAACCTCCAAGCTCAAGCGGTCCAGGCGAGCAAGCAGCACCGATCGGTCCCAGCTTCAGCTCCATGGTCCACGCATCCACCTCGACATCTCAACCTCATCCCCTCCCGTGCTGTTGCTGGTCTGCTCCACAATCCGTACTGCTCAACTAAAGTAAAATTTCTTCTTTTCAGAGTATGCATATTGTTCCCAGATTTCATTTTTATTTTTTTAAAAAGGTGTTGTGCTCGGTTACTCTGAACCTGCAGAAGCTAACAGACATGAAGAAGATGTGCCCAGTTGTTCAGAACTTCAGATGCATCAATTGTCAGAACTTCAGAACTTTGGTTCTATAGTTTGGGCAAGTTTTCTCATGTACTACTCCTTGTCCTATTGTTTTTCAGGGATCTTAGCTTGAATCAGTTGAAGGGTGACATCTCAGTCTTCAGTATGAGATATTGGGTTTACTGTAAATGTTTAGTGTATTAGAAGTGGCACATTATCTTTGTATTAGATAAACCGGACTATAAATGCTTGGTTATGCTCTGAATATGTGATTGTAAATGAATACGCACAGTGTTAGTCAGGGAAAACAATCTGCGGTTCTGCACTGTCATCTTAGCAGCAACTGTATAAAGTTTGGAACTGTCATCAATGGCTCTATCTTTTCAATTGAGAAGAAACTTCTGATCAAATTAATTGCGAGTTAAGTTTTTAGAAGAAACTTCTGTCTTTTCAACTGAGAAGAAACTTCTGAACAAAATTAATTGTTTTGGAATTCTTAATTTTTGAATATAGAGAGTGAGAGGGAGGGAAGGACAAGGTTTTAGAGGGAGTTTTTTTAAATTTTAATTGCTTGTGGCTCTGTCATCCCTTGAACATCAAGAATAGTTATTCCAGTCAGATGCTTTGTGCAATTTAGCTCTCTTAACAAGCCTGCTTCAATCAAAAGGTGTCTATTTAACCTCTATATGACCACTTTTGTGGTGCCATAAAGAGTATTGGAGCCATTTACAATATGCAAGAAATCTGAATTTTGATCTTATAATGCATGAAAAAGGAATTCAGTATTTCAGTTTAGTTTGAAAGGAAAAACAAAGATATTTTTTTTGAAGCAAAGAAAAGAGAAAAGGGATATCACAGGAACCTACAAGAAAATGGAATGTATCAAGATATATTGTTTGGGAATTAGTCATGTGATTATGCTTTCTACAGTGAGGCTGATATATTATTTGTTAATAGCAGTGTAATTTCATTGTCACATTCTCGCATTTTCTCATATCTTAGGCTCTATACATTATATGAGGAAAGCGAGTTCCTAAATTGGTCTGATTGAGTACGTATGAATTTTAATTCATACTATGGATGTGGCTTACATGATTTTTTCCTCCGTGGATATGGATTTGGTGTACATGGATTTCCTTATGGTGTTCCTGGAGACCTGGTCCCTGGCAGGTACTCCTCACTGGAAGTAATAACAGGTACATCCTTCACTTTGTTTCGGTTTCTGCTGGACTTGTTGGTGGCCTTTTCTAAAAATTTTTGTTCAAGCGTCAAAGCCTGGTTGTTTATTTATGACTTCTATTTACTTTGATCATTTGCTCTGTTTGTGCTCCTTTGTCCGATGTTGTCTTGTGGTTGAGTTTCAGTATCCAGGTTGGCGCAAGTTGTATTCTTTGCATTTGTCCGTGAATATTCTTTTTCAAGATGAATAACTTATCTATGCTATAACATGGTCTGCAGATAACAGCTTTCTGTCCTTGTGACTGATCCCAAGTCCCAACCCATTACCAAATGAAGCTGTACAAATGGTTTTCTTTGGGCCGATGGCAGAGATCATAGGCTGTCCAATCGATAAAATTTTAGATGCCGATGCCAAATTTGCGACATTTATTCCAAATATCTATGACAAGCAAGCAATTTGAGGTTTGAATCAGTATCTCTTCAGTCTTCGGAGAACAAATGTCACATACCATGTTGACAAATGGCTAATTATTTACCGGCTTATATGATAAATTCAGCTAGGCTCATAACTCTTGTTGGAAGTATTATTTTTTCCGTAACAATAAAACACATATATATTGTCGTGATATTTTTTCATACATTCGCAGTTATATCATTGTGATGTTTTTTCCGTTGCAACGCATAAGCATTTACATATTTATTTATAATTTATAACACTCATGTAAAGATGATGATTGGCTACAAACCGCATACTGTGAAGATAAACTCATTGATAATATTTTTCATTATCATGGTATAAAATATGTGCAAAATTGAATTACTATGGTATTAATTTTGAATTGGCTACCAAACATCTCTTGTAATTTTCTATTGTTCGCGCCTCAAAAGTTTTAATCTTAAATTATGCACAAACTTATAAATTAGGAGTGACCTGTCCAAACTTATTAATTAGCACAGTTATTGAATTTGTGGACAATGGGTGTAATACAATAACCATTATATGTATCGTAATAATAATCATTAAATTTAGTTCATCTATTTTTTCTCAAGGGGGCCTGTTTGCTATTTTGCTAAGAATCCAGAATTGACATTTATTTGGTGGTAACGTCGGGACATTGCTGCTCATGTATTTATACGAAAATTTGCTTCTGATGTCTCTCTGATAGGAGAGAAAAGGGTTGGGAGGGAGGACTGCAGACTTCACCTGAAAATTTCTATATTGGCAGACTTAATGTAGGCATAGCATTCTTCAGACTCTGAATATAACTCAAGAACGCTGATTTGGCAATTGTGTTGACTGATCACTCAAGTAAATGGACGGTGAATCTTTGGTAGGGTGCATTAGGTCTAGGAATGCCACCAACCTATCATTTAGCAAAAAAAAAAGCAGACCCTATAAGTAAGAGACTGTATGGTGTAAGTAATTTATGCTTGGCTGTATAGCACATCATGCCTCCTGTAATTTAGATTTGGCAATGGACTGTGAATGTTTTCCCCTTTTTTAACATTACAGTATGCCTCCCGTAATTAGTAGAGCCAGAACAAATAAAGTATCTTTTTGATTAACTGATGCAAAAGGACAGTCCAAATTCCATCTTACCCAACATTGTTATGGCTGCTCATTGTTAATTAGTTTTCAGAAGTCTTCAATCTTGTTCTCCCTGACAACCATGGTTGAAAAAATGTTTTGTGTCGAGTGTTCACAGAATTTGCACAGGTCTCGGTTTCTGAGTACCTGCTAGGTACACGTGTAATGGTTATTTACTCATGATTATTGCCTTCAATTTTTGCAGGTGGAGAAAGATAGAATTGGAAAACACAAGGTACAATGCCTATTGATATATGATGGTTAGTTCATTATTATGACCATCGATTGGTACACCATAACCTGGGACGAACCTTCAGTGTTTTCATGAGCCTGGTTACCATGACCAAATTAAAGATTATAGTTTTCTGAGATTACTACCTATGTGATGGCAGTGGCAGAGCTTGGACCTAAACCTAGCAGGGGCCGACCATTAAATATCAATGCTAATCTTTGATTTTTATCAAGCCAAATAACTACCATTAATGGAGTTCATGAAAATTCAGGGGTGGCCATGGCCCCTGTTGGCCTATGAGAAGCTCTGCCACTGCGTGATGTACTAGATGCCTGGTCAGTTTTTATTCAGTTGTCAGTACAATTGCAAATCACAATAGTGCTAGAAAACTTAAGAGTCGTTGTTCCGTTGTTTCACAAGTTTGATTTTCTTCGGTATATCTCTGCTCTGATCTTTGTTTGTATTCGGAGGTCCTGTGTTACCTTGTGGAAATGATTGAGAACATAGCGCAGGAGGATTGGATCCCAGTTCTGAAGGCGTCAGAGGACCATTTGAAGGTTATCAAAATTTGACATGTCACATTGTTTCACTAGGTGCACCTTTTTAATCCATTTACAGTACGAGATCTCTAGCATGGTACTCTGTCATCACGTTACCTCGTTTTGCACTCCACAGGGGGTTCATTGCTCTATGTGAAGTACTAGAGCTAATTCAGAGGATGAGCTAAAATTGTCTAGGCGGAAGCAGCCTGATACTATGGCAAACAGAAGAGCGCAGAAGGTGAGACCGAATTACTTTCCGTTTGAATTCTCAAGGTATCAGTCAAGTTTCTACTCTGTAATTGGAACACAGTAATATGGGACACGGTTCTGTCATTGTGCTGAATCTATGATGCACAGGTTGATATTACTTGTAATAAAATTTTAAAGTGGATCAGTTTATGTAGTTCACGCTTTATGGTTTCTTTTCCTAAACGTCAAAAGGCTGTAGAAATGAAGCTCCAATAGATCAGAGAGAGAAAAGTCAGTGAATCGGTGGTGTTCCTCATATGTTCATACTGCCTAAATTTGCACCTGCTGAGCGCAGGAATGGCACAAGCTTATCGTTGGCGACTTTGTGCAGTTCATCGTGAGGCGTTGGCGTGTGTGCAAGGACGCATTGGATGACCTTATGCATTGCATGTAGGATTTTACCTATGGCTGCAGCCTGGTGGGCAACATGTAATTATGTATTAGGAAGTCAAACCTACTATTTTTTTCCCTACATATGTATATGGCAGATTTAATGTTTTAGTGGGATCTATCCAGTCTTACCTACTGAAACATGCACAAAGTGAAGATGAACTACACACATAGGAGGAGCGCTTAGAAGGCCACAAGGAAGCATAGATGGATCATAGATGAAGCCAAAGTCATATAGTTTGATTGATGTCCATTTTGACAGATTTCGACAATGCTGCATTTTTGTTGATATGCATATCTGTCATATAATTTGATTAATATTTCGACAAATCAATTCTGCGTTATCATGTGTCGCTTTAATTTTATTATTGGCATCAACATCATTTCGAAAATCCTGCTTATTGGAGCAACAAATTGAATTAACATGGTTTTTTTACCCGTAGCAACGCACGGGCATTGGCTAGTATATATATATTTCAGGTTCATCATATACATGCCAAGGATAATAGTTGTGTTGATCAAGTCCGCGGAAGGACAATGATGAGCGACTCTTTAAAAATGTTGGTAAATGGAAGGGGGAAGACACGCTTTCACTGTTTTCACACTTCCATTGCCGATCAGCTACCACAATTAGAGTGACAGCGACCGCTTTCAGTGTCAGAGACTCTCACGGATCAATGCAAAAGCAGGTTCGGCCTACGGCGATCCATAATCGGATTAAGGCCGACCTCTTGATAGTTGATGGTTTTGGGATGGTAGGAAGGAACACTAAATTATTTCAGTACATACATGGATAGGGTACCATCTAACAGGCGGCACCGAAGCTGGATGCTGTGCATGTCCCTCCTATCTCCTTCCTCACCCCCCTTTCGCTCTAGTCGCCACTGCCGCTTTTCACGGCTCCATGGTCATCTTTGACGCCGTCATCATATGGATCCAACCTCCTGCTTTGACATGGTTTTATTGTCCCCGCCTCTCTGCCGCACCCATCTCCCTCTATGTCGTGGTTCCCTCTTATGACTTCGATCTTTGGGCTCATGACCTAGGCAGTCGTGGTGCCATGTGTTGTCGAATTCGACCTTCATTAATATAGTTTTTTAGGTAAAAGGAAAGATAAACTACCCTAAGTTACAACTCTCTCTTATTCGAAAATGTGAGTCATTTTATCTTTTTAGATGCATAGATATTATTATACATCTAGACATAGTGTGTATCTAGATATAAAACTATGCATTTAGAAAAGTCGAAACGATTTACAATTCATAATCTATAATGAAAGTACCTGATTACATGCCTATTATCATGCCTGAATTCTATAGGTGACCAACAGCTGGCCACCCAATTGATCTAAACACGGTCGATTGCATCTAGATCGAAGAGTACATCCATGCATATGCTCAATCGTGTGAGAATAGTACCGCTACTAGTAAGTTGTCTTATCGTGACTTGTATGTATGTATGTACGGTAGTGCTAGCGTCCGGACGTCCGAACGCCCACGCGCTGCATTTTGTTTCGCACGCTCCATGCGGGGCCCGCGCCGCCCGAGCGACAAGAGGGGAGGAGCGCGGCGCCTTCGATTCGGAAGGAGCAGCGTCGTATGGATGCCCTACCGACACCGGGAGGAGAGGACACACTGAGACGATGCAGCAGAAGGTGGGGAGGAGAGATGCAACACATGATCTACTTTTGAAACATCCAAATACAACAGTTGCAACATACGTTTAAAGGCAGTTGAAACACTTGAAACATGCTTCTAAAACACTTGAAAACCATTGCAACCATACACAATATCCAAATAAAACACATGCAACGTATGTGTGAAACATATGCGAAATCCAAATAAACACACTTGCAACATGCGTCCGAAAACCACAAATGAAACATACCTCTGAAACATCTGAAACACTCAAAACATACGCTTGCAACATGCCTCTAAAACAATTGCAACATGTGCAACATCCTCGATCTACTTTTGCAACATCCATATGAAACAATTGCAACATACATCTGAAACTCCTGAAACACTTGAAACATACATATGCAACGTAGAGGAGGGGAAGGCTAGGTCGGTTGATTCCGGTCGTCAGGGTCGGAGACGGCGGTGAGCGACTGCACGTGAGCACCACTGCCACTAGCGCCACCAGTACTAGGCTTTGCTCAGTGCCGCCAGGTGGGGGGGAGCTCGGTTGCCGAGGTGAGAGAGGGCACCGCCAGGGGTGGGGACGGCGCCACGTCGGGGTGGGGGATGAGGTGTTCACTCCCCTGCAACACCGCCGCGCCACCTCCATGTATCTCACTCGTGCTCCATGGATCTCGCAGGGGTGGAGAGAGGGCCACCGGATCCACGGGCGTTGGGCGCTCTTGTGGGTGAGGACTCCGGGGAAGGGGAGGGGCACCGCTGGGGTGGGGGGAGGAGCCGCCGGGGTGGGGGAGGCGCACGCCGAG